>CM028356.1:28302950-28931950 GCA_016618105.1 Dendrobium huoshanense | reverse complement strand
AAAAACAGAGAAAGTTGAAAACTATGGAGATAGTAATTTTATGTATATTGAATTTTTAGAGCATGGGGTTTACATATAGAGATGAAGGAAACAAATCAATTAGGATTCCTATGATGTTGTAAGAGCAAGGAGCGAAAGAAGCATAGAGCAAATGGAGCGATAGCCGAATGCAGGAGTGATGGAGGTAAGTGGTTCACAATAAATTGAAGTCCTTATCATGCATGTTAACAACACCCCTCAAAATTAGTGATCTAGAAGTTGGATAGTTAATTTGTGTATAAGGGTGTGAAACCAAGTTGAAGACATAAGCTTTGTGAGTATGTCGGTAAATTGATCCACTAAGTTGATATGCATCATAGAGATATATTTGACTTGTTTGTTCACTTATGAAGTGTTAATCTATTTCTATGTGTTTAGTCCTTGCGTGAAAGATCGGATTGTTGGCGAATTCATGGTTGATGTACTATCACAGTAAAGAGAAGTTGTACTCGGTGGCGCTTGAAATTCAGCAAGCAAACATCTGAGTTAGATGATGTTCGATGTGGTGGAGGCAAGGTCTCTGTATTCTGCTTTAGTTGATGATTTTGTTATAGTCACTTGCTTCTTGACACTCCAAGAAATAAGGGTGTGTCCTAGAAAGGTGCAAAACCTAGTGATGAACTTTTATCTGATGTATCGACAGCCTGGACAGAATCAAAGTAAGTTCACAGATGAAGATTGCCCGATAGAATAGGAAGCCTAAAAAGAATTGTATCTTGAATGTAATTAACACAGTAATATCTTAAGAGATTAATATTGTTCATTAAATGGGTTATGCATATGTTGACATATTTTATTTGTAGCAAAAGCAATATCAAATCTTGTTATTGTAAGGCACTGAAGGGAGCCTGCTAACTTGCATTAGAGGGATGGATTACTAATTTGGTCATCAGATTGTAGACCTTTGGATGGTTTAAGGGACATTGGGGTGAGAGAGGGTTTACAGGTAGCAAAATCAGAGGATGTAAGAATTTTATTGAGCATATTATGTTTGATTTAAGAAGTCTCTAGTGGAGGTGTGTTATACCTGAATGCCCAGAAAAAGTGATATTGGACCGAGCACTTTGAGTTAGAAGACCATTAGCAACTTGGAAATGAGTTTTTGGATGGTTGGTTGGTGATTGCTGGATATGAGTAAGTCATCTACATACATGAATAGATAAATCTAAATATTTGTGGTGGAGAAGATCAACAGGGATGGATCATATTTGTTGAATCGAAAATCAAAGCTTAGCAGAAATGAGGTGAATGTTGTAAACCATTATTTGGGAGCCTATTTTAAACCATATATATTGCTTTATAAAGCTTGCAAACATAATATGGATGTATTGAATTAGGGAAGCCAGGTGGTTGTTTCATGTATACATCCTCTTTCAGATGACCATGAAGGAATGCATTGGAGACATCTAATTGAAGAACTAACCATTGGTGATGGAGTGCAATAGTAAGCAGCATGCGGATGGTGGGCATTTTTGCTACCATGCTGAATGTTTCTTTGTAATCTATGTCATACTCTTAGTTGAATCATTATGCTACTAGTCGGGCTTTGTGACAATTAATAATTCCATCAGCATTCAATTTTGTTTTGTAAGTTCAACGACAACCAAGGATTGTTTGATGTGTTGGAGCAGGAACTAATGACCATGTTCCCTATTTTGAAGTGCTAAAAATTTTGTGGGCATGGCAGATCGTCAAGGTTGATGCTTACTGTCTTGAGGATAACATGTGGAAGTGAGAGTGACTTGTGATGTTGCAAGAAGATTTTTTTTTTTTTTAAAATTACTAGTCTTAAATCCTATTTGCATTGGGTGGTCTGGAGGAACTGATGGAAGATTTATGGTGTGCTCTTGTGAGATAGAGTTGATTGGTTGAGAGGAAGTTTGAGATGTAGTAGGGATTATTTATGAGCTAGAAATGGGTGGAGTAGGAGAATCTGAGCTGGTGAGCTAAGTGAGTGGTGCAAGTTTAGAAGTGGGAATGTTGGAGATTGGAATTAATGTAAAGTGTAGGTGAGATGTATTGGAAGGTGGTGTGGAAGAGATTGAGGAGGTGGAGTTGTATGGAAATGTTTGTTCATGAAAGACAACATGATGCATGAGAGATGTGAATTTTATTGGTTTGTGTATTCAAGCATCTATATCCTTTATGAGATGTGGACTAGCCTAGGAAGATGCGTTCTTTAGAACATGGAGATAGTTTGTTGGTGGATAAGAGTTTGAATCATGGAAAGAACATCTAATAACTCATACTTTCACCTAGTTAAATAGTTTTTTTAAATAGTCATTATAAGTCCAAATCACAAACTTGGTATCATAGTATAAATGTGGGAAGAATTGATTGAATTTTTACAAGAGCTATAAAAAATTGATTGTGAGTTGGGTAGATTAAGGTGTATTGTTTTGCATTTATAATTGATTATGTAATTGAATGATATGTGATAAAATGAACTGAATGAGTGTATTATAAGAATTGATTAAGTTCGATGAGTTTTGATTCGTAATATGATTTTTGAGTCAGTTTGAGTTTTGATCGTACAAAAAATTGTATTGATTTTGTGCCAGAAGCCTTAAGGGAAATGTTGGGGATGAAAATTTTTAAGGTAGGTAAATAATTTGTGATTTGAACTTATAATGACTCCTGAAAAAATTTTATTTGACTGAGGGAAAATATGAGTTATTATAATACAAGCAGCCAAATATTTTGAGGTGATCATAGGAGGGTGTATGACCATGGAATAGTTGAAAGGGAGCTTGAAGCTTGAAAGTTGTGAAGGTAGATGATTAATGAGGTTATTTGAGGTAAATAGAGCTTCAGCCTAGAACTGATGAGGTAGATTGACTGCATATAAAAGAGTGTGGATTGTATCTAATAGGTGATGATGTTTTCTTTCAGCAAGGCCATTTTGTTCTAGAGTATAGAGATAGCTTAGTTGATGTTATATACCATGAGTGATTAGGAATTGTTGAAAGTTATGGGATGTGTATTCACCACCTCCATCCAATATGATTGTTTTGATTTTAGTGTTGAAGAGATTTTCTACATATGAGTGAATTGTTTGAACTTGTGGATTGTTTCATCTTTAGTATGCATTAAAAATAGCCAACAATGATAAAAACAACATAATATCGATAACTATTGATTGATGGTACCGAGGTAGAACCCCAAACATTTGAGTGAATAAGAGTTAGAGGAGTAGAAACATGATTTGCACTAGTATTGAATGATAACTTGTGACTCTTAGTCACATTACATGATGTACATAAAACTGAAGAACTAGAGATACATATGTTTGGATTGGATTTATCTAATATATGTAGGATACGTTGGTGTAGATGTCCTACGCAAGCATGCCAAAGAGAGGTTGAGTTGAGCCAAGTGTGAAGAGCATTAGTGAACAAATTGTTTTTGGGAGACATAAGATATAGTCCATTTTGAATTCGATCATGAAGAAGAACTTGATTGGTCAATAGATCCTTGATGATGAAACCAATGACATCAAAGGAAATAGAGCAATTGTTGTAGAAGTTAGTTTATGTATAAAAAGGAGATTGTGAGTGATAGAAAGTACATGAAGTAGAGGATGAATAAGAATAATACAATTGAGATTTGGAAAGGGTAGAATACCTTGACCACTGTTTTGGATAGGAAGTGAGTTGTCATTCGCAATAGAGATAGAGTTAGCGCTATGATATGAATGTATTTTTGCAGGTTCGTAGCATCAAAACTGAGATGAGTTAAAGCTCTAGAGTCAATATATAATTCTAAAAGTGGAGTAGAATGGTGTTATTTGAACATACCATGAGGAGAAGAAATAGTTTGTGAAGTGTATTGAAGGATGCATCTATGCCAACAGGAGAAACATGAATGTCTCCATTTTTTGCAGATATGGTAGATGGGCCTTAATTGTTGGTAGGAAAGGATCCACATCCAGTGGGGTTGTTGTTGTTGAGGGAAAATGAAGACTTGGAATTAAATCCACGATCATGGAACGAGCGATTGAAGTTTGATCTCCTAGAAGATCCGCCTTTGATTGTGTGAAAAGCAATATTGTCTCATGGGAGGGATGAGTCTCTTGAAAGTTCATTCTATATGTTGATCTCCTCATTGCATAGCAAGGAGTATAGTTCATCAAGACTGATAAGGTTGAGAGATTGTGAATGGTTATTTTGAAGGAGTGATATATTACGGGTAAGCCATTAAGTATGTAGAACATGATGTCTTCTGGGTCGATATGAGAGCCTGCAGCTGCACTGTTATCCACCAATGACTTAATTTGATTAAGGTAGTGAGTCATTGAGTTATCTTTCATGTTGATGTGATGAAGTACGTTCTTAAGTTCAATGACACTAGAACGGTTGGTGGGTTGAAGTCGTTTCTCAAGAGTGACCCAGATTTCATGAGTGGTGCTTGACTAAGAATGTAAGGTAGTATAGAGGGAGATATAGTGGAGAATATGGTTGAAACCAAGTTTTGGTCGGTGAGATTCCATTAATGGAATTTCGGGTTGGTTGAAGTATCACTGGTCGAGGAAGTAACAAGTTCGAGTGGGCAAACTTGTCTAACAGTTAAGAACCCTTTGAATTTGTTGGCTGAAAATAATTTGTAGATTTTGGCTGAAAATAATTTGTAGATTTAAAACTTCCAAATAGGATAGTTGTCATTGTTAAGTTGAATGTTAGCAATGAGCTTGAGATTTGACATAAGAAATTTAAGTGGAGGTATGATGAAATCCATCATGGTTGAAGAGAGAGATGAGTAGTTGGAGTTGCTGATGAAGATATTTTGTTATGCCATTTGATAGTAGTAAGGAGCGGCTGTAAAGCTTAGATCTTTGACGCCATGTAGAAATAAATTGCATGAACCAAAAATAGATAAAGTATAAAACTGTAGATACAATAGTTTTATGTATATTGAACTTTTAGAACTTGGGGTTTACATATAAAGATGAAGGAGACAATTCAGTTAGGATTCTCGTGCTGCTGTAAGAGCAGGGAGCGAATGTAGTAGAGAGCAACTGGAGCGGCAGCCAAATGCAGGAGTGATGGAGGTAAGTGGTCCACAATAAGTTGATGTCCTTATCATTCGTGCTAACAAATAAGATGTGCACACTATGACAAAAAGATGAAATGACAAGCCCATGAGATTATATAATCAAAGATTCCATAATTATATTTTTGTCTTTTAAGAATTATTATATGCTCGAGCACTTTAGAATTCCCAACTTTTTTGTTTAATCTAAATATTTCAAATTTTCTCCTTTGATCAGCAAAAGATTCTTCTTTGCTTTAAGTTTTTGGAAGCCTTATTGTACTATATTATGGTCAATATTACTTTTAGAAGTGCGCTTGAGCTTTATGTGCTTAATCTTTTATATCCTCTAACAAGTAGTGATCTTGAGCTGAAAAGCTCATCACTTCAGAGAAAAGCAAAATTAATTTTTGTTAAAATATTTTTTGCTTGATTTTCTCTTAAGAAATTTAAGCATTGAAATTTAGTAAGTGAGGTTTCTCATTGTATAGCTCTTCTGCATTTGAGTTATAACATTATTGTTGATTATTGCTTTAGTATTATCCCAACTAAAATTATTAAAAGGTCATTCATACCAAACGAAGCTTAAGTTAGGCCTTTTGTTAATGCATTGAAGCAAAGTTGCAATCTTATCACAAATAAAGGTTAATTCCTTGAGTTAATTAAAAAAAAAAAAAAAAAACACATCCTAATATCATATATAAATAAATGAACCAACTAGTGTGATAATAAATAAAGAGGATTAAATTGTATGCTAAAAATATTTGCTCTAATACCCATAAAAAACATGTGTATTTCTTATGTCCCTCTTCCTCACCTATTTATATGGGTATTGACAATAAA
Source organism: Dendrobium huoshanense (assembly GCA_016618105.1). NCBI lineage: Eukaryota > Viridiplantae > Streptophyta > Magnoliopsida > Asparagales > Orchidaceae > Dendrobium > Dendrobium huoshanense. The sequence continues at coordinate 28,926,040 of CM028356.1, read as the reverse complement.
AATAAAATTTAATTCAAATAATATAATTTATAAAATTTGCAAATGATTTCTTATCTAAGTTGTTTTCAAATAAATTTGTATTCAACTTAAACTCACATAGTTTATAATTTGTGTTTATCTTAATAATCTTTTGAGTCAATATCTTAATAATTCTCTCATTTGATTTAACAATATGGCAATATATTTTGAATTGCATGTGTGATTCCTCTCCAAACAAGCTTCTTTACTCCTAAAACATGAAATTTTGATAATCTTACCTAAAACATGAAATTTTGATAAACTCCTCTCCAAACAAGCTTCTTTACATTGCACATGAAGATCAGATGACATTTGAACTTGGCACCTATGCAGAGTATTCTCAGAAATAATTATTAGACATATAAGTGGATCCATTAATACTAAAAGTGTTTATGTAACTTAATCTTTAGGCTCCTAAAATGATTTTCTTTCTATTTTAAATGATATAATGATATGAATTAATATCCTGATAAACTATGTGAAATGAGATCAATGTTCCTAATCATCTCCAATAGTCCTCCACTCTATCTACGTTCTCCTTTATTACATAATGTGACTTGCAACTAGGAATATGGTCTTTTTTTTTCTTCCTTAATTTATGATACTTCAATGTAGATTATGATGAAACTAAAGCAATTCTACCATAAAATTCCCATAACTTTCATACTTTACACAAATCAAACCTTAAATTCAAGATATATTTATCTTAAAATTTTCTTGATTACTAGATATAATAAAAGAACCATTTTTATGCATAGAGAGGTGTAAGGGTCTGCATGAATTTGTGAATATATAAGGAGTCATAACAGTTTGGTAACATATAAGTGATTATTTGGTGGGGGTATGGCCATGAGAATGAAATTTGTATGATATAATCTTGGATGCTATTATTTTACTATGATACAATAATTGTATAATAATATGATGCTCATGCTATGAATTCGTGATTTATGACATATATATGCACTTCTTCTTAAATTTGTACTGACTTGTTAGACTTGATAGAGCATAATACATAGCATATTAAAACATCATTTTAGTATCACTATTTGTAAGCATTATTGAAGAACTTGATTTAATTACATCATGCTTATTGTTTATAATATGGTAATAGACTAGCATGTTTGTTTTTTATTCTATATGAATATTAAAAATTATTGTATATATATATATATATGTTTCATATATCTTACTGATTTGTTAATATTCATGAAAATTAATTAATTTTCAACTGTTACCTTTAGAGATTCTTTTTTCTCCATTACAAACTACTGAATATAATCTTTCTTGCTTTATTATTTTTCTTTGCCATTAGGGAAATCTATCATGCATGATTATACTTCACTGTAATATTTTTAACGATCATTTTAGAATGGAATCTTTGGTCATCAATCAAATATATATAAAAAAAAATGGCTCCGATTGTATTATAAGTTTATTGTGATTTAAATGTGTAGAGACTTTTAAATAACTTGAAATCAAATGCATTGGTTATTGATGATATCGTGCATGTATTGAATGATTTTGATTGGTGAAATATTTAAGTTGACCTTTAAAATGGTTTATATATATATTATCAAACCCCATTCTTGTATTTTTCACTTATTTGATGAATAATTAAGGCTTCATTTGGAACATTTTTCTTATTGCTTCTTAAAACAGCTTTCTTGTACAAAAATTTAAAGCAGCTGTAAGAAAGTCGTTCTAAATGAAGCAAAAATCATCACATAAATTGGTGAACCGCAATCCATTTATAATTTTGATGTTGTAAATCATGATGAACTTTGAATTTAAAAAGTATATAAATTGATGTAAAAAATAAACTTGGAAGAAAATAGTCATTATGATCATTTTAAGAAAAATGTCCATCTCTTTCTCTTTCTCTAGGAATAAAAGAGAATCAATATTTTTTCCTCTCAAATAAAATTTGATATTCCACCTTCAAATGCAATATCAAAATCATTCACCTTTTTAGGACAACTTTCTTATTGCTTTCAAACGCAATTTTTTAACAAAAAAATTATAAATTATAAATTTTTATACTAGAAAGTTCTATTTTAGAAAATAATAAGAAAAATGTCTCAAACGAAATCTTAATCATAAATTAAATGCATAAAAGTTCTATTCGAAGATTATATAAAGTGATCATATAAGTGCTAATAAAATAAGAATGAGAATAGTCAATCTCTTGTAGCAGAAATTAAAAGTCCTATCTTATGTGTATATGTTCTCAACACTTTTGTTGAATAATGACATGAACTTATTAAATTTATTTATTCCCCTGAGGGCATCAAATGCTTTGCCTTTTAAGCATTATCATTATAATTTGTTATTATCCGTTAGAATGTTGCTTAATAACAATTTTTAATTGGATAGAATATATCTAGCACTTGATAGTCTCGATGCTCCATTGAACTTTATTGAATTCTTAGTTTTTATCATTATTTTTTAATTTTATTCTTTGTATGAGATACTTATTTGTGATCAACATGCACTTTTCATCTTCTTTAATTACATTATTCCGAAAGTAGAAGTCTTAGGTTGGTTTATTAGTCCTTGAGATGTGACAAGGAATTTACATAGTTATAGGCAATTTTAAGATAAACTGAGTGTTGATGCAAAAGCAGCTCATCTTGATCTGTTGGTTTGAGCGAGGTCTTGGATTCGAAGCTTGCGTACGTGATTTTTGTGTGAGTTTTTTTTATTGTTAAAACCAACTGACGGGCTTACACGTTAATAATCCAAAAAAATTGGATAAGGTCCTTAAGGAAACCTCCAGCTCTATAATGTTTGAACGAGCTAAAAAAAGTTTAAAAAGAAAATCTAAGAGCCGGTGGTCCCCACTAAACACAAATACATAGCAAATTAATAGCAAGTTAGGGCAGCTAGAAGCCAACACCCAAAAATTGAAGGTCCAAATATATCCATTCAGCTCTGTCTTCTCACCAAAAAAATCATCCTTCACCAAAAGATCAAACCCTCCAAGAACATTCACCAGAGAACTGCTGATCATAGAAGTTTGCCAGCTATGACTCATACCTACAAAAGGCCTGCCAAAACACAAAACAAAACCCAAAAATAGGAGCAAAAATGAAGTACCTAAAGACAAGATATGCGCACAACCAATCTCCACCAAATGAAAATTCACCAAGTGGCGTAACCTCATTTGCTTATCTTATGCTTCGTTTGGGACGACTTGCTTACTGTTTCTTAAAGCAGCTTTTTAGAACAAAAATTAAAATTTGTATAAAAAAACTACTTTAAGAAGCAGTAAGAAAGTTGTTCCAAATGAAATCTTAATTGGCCTAAATATCAAAAAAAAAAAAAAAATGTTGATGCAAGGCTGTACTCGTATGTTTAGCCACTACTAACTACAGTACCACCATTTTGTAGATTCTTCTATGTGAAGGAGCACTCTTTGTTCTATGTTTTATACATCTGCCTAACATAACTATCTAGTCATTCCATTAAGTTTTTTTGATGTAGACAGACAAATAATATGTGAAGGACGGCATTAATGGATGCCACATAATTCTAGAATAAGTATTCTATTGACACAAAGTTCCGTGAATCTCAGTGCATGGGGGCCTTGGATTTGGCTGGCTAGAATCCACAACAGTGATCTTTTAGGTGCAACGACGTGTTCATCCCTGTTGGTCTGCCTGCACTTATTTACATCTCTGAGATTTAAATGACCTCAGTAAACTCAACTCCCTTCAAGAGCTAAATCTCTCTTAGATTTTGATTAATCTCGCATGATCACGCCTGCCATGGCGGGCTCAGTCTATTTACTTTGTTAGTAATTTGATTCGAAACTTTGCAAGCTACCTTTTGAAAAGCATTTAAGCGAAGGGTTTTTGGGCATTAGCCAAATCTTACTTATTATTGTTAGAGTTGCCTCAAATTTGATTTGTTCCTTATTTGTTATGGTCTTGATCGTCGTATGCTTTGCATATATGTCGGTGAGAGAGGAACAACAAGAACAGAGGAAACCGAGAGAGAAAGAGAAAAGACGGGATGCCAGAGGTTGAGAGGAGAAAATAAAAGACTTCACTATTCAGGGAAATATATATAAGGTAATAAATAGAGTTTACAAAGGTAAAGAAGTAAATATAAAATAGACAGAGGAAGTAATTATGCTAATAGCCTCCCACAAATTAGGCATTCGACGATCGAATGGTTAATTTGCTTCGAAGTTCATTGAACCGTGTAGTTGAGAAGGGCTTTGTTAGTATGTTTGCGATTTGATCCTTCGAGGAGATGTGAGTAAGCTTGATGTCGCCTAAACTGATGTGTTGTCAAATGAAGTGGTAGTTCATCTCAATGTGTTTAGTTATGGTATAGAATACGGGATTTTTTGCGATTGCCATAGCGGATGTGTGCACAATAGATCGTGGTTGGAGATTGCTGTGGAAGTTGTAGCTCGGCAGTTAGGCTGCGAAGCCAAATAACTTCTCTGATGTGACTGCTGATAATGATCTATATTCCGCTACGGTAGATGATTTTGCAACAATTACTTGCTTTTTGATGGTCCAGGAGTTGAGATTCGGACCTAGGAATGTACAAAATCCTAAGATTGACTTTCGATCGGTAGCATCAGATGCCTAGTCAGCATCCGTGTATGAGTGTAGTTCAAGGACGCTAGTGGAGATTGGTAGACCAAAGGAAAGAGTTTCGTTGATGTAGTGTAAGAGTCTCTTGAGTGCTTTAAAATCTTGTTCAGTCGGACTTTGCATGTGTTGACATACAAGATTTGTTGAGAAGGCGATGTCCGGCTTGGTTATGGAGAGATACGGAAGCGATCCGGCGAGTCTTCGGTAGAGAGTATGATCATGGATTGGTTGGTTGTTGATTTATTTTTGTTTGGAAACGGGCATGACGGGAGTCGACGTGGGTTTACAGTCTTTGTAACCTGCGTCATGAAGAATTTTGGTAGCATAATGTTGTTGAGTGAGAAAATAGCCGGTTTTGGATTGAATGACCTAAATGCCAATTGTGGAAGAGCGAGATTTGTCAGAGTTGTTTAAGGGAGAATTGGGACAGGAGTTGCTTAAGGAAAAGCTGTATTGCGGGTTCATTGTTTCCTATTACAAGAAAGTCATCAACATAAATTAGAATGTAGAGCTCAATATGATTTTTATGAAAAATGAGGAGAGAGGGATCATAAAGACTAATCTCAAAGCCTTGTGATTGAAGAAAGCTGGTGAGCTTTTGGAACCATTGTTGAGGAGCTTGCTTTAAGCCGTAGAGAGATTTGTGAAATTTGCAAATGGAGTTTGGATGGTGCATATCTATGAATCCTGGTGGTTGGCGCATATATATGTATGGCAGAATAGATTACGAGATAGTTAAAAAAAGTGTGGAGAGAAGATTACTGCCAATGACGTGCCAGCGGGCATACTCGGCGGATGCGACTTCGGAAGGAGACGTGATGGTGCCGGTGAGATGGCCGGCGTAACTGTTGGTGGTGAATTGTTGTAGAATTTGCATTCTTCATATGGGGTAGTTCTCGGACGTGAGGGGATAAGGGGCATTGTTCTTGATATTAGAGACAATGAATTTTAGAGGTTGAGGTATGGAAATGGTGGTGGTGGAGTTGTCGGTTTGGGTGGAGGAGGAGGAGGAGGAGGGAGGGATCGAATTGACAGAATCTTGATCTCCCATGTTGGCTCTTGATACTATGAGAGAGGAACAGGAAAAAACAGAGGAAACCGAGGGAGAAAGAGAAAAGGCGGGATGTCAGAGGCTGCGAGGAAAAAATAAAAGACTTCACTATTAAGGGAAATGTACATAAGGTATTAAATAGAGTTTAAAAGATAAAAAAGCAAAAATAAAATAGACAGAGGAAGTAATTATGCTAATAGTCGGAGGTTCAAGAGGGCAACGCCCCTAGCAGGGTTTGACCTATTTTTGCCCTATAAATATGTTGTGAGGGTATTTTTGGATTTCAACTTCTTTTTCGGTGCCTTATTTTTTCCCTATAAATATTTTTTCGGTATTTGGGTTCATAAGTCTTTTTGTACGGAATGATTCGTATTTTCAAACATCTAAGGCAACATGCTTATATGTAATTAATTGTATTATGAGTTTAGAGTGTAATCTCTATTTTAATCAAAAGTTTTCTCTTTGGAGATGTAATATACTGTAGAGTCTTGCCTCTATAGAAACCCAAGATCCCAATATAAAATAAACCCTCTTTTAGTTTACTAAGCGAGGGAAAAAATCTCTAGACATCGATCAAGCTGGTCCTAGTATATTTTATATTTAAAATGATAGGTGGATATAACTTTTAGCCTTGGGGATAACTTCAACATTCCCTACATTGAGTTTCAATACCAAAATAAATCTTTTATTTTCTTAAATCGATAATACAATGTTAATTTATCTTTTGGGGTAATTAACACTAATTATGTGGATTTGTCCAAAAAATATTAAATAGCAAATTGAGTGGCGACATTCATACATTTAATTTGTCCACAAGCGGAGTGCCACAGCCCTCCAAACCCAATATCATGACACTGTGAGTTGAGATGGATTGTTTTCTTTCTCGTTTTTCATATTTAACTTGAAGGGTTTCATCGCGTGGGGAGGTTAATGTGTCACTTTGTCAGTTATGTATGAGAACCATGTAAAAAGTAAAGAGAAACAAGGAGAGAGTGAGAGATAAAGTGATTTGTATAATTTCTCCCAATTTTCACATTGCATTTTTTAGTGTGGTGTGGCTTTGTAGGGTTTTCCCGACTTTGAATTTTTCCATGTAAAATATCGATTTTCTATTTTTTCCACTGATTTCTTTTTCTTGTTTGTGTTAATTGCATGATTTAACTTTCCAAAAATAGAAAAAAACATATATTGAGTGGAAGATTATTGAAGATGTTCATAGAAACACATGTCATACCTCACAACATATGTTAATGCTAGATCATATCATTGCAACATTCACAGAAAAAAATTTCTTCATGCTTAAGATAAAATGATAGTTGCACTATTAGTCTCATTTGTAGCATGTAATAAACATGTTTCAAAGTTTCTTGTAGGCATTATTCAAGCATAATTTAGGCTTGATGAAGTTGTTCGGTGCTCAACCCTTAAATGCTTTAGGAACTTTAGAAACTTGGTTTCGATAGGAGTCATAACATATATTCAAAACTATGCTGCTACATTATTTACTCAAGACAAGATTAATACGATTTTGACTCAATAATTTATTACATAAGTAAAAAAATTTCAACAAGCAATTTTCATGATAAATGATTTAGGTTTTAGGAGGAGTTGGGAAAGAATAATAATGAAGGGAATTTAAGAAAAGAGTGAAAGAAAGAAAAAAAGGAAAGAGAAAGAAACAGAAAAGGATGTCTTATTATCATGATGTATTTTATTGATACTATAAAAGTATGGTTATGCTAGAAATATTATAATGATTTCCTAAAAGTAGGCATAAAAGTATCCCTTTAAGGAGCTTTCAAGTGGAGAATTTCTTCCTTCAAATAAACAAAAATGTTGAGCATCTCTACTATTAGATAAATCTTTTTTTAATCCCTCTTTTATTGTTCTCTCTTTTATTTATTATGAGGGATTTGAGATACTGCATTTGTGATGAGATTGAGTGTATCTGGGTTTGGAATAACATTCGCTTATGCCACATGCTTTTATTTGCACAAATATGTCACTTTCTTTTTTATGTGATGATTGGATTCATTTTCTTTTTCCGTTACTTGGGCTTATTTAAACGGACAAATTTTTAAAGTAAAAATGGTTCAACCTTTTCTACGTTTAAAACTAATTATGCCAGTCACTGCTTTAGCAAATTACGACTAGCTATGATCGAGCAGGTAACTAGGAACTTTTACTCTACCCAGTGAACGTACGCAGAGGAATGTTCAGTTTTACGCGAAAAACTTGGTACATGCACTTTTTTGCCTAAAACCAAACCTTCCTCTGCGTACGTTCACTGGATAGAATAAAAGTTCGGTAAGTAGGCCCAGAAAAATAAAAAACAATCCGGATGAATAAAATAATTGGAAAGAATATATAAAAAATAAAAGTGACAAAAGAAATAAACAAAAAAAATTGTAATACCCAAACCCCAAAAAAAAAAAGAATAACGAAAAAAAAAATAGAATAAACATAATAAAAAACAAAAAATGGAAAAAATGAAAAAAATAAATAAATATAAAGTTTCACCGAACCACTGTCTATTTCTATTTTTTTTTTTTAATTTGGAACTTTTTTTTCCTCTATTTTATTAGTTTTGTTTTTTTCATTTTAACATTTGTTCTTTTTTTCCATTATATATTCATTTCGTTTTTTTTATTTCATTTTATATTTGTTCTGTTTAAAAAAAAAGCTACGGTCCAGTCGTTAGATCTCGTTGTTATTGTTTTCATCAAAACATTCTTCCTTAAGTACTTCTGAATAAAAAATTGATATTTTCCTACAAATTAAGCCATGAATTAAGAACTTTGTTTTTGTGTTCCAACTGCTAAAGTGCTTATCACACCACTAAAGAGATCGATCTTTCCAGTTGGAATATATGACTTGTAAGCCAAAAGAACACATTTTATAGTGAGTCCTGTCCAAACGTTGCCGGACCAACTCATTGCAATGGGAGACTTCAGACACTAAGGTTTCGTTTGGGACGGCTTTTTTACTGTTTTATAAAACGGAGTTTTAGTACAAATTTTTTTATTTTTTAACTAAAACTCCGTTTTAGAAAGCAATAAAAAAGCCGTCCCAAACGAAGCCTAAGTCAGTACGAAGGGTTCGTTTGGGATGATTTTTTTACTATTTTTAAATCAATTTTTTAGTATAAAAATAAAAAAATTTGTACTAGAAAGCTATTTTAAGAAACAATAAGAAAGCCGTTCCAAATGAAGTCTTAGGTTTCGTTTGGAACGGCTTTCTCTCTGCCTCTTAAAGAAGCTTTCTAGTAGAAAAACATTAATTTTGATATTAAAAAGTTGCTTTAAGAAGCAGTAAGAAAATCGTCGAAGCCAAAGACATTCCGTGGAAGGAAATTAAAAAACTACATATTTTTTTATTCATTTGGTTCGATTCTTTTAAAATTGCTTCTTGTAAAGTAAAGCTCATTGATCACCATAAATAGCCGCGTGGCCGTTTAGTAGCCCTCAACGGGCTTCAAGAACGTAGAGGTTGAGAGGCCTCAAGGTGATTAAAATGGATGAAAGGCAAAGAGTAATATTAAAGCCTATATTGGTGATGTTAGCTTCTAGCATCGTATCCGCTGTCATGATTGTGCTGAACAAGAAGGTTTTGGAAGATGGATTGGACGTGCTTGTTCTAATTACCTACCGCCTTCTTGTGGCTGTTCTCTTCATTGCTCCAATTGCTTTCTTCTTTGAAAGGTTCATAAATATTCATAATACCGTTATTGTAGATGTTGAAGCATTAATGGAGATTGACTTGTTTGAGCTTCCATGAAAACTCATGCAGAAAGAGCAGACCTAAACTTTCCTTTGTGATTCTAGTATGCCTTTTTGTCAGCGCAATTCTTGGGCAAGTAATTTACTTTTTTTTTTCTTTCGTTTTGGCTATATTTTCCAAAGAAAGTTTGCCACTGAAGAAAGTCGTGTCTTCTCAGGAACTCGCTGACCCAGTATCTCTTCTACCTGGGATTGAAGTTCACTTCTGCAACTTATGCTGCTGCTTTCTTCAACATGACCCCCGTCATCACCTTCCTTCTCTCCATAGTCTTCCGGTCTCTCTCTCTCTCTCTCTCTCTTTCTCTTTTAATGCCTTCTCTAACCGAACTCCAAACGCATGAATAGAGTAGCAGAACTGCAAAACTTCTGATATTTGGTTGCAGGTAAACAGTGCGCGCGATGCCAATATTTTTGTTGCACTGTTCACCTGTGTTATAATTCTGTCTCTACCGGATTTGCGAAGACACACGCAAAAGAGAGAAAGATAGTTACCTTCTGTAAAGGGAGCAAAATGGAGTTAGATTGGAGATGAATCACGCCATTTTTTTTTAATTTTAGTACATTTTGGAGTAAAAAATGGGATTTTCGGTTGTATATGCCCTCTATCTATATATGTTTACACACACGGACATTACCTTTCTTTCCTGTAATTTCCTGCAGCACCAGTAGAACATGCAGAGAAATTGATTTACTGATGAATAAGTACTAGTTTCATTGCAGGCAGGAGACTTCGAACTTCAGAAGCTGGGCTGGTCTGGCGAAGGCAGTAGGGACGGCTGTGAACCTTGGCGGTGGGATGATGCTGACGCTTTACAAAGGGATGGTGTTAACTAAGTCATCAATGGCGGACGGGCTGGGCCAACAGAATCGATTGGCTTCGGCGCCTATGCATGGGAGCAAGAGATGGACCTTGGGATCGCTTGCTTTGCTTCTGGGTTGCTTCTCGTGGGCTCTGTGGTTTCCTCTTCAATCGAGTATTGTAAGGAGATACCGGGCTCTCTATACTGCTACTGCCATCGTTTTCTTCTTCAGCTTTCTCCAGACTGCACTCATCAGCTTCTCAATACAGAAAGGCTTTTCTCTTTGGATTCTACGGTCCAAGTTTCAGATCTTTACTGTAGTCTATGGGGTATGAAGCTTTCACATATACGATGCATAGTATCTTTTGTAAATGAAATTAGATTGTTTCTTATTTGTTTTACTTTGGAATTGGATCATCTGAATAGGTGTTAAAGTTGCTGAATTTCCTTTCTCATTAGTGCAATATTTATGTAATCAGGAGTCCCCAACCACACATTTGATGCCCTGAGAATTTTTTTTTAATGGAGAATTTTTAACACTAAGAATGGTTAGAAACGTAATTAGGAAATTAAGCATGATTTTTTTAAAATTTAAAAGTAGGCATAATTGCTGGTTTAACAGGCGATTTTGTGTCGCAAGTCCTGCAGCGAAGCAAAGGAAGGACGACGAGAGTGGAGACGGCATACATCGAGGGGTTTAGGTCTAAGGCTTCGGCCGGTCATTTAAAACAGGCCAAAACTGCCCGTTGGATAGACGATTTGGCTCTGTTAATAAATCGCACGTTCGAAGAGCGATTTAACCATAAATCTTAATAGCCTGTTAAACGGAAGATTATGCCTATTTTAAATTTAAAAAAAAAAACACACTTAACTTCCTAATTATGTTTCTAATCATAAGTAGTGTTAAAAATTGCACTTTTTCATCTAAATGCAGCAATGATTATGACAAATCCATAAGATTGTTGGAATCCAATACACTTTACGCTACTAAATAAAGAACGGTGCTCATTCCTCATAAAAGTTAGTGCTCTAATTCTCATATGGTGCAGGGCATTGTTGGCTCTGGCATGTCCTTCTTGGCGAGCTCATGGTGCGTGGAAAAGAGGGGTCCAGTTTTTGCGATAGCATTTTTCCCGGTCACACAAGTTGCAGTAGCCATCATTGATGTCTCCTTACTCCATGAACAGCTTCACCTTGGGAGGTAACTTTCTTCCACTTTAAGCCAATTTAACAATCTTTGTATGTTTTGTTGTTAAGTGAGACTACGTAATCTAATTAAAAAAATAAATAAAGAGATTAGAATTTTGAAATTTAATCTGAATTACTCTATTTATATGTGCAGAAGATAATCTTATATAATATATGAAGAATGGGCGTTAAAGGATAATGATTTGATAATGTATTCAGTTTATATGGATTAAGTCTTTGATTTCGTCAATTATCATTTGATTGTTGCTTAAATCAGTAATCGATTGAGGAATTCAATATGTTAGGAATTGTTGCGTTCGGGAGTATTTGCGGCGGTAGAGAAAATATATAGCTTAACGTCTTAGTAATATACGAAGATCCAGCATACAATCAGATTAGTGAGAGGGTGTAACATTCATAAGAGACACCAGAGTTTTTACATGGAAACCCCTGAAAAGGGGGAAAAACCACGGTGTCTGACCCAGTTTGAATAAATCCACTAGAATTAGTTGTCGATTACAAATGAGGCCCTTCCTTGGGAGAAGGCCTTGGCTTGATGATATAAATATACATCATCTAGAGCGCATTACGTGGTGGGAGTTACAATAATCAACATAGACATTTTTATTTGGTCGGAAAGACCATTGGAGGCGACGGAAGTCGGAAGGACCGTAGTCTGCAAGAGACAGAGGTCAGAAAGACCGTTATTTGATGATATAGGTCGGAACGACCGTAGTAGGCGATGGACGTCGGAAGGACCATAGTCGGCAGGAGACCGGGGTCTGAAAGACCTTAGTTGGTAGGAGACCGGGGTTTGAAAGACCGTTGTCTGTTGATGGAGGTCGGAAGGATCATAATAGGTGATGGAGGTCGGAATGACCGTAGTCGGTAGAAGACTGGGGTCTGAAAGACTGTTGTTTGGTAATGGAGGTCAGAGTGACCATAGTAGGCGACGGAGGTCAGGAGGACCGTAGTAGGTGACGGAAGTCGGGAGGACCGTAGTCGGCAGGAGATAAGAGTCTGAAAGATCGTTGTTGGCAGCAGACTGGGGTCTAAAAGACCGTTGTCTGGTGATGGAGGTCGAAGTGACCATAGCAGGCGACGGAGGTCAGGAGGACCGTAATTGACAGGAGATAGGAGTTTGAAAGATTGTTGTTAGCAGGAGACTAGGATCTAAAAGACTGTTGTTTGGTGATGGAGGTCGGAGTGACCATAGTAGGCGACGGAGGTCGGGATGACCGTAGTTGGCAAGAGACCAGGGTCTGAAAGACCATAATAAGAGAGCGGTACTTCAGGAGAACTCTCGGCTTCAAGTTGTGGCCCAGAAGAAGTCTGGGCGTTAGGTGGTGGTCTGGTGGAAGTTCGGGACTCACGTGGTGGCCTAGTGGAGCACAGGATTTTAAGTGGTGGTCCGGCGGAGTAACGGCGCTAGACGGTGGTCCGGCGGAGGTGAGGACCTTAAGTGGTGGTTCGACGGAGCAACGGCGTCAGGCGGTGGTCTGGCGGAGGTGAGGGCCTCAAGTGGTGGTTCGGCAGAGCAACGGCATCAGGCGGTGGTCCAGCGGAGCAACGACGTCAGGCGGTGGTCCGGCGGAGGTGAGGGCCTCAAGCGGTGGTCTGGCGGAGCAACGACGTCAGGCGGTGGTCCGGCAGAAGTGAGGGCCTCAAGCGGTGGTCTGGCGGAACAACGGCGTCAGGCGGTGATCCGGCGGAGGTGAGGGCCTCAAGTGATGGTCCAGCGGAATTCCAGCGATGGTCGAGGAGGCAAAGAAGCAAGAGCGATCTCCGATCTCTCTCTTTTTTCCTTAGGCTTCGGGGGTTCCCTTTTCAAGAGGAGAGGGAGCTCTATTTATAGATTTCTGGAGTGGCATGATCCGTAAATAGGTAAGAGATCAAGGGTCAATGGGGAGTGGTCGAATGAATGGCCGATGTTGAATCCCTTGATCATGCACCGTTCTTTAGACATTTGAAGGCCTTAATGATGTCAGAATTTGGCAATCTTGGGCTCGTTGGATTCGTCTCGTCGAGTCGTTCGATTCGAGTATAAGCTTGTTATGTTTGAAGACCGTTTGGTAATCCAATTTGTGGTTTGAACCTTCCAACAACGCTTCGGGTCCTCGATTTGGACCCATTTGAGCTCGGATTGCGTCGAATTTGGTGTCGTTGGGTTTGTATTTCCGAGACGCTCAGTTCGACTGTAAGTTTGCTGAAATCGGAGTTTGGATGGTCTCCGAATTAATTTTTGAAGTTTTCAATTTGACTTTGCATCGAGATTCGCGCCTGATTAAGATAATTTTTTGACGACGTATCAGGAATGATGATTAAATGATTGCTTGCACTGAAATTATATCAATGATGATTAATTAGTATGCTTAAAAACTAATTAAAATTTGGGATCTCGTAGTAAGATGATTAATTAGGATAATTATGTATTGGTTGTGCAAATTAGGGATGAACTAATTATTAGGGTTTTCAATGTCTAATTAGGTATGAATTTATTAATATGTAGATTACTTGGGCTAACTTATTAAGCCGTGATTAGTAATTAGGATGTTAAGTTAGTTAATCTAATTGTAGTTTATCTAATAAAAAAATGAATTATGCTAATTTGAGTAATTTCATGCAAACTAAATAATGGGCTAACGAATTATGCTTTGATTAGTGATTTTTTTATGAAGAGCTCATTAATAAGATAAATTTGAGTAATCAATTAGGGTTATGGCGAGCAAGAGAGACGTTGAGCGCAGTTAAATTGAATTAAACTATTCCTATGAACTAAGGTTAGAATTTAACTTGCCTTCTTTTATCCAAAACGCCAAAATATTGTTTGAAGCCGAAGAGCTGTGAAATAAAGAAATTTGGCTGTTTCGTTTGAATTCAAGAGATTCGTAAACTATTTTAACTACAAGAGTTTTAAAAATATTGATATTTGACTTGAGATGAGAAAAATATAATTTTGATGTTTAAAATTCAGTCTCTACTTTAATTTTGGTATATTTAAAGATTAATTATAAGATTCGATCAATATCCAATTACATTATAAATTCTCTGTCATTGTTGTTGCCAGCAGCTGATTGCCTATTGATTGCAACCGCTGCCACCCACCATGCACGCTGCATGTCACTTGCCTCCATCTACTACCATCACATATTGTCGCCACCATTATAGTCGACGAACTCTGCTTGACATCAGGGTTGGTGCTCAGTGTTATTACAACCCATCATTGCTATTGCCTATTAGGCTATTACCTATCATCATTATTAAATTTTACATTGTATTCATTTTATTATCATATATATATTATCAAAAGCATAATCTATTAATAATAAAAAGCAATGGTTACAACAAAGTATGAAAACAAAACAAGAAAAAACCGGAAAATTACAACCAAAGGAGCGGGCTCAGCAATCGGCCAGAGCTACCAGCGTCCCTGAAGCCACGCAGGACCGTCCAGTAAGGTGGTTAGCGACCAAAAGCCAAACCAAAGGTTGCCACAGTAGAACCACAGGGACGCAAACCCCAACCACATCATAGCCCTAACTGCATCGCAATCATCCCATCAAACCATGAAAAATTAACAGAAACCCGATAAGAGAGCAAAGCCTAATCAGCAGAAACTAGCGTCGACGACGACCTCTCCCACGAAATCTCCCACGACATCTCCCCCGATATGCAACATTTATGCTAGGACTAGCACGAACCAATGCGAAATCGTTGCCAGGGTCCGAACCCCCACAAAATTCCGGAGACATCATGCCACTTTCAGAAAATTCAGATTCAGATTCATACTCCGACGATCCTTCCAACCAATTAAGATGGCTCCTAATGTCCAAACCAGATGAATCGCCCGAACGATTAGCCAAAGACTGTGAATCCACCACATTAACAGGAACCTCAATTAGAGGATTACCAGCAACTCTAACTTCCGACGCAAGGGCCACAGTAGTAGATGCTAAAGCAGGGGAAAAAAAGGAAGAGCATTTGGTGAAAGACCTCACAAAAAACATTAGAATTATCAACATGTACTGTACCAGCAGCCACCGAATTATTGCCACCAGCATCCAACACATCCGTAACGACCCCAGGGATATCCAATTTCTCATCAACAGGGACAATCAAATCCGTTGTGCCACAAGAAACAACCACAATTTTAGAATTTTAAGAGAGGGATGCAAGATAGAGCAACAATCCTTACGATGACCTAAGGAATTATAGTGTGAACAGAAGTGAGGGATGTCATCAAAAATTACATTTTGAACATAGCCTGATTCCACCGAACCAACCCAAATCTTCTCAGCATGTTTTTTGGTAACATCCATTTCAACAAGTATACGAGCCATAGACGGTCGGGATCCAAACGCAGTCGCCAAATCCGACTTGAGAGGACGACCAAAAATAGACCCTAAGCCAAGAAGAATTCTAGGAGAGAACAGGTGAGGCCTAAGCAGGGGGAAAGAAACCCAAATAGGCACAAAAGGAGAATCCACCTCAATGTCCAAGTTTGAAGACCATTTTACAACTTTCATATAACAATTTTGAACAAAGTAAGATCTATGAGAAAAAATCCGGCAATAGTCAAAATCATTCACCAATTTGATCAAGACATTCCGATGATTGAGAACTGTTACCGAAAAATCACCTATCAACTTTAAATTGAAATAGAACTTCTGAATAGCGTCGACCGAAGGTCGCCTACTCGGAAATATGCCAACTAAAGCAAAATTGAAGGGTGAAACGAGAGATCGCACCTCTTCCTCAGAAATAAACAGAGCCGACAAGCCACAATGAGAAGAGACCTTTAAATCAGGGAAAGACGACGAAGAACCCGCAAGAGCTTCCTTAAAAGAGAGGCGCGGAAGCCCCGTTCAAAAACCCGAGATCGCGGCGTATACCTGAGTCTTAAATGGAGAGGAAAGCCCTCAGATCACGTCAAAGACGAAGGGTCGACGAAACCCTAGCAGAGCAGCAAAAAGCCATAATAACGATATATATATATATATATATATATATATATATATATATATATATATATATATATATATATATATATATATATATATATATATATATATATATATATATATATTAACAATCATAGATATATTTAATTTTATATTATATTATATTTTACTCTGCAATTTTTTTTATTCAATCAAATGTCACTAGATTGACTTAGGAGTGTCAATTTCGGATCACGGATCGGGATTGGGTTGAACATGGAACTGATCCGGCACTATTCGAATCAACTCAAACATGACCCATTTTCGAACCCGAACCCGACTTGCTTCGGGTTCAGGTCAACCTGACCCGACTCGCAAACATTCAAAACAGAGGGTCAATGCGCTTCTAGTTCAAGTCAGCAACAGCGATGGCCAGCGACCGATAGCTAGCAGTAGCGTGGCGGGCAGGGACGAGACGTGACACCTGATGGCTCATGGGACAGCAGTGCTGGGATGCGACCCGACGCGGGACTATCGCCTCGGGACGCGACCCGGGCCGGCGGGTCAGCGCGGCAGTCAAGCTGGTCAGCTCGGGCATCGCGGGTCATTCTGGGTCATTTTTGGGTTTTCGGGTCAACCCGAACACAATCTGATTTTACAAACGGGTTAAAATCCTGAACCCGACCCGGTTTGAATTAGGATTCGAGTCGAGTTTTCGGGTTGTATCAAATATTGACACCCCTTAGGGCTGCAAGCGAACCAAATGTTTGACGAACTACTCGTTGTTCGGTTCGATTAAAGCTCGTTTGTGATCGTTTAATTAACTAACTAACAAACTTGAACAATATTTTAAATACTCGATTCTTAAATAAACAAGCTTCACTAATGCGTTCAGCTCGTTTATGTTCGCGAACAACATCAGTTGATGTTTATGAACAAGCTCGATAAAAAGCTTGATTCGGGTTCGATTAAAATCG
Source organism: Dendrobium huoshanense (assembly GCA_016618105.1). Taxonomy (NCBI): domain Eukaryota; kingdom Viridiplantae; phylum Streptophyta; class Magnoliopsida; order Asparagales; family Orchidaceae; genus Dendrobium; species Dendrobium huoshanense. The sequence continues at coordinate 28,908,674 of CM028356.1, read as the reverse complement.
CTCGATAAAAACTTAAATAATATGTTATTATAAAATTGATAAATATACGTAATATAAAAACTTTAATTATAACATAATAATATAATTATTTTTTATTAATAACAATAAATATTTCATATTTGTCTATATTTGTTAGATTGTTTGTTTAGGATGTTCATGAACAAATTTAAGGTTTGCTTGTTCAACAGATTGTTTGTGAAATATGTTCACGAATATAGCTTGTTTAAAGCTCGATAAGCACTAAACAAACGAACATGAACCAAACATGAACCAAACATAAACACCCTTAAATTAAATGAACCAAACATGAACACAAATAATAAAGCTCGAATCAAACACGAACCAAACATGAACAAGCTAATGTTAAACAAACACAAACATGAACACTCACATACTCGGCTCGGCTCGGTTCGTTTCCAGCCCTAACACCCCTAAATTGACTATGTGATGTCCACATAGATGTGCAACCATTGAGGAAGTGGTCCACGTCCGTCAATTTGGATTGGGCATTTGGGTATCTTACCTACACCCGAGTCCACTCTGTTGTGGTCAACTGGTCACGATCACACCTTTACCTAATTTAAGCAACCAATAGAGACCAAGCCTGACTCTAGCTACAGGTTTGAGATTGAAGTTTAAACAAATATTACGACAAAAAACAGTATAAACAAATATATTTTATAGGAATATAAATTTGATTAGTTCGACTGATTTTGAGTATGGCAGGAAGCAAATAAATTTTGAGAGTCTAATTAGACTTGCAACAAGTAAATCAAGCATAAGAAGTAAATTAAGCATATCTTGAATCAAAATTGACTTGATAATGCCGCATATTATATAAGTTAGGCACGCACTCGAGCTCAACTCAAACTTTGACATATATATTCGTATTAATGTGTAATGAAGCACAACCAATTGTCACCGCCATTGCCCACCACGCACCACAATCACGTGTTTCATCTATTGTTGCCATTGCTCATTCCATCCATCATCGTCCATCCACTACCATTGTCGCTTGCCACACCTGTCCAACATTGTTGGCTGCTTCTTGTCACAGTCGTCGCCACTGGTTGTGATTGGTCTCCCACCAGCCATCTCTGTCGCTTGTTGACATCGATTAAATTTATTTTTAAAAATGAGAAAAAAAACTACTAAGAAAAAATATAAATCAAATTTGATTTTTTAAAAATCAAACAAAAAGTGATTTCAAAGTGATAGTTTTTTATTCTGATTCAAATGTATATATTTATTTTTTTAATTATATTTATGCATAAATAATATTTATGCTACATAATATTTATGTATAAATAAATACATCTATGGGAAAAGTAAAAGCGTCATGGAAAAGTAACTTTTTTGAAAGCATTGTTATTTATGTATAAGGCTTTAGTTTGGGATAATTTTTTTGTTGCTTCTTAAAGCAATTTTTTAGTTAAAAAATTAAAATTTTATTCTAGAAAGTTACTTTAAGAAGCAACGATAAACCTGTCCCAAACTAAAACTATAATGAGAAAGTAAACTTTAAAAGTTGTTGTAAAAAATAAAATTCTAGAGCATAAATTTCTTTTTTTTTGGACATTTAGGCCATTTAAGGCAAACACACGCACACAACGTATACACATAGACTCGAACTGTAGACCTCTTAGTTGGAAGTAGAGGCGGAGCCAGGATTTTGATCATGTGGGGCCACAAAATATTGAAGTAAAAAAAAAAAAAAAAAAAAAAAAACTTCAACCAAGATTTGTGAACATCAAACCTTGCTAGATTAAATTTACAAAATCTATCTCCAAATTGAGTACGCGGGAATTCATGATCACGTGGTTGACACGGTCCTTTCAACAAATAATGTCTCCTGACACTGTCTCCGTCGTTAGAATCATAATACAAATTTTTTTTTCCTCAATCCTAAATCGGCGGGGATATCTGCAAAATTAATTTCTATACGGCTATGCCTGATTTGTGTATTATTTTCTTCACGTATTATTTTGTGGTCATCTCCTTCAATTTTTTTTTTTTGAAATATTTATATGATAAATTGAATGAAAAAAAAATATTATCAATTTTATCATAATAAAAGTTATTTTTCATAACATGTGTCATGCCTCAATGAAAATGGTCATACCTGCCAACTACAGAGTAATCAAACAAAGTGAAATCCCCCTCTCTCGTATGTAGAATTTAATTGAAAAAAAAAAAAGCATGTATGTGAATTATGACATATCTAATTAAAACATCAATCTAATTAGGATTAAGTGAAAACCATAAATAAAACTTCAAGGAACCAAGGAAAATGAAAAGCCCATATTAACGAGCACTGACATAGAAAATAGCCTGTTTTAAATAGGTCGTCAATTAAAACAAAGGAAGGGCCTCAAGAAGACCATCAGAAAGAGGAAAAAAATAATCAATGCCTTAAGAGGCCAACAGAGAAACCATCTCAGCGAGTAAAGGAAGAGGGAAAACAACAAAAATCAAAAGAAAAGGCAGAGAAAGAGATGCATAAAGAGGAATGGTCACAAGAAAAAAGAATCATATAGAAGAAGAGCTGCAATATGATAAACCTAAGACTGAAAAATTGTTAGAGCCTAGAGCCTAGAGCCAAGAGAACTTCATTAACAGGAGGGAAAACCTCAATTAGAGATAACTGATCAAGTAATGGAAGTCAAACATCTAACTAAATCACAAGAAAAACAAGAAGAGATACAAAAATAGGAGCAGGAACACAAAAAGCCGGCAACAGTGTAAGATTGAGGCGTTCAGTGCAAGAGAGCAACTGAAGCCAAAAGAATTGTCACTAGATCTTCATAAACAAAAAACAGAGGGAAATCCAAAATGAAAATGGGAACGCTACCAGATGCAATGCGGCGTCGTTCGGGCTCGGAAGAGGGCGACAGACAATGGGTCGGCGGCGTTCTGGTTCGGATGACGGTGAATGGGCGGCCGACAGCAAGTGAGTTTCACATGCCTTGGAGCGTCGCTGTGTCTACGAAATAGGGAAAGATTAAGGAAGGAATATAGTATATTATGATGAAAAAGTTAAAAAAAAAATAAAAAAAAAATAAAAAAAAACATAATTAGGATGTACTTAATATATCATAATTACTATTAATTATTATTTATTCTCAAAATCAGTGGGGGCCGGTGCCCCCATCGCCCCCACACTGAATCACTGGTTGGAAGTCTAAGTTCTCAACCAATAGGCTAAGATGAGATGTGTATTAATTATTTGTTTTCGAAATGCAGCCTTTTGGGGTCTATTGTTATAATATCTGGCCTTTATATTCTTCTATGGGGAAAAAGCAAAGAGGCATCGGATTCTGGCTCTCTATCAAAGTCCAGTGAAACAAGAACAATTAACCTTGAAGCGGCATCTACAGCTCCTTAAATAGGCCTTGCTTATGCGGCTTTAGTTATCATGCTCTATTTGATGAGGGTATTTGTTATGTAGTATCGTCAGCTTATTTTTGCAAGTATGAACATTTTCTCTTGTTTATTTCTAAGTGGTGAGTGCTATCGTATGTAGCCTTAAAGTATTGCTTCTCTCCTCAATGAGGACCTCATCAATGTAACTTTTTTTTTTAAGGGTGTAAAAGAAGAGATTTTTAGTAAATTTATGTGGTTATGATTTAGTAAGGAAAATTTGTTGGGTGGCATATTAGTAAATATAAATTATTTATAATATGATGAGGATCAAATTAGATGTATTAATGAAGGTGATAAAATGTTGATTAAAATTTATGATATATTAAAAGATGAAGAATGATGTTTGTTATAAATTATGGAATGAGTGTTTTAATGAAGATGCTATTTTTGAAGGGTATTTTGAATAAAATAATAAATATAAATGGATGAAAAGTGAAAATTCTTAAGTTTGTATAAGGCTTCGTTTGGGACGGCTTACTAACTGCTGACAAACTTACGCGTTAATTATTCAAAAAATTTGTACAAGATCCTTAAGGAGACCTCCAACTTTGTACTGTTCAAATGAGCTAAAAAAAAGTTAAAAAAAAAAAAAAAATCTATGAACCGGTGGTCCCCACTAAGCACAGATACATATCAACCTAATAAAAAGATAGGGCGGCCAAAAACCACGAGCACCCAAAAATTGAAGGTCCAAATATATCCAATCAGCTCCGCCTTCTGACCAGAAAAATCAGCCTGCACCAAAAGATCATATCCTCCAAGAACATGCACCAGAGAACTGCTGATCATAGAAGTTTGCCAGCTATGAATCATACATACAAAAGGCTCTGCCAAAACACAAAACAAACCCAAAAAATTAAGGACGGCTTACTGCTTCTTAAAGCAACTTTTTAGAACAAAAAAAAAAAATTTTTTGTTAAAATTTTTTTTTTAAGAAGCAATAATGAAGTTGTCCCACATGAAACCTTAATTGACCTAAATATCAAAAAATAAATAAATTTTTTATGGAAAGCTGTACTCGTATGCTTACCCACTACTAACTAAAGTAGGACCATGTTGTAGATTCCACTATGTGAAGGACCACTCTTTCTTCCAACTGTGTTTTGCACAAGTTCCTAACATGAGTGTCTAGTCATTCCATTAAGTTTTCTTGATGTAGATAGACAAATAAAACGTGAAGGATTGCGTTAATGGATGTCACATAATTGTAGAATAAGTATTCTATTATCACAAAGTTCCATGAATCTCAGTGCATGGGGGCCTTGGATTTGTCTAGCTAGATTCCACCACAGTGATCTTTTAGGTGCTACGACGTGTTCCTCCCTGTTGGTCTGCCTACACTTATTTACATCTCTGAGATTTAGATGACCTCATTAAGCTCAACTCCCTTCAAGAGCTAATTTTATCTTAGATTTTGATTAATTTCGCATGATCACGCCTCCATGTCGGAGAGAATATTGCGTGTGAACGTCGAATGCGTCTGGAGGTCAATATGAATGTGTCACGTCACTCAATGCACTTTTTATTAGGTGATATGGCGTGTCCGGACTATCTCAGTATCCGCACTTAATAATTTTCCATCGGGCTAACTCTATCTACTTCGTTAATAATTTAATTCAATACTTTGCTAGGATATGCCCGATTTGAAAATAATCGGTTTTTGGGATAAATATAATTTTTTTTAATTTTTTTTAAATAAAACTAAGTTTAAATGTTTGCTACAAGATTTGCTCTTTTGGATGCTTCGAAGTCGAAATTCAAATCAAATTTTGATTTGAAATTCACCTGCTTTAATATCTATAAATATATTAAATTAGAAAGCCAAATTCATTCGTGGATTGAGTTGGGTGTTTTAGAGTATATTGTAGGCTTTTGCCGGAACTAGGAAAGAATTTGAGAGAAGGGAATTTAAGAAGAGAGGGAAAGATAAGAAATGGGAAGAAAGAAAGAAATTTGTGATTGTGGAACACTATCTTAACACAATGTAAGAACAGTGTTTCTAAAACTGTTATTTTCCAAAACATTTTGCAAGATACCTTTTGAGAAGCATTTAAGTGAAGGATTTTTCGGTATTAGCCAAAAAAAATGCTGATGCAAGGCTGTACTCGTATGCTTACCCACTACTAACTACTGTACGACCATTTTATAGATTCCTCGATGTGATGGAGCACTCTTTGTTCCGTGTTTTATACATCTGCCTAACATAAGTGTCTAGTCATTCCATTAAGTTTTTTTGATGTAGACAGACAAATAAAACGTGAAGGATGGCGTTAATGGATGCCACATAATTCTAGAATAAGTATTCTATTGACACAAAGTTCCGTGAATCTTAGTGCATGTGTCACGACCCAAACCGACCAAAACGAATCTCATCGCGTCGAGTCGCGACGGATGAATCCAGGATCTAGCTTTGGAATTTGGTTTCAAACTTTCTTTCGAATAATCATACATAAAACACAGAGCTACTATAAACTTCTAATATACAGAAATTCATCCAACATTTTCTTCTTCTCAATCCTCAAAATAATCATGTACATTACAGTGCATGGCTCTAAGCAGAAAGTACAGAATATAACAGAAAAGTCGTGACTGTACAAAAATCCAAAGTACAAAAATATCTAATCTCAGATCAGACACAGAACGGATAGTCCATAACCTCCTTCCCTTTCCCAGAACCTGAAACCCACGCAGATAACAAGGATGAGCTAACAGCTCAGCAAGACTATACTAGCCAATCAAAATCTTCAGAAACTCTCATATCAAAATATATATGAAGGCGTTAAAAACATTTGCCGTACATAATTTAGATAATCGTACAAAAATCAGAATATCATACTGAGGTCAGAGATTCATTCAGAACAGAAATCAAACAGAATACCTATATTCATACAGAACAATGAAGTAACATAGACAGAAGAACTGAATCAAATTTACGTCACAGAATTATTCAAATCAGAATTCGAATCCAAGTTCAGAGCACATTTCAGAAAACATTCAAATCACATTTCATCACAGATTTTTCTTACCCAGACAGAATCTCAAAGGATTCTGGCCCCTTATGCCTCTCTTCCCCGACACAGACATAATCTCAAAGGATTATGGCCCCTTATGTCTCCCTTTGTACTTACAGCACCAGAACATATCAGAAATACAAAATTTTCAGATCATCATTTTCAAATTCCCTGACCTAGACAGAATCTCAACGGATTCTGGCCCCTTATGTCTCCCTTCCCTGACACAGACAGAATCTGAAAGGATTCCAGTCCCATATAACTTCCTTCTGATATCATTCAAACACATCAAATCATCAAATTCAGAAAAATCGGATTACATTAGAAAAATCGTCAACGGCATAACGGCAGTCCATAGAAATTTCAACAGATCAAATCACAATTTCAGAAAATTACCAAATTACCACATATAGTGTAAAATATCATTTTAAGACTTTCATTGTACTGAAACAATATTTTTAAACATTCAGATAATTTTCTATTCGATAAAAACTCCGCAGAATTCAAAATACCCGGTGAAAATCTTCCAGAAAATACTCAAAATGTGCAAAATTGTCATTTCAAAAACATACCAAAAGTTACGCGGTAAAAGTTTTACCGGTATGAAATTATTCCCAATTTTAGCTAATGGAAAACGAATTTGAAATAGAAAATCCTTCAAAAATCACATTTCTGAAAATTGAGAAAGGCATAATGTGTCTTACCTCGAGTAGATCAACTTTCGTAACTGCGACGACGGATTTTCCTTCATTTTTCTCTCTCCTGCCCTTTTCTCTCTCTTCAAAATGACATTATTCAGATATTTATAAAACAGGATCGTCCAGGACGATACTCGATCGTCCCAGGACGATCTCCTCACTGGAAATATTTCATACAGATAAAAAATAATTCTGATTCTTTCATCCCTGGATGACTTGCTATCTGGAAAAATTTCATCCCGACGAACTTATCTTCGTCCTGGGACGAATCTCTCTGTCACCAATTTTTTTACTCTGTTCGTCCCAGATGAACCCCAACTTTATCCGGACGAACCTGGAAGGAAAATTGAAATATGGCTTTCACAACATGGGGGCCTTGGATTTGGCTGGCTAGATTCCACTACAGTGATCTTTTAGGTGCTATGACGTGTTCCTCTATGTTGGTCTGCCTGCACTTATTTACATCTCTGAGATTTAGATGACCTCACTAAGCTCAACTCCCTTCAAGAGCTAAATCTCTCTAAGATTTTTATTAATCTCTCATGATCACGCCTGCCCTGACGGGCTCAGTCTATTTACTTTGTTAGTAATTTGATTCAAAACTTTGCAAGCTACCTTTTGAAAAGCATTAAGCAAAGGGTTTTTGAGCATTAGCCAAATCTTACTTATTATTGTTGGAGCTGCATCGAATTTGATTTGTTCCTTCTTTGTTCATGGTCGTGACCGTCATACGATTTGCATATATGTCGGAGGTTCAAGAGGGCAACGCCCCCTGGCGGGATTTGACATATTTTTTCTCCTATAAATATGTTGTGAGGGTATTTTTTGAAATTCCACTTATTTTTCGGTGTCTTATTTTTGCCCTATAAATATGTTGTGAAAAGATTTGAATTTTTAGTCTTTTTGTATTGCGCCTCTTCTTTGTAGAGAAGCTATTATCCCTTCTCCTTCGTTGTTGTTTTTTTATTTTTTTCAGATTTGAATTTTCCACGTAAATCTCTTGTGTTTGTTAGTATTTTGCATATTGTGATTTATTATTTCTCTTTGTATTTAGTTCATCTTCCCTAACAATTATTTTTCTAGTATCATTTTTTGTACTTAGAGTTTTTTTTTAGATTATATTTGATGTATTTGGCTTTGGGAAAGAATGTTTCTTATGCCCATTTTATTTATAAATTTACATAGCTTTGTTTACTTGATCGGATCCCTTTTGCTCTCACATCGACATATTAGGTCTTGGAGGAAACAACAATTGAGGAATTGTGGTTTAAATTTAAGTAAATAATAAAAAATCTCTTTAACAAATTTTATCAAAGCATAGATTCTACTCGCTATACATGCAACTAGGCTCGCCTATTAAATCACTTCTCAATTAGTTTAAAATTCATTGTTAGAGACTTGAAAAATAGTAAGGTGATAGTTGATGATGAGGTTCATGCTTTGCTACTCATATTCTATTTATCTCCCTCTTATTTGTATTTTTTTTACGCTAATTAATAACAGAAATATAATCATTAAAGAAGATGTTAATAATTAGTTTTATCTAAAAAATGTATTACTATTGAAAGTTAGTTTCTTGGTTGCAAGTATGGTTTTACTATAGAATGTTAGATCTATATGGAATATGATTGTATCGATCAATCAAGTTATACTGTTGACTTTGAACTCGATTCATTCAATCGAGCTCACTAGGGGGTTGTAGAGGGGCCTTGGCTGACGAGAATTTTTTTCCTATATAATTGTACAGTGTTGTGGCACTATTAACTCAAGCACTGCAACACTAACATATGGCTGGAGATATAGAGTGGAGCGACACGATGCTCCAAACTTGGATCTGTAGTAACGCTAATTAGGATAGAGACAAAGAGCGGTGTTGATCTCATTTTTGTATAAGGTCATCAGGACCTTTCCAGACTCTTTGATTATTCATCTGATGGTTGACAATTAACCAGTTATCAATCATCCAGCCAACAATCAAATCTACAATCAATACCTCTAACATTCAATAATCAATCATCCAGTCTCCAGTCATCCAATCAACCAACCTGTACTTCCAGCATTCAATCATCATACATCCAATCAAGTTTTATTCAAACAAACTACATCCTGTAAACACTCATCATGAATCAGTCAAAATTTCAATTACTAAGTCAATCAGCTCAATGCACTGTCTAGATCAGTGCACTAGCACCTTGACCCCTATCATAGTCCAAATCACTTCATTAGGAGCTCTAGGTGGTAGATCATCCATCAATAGATTCTTCAACCCTCAATTGACCCATCTGACCCAATTGGGCTAGCTCAAGCTATCCCAATTGATCATGTATACCAATTATCTCCAATTAAACTCAAGCTCATATTTGATCTTCACCATACTCACCTAGACATCATTCTTAAGAAAATGGACTTGACCGGTCACCCTAATCTAGTCATCTGTTGACTTAGTCAATTGGATGTAGTTCTGGTCAAATCAGGTCAACATATGGTCAAATCATTACATGTAACCGACTCAAGTTATCTAGACTACATCAAGCCTCAAATCTACTCCATCACATGGCTTGAACATATTTCGACTATTAGTGAGAAAAATCCTTATGAGTTTAACCAAGTCAACTCACAAAGACTTGGTCAAACCTCACTACATTCCCGTGTCTTTGCTCAAACTCTAATGTCATGGCTTTAAACACTTGACCATTGACCCTATAAGCAACTCACACTCCTCTACTTGCCACATCAGTAGTTGTTGACATGTTGATTGGTCGAACAATCAAAAAAGTCATAAAATAAGCTCAAATGGTCAAACCACCTTGTATAAGTCTTTTCAGTCCAAAGCAATCCATCCAAGCTGGCTAAACATCTTCTAGAACATCCTTAATCACCTCCTAAATAGAACATAAGCTTTGGATTATCCCTAAGCAAGCCAAGTCACCCCATTTGTATATAAGGACAAAATGACCTTTAAAAGTCATTATCCTTTGCCTGATCATCCCCTACCTCTCCTAACTATCCTAGACAGCTTTCAGCATCTTAGCAAGCTTTTAAATTAATCCTAGCCATCCATGACCACTCTAGGGTTTGAATTGGGCTAAGTGACCAAAACACTTATTCAATCTTTCACACTCTCTCAAAGCTTCCAAATGCCAACTCTCTATTCATTTGAGCTCTAATAGTCTTCCCTCACATTCCCCATTGATTGCATGACGCTGGCAATAAAATCTTGGCCACCCTTGTTGAAACTTGTTAACTATGAATTAGGCTAACCAAGAAGGGGGGGGAGGGGGGTGAGTTGGTAATTTAAAAATTTCCTCTTATTTTAAATCGATTAAAACTTTAATGAAATTTTTTAAAAAGATTTTTCAACCACATATCAATAGAAACAGTAAAGTAAAAAGCAGCAGAAAATAAAAGACATAAGATTTATAGTGATTAGGTCAAACACGACCTACATTGACTCCCTGAAGTCTCCCACTTCAGGTATTAAACTATTACCACTAGTGTCTCTCCTTTTGCCCCCAAAGTAAGGCGGATAAGCGTTCACAAAAATTCTCTTCTACCACTACCCGGTGCGACAGAGAATCGTCATCCTTTTACACTCTCCAAGTGTAGGCAGAGTACCTCCTACTATTCACACTCTCCAAGTGTAGGCAGAGAACCTTCCCGCTGTTCACACTCTCCAAGTGAAGGTAGAAATCCTCCCGCTGTTCACTCTCCACGAGTGTCGATAGAGAACCGGATCTTCTTGAAAGATCTTCTCACAAGAAATCTAGAAGGACAAGAGAAAAGAGTGAAGTAATCACAATTCACAAATGGATATTCTTACCATTGAGTACCAAGTGAACCCTTCATGCTCCAATAGTAAGATCTATCCTTCAAACATTCTCTTTCACTCTCTCCTTCAATCTCCCTTCAGTTTGCACGAAGATCAATAGACAAAAAGGAAACATGACAGTCTTAAGTGGACCTTTTATATGAAAGACACGAAAAACCATCCAAAAATTGAAATTATTCAAATCTATGCGTATATTATCGTCCCGTACCATCCAATTTCATACGTACGAATAATATAAAAACTGTTGCGTACGACCTCAATGTGCATGGGTACGAACTGTCTTCGTACCCGATCATTGTCCAGTACGAACATAGTTCGTCCGATACAAATAGTTATTTCCAATGTCTGTTGGAAAGAAACTGCAGGACGGATCACAAATCAAAGAATAGAGGAGATCGTCCTGGGACGAAGTTGTCTACCCGTCTGGACGAACAGTTCAGAACAAGAGTCCAGAGAAGATCGTCCTGGGACAAAGGGGTATGTTCGTCTGGACGAATAGTTCAAAATAAGAGTCTAGAGAAGATCGTTCTGGGACGAACTAGTAAAATAGTCTAGACGAACAGTTCAAACTCAGAATCCAAAGAAGATCATCCTAAGATGAACTTGTAAAATTGTCTAGACGAATTCAAACTGAGAATCCAGAGGATATCATCCCGGGATGAACTGGTAAAATTGTCTGGATGAACAGTTCAAAGTGAGAATCCAAAGGAAATTATTCTGGGATGAACTTGTAAAATCGTCTGGATGAATAGGACTTAGAAAAATTTTATCCCACTATGTTCATTTTATTTGCTCTTCGAGGAGTATAACTGACCTGATCATCTCGTACGAACATAGTTTTTCCTGTACGATCATATATTAAAAATTATGAATTTTAAAAACTCTACCCCCGGTGTGTGTGTGTTAAATTTTTTAATTATAAACACACTCTCTCAAACTTAAGTAAAAGAAAAATACAGACTCTAAGTTAAAAAAAAATATTATATGCAAATCTTGATTTGAAGTCTTCAATAATCTCAAGTATGATTTGCCTGAAATGTTAGTACACACAAAAGCCAAAAACAATTCTTTTCAAAAATGTGTTAGGAGAAGGTCATAATCAAAATAATAATATTTGGAATCATCAAAACATATAAATTGCAAGAATTATAAAACATGCAAAGCTAAGTAGCAACTTTTTTAACAAGATCCCCCTTTTTGATGATGATAAAATAATTATTATTTGTATAAATTTTAAAGTCTTGAGTTTCTCCTAAACTTCCCCTGAATAAAAAACATGCAAGAATAAGGGGTTTTGTTTTTTGAACTTTTTCATAATTTTTAATTTTAATTTTTTATATACACAAAAAGTAGAAACAAATGTCAAATAATGCAAACAACAAAAATACGAAAAAATTACAAACAATGCAAATAACAAAATATGAAAAATATGAACAAATATCAAATACGAACAAAATATACGAACAAATGTCAAACAATATTTCTCCCCCTTTTTGACAACAACAAAAAGAGAAGAAGAAACGAACAAATACATAAATGTAAGAAGTCATATGAAAAGCCTTTAATAATTGATCATTGAAAGAGATTGAGTTATATTTGCAAATAAAATTAAATATCTGTAGAGAAATAGAAAGATTCATATGATTTAAATATAAATATAACATAAACAAGAAAAAAATTATCAAAATCATGAATCAGTTTAGACAATGAGATAAGTAAAATCATTGCAAAGTAGATGAATGTAAAATTTGTATATTTCAAATTTCAATAAAAAATAATATTGAACAGAAGATTAATTTGAATTTAAAGATTAAAAGATTGAGGAAAGATCATATACTTGTGACGCTTTACGTATCTTTTCTATATTTGTGGAACACTTTTTGCATCTTTTTACTTCTGGGCTTATTCTATTGTGCATTCTTTTGATATTTTGTATATTTGTACATTTTCAAAGTGTGTTCTTGATTTTTCCAAAGTTGATAATCTAAAATCTCAAATTTCTCTAAGTACAACGATATTTATATTGAAAAAAGAAATAAAAATAAGAAAACATCAAAATTGCAATAATAATATTAAAATTATGTTATTCTAACAAGAAACATGAGATTGACATTCTTAACTAGATCAAGTTATAGCACTACTTAAATTTAATATATATATATTTTCTAATGAATTCAATTTTGTATTGCAATGCAAAATATTGCACTTGTAAGATCAATATTTTAAGGATTATCATATAGGCTAACACACATTTCTGAAAAGATATAAAAAACTTTAAAAGTAAGATATGATAACTTTTATTGATATCATGATAAAGGATATTACATTGATTACAATTTATATCAATAAACATATTTTTCAAAACACATAAAAATAAAGAAAAACTGACAACACAACAACATTTCATCACATCAAGTCATCACAGGTAGAGAGAGGCAAGAAAGAAGTACTATCATCACTCTGAAGGGCCCTGGTCTAGAGGAGGATGTTGGTTGAAGAAGTTAAAATAGCAACTCATCATAGCCATATTCGTGTTGACTGAATAATATTGACATCTAACCCAATCCATATCCTGCTGATGTTGATAGTTCTGCTGCTGAAGATGAGTTTCAATTTGATCAAAGCATTGATCAAATTGACTCTCAAAATGATCAAATCATTAGACCATGCCATATCTTGAAAGTTTTATCCGCCAGCAGGTGCAGGTGGAGGTCTTCTCCTTTCCTCCTCAGAGTCACTACTTACTATATATGGATCTCTATGAATGATTGCTCGGAATGATCCATCATTGTAGTAGACAAACTCTTCTAGATTTTGAACTGGATGGACTAGATCATACTTCTTTTTCCAAAAAGTAGGTTATAATATGTCCTAAGGCTATATTCTTCTTTCTTTTGTGGGAGACATGACCAATCTCATAGAGATCATATAGGTAGTCAATAAGCAGTTGGGCTTCATCAATAGGTTGCTTAGACATAATTAGATATGTCACGGTAGAAAGAAGAGGTGTAATGTTCACTCGATCACCAGCTTTAGAAATAATGGAAGTGCGAAGAACATGCTGGATGATTCGGGCATTTTGTAGTAGATAGGCTACCTTAGTCACATGATCTACCATACTTATCCCTCTAATAACTTGATTTATAGCACTCCAGTTGAAGTTAGAGGAAGAGGTTAAAGTATGGCCTCAAATCCCTTGAGTCCTTAAGTTCAAAAATATCCTCAAATCCGCTTTTGTTATTTCAACATTCTTCTTAAAAACATAAGACTTAATCACACTATGGTCATAATTAAAAGACATGTTTGCAAGGAAATAGTGAAATGTTTCCTTGTTGTAGAAGTGGACTATAGACAAAATAAGAGCAAACTAGGTAGAAGCGAAAAGTTCTATCACTTTAAATGAGATTTGTCCTTGGACAAGGACTCTAAAGGGGGTGAACTTTACTGATACGAACCTAGCCAAGGACTCCTCATTATCTTTAGACAGAAAGTTCTCTCATGGGTTTCTAGATAGGGGTCCCTTAGTCAGTTCCTTTTGCCTGACTCTTTTGTTTGAACTAGCCATGGAGAAATTCTAGGAGAATAGAAGATTTGAAAGGGATTTTGAAATGAATGAAGTTTGAGTTCTAAACCTTTCAATATAAAGATGAAAAAATGAACTTTCGTACGAACGAAAATAATTTCATCCCGTACAAAATTGGGTTCGTACGTATGAAAATTATTTCGTATAGACGAACGAATGAGTCAAAAAATGAACCGACTTTTCGTAAACATGCAAGTTATGAGGCATCCTTTTGTACAGACTTTTGACCATACGATCGTACAGATGAATAGGTGTTAATTCGGGATGATCAGTTATTTAAGATCATTTTAATGACAGTTTGAAACGTCCCCCACATTGAAGTGCCACATGTTTATATATACGAACTAAAAGTTCGTACGTATGATCAAAATTAAATAAATTGATCTTATTCGTATAACCGTCTATATGCGTACATACGATTGCATATACATCGTTCATACGATCTTGGTGATTGTACAGACAAATGGTGATATAAAAACTAAAAAGCTGCATGCAAACCGTTCAAATCAATCAGTTAATATGCTACCTAATTCGAAATTAATTTTGTATAGATGATATTCACACAAATTTTCATATCAGTTAAAAAAATAGGAATTTTGATGTGAAAGATATTTTTAACATTAAAACAAGAAAATTCAAAAGTAAAATACGAACAAAAATAGAACACAAACTTAAAAACACACATAACGAAAACTCATATTAATATTGTATATACTTTTATTTAAGCATTCAAATTAATCATACCAAGCCTTGTTCTTAATCTACTGAAAGTATCAAAGGCTAATGATTTTATAAAAATATCTACAAGTTGATTTTCAGTTGTAACATGAAAGAGTTCAATTTTTCCTTTGGATACATGATCCCTTATGAAATGATGCATGATGTCTATATGTTTGGTTCTTGAATGTTGAATATGATTTTTAGAAATGCAAATAGCACTAGTGTTATCATAATAAATGGGAATAGTGTCTATTGTTAATCCTAAATTAATCAACTGTTGTTTCAACCAAAGTATTTGTGTCACACAACTTCCTAAGGCAATGTAATCAGCTTTAACAGTAGACAAGGCTACATAATTTTATTTTCTACTGGATCAAGATACTAAAGAATTTCTAATAAACTGTCATGTTCCAGAAGTGCTCTTTCTATCAATCCTATAACCTACCAAGTCCGAATCTGAATATCCAATTATTTCAAATGAAGAGCTAAACTTAGGATACAAAATTCCTAAGTTATGAGTTCCCAAGAGATACCTTAAAATCTTTTTCACTGCTGTCAAATGTGATTCTTTTTGATCTAATTGAAATCTAGTACATAAACAAACACTAAACATGATATCGGGTCGGCTAGCTGTCAAGTAAAGCAAATATCCAATTATCCCTCTAAATTTCTTTTGATCAACAGATTTTCCCTTAGAGTTTTTATCCAACTGAACTGAGGAACTCATAGGTGTACTAACAGGTTTAGCATTATCTATTTCATAATTTTTGAGGATGTCCTTAACATATTTTGACTGACTAAGAAATGTACCTTTCTCAATTTACTTAATAATGATAAAGCTTAGAAAGTAACTTAAATCTCTCATTAAACTCATCTCAAACTCACTACTCATTATTTTAGAAAAATTATCACAAATATATTTATTTGTAGATCCAAAGATGATATCATCAACATAAATCTATACAATAAGTATATCATATCCCAATTTCTTCAACAATAGTGTTGTGTCCACACTTCTTTTTAAAAAGATCTCTCAAGTAGTAAGATGCTCAATCTTTCATACCAAGCCCTAGGTGCCTGTTTCAATTCATATAATACATTTTTCAATTTGAAAATATGATTTGGATGTTTAGAATTTTTAAAGCCTGAAGGTTATTCTACAAAAACATCCTATTGAATTATCCCATTTAAAAAGGCACTTTTAACTTCTATTTGATATAATTTAAATACTTTAAAATAGGTAAAGGCTAACAATTACCCAAAGGGTTTTCTTCTTCAATATACAGGTGTGAGCTATATGTCCAAACAATCCACAATTACAACATTTAACTCCCAAAAATGGATTTCTTAGTTTTTTATAATTTTTCTGTCTATTTATTGATTGCATAAATTTAAGATACAAAATAGGATTCATGAAATCTTGAAGTCTTGGGGTATACTATTATCCTCGAGAGCTTTTATCTTTAATTTATAAAAGCATTCATATCTTCCAAGATACGATTTGTATAATTTATTCGATACAATTTGCTCTCTTATTTATCCTTATTGTTTTAAAATTCTTTTTGAAGTTTTGCATAAAATGATTTTAAATTTTCATGATTCTTATTCAATTCATCAAACTCATCAAGTAATTTTATGTGGTTGTTATTAATTAATGCATGATCTTTTCTAAAGATATC
Organism: Dendrobium huoshanense; assembly: GCA_016618105.1. NCBI lineage: Eukaryota > Viridiplantae > Streptophyta > Magnoliopsida > Asparagales > Orchidaceae > Dendrobium > Dendrobium huoshanense. The sequence continues at coordinate 28,891,731 of CM028356.1, read as the reverse complement.
TTGTTCTCTTTATAATTCCTGAAATTCTAAATTCAAACTAGCATGCATTTTTTTTAACTTTTTATATGCATCATGTATGCATTCCGAGACTTCTAAAAGTTCATTATAAGTCAAGTCACATACCTCTTCTTGATATGACTGATAAAGATTATCGGTCATTAAGCACAAATTGGTGACTTCCTCTTCCTTTTCAGTCTCCGACGAGTCTGAAGCTGAGTCCGCCCAAAAAGCTCTTTAAAATTTCTTCTTGCCCTTCTTCACCATTGGTTTCTCCTCTGCCTTCTCCTTGTTAGGAGTGGATTTGAGTTTTGGGCAGTCAGACTTAATATATTCAGGTTTCCTACACTCATAACAAATAACTTCATTTGAAACTTTAATATTTCTATTGAATTTATCTCGATTCTATTACTAGCGTCTCTTTTGCTTCATCTTCAGAAAGCTTCTAAACTGCCTAGTCATCAGTGCGATGTCGTCTTCATTCTTAGGTTGTGAGAGATCACCCTCCGACTCCTCAACTTTTAGTATTATATTCTTCTCCCTTAATGGTTCACCTTCATCAATTTTTGTTTGACTCACCCCTTTCTCGTAAGCAATTAGTGATCCTAGAAGATTGTCAATAGAGTAAATATTTAAATCTTTAGACTCTGTAATCGCAGTTATTTTAGCATCATAAGCAGTAGGAAAACAACGAAGTATTTTATTAATCATTTTAGCATTCGTTGGTTCTCTACCCAATGCATGTAAAGAGATGACTATTTGTGTGAATCTTGTGTACATGTCATAAATGGATTCATTGGATTTCATGCAAAATAGTTCATAGTCATGCAACAATATATTAATTATAGATTGTTTAACTTCATTAGTCCCCTCATAAGTTATACAAAATCTATCTCATATGTCATTTCCACGCTTGCAAGTGGAAACATGTATGTAATCTTAAGATTTAAGAGCACAAAATAAACTATTCAAGCATTTAGTATTAAGTTGTGCTAAGTCACGTTCTTCTACTGTCGAATCTACAAAGGGTGTTTCAACTCTAACTCCGTCAACTAATCTAGTTGGTTTTGTATACCCTTCTTTTACTAATATTCACATACGATAATCAAGTGACTATAAAAATATAGACATGCATGTTTCCTAAAAATCAAAAGGGATATTATAAAATAAATGAGGTCTAGTGATCGAATATCCTTCAGGTGTATTTTGGTTTCCAAATGTAGCCATAGTCGTTAATCAAAAAGTAGTCTAAACTTATGATTTTGAAATTAAGATCTAATACCACTTGTTGAAACTTATTAACTATGAATTAGGTTTTTAGACCCAAGCTTATGTCCTAGAGGCTAACCAAGAGGGGGGTGCATTGGTAATTTAAAAATTTCCTCTTATTTTAAATCGATTAAAATTTTAATGAAATTTTTGAAAAAGATTTTTCAACTACATATCAACAGAAATAGTAAAGTAAAAATCAACAGAAAATAAAAAACACAATATTTATAGTAGTTTGGTCAAACACGACCTACATCCACTTTCTAAAGTCTCCCACTTCAGGTATTGCACTATTATCACTAGTATCTCTCCTTTTTCTCTCATAGCAAGACGGAGAAGCCTTCACAAAAACTCTCTTCCACTACTACCCGGTGCGGCAGAGAACCGTCAACTTTTTACACTCTCCAAGTGTAGGCAGAGTACCTCCCACTGTTCACACTTTCCAAGTGTAGGCAGAGAACCTTCTCATTGTTCACACTCTTCAAGTGTAGGCAGAGAATTTTCCCGCTGTTCACACTCTCCAAGTGTAGGCAGAGAACCTCCCGCTATTCACACTCCACGAGTGTCAGCAGAGAATCGGATCTTCTTGAAAGATCTTCTCACAAGAAATCTAGAAGGATAAGAAAAAAGAGTGAAGTAATCATAATTCATAAATGGACATTCTTACCTTTGAGTATCAAGTGAACCCTTTACGCTCCAGTAGTAAGATCTCTCCTTTAAACACTCTCTTTCACTCTCTCCTTCACTCTTCCTTTAGTTTGCACGAAGACCAATAGACAAAAAGGATACATGACAGTCTTAAGTGGGCCTTTTATATGAAAGACACTAAAAATCATCCAAAAACTGCAATTATTCAAATCTGTGCATATAGATCGTCCAGTATGATCCAATTTCGTACGTACGAATAGTGTAAAAATTGTTGTGTACAACCTCAATGTGCATGAGTATAAACTATCTTCGTACCCGATCATCATCTCGTATTAACATACTTCGTTCGGTACGAACAGTTATTTCCAAGGTCTGTTGGAAAGAAATTACATGATGGATCACAGTTCAAAGAATAGAGGAGATCGTCCTAGGACAAAGTGGTATATTCGTCTGGATGAATAGTTTAGAATAAGAGTCCAGAGAAGATCATCCTGGAATGAAGGGGTCTGTTTGTCTGGATGAACAGTTCAAAACAAGAGTCCAAAGAAGATCATCCTGGGATGAACTAGTAAAATCATTTGGACGAACAGTTCAAACTAAGAATCTAGACGAGATCGTCCTAGGATGAACTGGTAAAATCATATGGACGAACATTTCAAACTGAGAATCCAGAGAAGATTGTCCTGGGACGAACTTGGTAAAATTGTCTGGACGAACAGTTCAAACTGAGAATCAAGAGGAGATCGTTCTGGGACGAACTGGTAAAATCGTCTTGACGAATAAGACTTAGAAAAATTTTCTCCCACTCTGTTCATTTCATTTGCTCTTCGAGGAGTATAACTGACCTGATCATCCCATACGAACATAGTTTGTCCTATATGATCAGTATATTAAAAATTGTGAATTTTAAAAACTCTCCCCCTGGTGTGTGTGTGTTAAATTTCTTAATTACAATCACACTCTCTCAGACTCAAGTAAAAGAAAAATACATACTCCAAGTTAAAAAAATATTATATGGAGATCTTGATTTGAAGTCTTCAACAATCTCGAGTATGATTTGCATGAAGTGTTTGTACACACAAGAGCCAAAAACAATTCTTTTCAAAAATGTGTTAGGAGAAGGTCATATTCGAAATAAGAATTTTTGGAATCATCAAAACATATAAGTTACAAGAATTGTAAAACATGCAAAGTTAAGTAACAACATTTTCAAAACTCTGCTTGAAGTCCATCATAGGCTTGTAGCTCATGATTCATGCCATTTCAGCTCTCGAGTTCTTCAGCAAAAGTATGTTAGACCTCTCAAAGAGCAAAATGAGCTTAAGTTTAGTCATTTACATCCATTGTATCAAGATAATGAGCTAACCTTAGTTTAAAAACTTTAGATTTAAATAACTCCGTAAATAATACATCTTAGAGCATAAAAACCCATTCCCCATTGTTCATATATCCCCCCTTAAGCTTTGTTTAAATTTCCATAATATTTTGTTCAACCAATTTTAAAAACGAGCATTTCTTCATCAATAGAGTTTCAGTTAACTAATGCATGAACTCTACAAGATCGGAACCATTGATCTCACGATCAATGGCATAGATCCCTTCATTATGTTTTACATCTAAATCATGTTGATCAATTGGCTGCTCCACTTCTCGTCCGGATGAAACACAGCCATCCATTCAATACAATGGGAGAACAAATGGTTCTGCGACTTTGCTAATGTGGTTATGAAATTGCATAGCCGCTACCATTATGGTTAATTAATGTTGATGATTGCACGGTAGCATAATCATTAGTAATAAATGCCACCACCACCGTGCATTTTGAATTCACCAATCAGAAGCTTTCGCATGCAAAGCAGCAACCACCACAGTTCATTTAACACTAATGATTATCAGCGACATAATCATTAGAATTAAATGCACTACTAGCCGTTTATTTAATAAAATCAAATTTTCAATCATTCAAGTATATAAAACTTCAAAAAATCAAAGAAATTTTATTTTTAATTCAATTTTGGTTATCTTAGACTCTATGGATTCAGGAGAAAGAGTAATTTATTTTAAAAATAAAATTGGTTCAAATTGATTAATATTATATTAATTATTTTAATAATACAAAAAAACTTATTTTAATTTTAAATATTGTCATTTTTACCCAATTTTTTGCAAGGATATACTATGACCTATTCTTGACCTCCCTTGACTTTTTCAAGGCCATTTGAAATATATAAACTTAGGTCATAAATGAATTAACAAAAACCTTGGTCATGATGTGACCTAAATTTTTAAAAATTTATTATAAATATATTTTAAATCCATTTAAACACTTAAGCCCTCTATGGAATTTTTAAATAGAGCTTTAATTTTTTAGAAGTGAATCTAATGGGGTGTGTTGAGTATTTGGTGAGTAATCACATCATGATTGTTTATTAGTTGAATTTCCAAATAATTAAGCTATGATTTAGCTCTAAAAATTTGGAGATTCATCAATTCTTATTTTTCTTAAATTTAGTACACTATGTTTGATGTGGTATGATTGTCTTCATGTATCAAAGGGTTAGAGATATTGATTGTAAATCTATTTAAATATTAGCATCACCTGAGGATAATAATTAAGATCATGCCTAGATAATCTAGGCAATCTTATAATACATACACACATCCTATAGGGATGAAACATTAAACATAAAAAATTTAGTGACATCATACCCTAGGATTAACTCACACCTTGATTTGAAATTAATTGACATCAAAATAATGATCAATTAAATTAGCCCTTCATTAAGGGTTTAGCTTCAATAAATTCTAATAATTCAAATAAAATTTATAAAAAAATTACAATAAACTTCAATCAATTTTAAATAAACCATATAGTCATTAAAAATTAAAATGCAAAACTATTTTTTATTTAATTTTAATTAATAATTAATTGCCTTCAATTAAATATTAACAAAATAAATTAATTAAAAATGAAAAATAAAATTAAAAATATTTAAAAAATTTATTAAGAAAATAAAATCAAAGATTATAATTTCAGTTTAAATAATATCTTGATTAAAATTTAATTTTAATTCTTTAAATAATTAATTTCTCAAAATAATTAATTAAATATAATAAATAAAATTAAAAAATTCATAAAAATAAAATAAATTCAGAGATTAAAATTTTTTTAAAAATTTTAATTATAATTTATTAATAATTAATTATAATTAATAAAAAATGTTAAATAATTTAATAAAAATAAAAATAAAATTTAACAAAAATATTAAACATAAAAAATTTATTTTGATAATTTATTTGATTACAATTTATTATTAATAAAATAAATTTGATAACTAATCTTAATTAAATATTATACTTTTATGCTTAACAATTGCTTCCATTTGGAGGGTGTTTTAGTATCATATTTTAAAGTCTTTAACACATCTAAATCATCCAATCCCTTTATGTAATTGCATGATTTCTTTTAGGCAGGCCCTTACATATTTGATTAATGGATTTAATAAAACATAAATAACAAGTTAAGGGTCTATGCACCATGTTAGCCTCCACTCACATAAGGCATGTATGTGTACATTTTTATTACCCTTAATCAAACACTAGTAAATTCTCGACTCTATACATCATGCTTGACTCCACCTGTAGAGCATATGTATTGGATTAAAGGGTCCCTTCACTATTCATAATAAATCATTAATAAACCATTAAGGCTTTATATGATCATCTATCCTCTATAGAAGATGATTGCATTTCATTTGGAAAGCCTTCTCAGATTTATAAATTACTAGCCCTTACACCTTATGGTAAGTAATATATAAGTTCTTTATAATTAAATAATCAACTCATATTCTTAAAATTTAAATAATAAAATTCAAATGTATATAATATAAATTTTAATTAAATTCCCCATTTGATCTTTAATAAACAAACATTAAAAATACATGCAATATAAACTCTAAACTCCTATAAAAAAATATCAAAGCCACATAGTCTCTTTCACAAACTTAGATGGTTTGTCAAGACAACCAACTCTAGCCTAGATTAGGGCGGTGGTGTGTATTACTTGTTGGGTGTTTTATTTGGAGAGCACCCTTTGTATGTTTTTTTTATATTTTTGCAACTCTAAATGTCATACATTTTATTTTCTATTGGTGCACTTAGGCTCTTTAAGGACTGTATTAGAAGCATTAGGATATTACACAGCTGTTACACATTTATGTTTATATATACTAATGCTTTTTTTTCATGTCTTTACTTTCATGTGAGAGTCAGTAAAATATACCTAGAAAATGTAATGTGTATGTATCAGAGTCTGTAATAGTAAATTTGTATATAGATCGTGGTGTACATTGTCTAGAGTTATAAAAAAAAAAATAGAATTGCTTGCTTATACATATAGGTGGGGCTCTAAAAGATTATATCCCTATATTTGGGGGATAATCTATTTTGGTATTTCACGAATGACCAAGAGCTCAAAAATAATAAGCATATATTTTTGATTCTACATATATGGTAGTTCTAAAATTCGAGTTTTTGGGGTCGATCCTTGCAACATTTCTTTCCTACAGAGTTAGAGTCTATTATAAATATTTAAATCAATTCTTTTATTTGCATTACATCATATGGGTGGCAGATTGCATTAGTTGGGAGAATTTTCCTAGGTTTCCCTCCATGTATGAGTTCTGGACTTTGTAGGAACGCATACAAATTTATGACCATATAGTACTGGGTACCCAGTACTATATATACGAACATCTTTATCTTGACATGCATACATACATGAATGCATTTTATTTTTTGCAATATACACTAGCCCAAGGCACAAGCCTCCGGCAAGGTAGTGGGTACTGGGGTCCTCTTGCACCTGGATGATCCTGCGCTATTCTTGTTGGTATAAAATTGTTATGTTGTCAAAATTTCTTCAAAATTTTGGTGGTTGAAAATTATAGTTAGGTTAATTAAATAAGATAAAAGTTATAATTCTTAGTGTGTCTTCTCGATAATGTTGCTTGAACTTAAAGTAAAATTTTATCTTGAATCACTAATTTAGAGTCTGATTTAGTCCTTTGAAATCTATAGATATAGCTACATTTATCCAGTAGTTCAAATTGGACAATTGCTTGTGAAATAGGTTGTTAGCTGATTGTTCATTCTAGGCAGGCACACCTCCTATCATTATAAATAATAAATACACATATATATATATATATATATATATATATATATATATATATATATATATATGTCAAATATAAATATATTTTCTATAAAATCAAATAGTATTTTGAAAGGGATGATTGGTATTTTCAAATATCTAAGACAACATACTTATATGTAATTATATTATAAGTTTAGAGTGTAATCTCTACTTTAATAGAAAATTTTCTCTTTGGAGATGTAATCTACTGTAGAGGATTGCCACTATAGGAATTGAACCCAAGATCCTAATATAAAATAAACCCTCTTTTAGTTTACTAAGAGAGGAAAAAAATCTCTAGACATTAATCAAGCTTATCCTAAGTATATTTTGTATTTAACATGATAGGTGGATGTAACTTTTATCCTTGGGGATAATTTCAACATTCCCTACATTGAGTTTGAATACCAAAATAAATCTTTTCTTTTCTCAAATCGATATTGCAGTGTTAGTTTATCTTTTGGGGTAATTAACACAAATAATGTGGATTTGTCTTAAAAAATATTAAATATCAAATCGAGTGTCAACATTCATACATTTAATTTGTCCACAAGCAGAGCGCCACAGCCCTCCAAACCCAATATTGTGACACTACGAGTTGAGCTGGGTTATTTTCTTTCTCATTTTTCATATTTAACTTGAAGGGTTTCATCCCGTGGGGTGGTTAATGTGTCATTTTGTTAGTTATGTATGAGAACAATGTAAAAAAGTAAAGAGAGATAATGAGAGAGAGAGAGAGAGAGAGAGAGAGAGAGAAAGTGATTTGTATAGTTTCTCCCTATTTTCACATTGCATTTCTTAGTGTGGTGTGGTTTTGTGGTTTTTTTTTTCTTGATTTTAAATTTTTCCGTGTTAAATCTCGATTTTCTACTTTTCCACCGATTTCTTTTTCGTGTTTGTGTTAATTGCATGATTTAACTTCCCAAAATATAAAAAAAACATATATTGAGTGGAAGATTATTAATGATGTTCATAGAAATACATCTCTTATCTCACAACCTATGCTAGTGCCAGATCCTATCATTGCAACATTCAAAGAAAAAAAATCTCTTCGTGTTTAAGATAAAATGTTAGTTACACTTTTGGTGTTGTTTGTAGCATGTAATAAACATGCTTCAAAGGTTCCTTATAGGCATTATTCAAGCATAATTTAGGCTTAATGAAGTTGTGTGGTACGCAACCCTTAAGCGCTTTAGGAACTTTAGAAGCTTGGTTTCGATAGGAGTCATAACGGGTATTCAAAACTATGCTACTTCATTATTGACTCAAGGCAAGATTTATACGATTTTGACTCAATAATTTATTACATAAGTAAAAAAAATTCAACAAGCAATTTTCATGATAAATGACTTAGGATTTAGTTGGAGTTGGGAAAGAATAATGATAAAGGGAAGTTAAGAAAAGAGAGAAAGAAAGAAAAAGGAAAGAGAAAGAAACAGAAAAGGATGTCTTATTAATATCATGATGTATTTTATTGATCCTATAAAAGTATGATTATGCTAGAAATATTATAATGATTTCATAAAAGTAGGCACAAAAGTATCCCTTTAAGAAGCTTTTGTTGACCTTGATTTTGTCAAAATTCTTGATCAAAGAGTTGATTTGGTGAAATTGACCAAGCCAGGTCCCAAAACCTCTCCCGGTCAATTTCTTGGGTCAAATCAAATCTGTTGAGCCCAGGCCTGGGCCTTGGGTCAACCTGGTTGACCAAGTCAACCAGGGTTGACCAATTAGGCCCCTTTGAGCCTAAGTTTAGTTTAATTCATTCTGATCGCATCCAAGGCTCAAATCCATGTCCCTATTGGATCTAATTGACTAAGTTGACCAAGTAAACCATTGACTTGGTCAACCCAAGTCATAATAGGTCAAAAAGACATATTAAGGCCCAATTAAAGCCCATTTAAAGCTCTATTTGATTCCCCTTTGATTCTAATTTCAAACCACGGCCTAAATGAGCCTAAGCCATTGGTGATGAGCCCATGGCTTTAAATAGTCTTTTTTAGGGTTTCTTGAGAGTCTTTTTGCAATTATTCCCTTCCAAGCAGTTCCCAACCTCTGAGATCTCGTGTGTGAATTCTTAGAGACCCCTCCCACCTTCCCCGACCGAGACCCGACGCCAAAGGCTCGCCGACGGCGAGATCTCCAGCCACCCGAGACTAGGAGATTTCCAAGGAGTTTTGCCGTCGATTGGAGGCATTTCAGAGCTCGATACCAACTAGGAATTTGTACGAGGATAGTCCACAAGTGCAACAAGCCCAGGATCGACTATATCCACCATGTTGATCGAGGTATATCGCCAACCCTAGCTAGAACATTTAGATCTAAATAGATTTTTGTGCGATGCATTTCAGATCAAATTAATGTATCCCCAATGATGCTCTTCATGTATGCATACTGTGGTTAAAATTTCATTACGTTTGGTGCACCCGATCGAGAGAATGATCCAAAAAATGCTATAGGGCTTCGGATCTCGCCGAATGTTCAGCCCGGATCGTTGATCTCGCAATCAACGATCACGATCTCGATGTTCCACCGTTCTGACCGAACGCTGGACGCTGCATCAGGGAGTCATCATTTGTATGGCTTGATCACAACCGTTCAGATCATACAACGGAGGATCAAGCGACTTTGAATCCACGCTGACGTAGATAAGTAAGATCGCGGTTCGTGGTCTTGATTGTCGCATCATTGCGGCACTCATTGCCGATGGCGCAATCATCGCGCCATCAGGCAATGATTGCCCCGGACTGCGGGGATCAATCCGCGTGTGCCAGATGTTATGCTGAGAGCCGCCGCCACCGTATTTATTTTAAAATTAATTTTTAAAGCCTTTTTAAACTCATATTTCTTCCAAAATTCATAAAAAATTCAATTTTGATTCGTTTTTTGCGCACAATATACAGAATCGCTCAGTTTTTCATCCCTGTTATTTTAAAATTTATTTTATTTAAAAATAATTTATATTTATTTAATTATTTTAAAAATAGGGAAGATTTAATTTCTTTATTATTATTATATTATTATTATTATTATTATTATTATTATTATTATTATTATTATTATTATTATTAATATTATTATTATTATTATTATTATTATTATTATGTTATTTAACTATTTTAGTAGTATTATTATTATTATATTAATTTAAAATTATTTTTCTATTATTATTATTGTTATTATTATTTTTTTAAAATTATTATAATTATTATTTTAAAGTTACTATTATTATTATAATATATTATTTTGTTAAAATTATTGCTTTTACTATTATTATTAGTTTCAAATTATTATTATTAGTTGGTTTCATTATCATTTTTATTTAAACTATTTTGAAGGCTGTTATTGTTATTAATAAAATTATTAATATTTTCATTAGTGTTATCTTTAGTTTTATCTTAAAATTAGTTTATTATTGTTATTATTATTACTATTATATTATGTTGTTGTAATATTATAATTATTTTGATATGTTATTATCATTACTTTTATTATTATTATTATTTTAAAATCAAAGGTTTTTTCTTTGTACTTTATGATTATTATTATTATTATTACTGTTTCTACTATTTTAGCATTTGAATTACTTTGAATATTAGTAATAATATTATTAAAATTTTTATTACATTATAATTACTTTGAAATTTTAGAAAACTGTAATATTTTGACATAATTTTATTTATTAATTATTTTTAAATATTAAATATTTTAAAAGTAGTTTAAAAATTATCTTTAATTGCTTTAAAACTTAAAAAATTTATATCTTTTCCGTCTTAAATCAGATTTTTGTATATAATGCCTCAAAATTTTTAGAAAAATGAGTATTTTAATTTAAAATTATTTTCAGATAGCAATTTTACTTTTTCTGGCTATTTTATTTTAAATTATCATATTAGATTATTTAGCTAATTATTTAGATAATTATCATAATAATTATTTTAAAATTAAAAAATTATTTTTAAACCCTTTTTAAAACCTCAATCGGGTGGTCAGTGAATCTCCTCTATATTTATGTAGATACAAATTGATTTATTTTAAATTATTTTATTTTTCAAAATCTATATACTTATAAGTATTTTAAAATACTTTAAAATTACTTATATTATTAAATCCTAATTTTTGGGAGATCCACTTCCAATGAAATTTTAAACATGGAATGTATGTGTGAAGAGCAATCATGGGCTAGTGGATTAGTGAATGATTGAGTCTCAATCATTCACTAATCCCTTCATTAGGTGTATTTACTTTTCTCTATCATAGTTTACATTTGTAAGATGCGCCACCACTTAGTTTAGGCTCTCCTAGATCTAATGAGATTGTGTGTTTATTGCTTTTGTGTGTTACCAGGCATTATAAACCCAACGGTTAGTCTTAACTTCAGTTTAACTTCCTATAACATAGTGACACCCTAAAAATAAAAATTAAGGACACGTCTAGCAAACTTAGAAAATTTCTAGGAGTTAGGGTAGATCACCGATTGACATGAAAACTTTAAGAATTAAACCTAGTGACATCTGAAACATCTAAAAATTTTCTAAGAATTTTTAGGAGCTTTTAGACCCCTTAATTAAACAACCCTAATTTATATGCTAAATAGGGCCCAGTAGCCTTCTAAAAATTTCAATAAATCTATTTCAACTCAGAAAAATACCTACAATAGCTTGAACTATTTAGAATTAATTCCTTAACCTTAGATAAATAGGGTATCTTATTTTGACCCCAATCTGACCCTTAAAATAGCCTTAATTATAAATTACTTTTTTGCCCCTAATTAATTATTAAAAATTATTAAAAATCCCAAATTTTCTTCAAAAACTTGAGAACACCTCTTTATGTCATTTATGACCTTTGGGGGTGATTCCAATCAGTTTGGAGCTGATTTGAATCAAAACCTTAAAATCAGCCCTTAATTAGATAATTTAGATAATTCTTTTAATTACCCAGACTTTAGAAATTCATAACTAATTATAGAAAATTCCAAATCAGACAAACTTAGTTGAATTAGACTCCTATTAGGGTCTAGTATTTATTAAAAATATTAGGACTCCATAAACTAACCTAAATTAGAAAGTCAACTTTATGGTCAACCCCAGCCTATAATTTAAGGCCCCAAAACTTAGAAATTCATAGATTTGCCTAGGAAACTCCAAATTTAGCAAGCTACCTATCTAAATACTCACCTTAGGGTCTAGTATTTACCTAAAGTATTAGGAGCCCCAAACGTAGCCTATTTCCTATAATGACTTTTTGGACCCCTCAACCTGGTACCTAAGAAGATCCGGGACATTCCAATATTGGCTAATACAATTAAAAACTTTAATTATTAATCCCCTAAGCGTTAAAAAGGGATCAACAAACTAAATTAATTAAAATGAATCCTAATTCATTAATATTTGAACCTTAAATAAAATTTCCTTTTCTGACCTATAACAAACCTGAATTTTAGTCAACTTTAACTAACTACCCAGCTTAGGACATATCCAAGCCACACCAGCCATACATACACGTAGAGTTATTTGTTAGGGCAGCACTTCTAGATTTAAGCTAGGCATGTGTTTCTTTTTCTGCTGTGTGCCGGAGCTTTTCGATGATTTTATTGCATGCTGTGATGAATTGATTGATGTATTTGCTTACTTTCACTGTACTCTGAGAATTGATGTGATGGGCATTAGATCTACCCTTAGGTTAGGGATGCTATACATATATATATTATTCTTCTTGTTAGTGACCATGCTCATGCAATAATAAAAGGGGGCACTGTCATGATTTCTAATAATGTCTTATGCAGGTACTTGCTCAGCCCCCCTAAAATAAATGAGGGCTAAAATAAAACCATTAAATTATAACTGCTACAGGTGGACCGCTTAGCCCTCATGATTAAGAGCATGGCCAAGTGTGGCTATGATGAGTACTTTCTTTTCCTTATATAAACTGCTTGCGATGATATAATAACTGGTTGTGAATTTTTATTAGGATAACCTTGCATGTGACTTTAAATTTATCGCTTTCCATTTATGTAAAAATTTGTAATATTTTGTTAAGAGTTGTGAAAATGCAATTTTGAGTGGGATATTCTTTTTCAACTCGAATTTCAAAAGAAGAAGGCATCCTCATAGGGGAGAGTCTTCTTCTATTTGGAAGATCGAGCTGGATGGCTTTAGATATCTAAAGAGAAAAGGTAATACCCCTTACCAGGGGGAATTGTCTCTTCATTTGGATATTCAAGCCACTACGAATCCAAGGAGTTCAAGGAGGAGAGATCCAATGAGTTCAAGGAGGAGAGATCGAAGGAGTCCAAGAAGAACAAATCCAAAGAAGACTGAAGACTTAAAGACCAATATCTCACTTAAAGTCATTTGCGTCTGTCATAGACTTAGAAATCTGGGTTGTTGGCAGTGGTGCCCGACCACTTTATTTTCTGCAGACCCTGGGTTGTAATTAAAGAGTAGCTGACCTATGGACATTTACTTGATTAGTTAATTTATATTGATGTGTTTACTTTGCTTGCGTAGTAGAAATTACCTTCCTATTTCTAGGTTTTTTCTTGCATATCATTTTTGTTTTCACTTGGAACTCGTTAGGCTCTTATAAGGACTACAAAATATTTTCTACTCATAACTAAGCTCTAAAATTTTAAGATCTAAATGACATAGAAACTTAACGAATATAGGAAACTGCCAAAATCGTCTGGGGTCGCATGCATATTGATGCATTTCTCTCTCCATCTAATATGACACCTCCCCGCCTGCGGGTAGAGTCCAAATAATATGGCCTATGAGGATGAAGTGTCGAGCCTGGGGAGGCCCAGTCTTTTCTAAAAATTTATTTTCTATAAGCCTGTTTTTAAAATTATAAAGCATACATGATTTGAGCTCTTCAACTAGCATGCATTATATTAGTAACAAAATAAATAAAATTTTAATTGCATTAGTTAGGGGCATTCACCCGACATAAGTCCGAGACCAATTAGGAAACTCTCTAGATGTCGGCCTTAACTTCCAAAAACTGTACCACCCACTCATCTTTCATAAAATGATAAAGCGACTAGGTGGTTAGCTGGCTCCCTAATCCAGGCCGGGGTAAGTCCAGATCTTTGCACCGCATTAGTTAGAACATGAGTCTTAGTGTGCGTAGAACACTAAACCCAACTTAGACTTAGGACTCGAGGCTACTACACTCGGTCTCGTAGTATTCCTAAATAGTAGGTAGGTCCCTTCTCTTCAGGGACTATAAATCCTACTTATTTAAGTCATAGGATGACGCCACCTCCATCCTTCTCTCACGTATATGATTGGATATTTGATCTTCTTTTTCCCAATTTCTCTCTAGTACCCTATATCCTCCAAATGCTGGTGTGAATCCCGCATGTGGATTTAGCCACTTGGACCTTTCTTTCTTTTGAGTAGGACTTCTTAGTCTACACCCTTGTGCCAATCCCACTTTGGTAAGGATAATATATGATCCTTAATCGAGAGTTTTCTCAGGCTCCGACCTGAGATGCAATTAACCAGGGTGGCTTGTGCCCGTGGGAAACTTTGCCCCACTTCTAATAAAACCCCATCCGAGCTGATGTGTTGGGTGGGGGAAACCTGTGACTGTGATTAGATATTACTACCCATCGGGGTGCGCTGGCGAGAGCCGCTATCCTTAATGGTTAGTCGTATGTACGATCTAATCTGTCTATTCCAATTGGCTCGTTTTTGCGCGGTGATCTTTCGGAGGTCCATAGCTTTTAAGTGGAGAATTTCTTTCTTCAAATAAACAAATGTAGAGCACCTCTACTATTAGATAAATTTTTTTTAATCCCTCTTATATTGTTCTCTCTTTTATTTATTATGAGGAATTTGAGATATTGCATTTGTGATGAGATTGAGTGTATCTGGGTTTGGAATAACATTCGCTTATGCCAAGTGCTTTTATTTGCACATATATGTCACTTTCTTTTTTAGGTTATAATTGGATATGTTTTCTTTCTTCGTTACTTGGGCTTATTTTAACAGACAAATTTTTAAAGTAAAAATGGTTAAATTGTTTTTACATTAAAAACTAATGCCAGTCACTTCTTTAGCATATTACGACTGTCTATGATCGAGCAGGTGATGTGGTGGGAGAGGCAATATGGCAGGAGCTTGGGCCCGGACTGGGCAAGAGCAAATCATTGAATGAGTGAACGACTAGGCCCAAAAAAATAAAAAACAATCGGGATGAAAAAATAATTGGAAAGAATATATAAAAAACCTATTAAAAAATAAAAAATAAAAGTGACAAAAGAAATAAACAAAAAAAAATTGTAATACAAAAAAAAATAGAATAACGAAAAAAATATAATAAAAAAAGAATAAACATAACAAAAAACAAAAAATGAAAAAAAATAAAAATAAATAAATAAATAAAAAGTTTTCACCGAACGACTGGCTATTTCTATATTTTTTTTATTTGGAACTCTTTTTTTTTCCTCTTTTTTATCATTTTTTTTTCATTTTTTCATTTATTCTTTTTTTCTATTATATATTCATTTGGTTGTTTTTTTTTTATATTTGTTCTGTTTTTTTATTTGTGATATTTAAAAAAAAAAGCTACAACCCAGTCATTAGATCTCTTTGTTATTAATGTTTCATCAAAACATTCTTTCTTAAGTACTTCTGAATAAAAAACTGATATTTTCCTACAAATTAAGCCATGAAGATCTTTGTTTTTGTGTTTCAATCAAGGTTGTGAAAATCGGACTGGACAATGAACCAGAAGAAAGAGAGGTTCAAGGTTCGACTGGTTGAACCGGATGACGTAATAAATAATAATATTATTATAAAAAATTAACATGATAATGATATATAATAACCATATATTTTAATATAAATTATTATATAATGTATACATGAAATCTAAGATAGTTTTTTTCTTTGTATAATTTAGTCCCACATCACTTGTAATGTTTTATTTTACATAGTTTATAAAAACCACCTCAGACGTTCATAACAAAATCGGAAGCGAAATCAGCAACGGTTCACATGCAGTCGGTAGCTCTGCACATGGTTAAGCACCGAGTAGTTAGCATGTAACAAGCTTAGCTATTTACAGCTCAGCACCTGTACTTATATACACCTATAAATACACATAGCTTGTAAGTAAACAAGATATTGAATTGAGCTTACACAAAAATGGAAATCTTCCGTTCTGTCAATTTCAAGATCTTCCTGTCTTCATATCTTTCTTTGTAATACCATTTTCTACATGGTATCAGAGCCAACTTGGCTCGGAGTACCTTGAATCCACTTATGGCAACTCCTTCTGCATTGTCTCACATAGAAGAAGCATCTACAGAGATGTTATCTGAAGACATTAGCATTCCCTCATCCCTAAAATTTTTGATATCCAATATCAAATTGATTGTCCCCATACAGCTTTCTAATGACAACTACTCAATGTGGAGGTCTCAAATCTTTAAGTTGTTCAAAGCAAACAACTATGAAGGTTTCTTGATAAATTCTTCCCAGTTCCCTTCGGTCTGCTGATCGACTCCAATGGAAAATCTCATATCAATCCCTCCTACACTCGCTGGAATCTTATCGACCAGAATCTTGCGGCAACCCTCAGCTCCACTGTCACGACGAGCATTCTATCGTATGTTCTACATCTGGACACCTGCGTTGACATTTGGATCACGCTTGAGCGTCGTCTTCAAGCTTCAAACTGATTAATAGTAATACAACTCAAGAATGATCTACATCACATCTCCACGGGTCAACTTACAATGCTTCAATATCTCACGAATGTCAAGACTCTCGTTGATAATATTGCTGCAAGTTGGTTGCACCATCGATAGTGAAGATATCTTCTATACACCCTCAACGGCCTACCACCGCAGTATCAGGCCTTCAAGACGTCAATTCACACCAATCTATCTCCGATCAGCCTGGAAGATTTGTACTCCTTACTCTTGAGTGAAGAAACAAATCTTGCCAATGATTCAGCCAAAGATCACTCAACACCAAATATAGCTACTACGTTATACTCAAGTCAAAACAAGGTTCGTGGGCGCGACAGATCTAATTCCTCTAACAGAGGATGGCAGTCTACACAAAACTATTACAGATCTTCACAAACGGAAAATAGCTCCACCACTCCTTCCTCAGGCCCAATATTCTATCAAATTTGTGGCAAACAAGGACACCAAGCTCACATGTGATGGCACATATACAATGAGCAATATCCAATTCTGACTTCAGCACTTGTCGCAGCTACTACGTAACCTCAAACAGACTAGATAATGGACTCAGGAGCTTCATCTCATCTCATAAACAATCTTGATAATATCATATAACCAACTGCATACAACGGTCAAGACAGCGTGTCAATTGGCGATGGCAGTACCCTCTCCATTACCCACTCTGGTCAGGGACTGCTTCCTACTCCCAATCGTAAGATCATTCTACCTCGTCTATTTCACCTTCCTCATCTTTCCCACAATTTGATTTCAGTTACCTCCTTAACTACCGATAATAATCTCTCTGTCTTATTTGACAAATCTAGTTTTCATATCAAGGATCCACAGACCAATTCAATAATTCTCTCAGGCCCTTGTAGAGATGGTCTCTACCACTTTCCCGCAGCTTCAAATAACAATGTCCGTTGTCAAGCTCTTACTGCTATAAATACATCCTACCTACAATGGCATCGTTGTCTCAGTCATCCACACCAACAAACCATCCAAACAATCTCAGAACATCATTGTTACTTAGCTATTCCCAAACCCAGTAATTCTTGTTCTTCTTGTAAGACCACAAAAGGTCACAAATTACCTTTTTCAAGTTCTTCTAATCATCAATACAAACCTTTAGAACTGTTACATATGGATATTAGGGGACCATCATCGATTCCCTCTAATCAAGGTTTTCGGTATTATCTCTTAATAGTGGATGATTCCACACATTTTACATGGGTGGTTCCTATACTACACAAATCTGGTATGTGCTTTGTATTCATTACTTTCATTTGTTCATGGAAAAATAACAATCTCTTTATGTTAAACAAATCAGAAGTAATGGTGATATGGAATTTCTAAATCATCGCCTCTAAAATCATCGATCTGAAATCTCATGGAATTCATCACCAAATAAGCTGTATATATACACCTGAACAAAATGGTCTCGCAGAACGTAAACATCGTCATATCCTGGAAACCACTCGTGCCCTTCTTCACACGGCATGCCTTCCATACAAGCTCTGGATGGACACATTGTCAACGGCTGTACATCTTATCAATCTCATGCCATCACCAACCACTTCCAATCTATCTCCAAATCAACTCTTCTACAATAATCAACTTAATTACTCTCATTTTCGAGTCTTTAGTTGTGCTTGTTACCCGCTACTACCTCAACATGCTTGCCATAAACTCTCAATCAAGTCTTTCTCGGCTATGAAAATTTCTATAAAGGGTACAAGTGTCTTGAACCTGTCTCAGGTCGCATCTATATTTCCCGCCATGTCACCTTTGATGAGTCAGTTTTTCCATATGCTACAAAAATCAACACATCAGCCAACACACCAAAAACTTTTGTGCCACCTAACCCACAACCTCTCATTCATATGTCACTTCAACAAACAAACCTCAACTCCACAATCGATATCCTTCATCCAATCCAAACTCATGTTTCTCTTTCCCCTTAGACGCCTCACTCTCCCAATCAAACTACAACATTAGTTCAAGAATCCATACAAATCACTCCCACTCAAACTATTACATCTCCTCAACCACACCAAATGCTCACCAGATACAAAACCAGGTCCCTTAAACCCAAGCAAATATTTGATCTTCATCATCACCTCATGTCCACTTCTGACCCCACAAATTATACTGAAGCTTCAAAACATGTACAGTGGCATTCCGCCATGGCCAGTGAATGTCTTGCTCTCCAATAATAGGGGACTTGGATTCTAGTCCCTTCACCATCTCATACACCCATACTTGGTTCTCGGTGGACATACAAAACTAAAAGACATCCTGACCGCTCCATTTCAAAATATAAAGCTCGCTTGGTGGCACAAAGAAACCGACAGGAATATGGTCTAAACTACACCGAAACATTCAGTCCCGTAGCCAAATTTCTAACAATTCATGTTCTTCTCACACTCGCCGTAACTAATTCCTGGCCATTACATCAACTAGATGTTAGCAACGTATTTTTTCATGGATCCCTATATGAAACCATGTATATGAAACAACCCGAAGGTTTTGAGGATCCTCAATGTCCCACTCATATTTGCTACTTCAAAAATCCTTGTATGGTCTAAAACAAGCACCATGCCAATGATTTAAAACTTTCTCCAGTCATCTTATCATACTCGGTTTTTATCCCAGTACATCCGAACCCTCACTGTTTAGTCTACACCAAAATCATAATCAAGCATACCTCTTAATATATGTCGATGACATACTATTAACAGGAAACAATTCTCAACATCTTCTTCATATTATCTCCTCTCTCAACAAACAGTTTGCCATCAAACATCTTGGTTTTCCATCAAGCTTTCTCGGCATCAACATAACTTCTCACAACAACCAGCTCATTCTCTCTAAAAGTAATTACATTCACAACATTCTCAATCAGGCCGGCCTATCCCAATGCAACCCCTTATCAAACCCATCCTTAACCAAATCTCCCTCCACCATACCAAATACATACTTCTATCGGATCCATCTACATATAGACAGCTTACTGGATCACTACAGTATGCAACCATAACTAGACCGAATATTGCCTTCGTCGTCAACACGCTATACCAACATATGCAATGTCCGTTGTCTCAACAATTTCATCTACTCAAACGCCTCCTTCGATACCTTAAAGGTACTGCCATCTATGGTCTTCCCATATCTAAAACAGAACTCAAACTTACGACTTTTGTTGATGCTGGCTGGGCAAATGATCGATCCCCTCACCCGACGCTCCACATTTATATGAAACAACCTCATTTCATGGACAGTAAGAAAGCAGCGAAAAGTAGCAAGATCCTCAACAGAGGCGGAATATCGTTCTCTAGCAGCCGCTGCAGTAGATGTAATATTGCTCAGACATCTCATGCTGGGTTTTCATATTCAACAGAATCAATCCACAGTGATCAATTGTGATAATATGTCAGCTATTGCTCTTGCTAACAACCCGATTTTTCATGCAAGAACGAAACACATTGAGGTGGATTTTCACTTCATAAGAGATCACATCAGTTCAAATGAACTCAATATTGTACCCATAAGTACTACCGATCAACTAGCTGATATCTTCACCAAATCGCTTCCCACCTCTAGATTTCAAAATCTCAAAGACAAACTAACTGTTACATATCTTCCACCGTCAGTTTGCGAAAATGTAAAAACCACCTCAGATGTTCATCACAAAATCGGAAGCGAAATCAGCAACGATTCACGTGCAGTCGGTATCTCCGCACATGGTCAAGCACCGAGCAGTTAGCCTGTAACAAACTTAGCTATTTACAGCTCAGCACCTGTACTTGTATACACCTATAAGTACACATAGCATTACGTAAACAATATATTGAATTGTGCTTACACAGAAATGGAAATCTTCCGTTCTATAAATTTCAAGACATCTCTGTCTTCATATCTTTCTCTGTAATACCATTTTCTGTAGTTTATATAGTTTTTTGTTTTTTGTCATTATAGCTGCTCATGTGGAGGCTTGTGAAGTCATGTGAGAATGTTGCAAGTATTATATAATCATAGGCTTTAATACTTATTTAAGAGTTTTAACATATAATAATATTTATATTAATTAATTAAGTTTATCATTTATTTAATATTAAATAAATTATTTAATAATTTAAATAAAAAAAATTTGGACCAACTGGTTTGATGCACAGCCGATTTTTAAGGCTGAATCGGTCGGTCGGAACTTCCAACTGCTAAAGGGCTTATTACAAGTTACAACACTAAAGAGATCGATCTTTCCAGTTGGAATACATGACTTGCAAGCTAAAAGAAAACATGTTGTACTGAGTCCTGTTCAAAAGTTGCCGGACCAACTCATTACAATGGGAGGCTGAGTCAGTACGAAGACATTCGGTGGAAGAAAATTTTAAAAAAAAATTAAAAAACTGCATATTTTTTTATTCATTTGGTTCGATTATTTTGCAACGATATGTATTTAATTTTAAAATTGCATCTTCTAAAGTAAAGCTCATTGATCACCATAAATAGCCGCCTGGCCGTTTAGTAGCCTTCAAGAGCGTAGAGGTTGAGAGGCCTCATGGTGATTAAAATGGATGAAAGGCAAAGACTGATATTAAAACCCATCTTGGTGATGTTAGCTTCTAGCATCGTATCCGCAGTCATGATTGTGCTGAACAAGAAGGTTTTGGAAGATGGATTGGACGTGCTTGTTCTGATTACCTACGACATTCTTGTAGCTCTTCTCTTCATTGCTCCAATTGCTTTCTTCTTTGAAAGGTTCATAAATATTCATAGTACCGTTATTGTAGATGCTGAAGCATTAATGGAGATTGACTTGTTTGAGCTTCCATGAAAACTCATGCAGAAAGAGCAGACCTAAACTTTCCTTTGGGATTCTAGTTTGCCTTTTTGTCAGCGCAACTATTGGGTAAGTAATTTACTTTTTTTCTTTCGTTTTGGCTATATTTTCCAAAGAAAGTTTTCCACTGAAGAAAGTCGTGCCTTCTCAGGAACTCGCTGACCCACTATCTCTTCTACGTGGGATTGAAGTTCACTTCTGCAACTTATGCTGCTGCTTTCTTTAACATGACCCCCGTCATCACCTTCCTTCTCTCCATAGTCTTCCGGTCTCTCTCTCTCTCTCTCTCTCTCTCTCTCTCTCTCTCTCTCTCTTAGGCCTTCTCCAACCGAACTCCAAACGCATGAATGGAGTCGCTCGCAAGCTCGAGCCGAACGGCAAAACTTCTGGTATTTGATTAATTGCGGGTGAACAGTGCGATGTCAATATTGATGTTACACTGTTCACCTATATTATATTTCTGTCTCTACCGGATCTGCGAAGACACACGTGAAAGAGAGAAAGACAGTTACCTTCTACAAATGGCGTAAAATGGAGTTAGATTGGAGATGAATCACATCATATTATTAGTTTTAGTACATTTTGGAGTGAAAAATAAGATTTTCCGTTGGAGATGTCATATATATATATATATATATATTTTTTTTTTTTTTTTTTTTTTTTTTTAAATCCATAAAGGGTATAAAAAAAAAGGTACAAGTTCCTTATAGATGTCCTTTATCTATATATGTTCACACACACGGACATTTCTTTTCTTTCCTGTAAGGCTATGATTTCCTGCAGCACCAGTAGAACATGCAGAGAAATTGATTTACTGATGAATAAGTACTGCACTATTTCATTGCAGGCAGGAGACATCGAACTTCAGAAGCTGGGCTGGTCTGGCGAAGGCAGTAGGGACGGCTGTGAACCTTGGCGGTGGGATGATGCTGACGCTTTACAAAGGGATGGTGTTAACAAAGTCATCAATGGCGGACGGGCTGGGCCAACAGAATCGATTGGCTTCGGCGCCTATGCATGGGAGCAAGAGATGGACCTTGGGATCGCTTGCTTTGCTTCTGGGTTGCTTCTTGTGGGCTCTGTGGTTTCCTCTTCAAGCAAGGATTGCAAGGAGATACCGGCCTCTCTATACTGCTACTGCAATCGTTTTCTTCTTCAGCTTTCTCCAGACTGCACTCATCAGCTTGTCGATACAGAAAGGCTTTTCTCTTTGGATTCTACGGTCCAAATTTCAGATCTCTACTGTAGTCTATGGGGTATGAAGCTTTCACATATACGATGCATAGTATAAAACATCATGTGCATATATTCTAACTCTGCCAGTTTAATTGTTATTGAATCCTTAGGAACTGTGCTAGCTAATCTTTTGTAAATGAAAGTATTTTGTTTCTTAAGGGCATCTCCAACCCAACTCCAAAAGCTTGAATGGTGTTGCTCGTGAGCTCCAGCTGAACGGTAAAACTTCCATTATTTGATTGTGGTGAACAGTGGAATGTCAATATTGTCATTACATTGTTCATCTTCGCTATTTTTCTGTCTGTACCGAACTTGCCGAAGAAACGCACGAAAGAAGAGAAATAACTTTACCTTTGCAAAAATGGGCAAAATAGAGTTCGATTGGAGATTGAATCACGACATTTTTTAATTTCACGATATTTTGGAGTGAAAAATGAGATTTTTGATTGGAGATGACCTTATTTGTTATACTTGGGAATTGATCAGAATGGGTGTTAAAGTTGCTGAATTTTCTTTCTCATTAGTGCAATATTTATGTGATCAGGAGTTCCCAACCACAAATTTGATGCCCTGAGAATTTTTTTAATCTAAATGAAGCAATGATTATGACAAATCCATAAGATTGTTGGAATCCAAGACATTTAATTTTATGCTATTAAAAAAAGAACGGTGCTCATTCCTCATAAAAGTTAGTGTTTTAATTCTAATATGGTGCAGGGCATTGTTGGCTCTGGCTTGTCCTTCTTGGCGAATTCATGGTGCGTGGAGAAGAGGGGTCCAGTTTTTGCGATAGCATTTTTCCCGGTCACACAAGTTGCAGTAGCCATCATTGATGTCTCCTTACTCCATGAACAGCTTCACCTTGGGAGGTAACTTTCTTCCACTTTAAGCCAATTTAACAATCTCTGTATGTTTTTTTGTCAAGTGAGATTGCGTAATCTAATTAAAAAAAGAATAAAGAGATTAGAATTTTGAAATTTAATCTGTGATAATCTTATATAATCTATGATGAATGGGCGTTAAGGATAATAAGTCTTTGATTTCGTCAATTATCATTTGATTGTTGCTTAAATCAGTAATCGATTGAGGAATTCAATAAGTTAGGAATGATGATTAAATGATTGCTTGCACTGAAAATAACATTAATGATGAATAATTAGTATGCTTAAAAACTAATTAATATTTGGGATCTGAGAGTAAGATGATTAATTAGGATAATTATGTATTGGTTGTGCAAATTAGGGATGAACTAATTATTAGGGTTATGGCGAGCAAGAGAGATCGAGGTTAAGGGCAAGTTTAATTGAATTAAACTATTCTTATGAACTAAGCTAGAACAAGTTAGATTTAACTTGTCTTCTTTTATCCAAAACGCCAAAATATTGTTTGAAGCCAAAGAGCTGTGAAATAAAGAAATTTGGTTGTTTCATTTGAAGTCAGAGATGGGTAAAGTGTTTTAAATACAAGAGTTTTAAAAATATTGGTGTTGCGTTCTGGAGTATTCGTGGCGGTAGAGAATTATAAAGTTTAGCATCTTAGCGTTGTATGAAGATCCAGCACACAAGCAGATAAGTGAGAGAGGATGTAGCATTTATAAGAGACACCAGAGTTTTTACGTGGAAACCCCTGAAAAGGGGGAAAACCACGGGGCCTGGCCCAGTTTGAATGAATCCACAAGTATTTGCAGTCGATTACAAATGAGGTCCTTCTTAGGGAGAAGGCCTTGGATTGATGTAACAAATATACATCATATAAAGTGCATTACATGGTGGGAGTTACATATACATGTTTGTTTGGTCGGAAGGGTCGTAGTTAGCAAGAGACCAGGGTTAGAAAGGTCGTTGTCTAGTGTTGGAGGTCGAAAGAATCGTAGTAGGCGATGAAGGTCTGAAGGACCATAGTCGGCAGGAGATAGGATTCTGAAAGACAGTTGTCTGGTGATGGAGGTCAGAGTGACAATAGTAGGCAACGGAGGTCAAGAGGACCGTAGTCGGTAGGAGACCGGGGTCTGAAAGACCGTTGTTGGCAGGAGACCGTGGTATGACAGACCATTTTCTGATGATGGAGGTCGGGTGAACTGCAGTCGGCAAGAGATAGGAGTCTGAAAGACTGTAGTAGAAAGATGGTACTTCGGTAGAACTCCGGACGTCGGGTGATGGCTTGGTGGAGCTCGGGGTCTCAAGTGACAGTCCGGCAGAAGTTCGAGCTTCAGATAGTGGCTTGGTGGAGCATAGAGTCTCAAGTGGCGGTATGACGGAAGTCCGGGCCTCAGATAGTGGTCCAATGGAAGTCCAGGCCTCAGACTGTGGTCCGACAGAAGTCTGGGCCTCAAGTGGTGTCCGACGGAGCAACGGTATCAGGCGGTGGTCCGGCGAAGGTGAGGGCCTTAAGTGGTGATTTGGCGAAGCAATGGCGTCAGGCGGTGGTCCGGCGGAGGTAAGGGCCCCAAGTGTTGGTCCGGCGGACGGCGTCAGGCGGTGGTCCGGCGGAGGTGAGGGCCTCAAGTGGTGGTCCGGCGGAGCAACGGCGTCAGGCGGTGGTCCGGCGGAGGTGAGGGCCTCAAGTGGTGGTTCGGCGGAGCAACGGTGTCAGGCGGTGGTCCGTTGGAGGTGAGGGCCTCAAGTGGTGGTCCGGCGGAGCAACGGCGTCAAACGGTGGTCTGGCGGAGCAACGGCGTCAGGCGGTGGTCCGTCGAAGGTGAGGGCCTTAAGTGGTGGTCCGGCGGCGCGACGGCGTCAGGCAGTGGTCCGACGGAGGTGAGGTCCTCAAGTGGTGGTCCGGCGGAACTCTGGCGGTGGTCGAGGAGGCAAGGAAGCAAGAGCGATCTCCGATCTCTCTCTTTTTTTCTTAGGCTTCGGGGGTCCCCTTTTCAAGAGGAGACGGAGCTCTATTTATAGATTTCTAGAGTGGCATGGCCCATAAACAGGTGAGATATCAAGGGTAAATGGGGAGTGGTCGGATGAACGGCCGATGTTGAATCCCTTGATCATGCACCGTTCTTTAGACATTTGAAGACCTTAATGATGTTGGAATTCGACGATCTTGGGCTCGTTGGATTCGTCTCGTCGAGCCGCTCAATTCGAGTATAAGCTTGTTATGTTTAGAAACCGTTTGGTAATCCAAATTGTGGTTTGAACCTTCCAACAGCGCTTCAGGTCCTTGATTTGGACACATTTTGGGCTCGGATTGAGTAAAATTTGGTGTCGTTGGGTTCGTATTTCTGAGACGCTCAGTTCGACTGTAAGTCTGCTGAAATCGGAGTTCAGATGGTCTCCAAATTAATTTTTTAAGTTTCCAATTTGATTTTGCATCGAGATTCTCGCCCGATTAAGATAATTTTTTGACGACGTGTCAATTGGTATTTCATTTGAGATAAAAAATAAAAATAAAATACAATTTTGATATGTTTAAAATTCATTCTCTACTTTAATTTTGGTATATTTAAATATTGTTAGATTTGATTTATATCCAATTACATTATAAGTTCTCTATCATTGTTGTCGCCATCAGTCAATTACCTATCGATTATAGTTGCTGCCACCCATCATGCAAGCTGCATGTCGCTTACCTCCAACTACCACCATCAGAGCTTGTCGTTATTGCCTATTACCCACCATCAATATTAAATTTTACATTGTCTTTAGTTTACTTCAAGTTAAATAAAAAATAATCATATATATTTATTTTATATTAATCCAAATAGTTTTAAATATTTTAAATATTTTTTTATATTATATTTTATTTTACTTTTCAATTTTTTTTTATTCAACCAAACGTCACTAGATTGACTATGTGATGTCCACGTGTATGTGCAACAATTTGAGCAAGTGGGCCACGTCCGCCAATTTGGATTGGGCATTTGGGCATATAAATAAATATATTTATGTGAAAGTAAAAGTGTTTTGGAAAAGTAATTTTTTGAAAGCAAATATTTATATATAAAACTTTTATGAGAAAGAAAAAAATTTAATTTTCTAGAGAATAAATTTATTGAAAATAATAAAAAGACAATAATCAAATAAGATTATGATTGTGATCTAAAAAATAAAACAGAAAAAAGTTGTTACAATAGACCCTAACCTAAATTAGCTGACACACTGGAAACTATTTGTTTTCGAAATGCAGCCTTCTTGGGTCTATTGTTATAATATCTGGCCTTTATATTCTTCTATGGGGAAAAAGCAAAGAGGCATTGGATTCTGGCTCTCTATCAAAGTCCAGTGAAACAAGAACAATTAACCTTGAAGCGGCATCAACAGGTCCTTAACTAGGCCTTTGCTTGTGCGGCTTTACTTATCATGCGCTATTTGATGCTTATATTTGTTATATGTAGTATTGTCAGCTTATTTTTGCAAGTATGAACATTTTCTCTTGTTTTTTTTTTTTCTAAGTGGTGAGTGCTATCGTATGTAGCGTTAAAGTATTGCTTCTCTCCTCAATGAGGACCTCATCAATGTAACTTTTTTTTTTTTTTTTTGAAGGGTGTAAAAGAAGAGATTTTTAGTAAATTTATGTGGTTATGAATTAGTAAGGAAAATTTGTTGGGTGGCATATTAGTAAATATAAATTATTTATAATATGATGAGGATCAAATTAGATGTATTAATGAAGGTGATAAAATATTGATTAAAATTTATGATATATTAAAAGATGAAGAATGATGTTTTTACAAATTATGGAATGAGTGTTTTAATGAAGATGCTATTTTTGAAGGGTATTTTGAATAAAATAATAAATACAA
Source organism: Dendrobium huoshanense (assembly GCA_016618105.1). Classification (NCBI taxonomy): domain Eukaryota; kingdom Viridiplantae; phylum Streptophyta; class Magnoliopsida; order Asparagales; family Orchidaceae; genus Dendrobium; species Dendrobium huoshanense. The sequence goes on along the minus strand of CM028356.1, from coordinate 28,864,094 downwards.
ATGGATGAAAAGTGAAATTTCTTAAGTTTGCATAAGGCTTTGTTTGGGACGGCTTACTTACTGCTGACGAACTTACGCGTTAATTATTCAAAAAATTTGTACAAGGTCCTTAAGGAGACCTCCAACTTTGTACTGTTCAAATGAGCTAAAAAAAGTTTAAAAAAAAAAAATTCTATGAACCGGTGGTCCCCACTAAGCACAGATACATATCAACCTAATAACAAGATATGGCGGCCAAAATCCACGAGCACCCAAAAATTGAAGGTCCAAATATATCCAATCAGCTCCGCCTTTTGACCATAAAAATCAGCCTGCACCAAAAGATCATATCCTCCAAGAACATGCACCAGAGAACTGCTGATCATAGAAGTTTACCAGCTATGAATCATACCTACAAAAGGCTCTGCCAAAACACAAAACAAACCCAAAAAATAGAGACGGCTTTCTTACTGCTTCTTAAAGCAACTTTTTAGAACAAAAAATAATTTTTTTTGTTAAAAAAATTGTTTTAAGAAGCAATAATGAAGTTGTCCCACATGAAACCTTAATTGACCTAAATATCAAAAAATAAATAATTTTTTTATGGAAGGTTGTACTCGTATGCTTACCCACTACTAACTAAAGTAGGACCATTTTGTAGATTCCACTATGTGAAGGACCACTCTTTCTTCCAACTGTGTTTTGCACAAGTTCCTAACATGAGTGTCTAGTCATTCCATTAAGTTTTTTTGATGTAGATAGGCAAATAAAACGTGAAGGATTGCATTAATGGATGTCACATAATTGTAGAATAAGTATTCTATTATCACAAAGTTCCATGAATCTCAGTGCATGGGGGCCTTGGATTTGTCTAGCTAGATTCCACCACAGTGATCTTTTAGTTGCTACGACGTGTTCCTCCCTATTGGTTTGCCTACACTTATTTATATTGTGAAAGACACCGCAGTGATCTTTTACACAAATCCAATGCACTCTAATTGTTAGTAAAACCTGTAATAATATTGTGAAAGACACCAAGCTCACTAAGCAAACCCTAAAACTAGACTGATTCTTTCATAACCTTAGTTTTTGTAATATACTCTTCATCTGTCAAAGAAAATGCTACAATTGACTATAAATGAGATTTCCAACTAATAGGGCCAACTTAAAACACAAACACATAATTAGTAGTAAACCTATCTAAACTCATGCAAAATCTGAGTTAATGTATCCTATAACATCAATCACATCAACACTTAATTTGAAACAATTACTCATATCCATAGTTCCTTGAATATATCTCAGTGACCATTTAACTGTTTTCCAATAATCTAATCTTGGATTAGACATAAATTTGCTCAAAATACTAACAAAGAAAGTAATATTTGGCCTACAACAAATCATAGCATACGTAAGTGACCCAATGGCATTGACATGAAAAATTTTACTCATATTTTATCTCTCTTCATCTGAACTTGGACACAGAGTTGCAGATAGTTTAAAATGGCTCCCAATAGGCAAACTAACTTCTTTAGAATATATGATTAAAATCCTTCTAAGAACTTTTCTAAGATAACTCTTTTGATATAAACATAACTGACATTTTATGACATCTCTTAAGATTTCCATTCCAAAAATGTTCTTGGCTTCACCTAAGTCCTTCATATCAAATACAAATTTAAGAATAGTTTTAAACTTCTGGATTTTCAAACTATTATTACAACCCAACAACTTATCATCCACATAGATTAATAGGGCAAAGTATTGAAATAAAAATATTCATCATAACTACTTCTTTTGAAACCTATAATCTTCATGAATGTATAAAAATGTTTATACCATAGCCATGAAGATTGCTTAGATATTTTTTTAAGAAGACAAATTTGATTATCCTTGCACATTAAAACAAAACTCTCTGGTTGAGACATCAATATATTTTCTTCTAATTCATCATAAAAGAAAGTTGTCTTAACATCTAACTGTTCTAACTCTCAATCAAAGAAAGCCACTAAATCAATCAATATCCTTATTGATGTACGCTTAACAATAGGAGAAAACAATCTTAATATAGTCGATCAATACCTTCCTTTTGAGTGTATCACCTTGCAATCAATCTAGTTTTGTATATACTTGATTTAGTTTTAGTATTTCCTTTTTTTGATTTTATAGATTCATTTACATGAGATAGTCTTTTGATTATCTTTCTAATAAACAAAAATCCAAGTGTTATTCTTGATAAGAGAATCATACTCATCTTGTATTGCATGAATCCAATTTTAAAATTTTTATAAGATATAGCTTCTGTGTAACTTAAATGTTTAGAATCTTCTAATTCAACTGCTGACAAAGAGCATTTTCAATTAATCCAGCATAAATATATTTAGAAGGTAGCTTAATGTTCCTTCTTTCTCTATCTTTTAGCTCAAAGTAAAAAAGCATTATTATCTTTTAGATCTAATTTTTGCTTCTAATTTTGGAGCACTAGATTGTTGTAGATTTCAATATTCTAAGTGTAATCAGGTGGGTCCACCTCAAACTCATAATAGTCCTGATTTGAATATGTATTTTCAATTGAACTAACTGATTTAGTTTTATTTTCTAACTCATAAATATATAGTATGGTCTCATTGAAAATAACATCTTTGCTAACTATAATCTTTACACCATGAGAACTTAAATCCCCCAATCTATATTCTTTGACACCTAAAGAATAACCTAGAAACACACACTTTACTGATCTAGGTTCTAACTTTCCTTTATTTTGATGAGAGTAAGCAATACAATCAACAAATCTTAAATGAGTCAAATTAGGTTATTTTACGGTCTATAATTCTTGAGGAGCTTTAAAAAAAATATAGATGTTCTATTTACAAAATAACATAAAGAAAAAAAGAGCTTCACTACCAAAAAATTGGATTTTCACAGCACATTTTTTTACATTTTTCGGTGGTTATACCTGTCACTATTTTCTTTATGAGTTATTTTGCAAAGCTGAATGCTTTAAACAATATAAAGTGCAAATTTGCTTTCTTAGTGTTTATAAAAGTTATTCAGTATGAATTTGTATTTATTTGATATATACTGAAAACATTTATGTCCTTCTGAATAAAATAATCTTGGCATGTGGATGATGCTGAATTTTTTTATTTTTTTTTTCTTTTGAAGAAATTGCTCCAAGTTTCTAGCTGAAACTTATCACGTGGTGATTTCTGGCAGATTTTGTGGGGGTTCTCTTTTTTTTTTTTTTTTTTTTTTTTTTGACATACTCTTAAGAAGGTTATCTCCGTGAATAAGAAGCCACATTTCAAGAAATTCACTTTCTATAGATTCCAATGAAAAAAATGCAAGAACATAAATTTCAAGTGGATTTTGGATCATTTAATAATTTTTTTGATGAGAATTTTATCGGCTGCTTTATTCACTACTAAAAAATTGGATTTTGAAGGCACACAGAAGGAAATATATGCATATGCACATGTGGGTACACGGCACACAACCAACGGCTAAGCTACGGTTGTGATTAACCTAAACCCTAAGGAATGCAAATGAAGAATATGAAGAAAATGGAGAAGAATATGAAGAAAAACAATGAGAAGAAAAGAGAAGAAGAGGATGAAGGGGAAGAGACTCACAGTGATGAAGATCAAAGGGACGGTCGGCCCGGATTCGCAAGAGGAGAAGATTTTCGTCGCAGCTGTTTGGATTCGGTCCCGATCGCACGAGCACAAAGCAAAGAGAGGAATTAGGGCTTCGGGTATCTTAAAGTCACGGATGGGCTATGCCGGCGGTTTTAACCGGTGCAATTGTATTCCAATTTCTAATGCAATTAGTGGTTTTGGCAGCGGTTTTTAAAACCGGTGCAAACAACCGCTGCGATAGGGCTTGTTTTTTGGTAGTGCTTCATCCCAAAAGAATTTAGGCAAACTGAAACTATAAAGAAAACATGTGACTCTATCCAATAGAAGTTTATTTATTCTTAAAACTTCGAGTTTTTTATTCTTCTAATTCTCTCTTTTCTTTTTTTTTCAAGAAATGCAAATTGCATTAAAAAGAAGAAACAACTATTACAAACTAGAAAGCAAAAACATATAAAACTATCATAATGGATATGTGATCCACTAAATTCCATTTTAAATTCATTGGAGTAATGGGGACATCAAATATTAAAACAACCTAAAATGTGGGTTAGTTGTAATATCTCGTTCCCTTACTGTTCCTCTCTGATTTGGATTTTCCTCCCAGAATCGGCCAGGACGAAGTTTGGATCGTCCAGGCCGATCAGTGCATGGAAAACAGCTGATTTCTGGAGTGTTCTGGAATGATTTCTGGACAGGATCGTCCAGGACGATATTGAGATCGTCCGGGACGATCGGCACTGTTCACAATACCGTCCTGATCATCGCCCTGGGAATGGTCCAGGACGATCAGAATTTGGTCTGATCGTCCCGGGACGATCGGGCGATCGGCCAGGCCGATATGAGTAAGATATAAGGAAATGAGCTCGTTTTGAGGAGAGAGAAAATCATTTTATAAAATCAGAAATATCTGAGGAGAGAGAAAGAGAAAAGGAAAAAGAGAGAAGCTGGTTTTCGGAGACCGCGGAGCGCTTTTCGTCCGACGTCGCTGTTGGGAAAAGAGAAGATCTCGTGGTAAGGACTCCGAACCATGTTTCTGTTTTCAAAGATGTTGTGTTTTGACCGAGTTGGGATCTGTTTTGTGTTTTCGTAGTCGACTTTTCGACATGATTTTGATTTGACACAACTTCCACCGCACAACTTCTAGTATGTTATAGATATGATTATTGTACACGATTTGACTGTATTCTACAAAGATTTTACCGGTCGGAATTGATTCTACGTGATTTTAATCGAATAGAAAATAATCGGGACTTGATTTGATTTGATTTCTATAAGATAATAGTCTTGTATTGATGTTATAGATATTCTACTGTAATTTGGAAGAATTTGGATAATGTATCTTTTTGCAGGATTTTTGTGTAAATTTGACCGACTACCGTTACGCTGCCCGATTTTCGTATGATTTCTGATTTGTCTGGAATTAATAGATTGATTAGATATGAATGTGACAATTGATATGATTGCTTTAATATTGACTATTGAATTGCTTATTGATTGAATTGACTATTGATACTGATCACAAGTGGAACCTGGTTGAACATTGGTTGGAGATTGATATTGATACCTGTACAGGATGGTGGGCCGACGGGCTTTCCTTTAAACATTGATTATTGATTATTGAAGGGAGACATAAGGAGTTTATTGATATGCCGACGGGCGAAAAGAGTGACGACTCTTATTGATTGAACCAATATAAATTGATATCTACAACAGCAATATGGATTCTACAACAGCAACATAGCCAGTAGATTGTACTTGTTCAGTATATAGTATTGAATTGCATGTTTACTGTATTGACTTATGGATCTATTACTTTATCGATTTCCGTTTTACTGTTTTGATTGGATTCACTGTATCGTATAGATTTCATTGATTTCATCGATCGACTACCGAGCATTGACTACTGAGCATTGTTATGGACATTGATAGATATAGATACTGTATTGATAGCATGGACATGGACATTGTATAGATTCATTGTATTGCTGCCTATAGATTTTATAGATTCACTGTTGCTATTGTTCTACACCGTATTGACTGTTTTATAGATTCCTTGTCTCGTATCGCTTTTCTCATTTGACTTCATTGATTAAATCGCACTGATTTGACCGTATCGATTTGATTGACGGACGATGATTGATTGAGTTGATTTATCGTATTGCCTGCCGCTGCATTGACTGGTTTTATTGACTATTGATTTCCGCTGCATAGACTCATTGACCATTGACTGATTTGGATTGATAGATTGACATGCATATTGATAGCATTGCCGTGCTTTGATTTCAGTTATAGGTATTAGGTGACCTGCTGGGCTTTGTAAAGCTCATTATATGTGGTTGATATTTTCAGGTCAGGGCTCGGGAGCAGAAGATAGGAGTTGATTCAGATCGACAGGTTTTAGTTCTTTTGATCGATAGATGATTCTTTTGTACTCAGGACAGGATAGATTTCTCTACTTGTATTGATAGTGTAGTTCCTGAGTATTGTATATGTTGTTTTGAGTTATGAATCGACTGAGATATTGATGTTTTAAATTTTATAGATGTTTGATAGATTGCTAAATGATGGTTTTAGATAACTCTGGTAAATTGTTTGGTTATTGATCGACATTCTTTCCAAGTTAGATCTCGGGGCGTTACATTAGTATTCCAGAGTTCCCAAAAAATAGAAAATGAGAATTGGTAAAAATCCTACATTTCATTACAATAATTTCAAAAAGGAAAATAAAACCTACAAGAAAACCAAACAAACGACAAACTACTACAAGAAAAAAAAAAACAATTAAACCAGCTGCCAAAATATCAAAAGGACCGTCATCAACATTCTTTGAGGCCAACGAGCTCCAATCAAGAGTAGAATCTGCTGAACCTCAATGCAACTAACAACAACCAACATGGATGAACAAAACAACATCGACAAAGCAATATCACCGACTCCCATATCAAGAGTCCAAGAGTCGGCTTCTTCTCAACCAAAGACATACGAACTGATAATCACTACCACACACATCATACTGGCAAGTAAAAAATCAATAATATTCAAATCCTTCAAGTCTTCAACAAATAAGTCTTGTTCTTCAAAGACCAAAGAAGTAACCATTTTAAGTCTATATAGGATAAGTTCCCACCTAAAACTAGCTCCAACACTTCTATGATGATCCAAACAACCTTCCATATACAAACCAATCAACATTAGAACAATAGCTTCAATAACTCAGGCTTACCAGAGCATTTTTCCTAACAATCTCCCTTGGAATATTCAATAATGAAATCCATCAAAAAAGTTGCATAACCAGTGGTAAAAGCAGCATTAACTCCAAGTTTCTTTAGGAAAACTGAAACCCTTTCGAACAACAAGAAATCACACACCAAGAAAATCAGGATCACATCAACTGTTTCTCCAAGATTCTTGAAGAAATAAAAAAAAAAAACTTACTCCATAAATCTCCAAAATGATTCGGATAAGACAACCACAAGAAAATTCCTGCATCTCATTCCTCAATTGAAGAGTTCCATTCCTTAATTGAATACAGAGGATCAACATAACCTTTATAGACAAATCTTTAAGACAAAATCATCCACATCTATAAGATAAAAATCCACACCAAATTTTCTTGAACAACGACCGATTCCACATCAAGAAGCTCTCAATTTCAAACGTCAAACCCAAAAAAATTCCAGCTCCAAGCATTGATTCAAGGCAATCATAAAATCCATACAAAATCAAGCAGCAATTATCAAAAAAATCTCAAGTCTTATCCTAGATGTATGTCCAGACCACAAGCAAACTTCAGCCAAATGTTTCGCTATCAGAATCAAACCCAAAATCGATCTCCAAGCAGAAAATTCATTCCAAGAAATACTAAATCCACCATCCAGCAAACGAAAAACCTCATCCAAAATCACATTCAGATTGGTAGACTTACCAAATTCAATCAAGAATCTAACATCTGAATAATAAACAAAACCAGAACAATCATTAGACAAGTCAGTCCGATGGAGAACCGCCATTAGGCAAAGATCCGCCAAAATCATCTTCAAATCAATTGCTTCTCTGCCCAAATTCCACCAATTAAGGACCTATGTCGGCCATATCAGGCCGACGAAGAACCACCGATCGCCAAGGTTTCGCCAAAATCGCCAAGATCGCCTTCTCCGTCGCCTTCGCCTTCTCCTCCTCAACAAAGGTTCCCGCTCCTAAATCAGAATAGTTAGAGTTTAAGAAATCGAGTAAAAATTCTAATTCTCAGCCAATGATTTTCATTCTAGAAATTTTGAAAAGTTTCACCTTTTGATTTTAATAAAAAAAATCCAAATTTTTCTAGAATAATTATCAATAAGAGACAAAAAATATCAATTTCTATCATATAGTAGGACCCCATAGATCTGAATTAATATAATCAAGAACTCCGTCTTTCCTCTATGCTGACAATCTGAAACTTAGCTTATGAGACTTTCCAATTATACATGACTCAAAGAAATCAATCTTTACAATTGAATCACTGTCAAATAAACCCTTTTTATAATTCAATCAAACCTTTGTCACTTAAATGTTCTAATATTTGATCCCATAATTCAGTTTTATCCATACCTGATTTGGCTGACACATGAATTTCACCCATCGTAGTAATACTTTTAATACATAAAGCTTATTCTATTTTAAGTCTTTCATAATTACAAGTGTTCCTTCTAAAATTTTTAGCAAACCTCTCTTGGATCTAAAAATATACCTAGAGTAATCCAAAGTCCCAAGAGAAGTAAAATTTCACTTTAAATTAGGAACATGTCTCACATCTTTAAGAATTATCATCTGAACATCATGCATCTTAAAAGTAATAGATCGCATACTAACAACATCACAAGCTTTATTGTTTTCATGTATGACCTTCCCCCATTTATACTTTGATAGTTTGAGAACCACTCACTAATATGACTCATATGAAATGTGTACCCTAAATTAAGAATCCATTCACTAGAATTCTTACGATTACTAATATTAAGAACATCAGCACAATCAAAATTTTCTCCAACAATTATTGCATTCCCTTGAGATTGATATTTATCATTTAAAATCATTTCAAGACAAAATTTTCTAATATAGCCAGTTTTATTGCACTGTCAACACTTAACACTTTCATAGTCTTTCTTAGAAGCTCACTTATTTCGATTTTTAAACTTTCATTTCTTGAAACTATTCCCTCTTTTTTAAGATCTACCCTGAATATCTAACCCTTCTCTAGAATGGTGTTTCTTAGAAGTTTTCATGTCCAAAATCTTCAATGAAAAAACATTTTGGACTTCATCAACTGTTATAGTTCTCTCCCATATTTTAAGATTTCTTAGATTTTGATAAAGAATTTAAAATAATAATAGTTTTATCTTCATCATCTATGTTAGCCTCTTTGATACATAATCACCGTCCAGTGTCATTGCATATTACATAATCCATCCATCTTTGATACACACATGCTCACGTGTTGAGAGCTAAAAGTTTCAAATCCATCTGATATCTCTCTTAGCAGTTCAGTTAAGGTTGGTGAATATTTACTACTTTGAAAGCATGAATTCTGTTGTTCATTTTCCATATCACAGCCTATAAAAAAAGTCAAAATGCATCATTTTAGGATAAACCAACACCACCTCGTTGATCACATCTAGATATTATCAATAGAGAATTATTTAGCATACATTTCAGACTATGAGACTTTACAACCGACAGAGGAGGGCAGGAGCGGCTCCCAACGGTTTGCTTTTCCCTTGTATTTCTTTGTTGTTCTTCTTCTTTGGCTCCTTCGTCATTGTTCGACTTCGCTTCTCGAAGACGTTCCCATTCTGGAAACAATGACAAGAGCTCACTCGTTGTGAAGGTAGCTTTCTCTCTTTCACACACCAAATCCCATAAATTCATCGAATCAGAGGATTTCAGAAATACGGGATTTATCACGAAAAGGGGTAATTTTTCTTCTATGACGGCTTTCCACTACAGGAAAACACGCGATTACCGTCGGATTTTTCCAGCGGAAAATTGTGCGCCAGTAATAACGGCGCAGGCAACGGCGGAATTGTTCGACGAAAATCTTGCGACAACCTTTCCGGCGCAAAATACGCCGAAAAATTACCGACGCCAGTTCCGCCGGCCAATCCGACGGTATATGAATGTCTGAACCATTTCCGTCGCACGTTACGGCGGAACATTTCCGACGTTCATTACCGGCGGACATTGCACCGGCGTATTTAAACTCAACGAAATCTGACCAACGTATAATGCGTCGAAAATTATATCGGCGTCACGAGTGTAGAAATCGGCGGAACTTCCGCCAGTTAAAGCCCTATTTCCCGAAACCGAACCCCTCTAGCCGTCATTCGTTTCCTTCCATTCTCTCACTTCGACTGCTTCGCCCGTCGCCCTCCGTCGTCGTTCGTCGCTCGCCGTGGTTAGACGTCGCCGACGGTCACCGGACTTCGCCGAGCCTCTCTCATTCCACGTCGCCTCTCTCATTCCACGCCGCCGACGGTCACGGTATTTGTTTTTTCATTTTTTTTCCTATTTCGGTTGGATTACATATAGGATTAGCCTTAACTTTGATAAGATCATGCTTGGTGGACATTTTCCACCATGATCATCTTCACACATTAGCTCAAATTTACCTACTATCTTTTGATGAGTTAGATAGGTATTCATATAACTAGTACCAAGTCACCTACTTAGAATTTTCTTTGGCAAAAAAAAGTTTTAATCTTGTATCATTTTAGCTTTACATTACTCAAGCTTTTGTCTAGCATATAGATGCTTTTCTTTCAAACCTTTAAGCTCTTCTTACCAAAGTTTTGCATTATATTCTATGGTATTCTTGTAGTTCACTATGACTCTGAGTGAAGGTAGTTGTATTTCCAAAGGAATAAGAGCCTATGCTCCAAAGACTAAAGCATATGGCAGAGATTAAGCTAGAGTTTTATATGTGGTTTGCCATGCCAACAAAGCTTCAACTAAATTCTCGTACCATGGGTGCTTATTGCCATCTATGTTCTTCTATAATATATGATCCCTAATTTTATTGAAGGCCTCAAGCAATCAATTTTCCTAAGGGTAATAAATGGTGGAGTATTTCCAATTGTTGTAATGAAATTTAGTAAGACTATTAATTTTAGTGCTTATGAGTGAAGGACAATTATCTGAGATAATCCGGTGAGGATTACCAAACCAGTATATAATATTCTCTTTGAAAAACTTTTAAGAATGATGAACTTTAACTTCTCTTAAAGGAATTACTTCTGCCCGCTTTGAGAAGTAGTATGTAGTTAATAGTATAAATCTGTAGCATCAAAAAGATTGAGGATCTATAATATCAATGTTATTTACATTATCTTTCAAAATGACATTAGGAGATTGTTAGATGTTGGACATTTGGTGGTTGATTACAATGAAATGAAACATTCAGGCAGACATTTATCATCGACGACCAATAATATCACATTTGTTTAATTTCTATTTTCTATTTTTGCCCGAATTGACCTGTACCACATAATCCAACATGTACTTCTTCTATTATCTTTCATGCTTCGAATTTATTTATACTATGCAACCACATTTTATTGAAGGATCTTTTGTGTAAGATATTATTAATCAAAGCATAGGATAATGATTATCTCTTGATAAGATCTATAGCTAATTTCCTCTTAGGGAGCTTATTTTCTCGTAGGTATTCGATGAAAGGTTTTATCTATCCTACTAATTCAATGTCTACTAGTAAAAAACAAATTCACCTCATACGAGGATTTTCTATTATATAGAGATTTCTAGTTTAATTAAGTTTATATGAACTTGTTTATTTCTGTGAACATGTTTTATTGAACGGTTTCTTTTAATATGATGTTTTTAGTTGATTGTTAGTACTGAACTGTTTCTTTTAATGTTATAAATTGTTGTTAAACTGTGGTGAAATTGTTGATCTGTTGTAATGTTACAATTGAAATGTTGTAGAATTGAAATTTGTATAGGTTTGCAGGTGTGGAAATTTGATTATTGGCTGGGAAGGAATTTTTTTTTGTCAATGTTACAGGTTTTCGGCGGATTTTGCGCCGGAAGTTCGCCGGTAAAGACGATATAACGAATTGTATCGTATGTACCGACGTCTTTGTTCTTTCGGAACGTACCGGCGCATGTACCGGCGCGGTATGCGCCGGTATTTACCGGCGTATACTTCGCGTCGCAAGCGGAAATCGTGGGTTTCTACGTCACACTTTGCGGCGTTTTATCCGCTGGTAAGGTCCGGCGCATAATGTGACGCTAAGTACCGGCGCATATGGTGCCGGAATTAAGATGTTTTTTGACGTCAACAACTATCCGTTTTTTCGACGGTAATGCGTCGGAAACGGCATCGGAGAAATTTTCGGCGCACATTATTCACCGGAAAGAAATTATCGACGCGACTCAAACCGGCGGACAATTATACGCCAGAACATGCGACGGAAACTATATTTTCCGTCGGATTTCTAATTTTGCCGGCGGATTTTGTCCGCCGGTAATAAGGGTTTTTCCTGTAGTGTTCATTTATCGTGAGATTTGGTTTTGCATTTTAGGCCGTTTGGCTGGATTTCTCTCAAACCCGCCTCAAATCCGGCATAAATCCTGCTACCAACAGCCCCTAAATGTGATAAGTGATTAAAGTCGTAGCATGTGTGCACTACAAGACTATCTTTAGATGTAAATATTATTGTATTATTTATGCAGAATATAGTTTTTTAAACTTGGATATGTTAAAGCACTGTTAATTAATATATTTTACTTCACAGATCCACGGACTTTAGATTATTAGAAGAACTTGAACGGAGAGATTATTAGATGCGGAGTGCAGACGGGGAGAACCGTCCGCACAAGTATTTGGTATCTAGTGGTACTCGTATTCTGTACCGCTGGATACCATTAGGTACCAAATACTTGTGCGGACGATGCGCATTCCGCACCTAATAATTTTTCACTTGAACGTGGGAGAAGTGAATCGGAGATGGAATAGTGAGCTTTGGCATGGATGATGGAGATGACATATACATGCGCTCCTGGACAGGCACAATAACTGGTTTACTTTGAGCTGTGCAATATTAGCTTTTCTCTTTCTTCTTCTTTTGAAATTGTTTTTTCCTCTCTAGTCTGCTCATGAGGGGAAAATCTATCAGCTGAAGTTTTTTCTGTAACAAGGACGACTACCCTGAGGAGCCTCCTAGCGTTCGTTTCTTCTTCTTCTTCTTTTTTTTTTTTTTTTTTTTTTTTTTTTTTTTTTTTTTTTTTTTTTTTTTTTTTTAGCAGGAAGCACCATTTTTAGGCCAGTAAAAACCCCTGTCGACTTAGCATGCAACCCACACTAATTTACACAGGCCAACACTTAAGGCTTTCACTGTTTGTCAAGGGATTCGAACCAGGGACCTAGGCTTTGTCCAGCTGGCTCCTCACCACCTGCATGGATAAATATGACTTGTGTTAATGCTGAGACTGGAGTGGTAAAAGATAGCTTTTTCTTTTGTCGTTGGAGTTTTATTTGCAAGCTGAGTTCAGTTAAACCTAAAATAAATAATTATTTTGTCAGATGTTAATAGTACTAATATTGAGATTCTAAACCCTCCCAACTCACTTTGATTTGTTGGTTGAAAATTTTGACTTTCAAACAAAAGGTCTTGAATTTGAGTCTTAATTGGCCGAAATGTCCAAAAAAAAAATCTCTAAACCTTAAATTCTAAATCCTAAATTCTAAAACCCTAAAACCTTATCCCTAATAATATATTTGCCCTTGGAAAATATCGAATTTTTATTTTGATTTGGCTCTTGCATCAAAGATTTGTTCCTTAATTAGGTGACTCTTTTTATACAATATATGAGATAAATGTATACTCTTAAACAAATCAAGAACCAATACCTCTTCAATTGCAAAACATAAACAAAAAACCTTATTTAAATTGTTCCTTCAAGGTAGCATTCTCAATTCCTAAACAATCTCGATTGGAACGGCAAAGTTGTTTCCCGTTCCATTGGAGAAGCTCTTAGTTGAAAGCTCAAAAAGCTCATATGCTGACTATACGAAGAACGTAAAAAGTTGATGGATTTATGATAAATTACTTCAAAAGTGATTTTCTGTGCGAGAGCTATCCAAGGTTGGGGGAAGGAAGTGGAACTTTTCATCGTTTCGGGCACTGTGGAAGATTTTAGAGATTTGGTGTTTTGAGAAAGCAGCATTGCTTGGTGACTCCTTCCTGATCATTTGCCCTTTTGGACATTGATGGAGATAGCTGAAATAAAAAAGGAACTGTTGCTAGAATCTCCTTCATCATCCTTTGTACCTTAATATCCTACAGGTTTTTCTCTTTTTAGCCTCGTTGAGCCTTAGGGGCATCTATGATCACCTTTTTTTTGTTTTTTTCATTTAAAAAAACAGCAAATAGAACACGGAGTCGAACTGGATGCCATTCGGATTTCATTCAAGTGAATACACGTAAAATTTGTTTATCTCTTGTGGTGTGCAAAAGAGAGAGAAAATACACATGTATTTTGGTAATTGAAGTCCGGATGAAAAGCTACATCCAGACTCAGACGTAATAATCTCTCGCCTCTGAGGTGAGGTCTGTACAGCTACATCTATAATTAAAAAAAAAATAATAGTTCTCTTGAAACTATCAAAAAATTATTTTTAATATAAATTTCTTTAAAAAGCAGAAATGAAAAAACAGCAAGCAAAACAGTAAAAAAAAAACCTAAAAATAAAAATTTATGCCCATTTAAAACTTCATTTGAAACAGCTTTCTTGCTACTTTCTAGAGCAATTTTAAACACATTTATTAAGTAAATTAAGTGTTATAAAATTCATAATATAATTAAAAAAAAAACTATTTTTAATGTAAATTTCTTTGAAGGGCAGAAATGAAAAAACAATAAGCAAAACAGCGGAGAAAGCTAAAAAAAATTATGCCCATTTAAAACTTCATTTGATGAACAGCTTTCTTACTATTTCCTAAATCAAAACTTTTAACACAATTATTAAGTAAATTAAGTGCTATAAAATTAATAATATACATGATTATATAAAAACTAAAGAGAAATGTATAATAAATGTGTAGTCTGGTTGAAATGTTTGACTTGATGAAGTCATTTGTTCTGCTCTTAATAAGTCTTTGGCTTGCCTTAGGAAGTCATCTTTCATGGAGTAGTTGTCAGGGACGACTTCATAGATTGTACTTATTAAGGCTGATTATGATTGTGATGAGACAATGAATCATAGATGTCTGCTTGAGCCAACTTCTTATGAAGATTGGCTAATCATTTCAGGTGACGATAAAGTGGATCGAGGCTTAATCTGACTTGATTTAACTTGATTCGAATGGACTTAACTTGAATTAGATTTTCCAGCCAAGTTAAAAAAAAAAATTATCAACAAACAAATTATTAGTTAATGATATCCCAATTTTTTTCACCAAGTTAAACAAATTATAGTAATTTTTACTGAAGGTTATTCTCTGTTGTTTGGATCTGAAAAATTGGCCAAGTTATTTTATATTAAAAACTCTGCAGAAGCGAAGTATCTATTTTCTTAGAGAGGAGACAAAAAGGATCACAATATATTTTAAAAACGATGACCATAGAGTAGATAATAGGAAAAATTATTAGGTGCGGAGTGCAGACGGGGTAAGAACCGTCTGCACAGACACAGGGCACCAAGCGGTACCCAGTGGTACCAAGTGGTACCGAACGGTACCAAGCGTGATTTTATACTAGTGTGCGGATGGTTCTCCCGTCCGCACTCCGTACCTAATAATTTCTCAAATAATAGAGCTCTCACAAATGTAGATAGCCCTTATGATGCTTAATAGTTTTTGTTAAATGTGCTTTTTTTTTTTCTTTTTTTTTTGAAAGGTGAGTGTCAATTTATAGATTTGATCTTCAACAACTAAGCTACCCACCTGCTTCTGCAACTACATTCTTTCTCATGACATAAAAAAGAAAAAAAAATGCACACCAAATTGCTATAATTTCAAAAGTTTTTTTCTTTAGCAGGGACATTTAGGTCAATTAAGGTAGCACATACTCAAGATTCAAATCCAAAATCTTTTGGTTGGTAGTCAAAACTCCCGTCCAACAAATGAATAAGATATGCTTATTATTTCGAAAGTGAACAATCATAATTGCTAATTTCACAAAATCAGAAAGAAATTGCTCTTTAAAGATTTTCTGGTGAAGCTTAGCCAAAAACATCTTCTTAGGCTTCGTTTGGGACGGCTTTTTTGTTGCTTCGATCTTAAAGCAATTTTCGAGTACAAAAATTTCAACTTTTGTACTAGAAAGTTGTTTTAAGAATCATTAAAAAAATCATCTCAAACGAAGCCTAAGCTTCAGCAATGCTTCTCCTACACATCAAATCAGCATATTTTCATCATATGATCTTATATATAACCTATTGAATAAGTAGAAGCTCATGGAGTTGGTGGGCCAAGAATACTTCTTTATTGATATACATATTAGAGACCAATGATCTTCAAAATGTGCTGATCATTTCACATCATGTGTTAAATTACAGACGCAATCATATAAAAAAATTTTAAAACACCTTACACCTCAAATCTTTCCCGTTCAGGACAGATGTTTCTTTTGGGACGACCTTCTTATTTTTTTCTTAAAGTAATTTTTTAGTACAAAAACTAAAAATTTTGTACCATAAAATTGCTTTAAAAAGCAGTAAAAAAGCCATCCAAAACGAAGCCCAAATCCGTAAAACATTTTTGTGTCATAGAATTTCAACACCGCTTAGACATTCATATTTCTTCCCTTCCATTTTACGCCTTAAAGAAAACCAACCATAGAGAATATAGATCTTCCTAAACACATTAAAAAGAATTAAAATACAAATTCCTCCATAGATCATCACCTTATGGATTGGATTTTCATGTGGAATGAAAATCATAAGATAAACCGAATCAGCCGCTACTGATACCCAACCAACAACTTCCAATATCAGCTTTATCACCATTGTGAATCTCTCTTCCCCTGAGATCCTGGATAGCATTCTTGAACACAGAGCAGTAATAATGAACAAAGTGGTCTTAGAACACCCCCTGTATGTTACTAATCTCCCTCCAACCACCAAATCTTCTTTACGGCACACGCAGGAAGGGCACTCACCTGAGAAAATGGACCTCGAAATAGCATCCAGTCCTGTGTAGTAAGGCAGAATGATTGAATCCAAATACAAACTTGCATGGAGAATACCAGAAACCGTTGAAGCTTCCAGCACTGCATACCTTATACTTCTTTGATCAGTTTTGTTCTCAAATGACAGAGCTGAAACATGAATAAGAAGAAGGATTGAAGGTCCCAATTGTGAGAGCGGAAACACAGTATTGATCCTTTGTCCATTGGCAAGTATTAGAAGCATTACAGGCAGCATTATAGGACCTGAAGGCAAGAAGTACCTTCTCTTCAAGTTTCTTCTGCCAAAACTTTCACCATTGCTTTTGAATGCTAATGCTGTGAAGGCTGCAGCAGAAAGGAAGGAAACAGCCATGGCGGCGAGCACCGACAGATCGATTATTGGAGGAAAGTTGCCAGCATAAGAACTGTCACAGAAGTAGTGGAAGGGGCAATTGAGATGATCAATTGTCTCTTCTACTTGCCATCTTGTACACTTGAAGAACATTGTTGTGATGTTTTTTGTGAGCCATTCTTGAAGAATTCCACTTTCCTCAGCTATGAAAGGCAAGTCATCCATCATACAGAGATGCTGCTTCTCTTCTTTGGCTTTCCAATCATTTTGAGTGGTTACTGAACTGTAGCTATAAGTTGTTATACCATCCTTAGATATTGTATTGTTGGTTGGAATGGTGTTGTAGCTTGTCATTGGTGACCTAGATGGAGAGGGAGGGTCTAACTGATATCCCCTGTTGAAGAGTGGTAGTTTGTCTATAATGCCCCTCTACCTTGATGAAAATGACAGTTCTCTATCCATGGAAAAGAGTTGCTGTCATTGCTGGTAAGTTGAGTGATTAACAAATTCTAGTCAGCTTGTTTTGCAAGGTAAGCAGATTAATTATGAATCTTTAAATATTGTTATTGTTTTTAGCTTTTAGTAGTAGTTTGAGGGTTTGGGTTTGTTTAGTGAAGGGAATATGTTGGCTTTCACCTATTTTTGTTGGTTTCCTAATGTTGTTAGATACATAATCCTTAAATATTCTTTTTGAAAAAAATTAGCTTGATAAGGATATTATGACCCAATTTTTTTTATATTTTTCATCTATTATGAGATAAATTAATCAAACAAGATTAAATTTATGATATAGTCCTGCATTACTAGAAAATATACACTACAGGAAAACTATTCATTACCTGCGGAATTTTCCGGCAGAATTTCCGAAGGATTTAAAATTTTTTAGAAATAAATAATTTGATAAATTATTATAATCAATTTTAATATAATAAATAATTTACTAATAACTTCAATAATTTATTTTAAAGTGTTTTAAAATAATATAAAAGATAAAAAAATAATAATATAAAAAGTTACTAAATATTTCCGTCGAATTATTTTACGCCGGAAGTCTTTTATCGATGCGTGTCAAACCGGCGCAAATTTTTCCGCCGGAAATCCGTCGGAAATCCTAATTTCCGACGGATTTTGGCCAATTTTCCTCCAATGGCTGTCGGAAAATCACGTTTTTCCTGTATTGATATATTTAAATATTCACATTTATTGATGATTTTTCCTCCAAAATTCTGAATAAAAATAATTTTTGTAGTTTAAAGTTATACTTTCTTATAAAATTATGATTATTATTTTGTACTAAAATAGTTATTTTCTAACAATAATTACAATACAACACAATTATAATTTAAGATTCTAGTAGCCGTTGGAGTGCAAGAAATACCATCTTGCCGCTTACCTAGTTTTGATTTCACTTGAAGCATTGTGCTAATTAGAGTGCTCTTTAATTAGTTGTTAGCATTTAGATTTCATTTGGGACGGTTTTTTTACTATTTTTAAAGCAATTTTTTAGTACAAAATTAAAAGTTTTGTACTAAAAAACTGTTTTAAAAAACAGTAAAAAAATTGTCCAAAACGAAATCTTAATTACATTTATTTCATTTAGGTTTGCATATCTCATAGTACAAATTATAATGATTATGATTGGTGGGTCTCCGTTACTGAAATTTTTTCCACTTTTATGCTTTCGTTTGCTAATTTGGTTTACAAAGGGGCTTATTTGACAATGTGTTGTTTAAGCAATAACTGATAAAGAAAGTCATGTAGCCTTTTGTCTGCCTATTCAGTCATTTGAAGTGAACGAGGGATGGGCATTGCTAATAAGTACTGAATGGAGGTTGTATGGAATAAGAACTGTACCATTGCCTTTATGCAGACTGATGATCAGTAATGTAAATTTCTTTTATGAACAAATGTCATTTGTGAATTGTTATGGGAGAAAAATAAAGTTTTCTCTAAGTATAATGTGACCTATTAATGTAAATTTCTTTTATGGTGCAAGTTTCATTAATATATTAGGCTAAATTTTGGGCATAATAATGCATCTCCTAATGTCTCCCTCTCTATGATAAGAGATTATACATGCGGAGTTTGGACATAGAGAATCGTTTGATTTTGTGATTGTGAACAGTTGCTGTTAACTACTGCACTTTTACTGTTCATAATCATAAAACCAAACGGTTCTCTATGTCCGAACTCCACACGTAATAATCTCTCCTCTATGATACCATCAAAATTTGACAATAGAGTTGAAACAACTCACTTTGAATTTTTTTTTTTTTTTTTGTAAGATTTTGTTCGAGATTAATTTCTTACTACTTTACTCTTCATATCACAATTAAAATTTCTGTCTTTTGATTCTTCATTGCTTTTAAAAAATTTTTATGCTAAGAAGATGCTTCCTACAATAATTTTAAAAAGTTACTTTCTCTGTAATAATTTTATAAAACACTAAAAAAGCTGTCCCAAGCGAAGCCTAAGGCTTCGTTTGGGACGACTTTTTTAATGCTTTCTAAAATGGAGTTTTAGTACAATTTTTTTTATTGTTGTACTAAAACTCCGTTTTAGAAAGCAATAAAAAAGCCAACCCAAACGAAGCCTAAGTCTTTTGGAATTAGGGATGCATCATGCATTGTAATAAATAGAACTGTCGCGTGTCAGAAAATACGCGGCGGTAGAGTTTTGTAAATTCGCGTCCGAGCGTTGCACGTAAGTTTAACACACAAACAGAAAAGAGGGTGAACACCGAGGGTTTTTACGTGGAAAACCCAAAAATGGGAAAAACCACGGGGCCTCGCCCAGTTGCAAATTTCCACTAGTGTTTTCGTAGGTTACAAATGGCGGATTTCGTCCCACAAGTCGGGATTATCCAAATACAACTTGTTTTCTTCCACTAAATTCACAAAGTCCTGCGAAATCCTAGCGTTCCCTGAAAATCTGGCAGAGTTCCGGCGTCTTCAGGCGGCAGGAAGAGCTCCGGCGGCGGTGGTCGAGGAGGTGAGGAATCTCCTATTCCCCTTTCTCCTTCTCCTTCTCTTCTTCTGCGAATTCTTGGCGTTTCCTCCAAATCCGGCAGAGTTCCGGCGTCTTCAGGCGGCAGGAAAAGCTCCGGCGGCGGTGGTCGAGGAGGTGAGGAATCTCCTATTCCCCTTTCTCCTTCTCCTTCTCTTCTTCTTCTCTCTCTTCACTTGAGTCCCTTGGTGTAGAATGAGGGCTCTATTTATAGTTTTTCTGGAGTGGCACAGCCCGTAAATAGGCGTGAGATCAAGGGCGAATTGGGAGTGATCCGAATGGACGGCCGATATCGAATCCTTTGATCATGCACCGTTCGTTGGACATTTGAAGGCCTTAATTATGTCAGAATTTGATGATCTTGGGCTCGTTGGATTCGTCTTGTCGAGCCGTTCGATTTGAGTATAAGCTCGTCAAAATCGGAGACCGTTTGGTAACTCAAATTGTGGTTTGAACCTTCCAACAGCGCTTTGAACCCTTGATTCGGACTCATTTGGGCTCGGATTGAGTTGATCTTGGCGTCGTTGGGTTCGTATTTCTGAGACGCTCAGTTTGACTGTAAGCTCGCTGAAATCGGAGTTCATACGCTCCCGAAATTAATTTTTGAAGTTTCCGGATTGATTTTGCCTCGAGATTCGTGCTCAATCAAGATTATTTTGTGATGACGTATCAAGAACAATTAATTAGAATTTCATATAAGCTTGAGAATCATGTGGATGAATAAGGATTCATTTGTGCTAACTTTTTTATTACTTTCTAAAATAATTTTTTATATTCTTGTATAAATTTTTTTTGAAACCAGCAGAAAAAATAGTGATTAAAAACTATCCAAAACGGAGCCTACTCTTAAGAGATTATGCATCAGTCGTGATGCTATAGGCTTTGCATGAGGGCATAACAAGGCATGCCTTTTTTTTGTTTCTTTCATTAACGAAGGAAAAATAATATAGGAGATAATGAGAGGAGGTCTAGATGTCAATGCTTAAACTATTGAATATTGACAAAAATAAATAAATAAAGGAAGAAAAGAATTGTGATCATTATAGGTGAAAACATAACTTTTGCCTTTTGGGTTTGTTGAGATCATTCATTTAGCTATAAATCCCAACTCATTAATAATCATTTATGGTTTCAAAAAGATTAATTAGACTAGGATTTGAATTAAGAGTTTAGATGGGTGAGCATCACCTTTTAATGATTTATGGTATGAAGGGGATGACATATTACCCTTGGAATTAAGGTTGCAAATTAATTAGTATAATCCCTCCATTCGTTTATGTTTGTGAATATATTTAATATTTATTTAACGAAATATGATGAAAGGTTTATTTAATAATACACACTACAGTAACTTTTAAGTATTTGTCATAAACTTTGCGACCGACGGCTCAGATCAGTCAGAAAGCTTTGTTCATCTGATCGCCCAGTTCTAATTCTTCATCTCTTTTATTTCATTCTATTAGTCTCTCTGCAAATATGAGGAAACCATCAACGAGGGATGATTTGAAGCTTTGACTATCAATTAGGGGTGTCAATTTCGGGTCACGGGACGGGTTCGGTCGAATACGAAATTGACCCAACACTATTCGGGTCAACCCGAACCCGACCCATTTTTTGCAAACGGGTCGGCTTTCCGGACTCGAACCCGACCCACTTCTGGTCCAGGTCAACTCGACCCGACCTGAATGACCCAGTGCCAACAAAAAATTGCTAGTTTTCGGTTCAAAAACGGTTCAATCTCTGCTTTTCGGGTCAAAAATAGGTCAATCTCAGCTTGCCAATCAAAAATGGGTTTTCAGGTCAAAACAGGTCAATTTCGGGTCAAAGGGTCAACCTGAACTCGACCCGATTTTTGAAATGGGTCGAATTGTTGAACCTAAACTCGAACTATTTTGTGTTTGGGTCAACCCAAACACAAAATTTTTGGGTCGGGTTCAGGTTAGGTTAGGGTCGGGTTCAACATTGACACCCCTATATCAACTAAGATATCTTGGGTTCAAAATTTAAGTATGTCATGTGTGCGTAAATTTGAGCTTATTGACCTAAAATGCCCCAAAAACCAAAAAAGTTAGCTGATATTTAATGCTTTGAGGTTGGTAGCTGTCACAGATATAAACCTGGAACAAGAGAATTGAGCTTTTTGGCAACAATTTTTTAGCGTCATATTTTTGTCATATGACATATTTGCACAGCCAATTTGTTGGCTGCAAAATATGTTAAGCACTTTTGCGACATTATTTGACAAGAAAGACGGTCATAAAATGTATGTTGGGACTATGTTTGCAATAACTTTTCTTGTCACGATATATTATTTCTCATATAGTAAGTGACTTGCAAGGGCACTTTTATTAGGTCCGATATAAGGACGTAGAGGAATGTTTGATCGGAGGCAAAATTCCTCCAAAAAGTTCTGTATTTGCTCGGTATTGCTAGGTATTATTTGATAATAACGAGGAATACCGCTTTGTGAAGACAAATACCGAGTTATACCGAGCTATACCGAGCAATACCGAGTTGTACCGAGTTTTTTTAGAAAAAAAACTAGGTACAACTTTTGTATAACTCGGTATTGCTCGGTATAACTCGGTATTGGGTCTTCACGTGATGGTATTCCTCGTTATTGTTTGGTATTGCTCAGTATTTGCTCGGTATTTCTCATTTTTTGACGTGATTTGGCCTCCGACCGGACATTTCTCTACATCCGGTCGGAGGACGTAATAATTGTTCGCGCGAGTCGGCAAGCATATATATGTGCGGGCTCAAATTTGACTAGATAAACGGCTCATGATCCAAACTCGATGAGCTAATAATCAAATTTGAGTCAGCCTTGACTTGAATCTTTAGATTGCGAATAAGCTCTTATAAAAAAAGTATTAATATTCAATGCACTTAGAATATATTAGCATTTAGTATTGTAAGTATAAAATTGTCAAAAAGATTTAAAATTTAATTTTTAATTTCTTATATTAAGGGATTCTTTGTTATTTTTCTTATAGTTTTTCATTCTTTTTATTATTTTACTATAATGATTACTTAAATCACAATTATTTTCTCTCTTTCATAATAAACAAATTTGCTAGTGAGCCAGCTTGAATTCATAGAACCTCAAGTTCGAGCTCAAATTTGATTAATTAATCAAGTTCAATATCAGACTCAAGCTCAGCTTGACTAGTCTACACCCCTAATGACTTGGTTCTTTAACGACTTGTTATATATTTTTATATTGTAAAAATATAATAAAATATCAACTAATTAAATGGATGGACTAAAATTCAATTTTATTATTCTAAAATTAAATATATTAAAATGTTTGAACTATTAATATTGTTTTGTTTAAATTATTAGCATTTAATATATAATTAGTTAGATTTGATTATGACAATTTGGGATGACTTTTTTACTAATTTTTTAGTATAAAAACTTTTTAAAATAAAATTTGTGTATTAACATAATGTTTTAGAAAGTAATAAAGAAGCTGATACAAAATAAAGTTCTAGTTTACAATTCTATTTGGAAGGTGTGACAAGCTACCTTTTAGCATAGCTAATGATTTTCTTAATGCATTGACTTTCATTGTATTATTTTATATTAATCTTAATAAAATATTAATACAAAGCAATGGAAGAAAATATAAATCTTTTGCATTAAAGTTTGTGAGTTTTATTTATTTATTTATTTATTTTCCATAAATAAATAGAGTATTTTTCTCATCTCTTTCTCTCACTCTCTCACAATATTGGTATTAGGGGTGTCAATTTCGGGTCACGGGTCGGGTTCGGGTCGGACCCGGAACTGACCCGGGTTCAAACGGATCGACCCTAACCCGACCCGGTTAGGTAAACGGGTCGTAAATGCGAACCCGGACCCGACCCGGCGGGTTGCCGGGTTGACCCGACCGGACCCGGGAACTGTCGCGAGAGGTCGCCGGTCACGCGGGGTCTCTCGATCGCGAGTCGCGTTGGGGTCGCCGGTCGCGACAGTGGGGTGCGCGCTAGGGTCGCGCGGTCGCGCTGGAGTCGCGCGAGTCGGGTCCGATCGCGCTGGAGTCGCGCGGGTCGGGGTGAGCCCTGGGGTCGCCGGTCACGAGCGGTCTCGGCGTCGCGCCTACTGGCTGGGGTCGCGGCCTCGCGGGGGGGGGGGGTCGCGACAGGCTACAGCGGGCAGCGGGTTGGCGGGTCGCGACAGACTCGCGAGAAAGCGGGTTGGGGGGTTGACTCGGAAACCCGTCGGGTCAACCCGAACCCGACCCGTTTTTCAAATGGGTCGATTTCTGGAACCCGAACCCGACCCGTTTTGAAACCGGGTCGGGTCCAACCCGGATTTTTCGGGTCGGGTCCGGGTCGGGTTTTCGTGTCGTGTCAAATATTGACACCCCTAATTGGTATATAGAAAATAGATTATTTTGAAATGGCCATCAGACTTTGGTGCTTTGTGGTTTAATTCATTTTTAAGTTGGGTTGATTTGATTTGGGAACCCAATTGATTATATAATTAGAAACCGTTGACCTTATAAATTTCTTTAAATTTTTTAGTTTTGATTTTATATCACATCAAATAGAGCTTAGTTACAAACAATCAAATGACCGATGAGATGAAATTATTTTTTTATTATAATGGACCGAACCATCCCTTGACAATTGAGAATGATAGGGGAGGAGAAAAAATGTATTATCTTCGATATTTTGAAAGGAAAAAAAAAAAGAACTGGAAGTTAGCCTAAATATGTGAACAATTATTACGTCTTCTGACCGGACATAAAGCTACGTTCGGCCGCCAATAACATGTGGCCACGTGCTCTTACTCTTTACCGTGCGGCCTGACGACGTGACTCGAACCGGAACCAGGGAATGATATGTTCGCGTACAACTCGATATTACTCGGTATTTGCTCGGTATTGTTAGGTATTGCTTGGCAATAACGAGAAATACCGCTCTGTGAAAACCAATACCGAGCAATACCGAGTTGTACCGAGTTTTTTTAGAAAAACTCGGTACAACTCGGTATTGCTTGGTATTACTCGGTATTTGCTCGGTATTGCTCGGTATTGGTTATTGCCAAGCAAAATCGACCAATACCTAGCAATACCTAGCAAAATCGAGAAATATCGAGTCATCCTGGGTCCGTTCCGAGTCAGGTTGTCGGGGCGCGCAGTAAATATTGAGAACACGTGGCGTGATTCTACTAGCGGCCGAACGTAGAGCAACGTTCTGTGACCGGACCAAATAAAAGTTCTAAATGTGTTAGGATTATGGTCGGCTAGAGAATTTAGATCACAAGAAATAAGATGATTGAATGGTCGGTAATTGAAACAAATACCATTAATACCTAAACTTGGGTGATATTGGTCAACCAATTAAGCTATACCATGCAAGATATTTTTCCCTTTGGTCAAGCTTTTTTGATACTAAGATGAATTTGATAGTTTTATCTTTTCTTTGTAATACTTTATAGGAGGCCACCTATCCTACGTGTTTTTCACTACAAACATATTTAATTATGGAGTCCCAAAGAATATTTACCCGTTATAACAAACGACATCTTATATATTGTCCTAAAAATTTAGTTGTATAACCAGCGTCCTTAACTTTTTATATATGATTAGAGGTATTTGCATCTCTCATATCTCCTATATGTGCATGCCATCTCAATAAATTTGTTAGGAGCCGTTTCTTTCTCAAGCTAGCTTTACATCTAATAATCACTCACTTTATAGGTCTATAGATCATTCTATGCCCTCTTTAGAGTATAGACTAACTTCTATTTATTCATTAATTACATAAATCATACATTATACTAATTTTGATCATACTATGCAAATTAATGTATATTTTAGCCCATAATACCTTATATAAGGATGAATATCATGATTTTATTCTTTTTTATGCAAATTTTAACAAGTTCAATCATTTTAGAAGCATAACAAAATTGTATATATTTCCATTAGAACTCAGTTTTTACTTTTTTTAGTTTTTTTTTAAGTGTAACAATTTTGTTTTTAGGGTTTAATAAAAACGATTGTATCAAGTACCAAGGGAGAATCAAATTGATTAGCCTCTTTCATTGAAACTTTATTCTACTCCTTTGCTTTTTCCATTGGTATTGGTCTTTTTTTGAATGTTTGGGTATCTTTCTAAATTTTGTTGTAAGTTCAAGGCCTTTTTTATTCCTTTAAGAGAAAGTCAGTGTTAAGTTTTAATCCTAAATAAGATTTCATTCTTTCTATTTTGTATTTGTTAAGAAATAAAATCATCTTTATTCTGATGTTGATGAATACATCATTTTTCATATATCTTATTCATAGTTGTAAATTAACAAAATTGTTGATTCCAATATTATCAATGGAAGATATCAAGATCTCATTATTGATATATATCAACTCCAAAGATTAAAAGGGAGAGAGATAAAACAAGGTTCAGAGACTCTCTTAAATGGATTAAGTTACGAAAAAACCCAACTTAACTACTTAGAAAACATCAAGTCAAACTGAGCTAAGAGATAGTTTTAAATATTATAATAGAGGATCTTAGAGAGATTTTAGTTAGGCAAAATTTTGACAAAAATACATGATTTTGTTATGTCCAAACTCAATTAGTGACTCTTTATTTAATAGAAAGATGAAGGTCACACGTACAAGATATATTGATTGATAAAGTTATAAGAAAAATAAATGACTAAGCTTAGTTTAGCTAGCCATGTGATGGGTAAGTTTGGTTGATAGCTATATATTAGGCATGAACTTCGGACATGTACCCTTGACGAGAACCTCTAGTCCATTCACAAGTACTCTTAGACAAGCAACTGAGTTCTTTGGGTGCATAACCTATATGAGGAGGTGACTTTGTGATAACCTTGAGTGAGTTAAATATCTAGGTGCTAAAGATTGAATAAGGCATATCTCCTATGCGACTTGATGATATTTAACTTTTACTAGTTTGAGACTTTGGGTGATATTTAACTAAGAAGGTGTTTGTGTAATATCAACAACTTACTAAACCTAACTTAAACTCTGATAACTACTTGATACAATTACTTGAACAAATATAGGTATACATTAATTTCCTGATTCTCATGCCTCTTCTCAGAACCTGAAAAAAACATGTGTATGAGGGCTTTGAAGAACCTTTGACATGTACTAGATATATCAACATTAATATTTATAAGTGCAAGGGTACAAGGCTCATTTGAAATTTTTTTTTTCTTCTTTAAACATTTTCTTCAAAGTTATATTTGAAATTTTACTCCTTTCAAAGATGATGAAGTTTGAGCATTTGTCTAACTACATTGTAGTTGCCAAACACAAAAAAATATATATGAGGATGTTAAACATACAACTGCTCTAGCAATGCAGGAAGTTGCCTTTATAGAGATGTCTCCTCTAAAGAGGGTAAAGAGTGAGCTTGAGGAAGAAGTTTAAAAGAAGTTTGATTCTCCACCAAGCAAGACAGTAAAGAAGCCTTGAAGATTAAAGATGTTGTCATTGTGAAACTCTTGGTGGTGGAGGGGTTGTTGAGGGAGCTCCTCAAACCTGATGAAATTGCTAATAAATACACAAGTAATTTAGTGATAATCTTTGAAGGTGTCATAGAATGTTCTTTAATGATGGAGCTAATGTATGATCGGGACAATAACTCTGTAGTTGAGTTAGTAGTATTGAGTTCAAGAGACTATTGAGCAACACTCTTAAGGAAACTATTGAAAATGAGTACTAGATCATTCCCATCAAAGAATCCTTTATGTGATATGTGATGTAGGTGTTTTATAAGTGATTTAGGTTTTGTTTGGGTAGAATTTTTTTTTTTTTTTTTTTTTGGTACTTAAACTCCATTTTATGAAGCAATAAAAAAATCTTTCCAAATGAAACATTAGTCATTAAGTAACTCACATTGCAAGCATCGTTCTCAGTCTTTAGGATACTTCATGAACTAGTTCCTTATCTTTGGCATTTCCACGCTCAATGTATGATGCAGTGCCGAGACAAAGGGTAAGGACAATATCTCAAACCAAGGCTTTACATCAAGATTTTGGCTATTCATTATGCATAACACTCCATGCAAGCTCATGGACTTCTCATAATCTTCTTAAAATCATGGGAGAATAATTAAGAAGCTTAATTTAGATCATCTTGATGGGTACGTGAGTCATACTAGTCAAGAAAACAAAAATCTTCAAAAATTGCTTAATTTTATGACAACTCTATTTGTCTTATATGGCCAGTTCAAAATTTTATGTATTTGAATGCTTTTAATTTTATTTTAGTGTCAATATATATATATATATATATATTATGATATGTTATCAATTCATGCAATAGTATTGTATTTGCTCCTATGACTTCAATGTTGTTTAAGCTTAAAAAGTCCTATAAATAGAATCTTGCTTTATACTATTTGATTCAATGAATAAAATTTATTTTTACTTGTATAAAATTTATGTGTAAAGGCTTGATGGGTGCTCAACTCTTTTATTTATTTATTAAAAAATATAACCGTTATTGATGGTTTCTCTACTCATTAGTGAAGTTTGGTGGAAAATTCCCCTACATCTTTGGCGATTCCTTCATTATCTTTTCTTACCTTTATTGCCCCTCTTTTCCTGCAGAATTTTCATCTCCTCCACTTAGTTTTGAGACTAACTCTCCTCAACCCCAAAATAAATACAACCTCTCCAAAATTTTTCATAATATCCTCACAAGTCCCTCACAACCTTTTAAGGCCTCAACTCTCCAATAACCCCAAAATACCATAATCAAAAACTCAATATAAATAGTGAGTTTTATGTTGTAAGCAACTAACTCAAAAAAGATCATAGCTCATTAACTACTCAAAGAAAATCTTCATTTGAAAGCCTAGAAGTTTTAGCTCCAAGCCTCCAAATATGTCCAAAACATAAATTCATATTTGATCACCACCCAAATAACCCTTTCATCACCATCTTAAGGAAACACCAATAAAGTTGTTGCCTTCATCATAAAGAACCCATAAACCCTACATCACCACACCTTTGATGATATTTCGTCTAATTTATTTGTGGAAGGTACCTAGACCCTACTATATATAAAAATCAAGGCAAGATCTCAAAGAGTGAGGAGCAAATTATGTTCAAATAATGTATTAAATGGATTGGATTATAGAGGATATTGTTGTCCACTAAAATAGGAATTCAAATTGAGCTAAAAGATAGTTATAGGAGAGTTGAATTGATTGAGAATTCATAAGAGATTATAGTTGGACATAATTATAACCAAAAATTCAATAGTATCATGCCTAGGCTCAATAAATAATCCTATTTTTACAAACCAAGATCATCGTTAGTGGAGAGATTATTCTGTGCGGAGTTCAAACGCATCCGGAGGCTAAGTTGGACGCGCCATATCATCCAATGCATTATACATTGGGTGACGTGGCACATCCGAATTAGCCTCCGGACATATCAAACACCACACATAATAATTTTCTAGTCGGTGATGTAGGCACGCTATATAATAAAATTATAAGAAAAATTATTGGATTAATTTAGTATAATAGCCATATAGCATGAAAGTCTAACTGGCAGCTATTCTCTATACAAATGAAATTGTTTTAAAATCAAAACCTTAGCTAATCTAATTGTCCATCCAAGCTAAGGGTTACCAGAGGGTCAGCGATAATTTACATTGAAATTCATATGAAATGAATCTAAATATAATATACATCATAATGAATACTAATAGCGACTCAACATCTTCATACAAGTACAAGTAATAACAAAATAAAAAAGAGATTAAAAAAAGCCATTTTCGAAGAGAGTTACCATGCCTTTCAATCTTTCATAGCGGGGCAGTACATTATTTTACATGTTGTTCATCCTGTAACCCGCCAAATCACCAACGGTTAAAGGAAAAAAGAAGAAGAAGAAGAAACTCTAAAGTTAATACTCTATTCACATCTTCTCCTGCATCTTTGTACAGTGCAGAAAATTTTTCTCTACAAACTTGTCAATCTAGGATTTGTAAGCCATTAATAAAAAGAGAATTCAGCTCAGCAAACAGATTGAGAGCAAAACATTCTCACAGGGGAAAACACCACAGTCAGAGGAGCATGATCTGAAAGGGAGTAGTTCTCCGGCCACATTCCTTTCTCCATTTCTGGTGGAAATAGAGCTGCATTCTTCACATCAAATCCAAAGTTCTGGCTATCATGGCCCCTGCCATTGGTGCTCTCACTCTCTTCATTGCCTGCTTGCTCGGAATTCTCTGAACAAGCCAGATTCCATATCCGTTGCTGTAAAGTGTCAAATTTGATAAAAAAAAATTATCCCCAAAAGTTCAAATACATGTAAAATGAAATAGCAGCTAAGGCTTCGTTTGGGACGACTTTCTAATTGCTTCGTAAAGCGGCTTTATAGTACAAAAATTTTAACTATAAAGCCGCTTTAAAAAGCAAGAAGAAAACTGTCCCAAATGAAGCCTAAATTATTAGCTGATTACTCATACTAATATCATAAGCATACCACAAATTCTGCATAGTTCACAACGCCATCTCCATCTATGTCAGCTTGGATCCACAAATCATCAACCTCAGCAGCACTAAGACCATTTGGATGGCCAGTAAGGCCCAACTGTTACAGATAAAAATGTTAGCCGTAACCTTCTATCAATTAAATTATCCTTCTCCAATAAAAAAGGCTTTGTACCTGACACAGTGCTTGACAAAAACCAGCAAAGGTAATACAGTCTCCAGGACTGTCTGCTTTAAGAAAAGCAAAAGCATTATCCTCTGTAAGAGAAGCTTGGCGAAGAAGTAGAAACTGAGGCAAGAAGAAACAAAAGGTTAGAACCCTCGTTGAATGTATCAATTAATATAAATGAGAATTAAAAACGCAGGCTCATACTTTGGACATGCCTAAGAATTGTCTTAGGAAGCCTGCAGAGACATAAGGAAATAAAATCTTCGACATGCATTAAATAGGTGAGAATAAAAGACAGTCTCGTAAAAATCTTCAACATGTTTTCCCAAAAAAAAAAATCTTCAACATGCATTAAAATCTTGTGGTGCCGAATGTTGGTCATTAAAAGATAAGCATAATACTATGTTAAGTGTTGCAAAGATGAGGATGCTTAGGTGGATAAGTGGCTTTACCCTTAGAGATAAGATACGAAATGAGCGTATACATGAAAAGGTTGGAGTAGCTCCAGTGGCATATAAGATTAGAGAGTCTCGCCTTAGATGGTTTGGTCACATTAAACGGAGGCCTTCCGATGACCCGATTAGAAAAGTTGAGGTATTAGATTTTACTTATGTTAAGAAAGGTAGAGGTAGACCTAAAAAGACTTGATTATAAAATATTAGAAATGATCTTTCTTTATTAGATTTAAATGAGAATTTTACTTTTAACCGGACACCATGGTGAAAAATGATTCATATAGCCGACCCCACGTAGTGGGATAAAGGCTTGATGTTGTTGTTGTTGTTGTATGCATTAAAATCTTGTATGACAAACAAATATGATCATAACAATTGAGGTTCATGACCACTCAGACCACTTGCAAAGGACAGGCAGGCAACAGGAGATGCAAAAGCAGCAAAAACATTATCAGGCAAGCTATTAACCTTCATGATCCCAAATACTGCTTCATTCCAGCTAGTCTTCAGGGGCTTCTTGTGCTTAGTAGGATTCAAAAGCCAGATGAAGTCAACCCCACAGATATTCCCACGATGATTTCGATGACTAACCCACTTTAAGACAAAAAAGAGAAAGTCAATACAAATGAAGGTAACATTGATAGTATTATCAAGGTATGTTAATGTAATAGATGAATGTGTTTTTGAAGTTCTACCTTATGGGCATCTGCTTCGCTATCAGTATATTGATGAGCCACATCATATGAGGACACAAAGCCTTGAGACCTAAGGAACTTGTAAACATGACCCCGCTTACTTCCATTCCAGTCTCTGCAGTCAACAAAACATTCAGATATTCAGATATTTTAAGCAAACTGATTATCTAGGAAATAGCAATTTCAACAGTTCAACTGACCCACAGAGTATAACTGGCAGAGGGTTAAGCATATGTTCTTTCTGATAAGATTCCACGAATTGAAGAATCTTGCAAACCTATCAATAAAACAAAAATACCAAAGTTTGCTATTAGGGAAGTTTTTAGGTCTTCTCCGAGTGTATGGCGTCGTTTGGTCGCTTCAGCAAAACTCCAAACTTTCTGTTATTTGTTTGCGGGTGAACAGTGTGACGCCAATATTGGCATCGCACTGTTCACCCGCTATATGTTTTTTTAATATAAATATATGATTAAAAATATATAAAATAAGTATGAGATAGAATATACTAGAATTTTTTTTTTTTGTTAGAAAATGAAGTTCAATTGGAGACGAGTTTCTGCATTTTGATGTATTACTGTATTTTGGAGCGAAAATTGAGTTTTTCAGTTAGAGATGCCCTTAATGACAAGATGCCTATCAAAGGTAATATGTTAACATGACAAAGAAAGTGTACCTGATGCAAACGAACTATGCACAGCGTGTAATCATGTGGAAACAATAAGTGGGTATTCACAATGATAATTTCTTGTGGGATGTTGAAATTTCTACTTTGCCATAAAGGAACAACTGATTCGACATGTAAAAGCTGAGCGACTCGATCTCCAAAGTCATTGAAGAGCATCTCCCGATAGTTAAGAACTCTAAAGCAATCTCTACGTATGGCAGTAAGTAGACCTGCAGAAAAGGAAGAGCAGAAACACTTGAGCACATACATTATTTATGCGTCCAATTAAGTCCACAGATTCAGTTGGCTGAGAAATAGAGAGGGTCTAAGCAACAAAAAAAATGAAAGTTGATCAAGGAATAAAACGGCCTAAGGCATCTCCAGCCCAAAATCTCATTTTTTACTCCAAAATGCAGTGAAACTGAAAAAGGCCGTCATTTATCTCCAATCGAACTCCATTTTACGCGGTAACCATCTTCTCATCTTTCGGGCATTTCTTCCGCAAATCCGGTAGAGAAAGAAAAATAGCGTATGTGAACAGTGCAACGCCAATATTGGCATCGCACTGTTCACCCGCAACCAAATAGCGGAAGTTTTACCATTCGGCTGGTGCGATGCCATTCATGCATTTGGAGTTCGGTTGGAGAAGGCCTAATCAACAAAGACCGGTCCTAATACAAAGCACAATTTTATCACTATTGCATCAATTACTTAACATTGAATACTCTCTACCTGTTAAGAAATAAATCCACAATGTTCTTGTAATGGTTTAAGGAATTAAAGCTAGATGAAGCATATGCAAACCAAACAGTGTTATTCATCCTATAGATTGCAATAGTTTGATCATTACTGTGAATCTTTTGAAGAAGACAAGCTGTGAATAGAAACTTTCAGTTTTCAGACATTGAGATTCTTCATTTGTCATGAATCAACAGGAAGTGAAATCACAAAATCAGGTGTAATCTTTTGCTCAAAAGTGACACCCAGGATATAAATTAAAAACCACCAACTAATCAATTTGACCAGTAGAAAATGTTAAAACTAAAAAAAAATATCCTCCATAGATGACTGAAACATCAACATTAGAATCCCATAAAAATTCTAACTTGCATATTCCTCCTTTTGACAAAGCCTATTTGGCTTTTCTTAGAAATAATCCAGACAAAAAGGCTTCTTAAACTTTAAAGTACCATGCTTTTGGTCAAGAGAACGAAATTCATCCTCCATTGTTCCAAGGAAGAATTCCATAACCTATAGCCAATATCATCACATTGAAATAACCTAAAGGAAATAACACGAGCATACCGTCTCCACGATTATTTGTGCGGGCAAGTTTGACACTCATGTAACCAGCATCTCCCAGCCTTTTCTCGTACATTTCAACAAGTTCATCGTTCCCTAACCAGACCTCCTGTAAATTTTCAATAAAAAACAGAATCAAACACCGACAAATCACCCAACCTCAAATACACCACAAATGGAAATCAGGTGTCGAAATTCCACCTGAAGGCAAATGATGGAGGACCTTTCCTCCAGCAGCCGATCAATTATGCTCTGGTTCCTGTTCAACCAGTACGCCCTGTACTGGCTCTCCCTACAACTCTGGTCCTATTCATAACGAAATCACAACAAAAATCAATCTTACAAGTAAGCAAACGCCAAAGAGAGAAAATTTCCTACTTTCTTCCAAGAAAAATAAAACCATCAACTAAAATGCGAAGATGAAGGAGAAGAAGGAAAAGCAGACAATCAATAACGATCCCTGACCTCCTTGTCTAGCCGTTTGTAAATAGGCGCGAGGATATTAAAGGTTGTGCAAGAGAAGCATCGTTCCGCACTCATCATCGCCTCTCCGTAACCGAGACCCTTATTCGCCAACCGTACCTTCATCTTCCTCCTTTTATCCTGCAGCCGCGGCTTCCGCTGCCGATGACAATGGTCGGTCCCTTCATCGAGAATCTCATTGAATTCCTTTTTCTGCATGTCCAGTTGCAAATCAGTGCGGAATTCGTCAATACTTTTCAAAAAGGGAGTAATGAATTATTCGGATTCACCGCCCCCAACCACATAAATCTCGAAGGCATCAAAAGGCGATAGAAGGATTATAGATAGCTTACCATCTCCACCCTTAAGAAAGAGAGAATCACCACACAGAACGAATATGCTAAATACGAAGGAATTGAAATGCTATTATTGGGCTTCTGGCTCTGCTCTTCTTCTTCTTCTTCGCTGTCTAATTCTCACGGAATGACAATGGACTTCTTCTATAGGGAGGAGAAGCTGGTCGGTGACCGGTGATACTGCTTGTAGCCGGTCACCGTGAGATGCTTAACCTCGGGCAGTCAGGGTAAGATTAAGGTCGAGCCAATTTAAGATGTTTTTTTAAGCATTTTATCAAACTTAGGCTCTTTTGGGACAGACTGCTTCCTCTTAAAGCAGCTTTTTAGTACAAAAAATTTAATTTTTATATTAAAAAGCTGCTTTAGGAAGCAGTAAAAAAGTCATCCCAAGCAAAATGTTAGGCCTTTTTTGAAGTGACTTTTTAGTATAAAATTTTAAATTTTTATACTAAGAGGTCTTATTATTATTATTTTTTAAAATAATTTTTTAGTTAAAAAATTTATCATTTAATAAATTTTTATATTAAAAAATTATTTTAAAAAACAATAAAAATGCTGATGTAAATAGAGCCTTAGGGTTCGTTTGGGGCGGCTTTTTTATTACTTTCTAAAACGGAGTTTTAGTACAATTTTTTTTCTTTTTGTACTAAAACTCTGTTTTAGAAAGCAATAAAAAAGCCGTCTCAAACGAAGCCTTAGTCAGTTAATTGTAATTGAAAGTTTTTTATGAAAAGACTTTATAAATTTGATAGGATTACAATTTTACTTGGGACAGCTTTTTTGTTATTTCTAAAGCTGCTTTTTAGCATAAAAAATTTCATATTAAAAAATTTTCTATGAAAAAGTTATTTTAAAAAGCAATAAAAAATTGTTTCAAACAAAACCTAAATTAACATGATTAATGCACATTTAAAGGTTATTAGAATGGAAAATTGCTAATGATCATAATCAATTCAGGTTATTATAGAAAGTAATCGAGTCAAAATGAGTCAACTAGAATTCGAGTTTGACTTGATGTATCAAATTGTGGCTTAAAAATAAGCTCGGGGTATAGATCAACTCAATAAAACTTATTGAGGGCTTGAGCTTAGTTTGTTAGCTTTATTAAAGGGTAAAAATAAAAGGATTGGCAGTGATACGTCATCATAAAATTATCTTGATCGGGCACGAATCTCGATGCAAAAAGCAACCCTAGAAACTTCAAAAATAAATCCGGAAGCATCTGAACTCCGATTTCAGCGAGCTTATAGTCAAATTGAGCGTCTCGAAAATAGAAACCCAACGACACCAAATTCAACTCGATCCGAGCCCAAGTGAGCCCAAATCAAGCACCCGAAGTGCTATTGGAAAACTTGTACCACAATTTGAGTTACCAAACGGTCCCCGGTTTTAACGAGCTTATATTCGAATCGATCGGCTCGACGAGACGAATCCAACGAGCCCAATATCGCTGAATTCCGACATCACTAAGGCTTTCAAATGTCAAACGAACGGTGCACGATCGAAGGGTTCAATATCGGCCGTCCATTCGACCACTCTCTATTCGCCCCTGATCTCACACATATTTACAAGCCATGCCACTTCAGAAAAACTATAAATAGAGCCCTCGTTCTTCACAAGAGGACTCAAGTGAGAAGAGAGAGAAGAAGAGAAGATAAGGAGGAGGAGAATCAGCTTCTACTCGACCACCGCCGGAGTTCTTTCCGCCGCCTGAATACTTCGGAATTCTGCCGGATTTTCGGGAGACGTCGGAATTCTGCAAAACTTTGTAACTTTGTTTCAATTTAGAAGAAACTGATGTAATTTGATCGTCTAGACTTGTGGGACGAATCAACATCTATACTTCAAACGAGCACTAGTGGAATTACTTCAACTAGGCATGGCCCCTTGGTTTTTTTCCTCTTTCGGGCTTTCCACGTAAAAATTCTTGTGTTCATTTTTTCCTTTCCTGTTTGTGTGTGCTAAATATTCGCACAACGCTTGGACGTAAAATTGCAAACTCTACCGCCGCGTATATTCTAGCCTGCAACATGTAGCATAATAAAGGGCTTGACAATCAAGTATAGAACGATAATGGTGAGAAAAGATAGCTCTAAGGTTAAAAGGGTCGACTACAAAAAATAATCTCTAAAAGTAAAAAAGATTAAAAAAATTAAAAATATAACAATTTGATTTATCTCAACTAAGTTAAATACTCATGGATGCATGCAAGATTAGACTAGAGTTTGAGCATGTGAGAGTGGTAGAGGATTTGGTTTGAAGATGTATGGCTTTCAAAGAGATTGCCAATGGGAAATTAGTAGTTGATATAAATCAAAATATACATTTTTGTATGTTTGTATGATAATAAAATTTGATATAAGGGCAAAAATAAAACTTTGTACACATAATTTAGAGTAATTTGCATGCACAATTTGGATATATAAAGATTAAAATTGGTCATAAATAACTTTAGTTATTCAAATTGTCCTCATAAACTCATATTCATAGAAATAAGATTATAAGGATAGGTCCAAAATTTAAATTTAATACTGTTGCGTGCTAGAATATACACGGCGGTAGAATTTGTAAATTTGCGTCCTAGCGTTGTACGAGTATTCAGCACACAAGCATAAAAGATAAGAGAACACCAAGGTTTTTACGTGGAAAATCCGAAAAAGGTAAAAAACCAGGGGGTCTCGCCCAGTTGCAAAGTTTCACTAGTATTTGTTTGAAGTGCAAATGTTGATCCATCTTACAAATCAAGACGATCAATTTACAATCAACTTCTCACAAAGTTACAAAGTTCTGCAATTTCCCGACGTTTCCCAAAAATCCGGCAAAGTTCCACGTCTTCAGGCGGCAGGAAGAGCTCCGGCGGTGGTCGAGGAGGAGCTTCTTCCCTCTTCTCTTTCTTCTCTTCTTCTTCTCTCTCTTCACTTTAGTCCCTCTTTGTGTAGAATGAGGGCTCTATTTATAGTTTTTCTGGAGTGGCATAGCTCGTAAATAGGTTTGAGATCATGGCCGAATAGGGAGTGGTTTGAATGGACGGCCGATATTGAACCATTCGATCGTGCACCATTTGTTGGACATTTGGAGGCCTTAATGATGTCATAATTCGGCGATCTTGGGCTCGTTGGATTTGTCTCGTCGAGCCGCTCGATTCGAGTATAAGCCCTTTAAAATCAGAGACCGTTTGGTAACTCAAATTGCGGTTTGAACCTTCCAACAGCTCTTCAGGTCCTTGATTCAGACTTATTTGGGCTCGGATTGGATTGATCTTGGAGACGTTGGGTTCGTATTTTCGAGACACTCAGTTTGACTATAAGCTCGCTGAAATCGGAGTTGGGATGCTCCCAAAATTAATTTTTTAAGTTTCCAACTAGCTTTTACCTCGAGATTCATGCCCGATCAAGCTAATTTTGTGATGTCGTATTAGTTGCCCCCCCTGTTTTTGGACGTCAAAGCTCTAGGAGTCCGAAAATATATGCTTCGAAAATTTGTATTGGCCAAAAACACCAAAAATAGCGTTTCGAAAATTAATGTGTTTCTCGAAACTTGATCATAGAGGCTTCGTTGAGCTCCGAAAGTTGCAAAATTGAGTCTGGAACGTCGAAGAACATGTTTGCGGACCCCAAAAACGTCGAATTTGGTCTTTTCGAGGCGAAAAACAAACCCGGATTGGGTTGGGCAGCCGAAACGGCCGGCCGGTCGCCGTCGGCGTTGAACCAGGGCCACGCTCGCGCGCTGCGGCCGCGCGCGTGCCTGCGGCAGAACCGCGCCTGGCCGGTTCGCGCGCGTGCCTTTGTCGCGCTGCGCCCGCGCGGTAGTTCCTCGGCTGCCGCTGGCCGCGTGCAGCCAACTGCGATCCGTGCGTGGTGCCCACGGATCGGTGCGCTGGTCGCACCGTTTCGGGAGGATGGTTGGCTGCACTGCCTTAAGTAGGCCCCACTAGTCGGAAAAACTCTTTTTTTTTTTTTTTTTACTATTTTTTTGCCCAAAAAATTCTGAAAAAAAATCCCAAAAAATCTCGAAAAATTCAAAAAAAAATTAGAAAAATTGAGAATTTCGAAAATTGCAATAACTCCCCTCATTCTCTCCAAAACCTATAAATAAGGCCCTAGGCCTTTAGAAAATTTGCACCTTATCTTTCTTCTCCCTCTGGCTTTCTAACAGTTGAGGCTTCCGCTATTTGCGAGTGAAAAATTTCCCCTGCTCGAATTAGCCCCCCTCCTCTCGTGCAGGAGTTATGGGATTTCTTCTCCTCCCTCCGGCTTTCTAACGATTGAGGCTTCCGCTATTTGCGAGTGGGAAATTTCCCCTGCTCGAATTAGCGCCCCTCCTCTCGTGCAGGAGTTACG
Source organism: Dendrobium huoshanense (assembly GCA_016618105.1). Classification (NCBI taxonomy): domain Eukaryota; kingdom Viridiplantae; phylum Streptophyta; class Magnoliopsida; order Asparagales; family Orchidaceae; genus Dendrobium; species Dendrobium huoshanense. The sequence goes on along the minus strand of CM028356.1, from coordinate 28,825,013 downwards.
GCATTTCTTTTCCTCCCCCCGGCTTTCTAATGGTTGAGGCTTCCGCTATTTGCGAGTGGGAAATTTCCCCTGCTCAAATTAGTGCCCCTCCTCTCATGCAGAAGTTTTGGGGATTTCTTCTACCCCTCTATTCTTCGAGAGATCTGTTGAACTGCAGAAATCCGACGTCGGTTAGAAATACGGCATCGGGCAGAAGACCGACGAAAATCTATTGACGGACAGAAGTCTGACGACGGGTAGAAGTACAGCGTCGGGCAGAAGACCGATGAAATTCCGTTAACGGTTAGAATTTTGACGATGAGTAGAAGTACGGCGTCGGGCAGAAGACCGACGAAATTCCGTCGACTGTTAGAATTTCAACGACAAGTAGAAGTACGATAGAAGTCCAACATTGTGTAGAAGTACACCGTTGAGCAGGAGACCAACGAAAGTCCATCGACGGACAGAAGTCCGACGACGGGTAGAATTCTAACGTCCGGTGGAAGACCGACGAAAGTTTGTCGACGAGCAGAAGTCCGACGACGAGTAGAAGTCCGCTGACGAGCAGAAGTCTAACGACAGGGAGAAGTCTGACGTCGGGTAGAAGTACAACATCGGGTAGAAGACCGACGAAAGTATGAAAGTTTCTTTGACGAGCAGAAGTCTGACGACGAGTAGAAGTCTGCTGACGAGCAGAAGTCCGATGATAGGAAGAAGTCCGACGTCGGGTAGAAGTACAATGTCGAGTGGATGACTGACGAAAGTTAGTCAACGAGCAGAAGTCCGACGACGAGTAGAAGTTTGCTAACGAGCAGAAGTCCGACGATAGGGAGAAGTCCGCTGACGAGCAGATGTCCGAAGACAAGGAGAAGTCCGACCTATCCGAGATTATATGTCAGAGTCTTTACTCGACGATGTTAACCTGTGTGGATGAGGCCAGATCAAATCCCCCTGGGATTGATCATCTGGTGATTGAGATATAATGTAGATTGTGTATTTCTCGAATCACGGAGAAAGAGTTTTAGAAGTTTTTTCTTATCTTTCATAAGAAAAAATAATATCACAATAACATGAACATTATATTACTGTATCATGTAAGACAGTACAATAGTTCCCTCGTATGAGTGAGGGATATAATAATTTAAAAGTACTCAATATATAAGATCTACGTACGGTGATAATACAACATTTAACTTAAAAGAATACATTAGATATATCAAAGTGACACCCTACTCAACATAAAAGAGATAATAAGATAAGTAGTATTGCTAATACAAATGCATTAAATACGTGATCATTTAATTTCTCCAACCATCTGAATATTATTCAATGGTTGTCTTTGTTGTTGATTTTTCCCCCCAGCGGGACAAGCTTCCTCTCGGGTAGGTGGATCCCGAATAAATTGTCGAAGGTAGCCCTGGCGGATAAGTCTTTCAATCTCATCATTGAGTTGCTTACAGGCTTCGGTGGTGTGACCACGACTTCGATGAAATTGACAGTATTGATATGCATTTCCTGTATTCAACTTCAAAGGATTTAGACATTTCAATGTATCTTGATCTCGAACAGCCATCAACACATTTGATCGAGATGTGTTAAGTGGTGTATATTCCTTATCCTATCGAGGTTCCCATCGCGGTGATGGAGACCTATGAGGTAGATTATTCTTCCCTTACTTTTCTGTTGTGAGAAAGAATTGTCCATCACAGGTACACCCTTTGCGCTTCCCATTGATTTGCTCAAACTACTTCCTGTGAGTATTTATAACCTCATCTGCAGAGATTTGCGCCACCACGCGATGGATCAAGTCGGCGTATGAATGGACGGTGTCTCACATAAGGGCTGAATAGAAGGGGCCATGATGAAAGCCTCCAAGGAAGACTCCTCTAAGTAATTCAGGGTCTACTCCTGGAATCTGTCGAGCCTCGGTGGAAAACCGCTAAAAATACTCCTTCAACGATTCTCCCTCATTTTGGTGGATCCCGGAGAGGTGCGATGAATCCTTAGCAATTCTTCGATTAGCCACAAACTGTTCAACGAAAGTTTGGCTAATTTGATGAATGAAGGGATCGTTATGGATGCAAGAGAATAAAACCACGTTCGAGCATGTCCCTTAAGGGTGGCAGGAAAAACCTGGCAAAGGAGTGTGTCTGATGCTCGTTGAATATGCATGATGGTTCTGTATTAGTCAATATGCTCATACGGGTCAGTCGTCCCGTCATAGGACTCAACATATGGCACTTTGAATCCGACCAAAATGGGGTGCTGAAAAATGGCTTTTGTTAGAGGTGATGACTTCTGGAAGTTCCTCTGTCGGAGAGCATGCCTCACATCTCCTCAGGGGGAACTCTTCCCGTACCAATCTTCGTAGTTCGCGATGCAGGACATTGTGAGGGAGTTCCGCAATGTGTGGTTGGGCAGAGCCTTCTGGGAGATCCGAAAGAATGCGATGCTGCCAAATCGAGGGGGAAGGATGTGTTGAACTCGTTGTATTGGTAAGTTCATCTTCCTGTCGTGATTGAGGATGTCTCCTAGATTGAGGAAGATGAATCTCTTCTTGAAGGTGCTCGAATTGAACATCTTCAACCCTTGGTGGATCCCGAGGGAGAAGGACCTCCTCCAATGTCAGCTGTACGTCGATCATCTCACAGGAGTTAAAGGATCTCGCTCTAAGATTCTTCCATCTTCCGGATTCTTTCTTCTAAAGAAGGTCCCAAGATTCCTTCTCCGGCAGCAATCTGCCCCCCAGGATGAAAAGAGGCAGACATCGGGCGTCTGTGATTTGCAGATAGTGTTTCCCACATACGGCACCAAACTGTTGCGAGCTAGAATATACGCGACGGTAGAATTTGTAAATTTGCGTCCTAGCATTGTACGAGTATTCAGCACACAAGCATAAAAGACAAATGAACATCAAGATTTTTACATGGAAAACCCGAAAAAGGTAAAAAACCACGGGGTCTCGCCCAGTTGCAAAGTTTCACTAGTATTTGTTTGAAGTCCAAATGTTGATCCATCTTACAAATCAAGACGATCAATTTACAATCAACTTCTCACAAAGTTACAAAGTTCTGCAAATTCTCGCCGTTTCTCGAAAATCCGGCAGAGTTCCGGCGTCTTCAGGCGGCAGGAAGAGCTCCGGCGGTAGTCGAGGAGGAGCTTCTTCCCTCTTCTCCTTCTTCTCTTCTTCTTCTCTCTCTTCACTTCAGTCCCTCTTTGTGTAGAATGAGAACTCTATTTATAGTTTTTCTGGAGTGGCATAGCTCGTAAATAGGTGTGAGATCATGGCCGAATAGGGAGTAGTTTGAATGGACGACCGATATTGAACCCTTCGATCGTGCACTGTTCGTTGGACATTTGGAGGCCTTAATGATGTCGGAATTCGGCGATCTTGGGCTCGTTGGATTTGTCTCGTCGAGCCGCTAGATTCGAGTATAAGCCTGTTAAAATCGGAGACCGTTTTGGTAACTCAAATTGCGGTTTGAACCTTCCAACAGCGCTTCGGGTCCTTGATTTGGACTCATTTGGGCTCGGATTGGGTTGATCTTGGTGTCGTTGGGTTCGTATTTCTGAGACGCTCAGTTTGATTATAAGCTCGTTGAAATCAAAGTTTGAATGCTCCCAAAATTAATTTTTTAAATTTCCAACTAGCTTTTGCCTCGAGATTCGTGCCCGATCAAGCTAATTTTGTGATGCCGTATCAAATACCTTATCCAAACCTGAGTGCAGCTTCTGAATTGAAACCCCCTATGTTAATTAGATTGAATAAGAAACCCCTTGAATTGCAAAGAGACAAATGTGAAAAATAGGGGATATACTCAAACCTCTTTATTCCTAAAAACAATTCTAAATAATTTTTAACAAAATTTAATGGATGAATCTAAAAAAATTAAAAATGATTAAAGAGATAAAATTTTACCTTTCAAGTTTTGAAGAAATGGAGCTAAACAATCTAGGAATGGCTTTGGACGACACCAAGCGATAGAGAGGCGAATAGAGCTGTTTGCATAGGCGGATCCAAGGCAATGTCAGGGTGGGCAAATGCCCACCCTCAAATAAAAAATATATATATATGAGGGGTACTTTCGGTACTTTGCCCCCCCCCCCCCCCCCTCTAAAAAAAATTTTGCCCTATTCTTTCCCATAGCCCACGGGATTTGCCATTCCAGCCGCACTTCTGTCCTCTCTATTTCGCAAAATCCCGCGACGGCACGGCATTCGCCTCGATTGCTCGACGTCTCCGTAGCCGTAGGCTTCGTCTTCATCGGCTTCGTCGCATCGTCCTCACTTCGTCTTCCTTGGTTCGTGCTTAGCAGAATGGCAACGCAGGTGGCTCACGACCAGCCGCACTCCTTTGTCCTCACTTCGTCTTCTCTTGGTGCCAGTGCTCACGACATCAAGGTAACTCACTGGTTCGCTGCATTCCCTCTTTTTTAAGCAGTTGATGTTCACCACATTCAGCCTTCCCATTCATCGTGAAACACCTGCAGGCTGCCTTTGTTGATCAGGCTAGGGAGCAACCGAGCAATAGCCAACAGATCATTCATCCTTGTTACTGGTATTAAGGTACTAAATATAGGAACTGTGCATTTAAAGCATTTACATCACTTGCTGCTTTGTGAGTTATGAACTGTGCTTATAGCTGTGTTATTTCTAAGTTTTTTTTTCCTTCTTTTTCTACATTAGGTTTGTTGAATCCGAATTTTATTAAAAATGTTTGCTTTAGGAGTGAAATGATTCTTAGTCTAAACGTTGATAAATTATAATGAGTTAATTGAGAATCATTTAAAGCATTTACAGACATCTGAAGTTGAGAAAATATATGAGTTAATTGAGAATCATTTGTCTATTACTTGTTTTACTAGAAATGGAAAGATTCTTGATATGCGTACTAGCGAGGAGTTTACTTCTGTAACTAGCATTGCTGCTCTAGCAAAATAGATGGTAAAGGACAAAAAAAATGTTGTGTATCCACTAGTTTATAAACTTATTATTTTTGCACTGACATTACCAGTTGCTACTGCTACGGTGGAGAGAACATTTTCTGCAATGAAGATCATTAAGCATCGACTTCATAGCAAAATGGGTGATGCCTGGCTTAATGATTGTCTAGTGTCATATATTGAAAAAGAAGTATTTGATTCTGTTCCGAATGAAGTCATTATGCAACATTATCAGAAAATGCAAACTAGAATGCAAAGTCTGTAATTTTCTTTTTAATTTCAAAAATTATGATGAAATATAATGCTTTGTTTTGAATTTTGTTAGTGAAATATATCTATATTTTTTGTATTTATATTTTTATATATATCGAGTTTGCCCACCCTAAAAAAAAGGGCTGGATCCGCCACTGGCTGTTTGGGAGAAAAAATTGTGATATGGTAGATGGAAGCAGTTTTGGGATGACATATGACATTTTTAGGGGGTATTTCCGACAGATTTTTTCGTCAAAATTAAATAACATTCCCGCCAAAAAAGGCCGCCAAAAATTTGTCGGGATACTTAATAATCGATAGAAATTCCAACAGAATTTTTTGGTCGGAATTACGACAAAAATTCAATCAGAATTTACTAAAGGAATTTTCGCTCTGATAATTCTACAATTAATGTATATGTTTCCTATAGTGATCGTTTGATGATTCACAATATCCTAATAGATTATTATTCATATGCAAAAATATAATTATAGGCTGTCTCCCTTGAGAAAATTACATAACAATGTACATACATTAATTGAATTTTGGTCGTTCTTTATATCAAGCTCTAATCAACCTTTTGATTGACAACATTAATATTATTATTAGTAGCCCCTTTTAACCCATATTTATAATGCTTTTTTTAATTAATAGAATTATGCCAAGCTGTCAAGTCCATCCTTCTAAGAAAATATATAGACCAGATATTCCACGCCCCTTTAAAGATTCACCAAATAATGGCCGTCCGATTGCAATCTAACGACTGTGGCTGGCATTAGGGGCCGTGACCTGTCGACGGTGGAATGGGTGAGCCACGGGACCCACCACATAGCCGACATTCACGTCGCGTTAGAGCGGGGCCAAATGTGCGTTAGCGCTAACCGAGACCGGTGGGCCCCTTGCCGAACGTGCTTAGACGTTTTATCTGGTAAGTATTACCAAGCAATTATTTGAACCGTAAGAAAACGATTGGCAGCCGCAAGTTTTATTGTGGAGCGCATCAGCCGTTGTTTCCTCGCCAATCAGATTTTCAGTGACAGCCATTAGAATGAAAAACGATTATCTTTTTCAATATATAATGACAGTTCTTTACCATTTTATTTTAATTAATAAAATATTTGACATATAATACTATAGAACATTAAGTGCCTAAATTTTCAGATAATACAACATTAAATGTTTTAAATAGACTAAATATTTAATATATATTGCCTCAATTTATAAAATTTAAATATTACATTATAAAAAGCACATGATTAAATTAATCCCAAGCTTAAATTAAATAATTAATATAAATATTTAATTATATAATAAAAAATTGTATTATTGAATTATATAGAAAAACATATATAATTTTTTAATAAATATATATATTAATATAAATTGATTTAACAAAAAAAATTTGATTTCTAAGGCTTCGTTTGGGACGGTTTTTTTATTGCTTTCTAAAACGGAGTTTTAGTATAAAAATAAAAAAATTTGTACTAAAACTCCGTTTTAGAAAACAATAAAAAAGCCGTCCCAAACGAAGCCTAAATCAACCAGAAACTTTTTTTCGGTTTCTTTCTTGGTTTCTTCAATATAGAAATTGCTTTTACGATTTCTTTAAAACCGTGATTTATTTTTACGGTTCTACTTCTAAAACTTAATAGTCATTAAGCTCCTTTTAACTAAATTAAAAGAATAATCTGTTCCTTCTAAAAATTTGGCCATTGCAATTCATTTGTTTAGCAAAAATTGTTACGTTGTGATAAGAGATATTATGATAATTAAATATCCACACAAAAATATGATAAATGATTAATTTTGATATCTAATATGAAATTTAGAGGCCATCTGCCTCAATGATATTCAAAAGCTCAATCTAAATGGCTTTGGAAAAAAAATATCTACAAATTTTCTTTTAAATGTTTAAAATTTTCCTTCTTAGTAGGCTTCTATAATCTCTTTTATAACATCTTTTATTTTGATTTAATTTGTATGAGTTTATTTGATTTAGAGGTTATGCATTTACATTTAGGCTTCATTTGGAACGGCTTTCTTACTTCTTCTTAAAGATTAATTTTTCTACTATAAACCATCTTTAAGAAGAAGGAATAAAGCCGGGAGAGATCAAAATACACAAATCTAGCTCTAATTATAACTAATATCATCATTATACTTACCATCTTTACTAAACATATCATCATCATTAGGGGTGTCAATATTTGACACGACACGAAAATCCGACCCGGAATTTTCGAGTTAGACCCGACCCGTTTCCAAAACGGGTCGGGTTCGGGTTGACCCGACGGGTTAACGGGTCAACCCGGAAACTCGTTTGAACCTCTGCCCGCGGACCTGCCCGCTGCCCACTGCCCGCCCCCTGCCAGCACACCCGCGCGGCTGCCCGCTCGCCCGCCCAACTGCCCGCGACCCCGCCCTGTGCGACCGCACCCACTCCCCACGCTACCGCACCCTGCCCCGCGCACTCACCCCTCCCCCGCGCGACCGCACCCGCGCGACCTCGCCCTCCCCGAGCACTCGCCTCGAGCGACCAACTTTCCTGGGTAGGGTCGGGTCAACCCGGTAACCCGCCGGGTCGGGTCCGGGTTCGCATTTCCGACCAGTTTATCTAACCGGGTCGGGTTAGAGTCGACCCATTTGAACTCGGGTCAGTTCCGACCCGACCCGAACCCGACCCGTGACCCGAAATTGACAACCCTAATCATAATCATATCTACCATGCATTAATTATCATTCATATCACCAATCTTGATAACATAAACTTTTTTCATGGAAAACAACATAAAAAATGGCTCAATATAGGCTCAAATATATTATTTTCACACAAATTTTCAACACATTATACAAACTTAAACACATTAAATAAAATTAAACTTCTCATTATACATAAAAATACTCTTACATGGAGTCTCTTAAGTTCTAAACTAGCAATATTTGTACCCAACATTCGAAGGACCATAGGGTCACTATCAAATGTAGCTGATTAGGGAAGTTGGTGCAAGGTATTATCATGTATTTGGCATTAATGACATTTATGTGCATGGACCACACATTCCTTTACTATAACATATTGCCTTAAATGCTAGCACTCATAAAATTGTTAAAAAACACCAATTCATAAAAAAATATTTTCTTTGAATAATAAAGGCCCTATTAAATTAAAATAATTATGATTTTTACTTTAAAAAAAATACACCAATGGTTCCAAACATAAAAAATAAAATAAAAATACGAGAAAAAATGAACGTTCAAGGGACAAAATGCCAATAGCCACTTGGGGACCACGTAAAAAGGTTTGTCGGTGTTAGGACGTGGTGGAAAAGATAGCCGGGTAGCAATTTATCTCGCAATACACATAAATACATAATGGTCACTGTAAAATAACTTTCACGTAGCTCAGTTTGGTCTATTGGTTGGTAGCTTTGGTTATCAACTAAGAGATTTTCCGTTTGAGTTAGGGGTGTCAATTTCGGGTCACGGGTTGGGTTCAGGTCGAACCCAAACTGACCAGGGTTCAAACGGGTTGACCCTAACCCGACCCGGGTAGGAAAACGGGTTGAAAATCGGAACTCGGGCTCAACCCGACACAAACTCGGACCCGACCCAACAGGGTTCAAACAGGTTGACCTGACTCGACACGAACTCGGACGCACGCGGGCGCGCGATGGTACGGACTCGGACGCACGCGGGCTGGTGAGGCGAGCGGTAGACATGCGGGCGCGCGAGCACCTAGGGCATGCGGTTACGTGCTGGCGGGCGCGGGCAGGCTGGCAGCTTCGCGGCAAGGGGCAGGGCAGCAGCGCAGGCAAGCTCGGGCGGGGTCCTCGGGCAGCCGGGCAGGGGGCGAGTAGGGTCAGGTAGGTCCACGGGCAGCTGGGCAGACGTTTTAAACGGGTTCGCAGGTTGACCCGGCAACCCGCCGGGTCAACTCGAACCCAACCCGTTTTTCAAACAGGTCGAATCCGAGAACCCGAACCCGACCCATTTTGAAATCGGGTTGGGTCAAACCCGGATATTCCGGGTCGGGTTTTCGTGTCGTGTCAAATATTGACACCCCTAGTTCGAGTATTGCAAATGTGATGTGTATGCAAATTTGTCTTATTTGACCTAAATGTGTAAAAAAATCACTTTTAATGTTTTTGTTTTTTAATAATGTTTTAATTGAAAATATTCTCTCATCACGTATATATATGATGCGTCTACTTCTTTCTTTCTTATATTTGCGTCTCCATAATTATAATATCCTTTATTTCTGTGGGCTTGGAGCTAAGCACAAATCCTCGTTCTTCCTTATTTTTTATTCTTTTTCGGTATGCTTATCCATGATATCGCTTTTATGTTTAGTGTATTATTTTGGCCTGTGTTAATGAACCTTTTTGTTTGTTGAAACACAAAACCTTCCGGCTCTCTAAGTTAATGTAAATGTAATATTGTTGAATAAAAATTTAGTGACACTCTTTTATGTGCCGATATTAATGCAATGAAATATAATTTTTGTTAAGGATGAGAAAATTGCAAGACTTTAAAATAGGTTGTCGACAGGAGCGGAATCAGTCTTAGTTCTCATCAGAGGCCAAGTGGTAAATTTATACAAAAAAATAAAAAATATATATATTAGGGTGCAATGCACAGAATCATTTTTCACAGACTTGTTTGTTAGTGTTAGAAAAGTTTAACATAATTGGATGAAAATAACTGTAGGCCAAGAGGCTTTCTAATTTTTGGAAGAATAAATTGCGTAAAAAAAAAAAAGGTTGGTTGGAGGTAAAAAATAAAATTCAGGAAGATAAATTTAAAATAACCCTTACTATATTGAGAGTTTTACGAGGATTCATATCACCGGCGATCTATACTTCTTGGTTGCTGCTACAGCCGCCAGCGGGAAAGGCCAACAGAGGTTGTTTGCGATGCGGTCGCAAGTTGGTTGTAGCAATAGCTGTTTTTAAAGCATTCAAAATATCTAAAAAATTATTTTGAGTATATATTTGCAATAAAATTAACTTGTTTTTAAAAATAAAAAATAAAAACAATTAAAAAGTTTTATTTTATTTTGTTTATGTTTGATTTAAAATAAAAATAATTGTTGTGTTAAAAATATTTTTTTAATTTTTATTAAATATTGAATAAATTGATTAAAGGCTTGATGATATTGTTGTTATTGAAAAAATTAATTAATTAAATGATGGTGCTTGATGGTGACAGCGATGATAATATAGGAAATTAAGACAGAAATTATCAAAGTTGCCCCTCAAAGATTGTATTCAATAGCGAAGGACAGCCGGTATTTGTTTCTAAAACATACAAAACAACTTTAAATTATTTTAAGTTCTTTTAAAATAATTTTACTTGTTTTTAATATGTATAAAATACATTAAACAAACAAACTTTAAAAGCAAAATAAAAAATAAAAACTATATGAAATAAATAGAAATTTACTGGATATTCATAAATATAATCACAATTAAAAAATATTATAAATATCTAATACTTTACTTTACTTATGCACCATAATAAAAATGAGAGGCTGTGCCCACTTATATCCTGCTAAATTTTATATCCACTAAAGCGAGTCCTCTTTTTTAAATTATGGGAGGTTTTGCATCATGCATGTGCCAATTTATGACCAAAAAAAAAAAAATGCAGGCTATTTAATATGTACTATAGTCTATAGAAGATTTTCTAGCAAATGTTTTTTTTTTTTCAAAAACCGGAATATATTAAAAAAGAAATGTTACAATGAAAGACTCCAAACAAGACCACAGCATTAATTTACACAAGGAACAACAAAAGGCACAAAAAAGGCCAAAATGAAAGGGGCTCCAAAGGCGCGGACTCAGACCAACATCGGGTTGCCAGGGAGGAGCCATCCATGAGGCACAGCAAAACCGACAGAGAGAAACAGCCAACACAACGGACCACCCAGGTTGCTCATCAACCCTGGCCATCCACGACGCTTGCAGCAGCATTGGTTCCTCATCGTCCATAACATAACTGATAGAATGACCACACCAAAAAAAATCATCGAGAGCAACCACACAAAAACAAAATAATAGATCCAATGTGCAGCCAAAAGAAACCAAATAAGCAGCCACAATAATCATCAGCTAGCAAATGTTGTTTACAAAGGTGTCAAATAAGGGCTAAACAAGACAAGTCGAGTTAGAGACTTAGAGCAGCTTGTTCATTAATTATGAAAGAGAATGATTATGATTGAAATAATTAAATAGTACAATGATAAAAAGAATGATAAATTGTAAGAAAAATAATAAATAATAATTTAATATAAGAAAGTGAAATATAAATTTTAAACCATTTTTTATTTAAATTCTGAATATATATATATATATATATATATATATATATATATATATATATATATATATATATATATATATATATATATATAAGTGTATTTATATTAATATTTTTAAACAAGCTGACTCATGAGTTAATAATTTGAATCAGGACTAGCTCAAACTTAGCCCATAAACTCATCAGACTCATCTCGCTGGCCATTTATCGAGTTGAGCTTAAACAAACTCATGAAGTAGTTTGACTCTCTTACACACTGAAGTTAGCAAGGTTTCATTTAAGACTATTTTTTAATAGCTTCTTAAAATAATTTCTTAATACGAAATTAAAATTTTTATATTAAAAATTTACTTTAAAAAATAATAAAAAATAATCACAAAGAAAACCTAAATCACTCCAATAGCATCACAGAGTAAACTTACAACGTGGAAAATGCAATTGCTTACTGACAAAATCAATTACACTTCAGAACTTGGTGCAATAATTGCAATGCAACTGAAATTCGCTGCAAAAGTGTCCCAAATAAATGCTTGCGATTGTACCTTTTCTGACGCAATGTTCATGCAACATGTTTCACGGGAATTTTTTTTTTGGACATTTAGGCTATTTAAGGCAAATTAATACACACAATTTATACATATGGACTCAAAATTTGGACCTCTTAGTTGGAAGCCTAAGCTCTCAACCAATAAGCCAAAGGGAGATGTGTGAAATATTGTTTCAATGGACATTATATATTTACATACATTGCAAATGTAAGAGGAAGTTATGCAAACAACTTTTCAGCAGAATAAATTTGACGACTAATATTAAATTTAATATCAGTTCTTAATATTTTATATGTTTTGGATATGAAATCATTGGTAACAAATTAACAATAAAGGATGATAAAATTTTATAAAAATATTGATTAACAAATGTCAAATAAGAAAAAAATAAGTTAGAATGTGCTTTGAAGGGTTCGTTTAGGACGACCTTTTTACTACTTTTTAAAACAATTTTTTAGAATAAAAAATTATTTTTTTATACTAAAAAACTGCTTTAAAAAATAGTAAGATAGCCGTCTCAAACGAAGTTGAAATCTTAAGATCAACTTTGATATTTGTAAAGCTATGATTATTTTTTTTTCCATAAATCAAAAATAAATTATACCAAAAAAGAAGTACAAGAGAAAAAGAGCAAATGCAAAAAAAGCAATAGAAAATACAAAGTGAAATAAAGCTATGAAATAACAGTCTCTTTATTATTGAAAATTTCTAGCACTTTATAGTACTTAAATATTAGATTTTAAGGATGATTTTTTTTTTTTTTCATTAAAACTAGCTTAAACCTTTTAATACTTAAGAAAGCTATTTTCTAAGATTAATTTTTTTATTAATTTGAAATAATTTAGAGAAATCATTTTTTTCTTCTTTTTTTATTAATACGCTCAATAAACTAAAATATTTTAATAATATATTGAGGGAAATAAATAATGTTTACAAACCTAAGCCTTGAGATATAATAAACAAATAAAAATATCACGATACACATTTGAAACGTGATGAAAAAAAAAATCATAGTTAAAATTACCAAAATATCCCCGTGAATGTAGATGAAGAAGGCCTCCGTTGCCTAAACAGCAGTAGAAACATAAGCATCTTAATCCACAATGGATCAAGACAAACAAGATAGGTCCCATACAATGTCACATGTATCACATGTGCAGTAGTTATATATACAAATCATTGCCTCTCAAATTTTATGTTGTTAGTCCTATGTGGAATCCGATTGTGTCAATCAATCGGATATATTATTAACTTAGATTTTAATTATATATAAGTTTTTCTATGCAGCATTAATGCCTTGTTTGTACAACGCGAATGTATTGTTGACACAGCGCTGAGGTGGAGTGAACCTCTTTTTAGACAAAGAACGCAGAACCAAAATGATGTGGACCCAGTGTGAGACAGAGAACTCAACAACGAGGTGTTGCATGTCTAGCATCGTGGCTCTACTGGCCGGCTGAGTCTATTCCCTTTTTTTTTGTTACATTGTGAGAGTTATAATTGAATAGTAGTTATGCTCTGCTGCATGAATGAGTGGACATGCTGCGAAATAGTATAAGAAAAGAGAACTATAATGTATAATTTCACTAAGTTTCATAGCTAATTTTTTGTTTTTGAGGGCAACTCCAATGGAACGTTTGTCGGTCTTGCTTTGCTCCAACTGACCGTCATTTTTTACGCCATTTGATCGAGGATGAACAGTGCGACGCCAATATTTGGGTTGCACTGTTCATCTGCGTCATTTTTTTATATCTACTGAACTTATCGGAAGAAAAGCGTGAAAGAAGAGAATGATGATTTACGGGACAAAATAATGTTCGACTGGAGATAAATCACGCAATTTTTTTGTTTCACTACATTTTGAAATGAAAAATGATAATTTTGATTGGAGATGTACTGAATTCTCAACGTAAATCATGATACTCTTTCATCGTCTTTTCTTTACTCGCAACATATACCTAACGTGCAGCAAATGGGACAGCATAGCCCAAAAAAGATGTTGTGTTTTAAACGTTTCATGAAAATCTTTTAGTACTTTTTTTTTTTTTTTTTTGGAATTCGGGCATTACCTGCAATTGGATGAGGGCGAATAAATTCTCTTATGAAATAAGTACATGATTTATAACATGGCGTTAAATCATAAAGGAAGTGCGGCTAATTTCATCTCTTTCGCTTGAAATTTTTAAATTTACGGTGATTGCTTAATTGTGATATATTTGTTGGGATTCATGAGCTCATTTGTGAAGGTTAACATTATCAAAAACTAAAAACAAAAATAATCGTCGGCCACATTATGATATTCATGGTCAACATCACTGTTTTCCTTGTTCAAGTGGAGAGCTTTTTCATATTATTACATCTTATTTGTTTTGTAGCTTTATGTAGGTTTCCTTTAAAAAATATCATTTCTATAATTTATATGCACCAGTTGTGGGCTAGAATATTCACCGTGGTAGAGTGAGTAAACTTTTCGTATTAACAATGAACGGATATCTAGCACACGAACATATAGAGAAGTAAAACATCCTATCTATTTACGTGGAAAGCCCGAAGAGAGAAAAATCACGGGGGCTCGCCTAGGTGAAAAGATTTCACTAAATTTGAGTGAATTACAAAGGTTCACCCGTCCCTTGACTTAGAGACGGTCAAATTACAGTAGTTTGGAGAGTTAGACAAAGGTATGTCGATTGTCGAGCGGAAGTCCGACGACGTCTGTGCAGAAGTTTAGCTGACAGGGAATGATCCGACAAAGGTCGGTGGAAGGTATGGCGATGATTGGCTGCCAAGTGAAAGTTTGGAGGCGGTCGGTCGGCAGTCCGACGGTGATCCGACGAAGGTTAGGCAAAAGTCTGGAGGCGGTCTGCAGCATAGTGGAAGTCCGGCGGCAGTCGGCTGTAAGGTGGTGATCCGACGATGGTCAAGCTGAAGATCGGCGGCGGTCGGCGGAAAAGCAATGGTCCAACGTGGTCAAGCTGAAGATCAATGGCGGTTGGCGGCCGGGTGGAAGTCTGGCGGCAGTCGACGACTAGTCAATGGTCAAGCTGAAGTCCGGGTGCGATTGGCCCCCAGGCGGAAGTCAGGCGGGGGTTGGTAGCTGGGAGGTGGTCTGACGATGGTCGGGATGAAGTTCGGTGGCGGTCGGCAACCGAGTGGAAGTCCAACGGCATTTAGCAGCATGGCGGTGGTGCTAGAGCTCTTAAAGCTTCAGAGCTCTCTCCCATCTCTAGCCAAAAGTCCCCCTCATATAAAGAGTAGGGTCTACTTATAGATTTTCATAAGTAACACACCCCGTAAATATAGAAAAGATCCGTGGCAGGTTTGGAGTGATCCATCAGATGACTTCTATTGATTCCCCGGATTATAGAGATTTTTTCAACTATTTAAGTGTCTTAACAATATCGGAATTCAACGATTTTGGGCTCGTTGGATTCATCTCGCCGAGCCGCTCGATTTAACTATGAGCATGCCATAATTGAATATCATTTTGTCTTTAAAATAATGCTTTGACCTTCCAAATGTGATTTGGGCCCCAAATTTTATTCAAGTTGGACTGATTTTGGTGTCATTAGATTCGTCTTTCTGAGACTTTCAGTTTGACTATAAGTTTGATGAGATTGAAATTTAGATTATCCTAAATTTAATTTTGAAAGTTTTCAACTTGAATATGCATCGAGATCATGTTCGATCAAAGCAATTTTCGATAAGTATCAACACCAAAATGAATTGTATTAAAATACTCATGCCAAATTGATTTAGGCTAAGTAAATACTTGTTGATATAATCATACTCATTAATAGTGGCAATGCCAATGTAAAATGTTTGCAAAATGGTATTGATAAGAGAACATTTTTTTATAAAAAAAAATCTATAATATTTATGTTGTTTGGTGACGGTTAAAATCTCCACTATTTTTACGAATTAGTGGCGGTTTTAACGCCACTAATTGACAAAAACAGTGGTGGTTTTAACCGTCACGAACGTCCTAGAATAACAGTGATTTTAACCGCCACAAAAGTTAACACATTTTATTTCGTTCGAGCCAGTTATACAGCCATTGCAAAATGTCTTTGCAGCGAAACCAACTACAATGAAAAATGTTGTGGCGAAAATCAATTTTAATTGTTGAGAAAAGTATATTTTTTAATAGTGATTGTTAGCTTATTTACACCCCTATTTTGGACATTTCTTTCAAGGTTGTCTACATTTTGTTTTGCGGTTATATTGGTCCAATTTTGCTTTTGGATGATTTAGGTTGGGCCTTATGGTTTTGTTCGTGCAACGTTTGTTGCTAGTTTTTCTCTTAATGATCAGTCCATATTCTTTGTCCTACATCGGCCCAAGAAGGCAGATCGATAACTTGCTATATTTTCTATACTGTCTTCATTTTATTTTTGCCTTGGATGAGGCTTACGATATGTTTTCCTTCCTTCTCCAAGCCCAGTTGTATTTTACATTAATAAAAGTCCCGAATTGGCATTTATAAATCGCCGAGCATTGTTAGTGATATATCAATAAAAAATTATCTTGATCTCGCACGTATCTCGAAGCAAAATTGAGTTATAAGCTTCAAAAACTAAATCAAAGATCATCCAAACTTCAATTTCAACAAACTTATAATCGAACTGAACGTATCGAGAAGACGAGCCCAACGACACCAAATTCGACTCAATCCGAGCCCAAATGAGACCAAATCAAGGGTCCAAAGCACATTCTAAAGGTTCAAACCACAATTTCGATTATCAAATGGTTTCCAAATATGGCATGCGTATAGTCAAATCGAGCGGCTCGACGAGACGAATCCAACGAGCCCAAGATTATTTAATTCTGAAATCATTAAGGAGTCCAAATGACCATTAAACTGTCCATGATCAAAGAGATCAATATCAGCCGTCCATTCAAACCACATAATGATATTTTCAATAGTAAAAAAATTATCCACAATATTTATCATTTTAGTACACTCTAACTATTTTATGATCCTCATCTTAATTTTTATTAAAATTTTATGACATTTATGCCACGAGCAGTGTAAAATAGAATTAGTATTTATTATATCATCCGATTTAGTCCTAATCCGATCATGAAATGATAAATATCTTCTTCTAATTCAATTCATTATTCAGTCCGATTTTTACAATTTTATTTTTTACATCACTTAACGTTTTTAACTGTTATTATTAAATATTACTAATCAATAGTAATTAACAGGACAACGTTTTTTAACTGTTAATAAAAAAATATTACTTACCAACAGTAATTAAAAGGAAGAAATCGCAAGAAAATATTTGATTTTATTAGAAAATTATATATAGAATTGCATTTTCAATAGAAAATCTTAAACAGAATTGCATTTTTTTGATAAATTCAAATTCAATTTCGCATTTCCATTCCTTTTAAAAATTTAATTTTAATTAGATTCTCTAAGCCCTTCTTCAAATTTCGACTTCAGGGTATTTATTCTTCGGAGACCTAAAACGAAAAGGTTACGAAGAGGAGCGGAACCCTAAGCACAACTCTGAGGCGGCGGCGGCGAGGGCGATGGGGCGTGTTCGAACAAAGACCGTGAAGAAATCTTCTAGGCAGGTAATTGAGAAATACTATTCTCGCATGACTCTTGATTTTCACACAAACAAGAAAGTTCTGGAGGAAGTGGCCATTATCCCTTCGAAGCGGCTTCGGAACAAGATCGCCGGCTTCTCGACCCACCTGATGCGCCGGATCCAGCGCGGCCCTGTGCGTGGCATATCGCTGAAGCTTCAGGAGGAGGAGCGCGAGCGCCGAATGGACTTCGTCCCCGAGGAATCTGAGATTAAGGTCGAACGCATCGAGGTTGACTCCGACACATTGGACATGCTCGCATCCATTGGCATGGCGGAACTCCCTGGAGTTGAGAAGATGACTGAGGCTCCCGCTGCTCCGGCTTTTGTTGGACGCCCGGCATTTGTGAGAAGGGCCTAAGTTTTCCTATCCCTCTTTCACTTAGTATTCTGTTCGAACTTGTTAAAGTTTGCATTTTTTATCGTTTTGATATCTGGATTGACAGATGGAGTTTGTTCTAAATTTCCCTTGCGCTTATTTAGGTCTGTACTTGCTTTGGTTATGTGTTGTTTGGTTCATGAATTTGCAGATGGTTTAAAATTAATATTCTGGGGAATATTATTAATATTTTCAGATTGGCCTCTTGCTCTAATTTTGTTGGCTATTTTCTTTTGCCTCTTTAGGATAATCATGCAGCTTAAAATCAAGCTAAGTGCTTTCCAAAATATTTTGGCATGCGCTTAAGGAATGATAATGTTGGAACCTTATATTATAATATTATGTTCTGTTTCATTATAAAACTATCACAAGCTTGTCTTTCTAACATTAACCATTATTTAGTAGTCTGTGGGAGCTTGTTAAACTATCATTTTGATATTTGGATTGATTGAGATAGCTTAGTTCAAACTTTGCTTTTACTTATCTAGATCTCTACTTGGTTTTGTTATGTGTTGTTTTGTTTATGAATGCGCAGATGGTTTAAAAATTTTCTTCCGAGGAAGCCTTTTAAAATTTTCAGTTTGGCTCTTGCTTTAAATAAGCTAGTTGACTATTTTCTTTTGACTCTTTAGGATGATTATGCATCTTATAAATCAAGCTAAGTAAATTGCAATGTCTGTTGGCATGAACTTAAGGGAATGATAGTGTTTGAACTTCATTATGTAATTTTTAGTTTCGAACACCATCACAAAATTTTTCTACAAACTTTCATAATATTTGTTTTTTTTTTTCCAAAAAGTATTGTCCGATTTTTAAAAAACAATTGTTGTTCTGTTGTTTCAAAAGTTAAATAATTTATATACACACAACTTTTAAAAAATTATTTTTTCCCACAAAAATTCTACAAGTATTTTTACCAATAGCTGTAGTTGCCCAAATGGATCCTATATGTGGTTAGGGCTTATGCTCCTCAACTTGGATTAAAGATAATTAGAAAATTCAATTTTGGAAAGAGATAGATGGACTATTACATTGTATGCATGAGGAAGAAAGGGTAATTTTTAAGTGTACATAAGTGGACATATTTGTTCTAGTAGGATAAGCCATGAACATATTCATTGTGGGTTCAGAATACGATTTAGAAATGTAGTGGGAGAAGGCATCATTGATCTTGTTTGTAATATAGATGTATACCAAGAAATGTAAGCACTTTGTTATTTCAAAAGTGGAACCATCAACTCAAAGATAGAAATAATTGTAATGAACTTGAAATATGAGAAATAATTTATCTTTCTTGATAAGTTGCTATGATTGGCATATTTGAATTCCTTAGTTGAGCCAAACCTAATGTAGGATAAGCTGACTAGTTCTTTTAAGAAGATTAAGTTAGAAGTTTTAGGAAAATTTGAAGATATGTTGTGCATTAGTCATATAATAAGGAGTTTCTAAAGATTATTAGAATATAAATGTTTAATAAGTGCTAAAAAGATAAATATTATTGAGGCTTATAATGATGATAGAAAGCTAAAAAATTTGCTAAGAAGATTATAAGCTTAACGAAAGCTTTTGTTTTTTTATTATTTATATAATATCCTACTTGCTCAACCTGAAACCAAAATCACGGAGGAAAGTGGTGAATGTTGTAAACCATTGTTGTGGAGCTTGTCTAAAGCCGCATATTGCTTTGTGATGTTTGCAAATATATTTTGGATAGTGTGAGTCAATGAAGCCAGGTGTTTGTTTCATATAGACATCCTTATGAAATTTGCCATGTAGAAAAGCATTTGAAATGTCTAGCTTAATGACAGTCCTTTGTTAATTGGTAGCTATAGTTAGAAGGAGGCGAATGGTTAGCATCTTGGCAACATGAATGAATGTTTCTTTGTAATCAATTCCATATTCCTGATTGAACCCTGAGCTATAAGTCTAGCTTTGTGACTATCGATGGTGCCATCCGATTTGAGCTTTGTTTTGTAAGTCCAACGACTACCAAAAACGTTTTGATGAGTGGGGGCTTGAACTAGTGACCAGGTACCTTGCTTCTGCAGAGCAAAAAATTCAGTTAACATAGCAAGACACCAAGGTTGATGTTTGATAGCTTGGGAGTAGCATGTAGGAGTGAAAGTGTCGTGAGGAACAACAAGTAGATTGAATATTTGTTTGGGCTTGAGGTGACCAGTTTTTAACCTTGTTTTCATGGGATGAGAGGGAGGAGCTTTTGGTAGTGGGATGGGAGAGAGTGGTTAATGAGGATTTTGTGCTAAGTGGAATAGTGTTGCTGGAGGAGGAGAGTGATATATTGGAAGTGGATGGGATGAGGGGATTAGATGTAGCAGGTTGTTGAGGTGATGATATATTTGGTTGTTTTAATGTGGAGATTGGTATTAATGGAATGGGTGGTGATAAGATGATTTCATTGGCCGTGGAAGATGGGGGAGATGAAGTATAGGGAAATACATGTTCATAAAAGACAACATGATGTGAGATGTAAATTTTGCCAGTTTGTGGATTGAAGTATCTATATCCTTTGTGTGAGGAAGAGTAGCCATGGAAGATGACATAATGAGGAAGGAGTTTTTTTAGAGTTAGTGGTTGAAGCCAAGGAAAACAAAGGCAACTGAAGGTGCTGAGATGATTTTAAGAGGGAGTATGGCCCTTCAGGAGGTGGTATGGTACATGTAGTTGTATTGCTTTAAAAGGTAGTCTATTAATGAGAAAGTTTGTTGTAAGGAGAGCTTTAGCCCAAAACTTGATGGAAAGATTGGCAACATGTAGAAGGGTTTCGAGTGGTTTCAAGGCGATGCCTATGTTTCCTTTCAGCAATGCTATTTTGTTACGGCATATAAGGTCAACTGAGTTGGTGTGTAATGTCATGACTAGAGAGAAAACACTGAAAAGTGTGTGAGAGGTATTCACAACCTCCATTTGATCTTGATGTTTGAATTTTGGTGATGATGAAATTTTCAGCCATGTGAGTGAAGTGTTCAAATTTTTGAAAGGTTTCAGCTTTGGTACATGTGAAAGAGCCCACAGAACCGAGAAAAATCATCAATAAAAATGACAAAATATATGTAACCATTGAGAGAATGAACTAGGGAAAGTCTCCAAACATCTGAGTGAATGAGTGCTAAAGGCTTAGAAGCATTCGTTAAAGTTTAGTAAATGAGAGTTTGTGACTTTTGGCCACATTACGAGACTTGCATCAGAAAGAAGTAGAGGGAATACATAATTGCGGATTTTTTAAGCTAATGTTTGTAAGATATGTAGATGTGGGTGTCCTAGACGAGCTTGCCAAAGATAAGTGAAATTGACCCAAGTATAAAGTGTGGTTGAGGACAGACCATTGCTGGATGAGATTGGATAGAGGCCATTATGACTGTGACCACGAAGGAGGACTTGATTGGTCACAAGATCTTTTATGGTGAATCCCAAAGCATCAAAATAGAGAGAACAATGATTTTCAGAAGTGAGTTTATGCATGGAGAGACGATTATGAGCAAGAGAAGGTACATGAAGTAGATTGTGAAGTAGGAGCTTAAGATTTGGATGTGGAAAGGGTAGGGTACCTTGTCCATCCTTTTGAATGGGAAGGGAAGAACCGTTTGCAATGGAGATAGTATCAGAATCATTGTATGGGGTGAGGTGTTGAAGCTGATATGGGTTTGCTTTAAGGTGAGTTGAGGCCCCAGAGTTAAGATACCACTCAGCTGAGTGGGACAGTTGTTGTTGAGTGAGCAATCCTCAAGGAGAAGAGTTGTTTGTTGGAGTGTATTATAAGTTGCAACGATGCCAGCAGGAAGTAGCTGAGTTGCCAAGTTTGCCACATATCTGATAGGTAGGTCGTTGAGTCAAGGAAAAATTAACACCTATTTGAATTTGCTGATGCTGTTTGGTTGATTTTGTCTAAGAACAGAACCATGATCTTGACTGGGTGGGGAAAAATCAGAGGGAGAGAAGTTTTGAATGTTTGGAGCGCAAGAGTGTCAGAGCTTGGAGTGATCATTTTGTATATTGATTTCTTTGCTGCAAGTAAGAGAATACAACTCTTCAAGGCTGATAAATGTAAGTTAGTCTATATTGCTATTTTGAAGGCATGGTAGGCGCCAGGTAAGTCATTGAGGATGTAGAGGATAATGTCTTCAGAATCAATGTGTGATCCAGCAGCTGCAATGCTATCTACTAGTGCTTTGATATGAGCTAGGTATTGAGTCATTGTAAGATCTTTCATGTTGATGTGATGAAGTTTGTTTTTGAGCTAGATTACTCTAGACTTGTTGGTAGGTTGAAGATGTTTCTCTAGGGTGGACCAGATTTCGTGAGAGGTATGTAATGTGAGGATGTATGGAAGGATTGAAGGGGAAATCATCGAGCAAAGGGCTGCTGCCAGGTGTTGGTCCATGAGCTGCCATGAAGAATGGTCAGGATGAGTAGTGACGTCTCCAGCAGAAGAGGCAACCAGCTTGGGCGGGCAAATCTTAGTGCATGTTAGGAATCCTTCGAATCCATTAGCTGCAAACATCTTGAGAATTTGAAGCTTCTAAATTGGATAGTTGTCTTTGTTAAGTTGAATATTAATAATGTGTTTGAGATTGGACATAAGAAATTTGAGCCATGAAGGTATGGTGGAGTCCACCATTGCCACAGAAGTGGACAAAGCTGGTTGAGTGGAGGAGGACACTGTGCTCTGCCATTGGAGAGCAGCAAAGAGCCAACTGCTAAGCTTGAGGCTCTGATACCATGTTGAACTTGTAGAAATGTAAAACAGAGAAGATCACGACTTAAGAAAAACAGTATTCTGTATATCTCACTTTATTACACAATTCTTGATTACATATAATATTATGGGAAAATAGTTTGTTAGAGGTTAACAGCGAGGATTTAATATTCTAAGTGCTGCGGTGGAGTGCAGGCAGCAGAGGGGAAAGCTTCTCCAGAACTCAGAGTAGTGGATATAAAAGAGCAGCGGTACGTTGAGGCGCTTTATCAGGCAGCTTGCTTATCAGGCTTTCTAACAATATTTATTATAAAATATGTGCCAAAAGATTAGCAGTATTTCAGGCCCATCGATTTTTGTCCTATTTTAATAAAGGTTATAATTAAAATTATTGTCAATAGATTAACTTATATTCTTCCCAAAATTTATTTCTAACCAAAATGCTTTTCATTAAAGATGGGAATATTATTGATAATGTGCTTTTGGCTCGGAGGCTTAAGACTTAAATTTAGGTTTCGAACAGTTATTTATTAGAAATTTTTTTTTTAAAGCAGAAAAAAAAATGACAAAAAAATTATTCCAAACAAAATTTAAAAGACTTGTAGGGGTAACATTTTGGTGAAATTGAATCTCTCTAAAGCTTATGATAGGATTAGTTGAAGATTTATCATTTTGATTCTCAGGAAATTAGGCTTTTTGAATTCCAATATTACTTGACATTTTCTTGTATCATTAATTGTTGCTTTTCTATATGAGTAAGGTTATGATGATGATTTTTCAATTCTTGTAGAGGTTGAAGATAAGATGAGATTCATCTCCTTCTGTATTTGTTATATTACAATGGATTATATCTCTAAGATTTTTTTCAAAATTGTTTGTGAAGTTCAATTTGGATCTAAAGGTTATTCGAGTATTTTCCATGTTTGTTTTGCTGATACAACAACAATAACATTAAACCTTTATCCCAATATGTGGGATTAGCTAACATAAATTCGTTTTCTCCATTATGTCATTTTTAAGAGTTGAAGTCTCATTTAAATCTAATAAAAAATATCATTTCTAATATTTTCTAAATATTTTTAGGTCTACCTCTATCTTTTTAAACATAAGTTAGATCTAATGATAGGTGATGTCATGCATTGTCATTAGTAATGAAGTTAGCAAGGATAAGTGTAGCAAAATAATAATGGTTAAAGAGTAGTATGATTGGAGATTATAGTCAGACAATAATGATCGAAGACCTTAGTTAGGTAATGGTAATCGGATGACTGTAGTCAGACAACACATGTTAGATGATCATAGCCAAATGAATGTGGTTAGAGGATCGCAATCTAGTGACAAGGGTTGGAAGATCGTAGTTGGATTACGAAAGTTGGCATGATCGTAGTTTTTTTTTTTTTTCTGAGAAACATCATGACTGTAGTTTGATGATAGTGGTCAGACGACAGTAGTCATGCTACATTGGTTAACATGCCACAGGTGGGGAATGATGATCAGAGCACTGTCATTGAGTAACACTCTTAAATTTCAGGTCATCTTTCTATAGAGAGAGTGGGGGCATATTTCTAGATTTTTTGAGTGGCATGCTCCATAAATCTAGAAAAAATATAAAACACTCTATAGTATGACTTGTATTGATTCCTTTTATCATAGAACATTGCCATGATATTGTCAGAATTAAGCGATTTTGAGCTTGTTAGATTTTTCTCATTGAGATACTCTATTTGACTATAAGCATGTCAAATTTGAAGATTGTTTGATCATCCAATTAATATATGGAAGTTTTCAATCATGCGTCAAGTATATGATTTGAGCTCATTTGGATGCAAATGAAATCGCCTTTGCTATTAATGAATTCATCTCATTAGGATGTTTAATTTTGACTACAAATTTGTTGCAATTAGTATTCCTATAGTCCTAAAGGACAGCTCTCTTACTATATTTTCATGTCTCTGAATGGCCAGTTTTGGCAATTGGGTGTGTAAACTTCTGGCTGCTTGGCTATTGTATCTGAATTGGTGAAGTCCTGTCCTTTGCATGTTGATTATTGTTGAATCTAATTTTGCGAGCTTGTTATTTTATTTTTTATAGATAATTTGTTTTGGGAGTTTCATTTTTTTTGTTCTGTTTCTATTTTTTATTTCTTCACTCCAATAATTATTTTTTATGGTCAATAAATAGAGGATTAAGTCCTCGATTACCCCCACCAAAAGAAAAAAAAAGAAGAAGAAGGGATTCCTGTAGTTGACAAAGTCTGTCATTTTATAT
Organism: Dendrobium huoshanense; assembly: GCA_016618105.1. Taxonomy (NCBI): domain Eukaryota; kingdom Viridiplantae; phylum Streptophyta; class Magnoliopsida; order Asparagales; family Orchidaceae; genus Dendrobium; species Dendrobium huoshanense. The sequence continues at coordinate 28,800,015 of CM028356.1, read as the reverse complement.
TTTGAGGATTCTATTTGACAAGTTAGGTGTAGTCTTAAAGGTATGTTTGGTACAGTTTTTTTACAGTTTTAGTTTTCATTCAATAATTATAATTTTATTTGGATATTACTTTTTTGTTGTTTTCTTTCTTTTTTTTTTCAAAAATTTGTGTGATGAAAATTTATTTTATGCAACCATAGGAGTGGAGTTATCATAAGCAACTTTTATTAAATGCTATAGCCATCCTAAATAAATCCTTAGAGGCTATTTGGTTGAAAGTAAAGTTGGTGTAAAGTATTTCAAATATAGGGGAATTGAAAATATTGGTGTTTAGTTAGATGAAAAAGGAATGAGTAAAATAAATTAAATGTAAACCATTTTTATTCATTTTTTAGATAAACTAAAATCATCAAGTTTTGAAAGAGAATCATTTACACTGCAAACAAGCTTGTTTGATTGTTGCCATCAGCCACCTGTTGCAGGCTACCATTTGTTATAGTCCATTTTTTTTTACTTTAAAAAAAAGGGCTATTACACCATCGCTATTGACTACCATCTCCATTGGCCACCACCACTTGCCGGCCACCACCCTCGTCGGTGGTCTCCACCAACGGCGGGCCACCATTGCCTCCACTCGTTGGCCATAACCCATCGGCCATCGCTAGTCTCAACCCTTGCTAGCCGGCACCACCAGCCTTCGGCTACCATCATTGCCGCCCACTGACCATCACCTGTCGGCCATCACAACCCAATGCCATACTAAAGTCACATACCACCACCGCCACCTACAGGCAACTGTCGTCCGCTGCCGGCCTCCACCGCCGATCACCACTGCCTGTCGTCTCCACACATTGCCGGCGTCAACCACTTGCCAGCCACCACCACCGTTGGTGGCGACTGCCACTATCTTTATACCACCCACTTTCATTTTTCTTCAAACCAAAGAAAAAAAATATTCATTTGCATTTAATTTGTACTTATCCAAACTACTCAAAAATAATTATATATATATACTTGTTTGAGTTACTAGAGTTCCAATATCTACGTATCATCATTATTTTCAATTTTATATTTGTATCTATGATAGAATCACTTCCTCATCAGCAATGTACATGTTTTATCAAATCTAAAATTTCAAATGTCAGTTCTATGTATATATTGCTTAGTGTGATTTGGTTGTGACGAGGAAGTGCTGAAGAAGTGATATGGGTTAGAGATGTAAGAGGTTGGCTATAAGCTCATATTGGTTAAAACTATATTGTATAAATTCTAAGTGGTGACACACACTTTGCTTCCGCTTTATTTTTCATACTGCGGAAATATGCTATTACTTGTCTAATGAGTTGATGCAAATATTTCTCATATTATGAGATGCAAGCAAGCCTACTGAGAGGCACAATATTCTGATCTACTGAAGGGATGCCTTAAAATATTTTCTTATTGGCTATATTGCCCTAACTCAGTATAAATTATATAGAGTATTAAGTATTGGAAGAATACGAAATGAGCATGTACGTGAAAAGGTTGGAGTAGAATCAATGGAAGATAAAATTAGAGAGAGTCGACTTAGATGATTTGGTTACATAAAACGACAGCTTTTCGATGGCCCAGTTAGGAAAGTGGAGGTAATAGATTTGACTTATATTAAGAAAGGTTGAGGTAGACTTAAAAAGATTTGGTTAGAAAATATTAGAAATGATATTTCTTTATTACATTTAAATGATAAATTGATTTTTAATAGGACATAATGGAGAAAAAGGAATCATATAGCCAACCTCATATAGTGAGATAAAAATTTGATGTTGTTGTTGTTGTAGTATCAAAAGATGGTCGACTCAGGAGAGATTGCTCTACTCTGGTGTAGTTGGAGATTTTCCTTATTCATTGAGGACTCATGCATTCATGAGTAACATTTTTTTAAGTTTCTATCATATATCATATGTTAGAATATTTTGACAGAGATCTAATAATATAATGTGTTTCGATGCTTATTAAAATATATGTGTGAACAACATTTAGGCCTTAGTTTGAACTTTGATCCACATGTTCAAGGGTATCAAAGACTATTATATTTAATCATTATTCAAATCATAGTGTTAGAAGTCTAATTTTTGCAAATGTATACTCAAATTAAACATCTCGGTAAGGTGAATCCAATGACATCAAAATCGGTTTAATCTCAGCCCAAATGGGACTAAAGCAATGACTTGATACATATTTTGAAGCTTTAGATTATTAATTGGATGATCAAATGGTATCTAAATACAATATGCATATAGTCGAACCGAGCGGCTTGACGAGACGAATCTAATTGATCAAACATCCTTTTGTCAATTTCCCTCGATCTCTTAGATGCATGTTAACGTCATCAAACATCGTTATAATAAATAATCTCGGATAGGTCAAACATCTTTTGATAGATTCACTCGATCTTTTTCACATAGGTTAAATCCACTAAATAAACTTGCCATTAAATAACGCTTTATCAAACAATCTCGGATATGTAAAATATTTTTGATGAATTTATCTCAAACCCTTCTACACCGGTTAAATCATGATGTTGTGCTTTCGTAGTCTAATGGGACTTCTATCGACAGTTTCGAGCAATTAAAAATTTTTGGAGCAAAGTTTATCAATATTTTTTTGCTTTAATCGACACGCCAACGCCATCAATTGTTAAAATTATGATCCAATGTATTTTATTTGGTTCATGGCCTCAAATTCATGGAGCAGACATGTCTCATAATTTATTTGAATTTGTAATTTCTCATCAACAATTTATTCAAAACACATTTTCAGACTTGATCAGACACAAATCTTGAAGCATATCTCAATTCAAAATTTTTAAAATTAAATTTGGACCATCTAAAGTCCAATCTCAAAAACTTATATTAAAACAACATCTTAGCAAGATGAATCTAATGACATCAAAATAGGTCCAATTCGCGAAGATATGTTTATAGTCGAATCGAGCAGCTCAACGAGACAAATCTAATAAGGCTAAGATTACTTAATTCTTGATTACTTAATTTTGGCATCATTAAGACATTTAAAAGTTTGATGAACGCTTTATTATCGAAGGAATCAATATGAGACGTTCAAAGGAGCACTTCTTATTAACCCTAGATCTTCTTCATATTTACATAGCACAACACTCTTAGAATCTATAAATAGACACCCTCTCCCTATATTAAGGGTACCTTTAGGGCTTAGATCTTTGGTTAAAGATTCAAGATAGCTCTAAGGTATGAATCCCATAACATCTATATACCAATGAACCCTTGCTATTTGTTTTTTGCCACCTGACTTTCACCAAGAAATCATCTTCGGATGTCCAACTAATTGTATCCACTAAATCTTAGCAAGCATGTCACTGCCAAACCTTAGCCATACCATCTCCATCAAACCTCTGTACGGCCGCCACCGTTGGATCTTCGCTCCATCCTCTATTATCTGTCGACTATGGTCCTTCCGACCTCTTTTGTTTGCTAACTACAATCCCTTGTCCTCCGACCTTCGTTGCTTGACAACAATCCCTACGACCTCAATTGACTTACTACGTTCCCTCCGACATAAGTCGACAGACTACAGTCCCTCCGACCTCCATCGCCTAATAACGGTCCCTTCAATCTCAGTCGTCCAGCTATGATCCTTTCAACCTATATCATCTGCTGATTACGGTCCATTTGACCTCTGTCGTCTGCTAACTACGGTTCCTCAAACTTTTGTTGTCCGACAACGTCCCTTCAACATTAGTCATTTGATTACGGTTCTTTCGAACTCTATCTCCCACCAACTACGATCTCTTCAACCTCAGTTGTTTTTCGACTACGATCCCTTTGACCTTCGTTGCCCAATAACGATTCCCTCTACCTTAGTTTCCCGATGAAGGTCCTTCCGACCTCCTTCGCCAGCTCCTCATTCCAAAATCACTCGAGTATGATCCTTTTACCACCATCGCCCGACTATGAACCTCTGGCCACCATCACCTAACCACAATTTTTTTTACCACCATCTCCTGCTAACTATGTTCCCTTAATCATTGTTGCCCAACTACAATCCTTTCAACCTCAATCACCTATCGAAAATGATCTACCGACCAATGTTACCCGATTACGGCACTTTCAACCTTTTTCTCTCATTGACTACGGTCCCTTTGAACACCATCGCATGACAATAATCTCTTTAATCTTTGTTGTCCGCCACTACGTTCCTTCTGACCTTTGTTGCCAACAATGTTCTTTTCGATCACAGTGGCCCGCCAATTACGATTCCTCCAACCACTCTCAGACAACGACAGTTTCTCTAACTCTATCGCACGCTGATTATGGTTCATCTAAGCTTCATCGTCCACCAACTGCGATCCCTCTGACCTTCATTGCATGACAACGGCCCCTTGAGCTTTGTCTCCTGATGATGATCCTTCTGACCTTCGTTGCCAGTTGACTATGGTCTTCTAGCCTTTACCAGTCACCGCCTATGGTCCCTCTGACCATATTCTCCCGACTAAAGTCTTTGACCTCTGTGACTCGACTACGATCCTACCGTCCAAACGAAGATGCCAATATTATCTTCAAAACATCTCTCATGTCAGTGGATTCTTCCAACTTCAACTATGTAATGTTCTTTATATGATGTATATTTGCTACGTTGAGCAAATGCCTCCGCCCACGAAAGGCGTCCTTTCTAATCAATGATCAATACAAGTCGACTCATTTTAATTGGGCCATGCCTCATGATTTTTTCATTTCTTGGGTTTTTCATATAAAAAAACTTGGTCTCTTATGATTGTTGAACATCTCTCTCTTATCTACATGTATGTTTGATCTTCATTCAAAACTAAGAAGTTAAGCTCTTTATCTCTCAACCACTGGAATGTTATGTTACGCAACAATTATGATTCAAACAATTATCATAATAAAATCATAAAAAGAACATAAAATTAGAATAAACATAATAAAAAATTACTTAAAATACAAAAGTGAAATATAAGTTCTAAACATTTTTAACAATTTTGTACTTAAAATCCTAAATGTTAATATATTTTAAGTGTATTTTATATTAATGTTTTTTTAACAAATTTGGTTGGTGAGTTAACGAATTGAGTCAAGGTTGGCTCAAGCTCATATGATCATTGAGCTCGGGTCATGAGCCATTTATCAACCTAATCCTAATCCTAAGCTGACTCACAAGTCGACTTGACTCACTTACACTCGTAATAATAATATTTGACCTGCAGCTTTGAATAAAGTTTATTCAATTTTAATTCAATCAAGGCTCGAATTTGTTAAACAGTATATTGTAATGTAGTAGAATGCAATACCAAAACGATAACACAATTAAGAATATACAATAGGGTATATAATTGTAATATATCATTATGAAGGGCCCAAATTAATATGACAACTTTTATATGCTATAAAGGGTGTAAAAAATGAGTCGACATCAACCCAACTAAAAAGTTGTGGGTTATAATTGACCCTAATAAATGGGTTGAAATCAAGTTGGATTTTTCCAACATGTTTAGTAAACATGTCGTATTCAAGTTGACATGCAATTTTTTTTTTAAACCGAAAATGACCCGTTCATATTTTTTTCCTTAGTTTTCTATATTGTAGGCATAATCTTCTTAATTTTTATCAAATATATTAAATTTTACATAAGTTATAATGTTTTTAAACTAAAATGGGTTAACATGTATGTTGGGTCATTCAGGTTGCTAGCGAGTCAGTTTGGGTTCATATTTTTGACCTATTTATTAAATGAGTTATGTTCGGGTTACTTGACTGGATTATGATAAAGATTAATTTCGAGTCGGACCCGAATTGAATCCATCAACTCATTTTTACACCCCTAATTACTGTAAGGTGTTCAAATCTGATCACATCTTGATAATATGAGCTCATGAAGATCATTAGGATTGAAATTATTTTGATCAATTAATATCAAGTATATTTTAAGTTGTTATAATGAATTCAGGCCACTAAATTTGCATTGATCTTTAAAAGCACATCCAATGCAAATAGCTTCACATCCACTAAAAGCACATCCATAGAAATACTTGTAATGACATTCTACATGTATAGAAGCAGATATGTGCATATTCAAATATTTTATGTTTGCCTCTAATATTTTGATCAACAATATTGACATTAGCCTCAAATGATTTAAATTGTTAGTAAATTGTCTAACAATTTTCTTCATCTCACCATCAGATCTATATGTGCTCTATCATGTATCCCTATGCACATCAAATCAACTCAAATGATCACAAAAATATTAATGTTGCGGACTAGAATATACGCGGCGATAGAGTTAGAAAATTTCTTTCTCAGCGTTGTACAGATATCTAGCACACAAAAAGAGGAGAAATAATAACACCAGAATTTTTACGTGAAAAACCTTGGAAAGGAAAAAAACCACTGGGTCATGCCCAATTGAAATGATTCCACTAGTGTTTGTTTGAGGTACAAGAGGCTGACTCATCCTTAAAATTTAGGACGATCAGATTACAATGCTTCAATTCCGGATTGAAATCCAATTACAATGTCGGGCAGAGTTTCAGCGTCACTTAGAGATCGAGCTGAATTCCGGCGTCGTTCGGAAGTCGAGCGGAATTCCGGCATCACTTGGGCGTCAAGAAGAATTATGGCGTTACTCGGACGTCGGGCAGAATTCCAACTTTGTTTGGAAGCCGAGCAGAATTCTGGCGGCGGTGGTCGAGGAGGAGTTAATTTCTTCCCTCCTAATATTCTTCTCTTCTTTTTCTCTTCTTTTTGCTTCTTCTTCTCTTTTTCTTGCTTGGGTCCCCTCTCATGAGAAATGAGAGGTCTATTTATAGATTTTCTGGAGTGGCATGGCTTGTAAATAGGTGAGAGACTATGGGTAAATAGGGAGTAGTCGGATAGACGGACGATATTGAATCCTTTGATTGTGTACCATTCGTCATACATTTGAAGGTCTTCATAATGTCAGAATTCAACAATCTTGGGCTCGTTGGATTAGTCTCGTCTGGCCGCTCGATTTGACTATAAGAACGTCATATTTGGAGACCGTTTGGTAACTCAAATTGTGGTTTGAACTTTCCAATAGCGCTTTGGGTGCTTGATTTTGGACTCATTTGGGCTCGGATTGAGTTGAATTTGGTGTCGTTGGGTTCGTATTTCCAAGACGCAAGTTTGACTATAAGTTCGCTGAAATCGAAGTTCAGGTGATCCCAGATTTAATTTTTGAAGTTTCCGGCTTGATTTAGCCTCGAGATTTGTGCCCGATCAAGATAATTTTTTGATGATATATCAATCACATTCAAATTTTACTCAAAATTTGATCGAACACTCGACTATTATTCAAAGCTTGATCAAAACTTATTTTGAAGATTGATCAAAATTTTTTGTAACCTTCATTACACATGATTTAAAATTCATCGATGATTACAAATATGCTTCAAAACATTTTGAGTCATAATTGAAGAAAGAAATATAGTGTAAAAGGAATTCAATATAAAAGAAATGCAATGTAAAAAAAAAATGCATGATACTTTTTTTTTTTTTGAAGTAAAATAAATGCAATATAAAGTGTAAAAAAGGTAATTGTAGGTGGTCGACATTGACAGCAGTGTGACCGATGGTGGTGGCGGCTGGTGGTGGGTGATAGCGGTCTTCAGGTAGTGGTGGATGAAGTGGGCAGCTAGCGGTGGTGGTGGTTAGTAGGAAGGGTGCATGGCCAACAGTGAGCAGCGGTGCAAGGCTGACAGTGATGGTGGTTGGTGGCGAACGGTGGTAGACTGGATGCAATGGCTAGTGATCGTGGTAGTCGGTTTAGGGAGACTAGCGGTGAGTGGTTGCCGGCGGTGACAGCGGGCAGTCAACCAGTGACAATTACAATGAAGTTTCGATGTATTCGAAACTCACCAAAATATGAAGAATTGTAAATATTAAAAAAAAAAATTAAAATGCATAAATATTTAATATTATATTTATTTTATTTCAAATTCAACGTCAAAACTTTTAAAACTCACGTATTTAAAATATTTTAGGTCTCTTTTGCATTGAATCAAGGCATCAAACAGTCAGGCACGGCAAATCGCGTGGCGATGCAAATACTTAAGCCACAAGCAACCAACAACCCTCATGTTTCGGAATTTTTCTGCAGGTCAGTGTCAAGTTGGCCCACCGATTTGTAATTTAGTCCTTATTTTTTATAAAATTTCAAAACAGTTCACTATCTTGTGGCATGTGCTTTTGCTAATTCAACACCGATAAATTAAAAATTTACCGTTCTTGTTCGAACTTCGAAGGCCCACATTAATTTATTATTACTGCAAATTTCTGTAACTTACGTTCATTGTTGATTTAAAAAAAAAAAAAATAGAATAGTGGAAGTCATTTTCATGAATTATAATTTTTCGTTTGGATGGTTCGATGGAATACGTTATTTTTTTAATATTGATGAATTTTTTTTCAAAAAATGTAAATTTTAAATTTAAATTATGTAAAATTTTGAACTATCTAACATAATAGTCTATTATATATATATATATATATATATATATATATATATATATATATATATATATATATATTTTAAATAATTACTATATTTAAAAAAAAAACAATATATACTAATATGTGAAAAATATTTCTACTTTAATAAAGCTTGAGTATTTATTTTTCTTGTGTGCTAACCTTCTTGAATTTCTCTTTCACATGTCTCTTACTTATGAAGATCTAAATTAAAATTATTTCTTATATATTTGGCTTTCTTCATATGTTGAGTATTAGTTTGGATGTGTAACCTATTTATCTCAACAAATTTAAATAAAATCATCAAACATAATTATTTAGTATATTATTTATCATCAAAATCTAATAGCAAACATGAGATCATCATATCAACATCACTCACTATTAGGGAATATAAACCCACGAATATCCAGAATATAGAAAACTAGCAGAGAGTTTATCTATTTTTTTACAACAAGTCTTAGCCCCACGAATTCAATAAACGATGGTATTCCAAATGGTGTATCTTAAAAATTGCAATCTACCTACGAAAGAGAGAAGTTTTGCTTTCCAACTGGAAAGCTTGTTAGCTATAGTATCCATAAGACGAGCAACATCAAATAAGCAAGCCTTCTTTATTGAAATGGGAATTCCAAGGTAGGCGACCTTGATATGACAATTAGGAATGTTGAGAGAAGAACAAATTTCATTACAACGAGGAGCATTAAATTGAATTATAAGGAAACTTTTATCCATATTGACATGAAGGCCCAATAAGTCAGCAAATTTGTTCAGAACATTTTTCGAACAGAAGCTTCCCCATAAATAATCTTATAAAGGGTGTTGCATAGATAGATCGGCCTGAAGTCTGTGATAGATCCAGCATGACTGTTCTTAGGAATTAAAGCATTGCCAGTAGCCTTAACGCTTCTCGGGATATAGCCTTTAGTAAAAAAGGATTGAACAACATTGTAAATATGTGACCTAAGGATGTGCCAACCAATCTTAAAGAAATGGAAGTTGAAACTATATGGTCTAGGCGAGGAATTAGAGGAACCAAAGAATACAACCCTTTTGATTTCAGCAGAAGCGATCAGATTAGATAGAGTAGAGCGAAGATGAGGAGGAACAGTGGTGCCAGCAGGAAAGCAACAAAGGTCCAGGGATGGGAGGGCCTGAGGATTGTATGGCTCTTGAAAATGTTGAGTAATATTTTGAATGACATTTAGGTGTCTGTTAGAATTCCCATCTAAAGCTACAATAACAGAGATACCATTAAAATTTTTCCTTATATGGATTTTAGAGTATAGAAATTTTAGGTCATCTTCACCATTTTTTAGCCACTTAGTTTACCACGTTGAATAATCCAAAAGGACCAATAAGAAGTAAGATCAACAATTTTGAAGTTCAAATCCTTTAAAGCACAGTTTAAAGCTGAATTAGTAGGATCTGCATCTAAAATAGAAAGCAGGATATTTTACTTTTTGGTAAGATCACTCAATGATTCTTACATAGAAGAGGAAGATGCTCAGCTCTCCTTTTTAATACAAAATTTAATTTTCTTCAGCTTGGTACAAAAATGCACTAAAGGGTTGCCTTGACATGGCTCCAATAGTACATTGAGTAAGATGGACCAGTACCCCTCAAAGTTAGTCAAAATTTTTTTGAACTGGAATCTATGCCTCTTAGTGTGAAAAAAGTAATCTCTAAGCATGATGGGTGAATGATCCGAACAGAGAGGTTCCCCAACAAAGTAAAATGAATTGGGGAAAGCATTAATCCAAGCATCATTGACCAAGGCTCTGTCCAATTTGATATATGTGGGATTATCAGTTTGCTGATTAAACCAAGTGAAGAAATGCCCACAAGAGGCCACGTCCTTTAGCTGAGTATCAAAAACAAGGGATTGAAGTTCCTCGAGTTTGCTGAAATGCAGGTTGGAGCCCCCAACTTTTTCATTTTGATACCTACAACAATTAATGTCTCCTAAAATAATCTATGGAATATAAGTAAAAATACTAATGTCCCTAATTTGTTGCCATATAGACGAGCATTCTTCAAGAGAGTTTGATGCATAAACCATATAAATTTAAAAGGTGCTTGAAGGACCAACATAGATTATCATGCTGACCAGTTGAGAGGAGCAACAGGTTGGGGAAAAATGCACCTTCAAAGAGGACCACTTGATCCAAATTCTCCCTGACTTGGAATAGTTAAAATTAATGAACTACTTCCATTATTGAAGATTTTATGAGAGGTACAAAACTAAGGGTTATTACGAGAACTAACATTGATCCTATTCTCCAAAAGACAGATAACATCCAAATTTTCTTTCTTCACTAATTGCTTACATGTGATAACTTTGTTGGGGTTATTAAAGCCTCTAATATTCCAACATGCTATAGAGGGAAGGATCATTGGGATTTAGGTGTGGAGTTGGCAGGCTTTCTAGGGTGCTTGCCTCTAGTTTTCTTGGGTAGATGAGAATTTATTATGGTTGAGGTTGATTGATTTTGCTATTGCTCCTTGTGAATTGTTGCAGAGGAGGGATTGGAGGAATGATTGATTATGGAAGTTTCCTCCAAATTAGAATCCAAAAGGGCATCATACTTATTAGGGGATATGATGCTAATTGAGTTTTGGCCAAGAATAGTTAGGTTCATGGTGCTTAGGACAGATTCCTCAGTAGGCGAATTAAGGTTTGGTATAGTGGTTAAAGGATTGGAGGATGGGTTATTAAAAGAGGGTTGAACAATGAGAGTATGCGATTTAGGGCCTAAAGGAGCAACAGAGGGAGGGATTTTTGTAGGATTATCAGGTAATATAGGGACTGAGGGGTCAGGAGGAGCAAAGAAGTTTTTATTGGGATAGGCAAAAGAAGTGGAGGTTGAGGGGAGGGTATGTTGGCTTTGAGACTGAGATGCAGGCTAAGAAGAAGACTCAGGAAGGCATTGAGATGAAGGTAGACATGCAGTGGGAGGTCTGTTCAGGCAAAGACCTCTAACACATGAAGTATGGGGAGTTCTACTCTAACTTCTACCACGGACATGTAAATCTTCAACAATCTGAGTCTAAGAAGAAGGGTTGGATGAGCAACTAGTTGGTGAGTGAAGTAAAGAGTTGCAGAGATGATAAGGGGTCAGCCTCCATTCATATTGAATCTTAAGGTGGATTATCTCATCCTCAAACAAAATGGGGATCATATCAGGATAAGAGGTTATGTTGTTTATCTGGACATAGACACAAAATTATGTCAAGCGTAATTTTTTTAGCAATGAGTGCATCCACAACCAGTGGAATACCAACCTTACTGACAATCTTGGAAATTCCTTCAAAGTTCCAATAGCATAACAACAAATCAATTATTTTGAACTAGATGGGTATAGTTTTAAAATTTTCCTTTTGAGGATGAATTCTTGGAGTCCATTTTTGTAAGACGAAATGCTTTCCTAAGAAAAACCACACTCCCCTAGACCACACCATCTCATAGTCAAAGGAAGATGAGAACTTTAAAAGAAAGAAATCATCACTAAGGTTGTATTGGTGTAAGGTACCTTGAAGCTTCCAAGCTTTTTGGATAGCTGCAAGTAGGGCTTCATAATACGGCCTTTTACCAACCAAATTACCCACGAGAGAAAAGTTTTACTCCTCAGTTGCTGCATCAATCTTAGCTTTAGAAAAAATAATAACATCTTCTTGGTCATTGATATTGAAAACATGGATATCTTTAGATGAGAAGCTTCAAGGGTTAACAATATTGGACCAATTAAAGGGAGACAAATGACCCGAGGGATTGGAGGATGAGAGGGATGTGGTTCGGGCGGGAGGGTGGAAGTTCAAAGGGGAGAACTCCATGGGCGGAGGAGAAAGGTGGGAGATGGGAAGCAGAGAGTGAGAAAGGGGAGCAGAGAGGAGGTAGCTCTAAGTATATATATATATATATATATATATATATATATATATATATATATATATATATATATATATATATATATATATATATATATATATATATATATATATATATATATATATATATATATATATATATATATATATATATATATATATATATAAAGTAAACAAATTAAATTAAAAAGATTATCATAATTTGATATTTTAGATTACTTTTTCTGATCAAACACTTATGTGATATAACTTTTATGTAATTTTATTCGAACCATATTAATTTAAAAAAATTTGTATCATATCATTTCTTGGTTAAAGTAATCATTATCATTTTAACATAAATAAAATTTTAGAAATTTGACTTTATATAACTCATAATGCATATAATTGAAGAAATATGACTGATTTTTTTTAATTAAATTACCTCATTGAAGGATAATCAATTGTATTCACAGTCGCATTGGACTTAAAATTATTCAAAATTTGTTCGAAACATTTTGAATTTGAACCTAATTTCAACAATTGTTCAAACCTTGTATCAAATTTGAATTCATGAACTCTGCTCTTTCGAAAACATCGAATTGTAGATTCATGACCCTATAGTGACTAAGTCACAAACTTCTCTTTCCTTCAAATGTTAAGCCCATCCACAAAAACTTGTCATGGACTCCTCTCCTCCTGCACATGTGGCAAGTCCATCTTGCTTTCCCCCAATGACCTCACTATGAGTTCGCCTTCTTCTTTACACATTGTTAGTCTATTAATATATTTTTCATGACTCAACCAACACAACCCATATATCCTAACATGTTATATTAGGTCCGTTACTAGATAGAAGGGTTGCCCAAAATCTAATTGGAGAGAAAATTTTTTATCATCCAATTCAGTAACAAAATCACTAAAATAGTCCAAATATATAAATAGAACTAAACTTCATTTAGTATAATACATATCTCAAATCTATTCATATCAAAATGTTTTTAAACAATAACCATGATTCTCCTAATAATCAAATTAAAATACAATTGTCCCATGTTTGCAAAATAATTCATATATACTATAAGAAGAAAATACCTCTAACAACAACCTTGATCTCACTCCACTTGGGCATTACTCTTGCCTTAAATATGTAAACGCATAGAATTAGCGAACATCTTAGAAGTTAACATGGAATATACAACTATATTCAATGAATAAGCGAACCACTGAAATCATCAACATATATAAATAAAATAGAACTTCATTCAATGCATATACATATCTCAAATATATTCATATCAAAATATTTTTATACAATAACCATGATTGTTCTAATAATCTCATTAAAATACAATTATTTCATGTTTGCACAAGAATTCATCTATAATATAAGAAGAAAATACCTCTAACAACAATCTCGATCTTACTCCACTGGGCTATTACTGTTTCTAGAAATATGTAAATTAAACATATATAATTAGTGAATGTCTTAGTAGACTACATTGAACCTACAATTATATTCAATGCACAAAAATTTTGCTTGCTATTAATCAATGAATCATGAATATTAAACAGGGACTAAATTACTAAATCTTTATGCTACTCATGTATATATATCATATACAATGCTATCATGACAAAACTATAAATTCTCATCTACAATGAAAGTGTGATTATAATTATCAATGTAATATCATATGTCTTGTGCGGCATCATGTTATATCATAATCTATTCAATGATGAATATTATGCATGATAGAATTCATATCATATAAAGGGCACATTAGTTGCTTTGGCTATTATTGTTATTTTTAATCATATGTTCATGAATATTAATATGCCATAGATAGCAGTTCTTGCTATCATTTGTTAAAATAGTCAACCCATATTATCATGTTTACTAATATGATATCATATGGTATTCACTATGTACAAGTATCATATCATATAATATTCATTGTGTACAATATGATATTATATCATAATAGTAGAAATAATCATCATGAATAACTGTGTAACATATATATTAGAACATCATTAATATAATATATATTATAAGTAAGGTATCTAGAATAATCATGTCTTGTGTGGTATTTTTTTACTATACAATATTATATCACATACAATATCATATTATATCATGTCATATTAGTAAAAATAGCTAGTTAACATCATATACAATACTTGTTACCTCTTGTTCATTGTAAATCATAATTATATCATATCCCCTTATATCTTTCATCATGTATTGGGTCACATCACTAACCCCATGTCATTTAAAAAATTTTCCATTTTCTTACCCTCCTAAACAATGTATTCCATCTCTACCAACATGAATCATATAATCACTACAGGAAAACCCCTTATTACCGGCGGACAAAATCCGCCGGAAATATTAGAAATCCGACTGAAAATATAGTTTCTGGCGCATGTTTCGGCGTATATTTATCCGCCGGTTTAAGTCGCGTCGATAATTTCTTTCCGGCGCATGATTTGCGCCGGCAATTTCTCCGGCGCAGTTTCCGATGAATTACCGGCGAAAAAATGGATTGTTGTCGACGTTAAAAAACGTCCTAATTCCGGCGCCATATGCGCCGGTAATTAGCGTCGCATTATGCGCCGGACATTACCGGCGGATAAAACGCCGCAAAGTGTGACGTAGAAACCCCACGTGTTTTCCCGTAGTGAATAGTTAGTTTTTCTTGTCTACATATATTTCTTAGTATGTATACATATACATTTTTTTTATGTATAAAAAATGTTTGACCCCATATTCAAGATCCAACTAATTATATCAATTTCTTGTGCATGTAAAATGACATGTAAATCAATATAAAGATGTTCATAAAATAATGTAATATGCTCATTTTCACATATTTATAATCTCAATATAAATCGTAGCAGGCGTGCATGCTTTAACAACACGGGTCATATTAGCTATACATGTCTTGTCAATCATAGAAGGTGTGAATGTCGCTAACCCATCATTTATTTTTTCAATATCGAATGAAATAATCAATTATCATTTTCTTAATATGTTTATCTTGCTTGATTTTGGAGAATATGTCTCAAATTTTAAAAATGCAAGATGAAAATTCAATATGATAATGTTAATAGGTGCGGAATAAGTAGATGTGTAACATACTAAAAGTAACAAGATAAAAAGTTAGCAAAGTATTAAGATATCATAAATTTTGTAAGTTCTGAGCAAATTAAAATTGCAAAATCATTAAAATCAAATATAGGATAACATCAATTTACGTAAAGATTAACAATTTTTCTAACTGATTTGATGGATAAAATCGGCCCAAACATTCTCTCCTCCTCTTCTCTTCTTCATTTCCTTCTCTTTCTTTTCCTAGCCAAATGAATGAATGAAATGGATTTTAGATTTTAATAAGTCTTCATTGTAGGTTTAGATATTTTTCTACACATTTGAGCTAGTACAGTAGCTCCAAATTTTCCAGCACTGTCAAGAGCAGATTTCAGGTATTCAAAATAAAGATCTTAGCCTATCTTTAGGTGCCCATGTAAAAAAGTTGCCAGCGCCACCATTATAGCATCGCAACGTGTTGATTTGAAATTATTTTCAATTAAAAAAATTTGTTTGGAAGGTTTTAATTGCTCATTATTATAATTGATTAGGGAATAAATATTTTTCCTAATTAATTGATTTGAATGGGATTTGATTAGGAAGCTTTTTCCTTATTGTTTTGTTTCAAATATATAAATTGAGGGGTTTTTGGGCTTTTGCATGAGAGGAAGATAGAAAGCTTCAAAGTTATTGTAATTCTATATTGTTCTTCAATATTAGTGAAATCATCATCCCCTCCCTATAGACATAAGCATCTTCATCGAACCATATAAATCATCGTGTTTATTGTGTTTGTGTTATATAATTTTATTTCCGTTATAATTGTTTGGACAATACAACACTCCTAAGGAGAAATTCTTAGGCATGCAAGAAAATTTTCATCAATCTTAAATAACATATGATTTTATATCATGTCCTTAGAAGATTACTACAAGCAATGTAATTAATGCAGAAGAGGAAATTACAATTTTACCCCTAGTAATCCTATCATGAACTCCTACTTTGCACATTGTCGGTTCATCACAACTGCCTCTAGCAGCCCATCATAAACTTCTTTCCTCCTTCACATGATGCTTCACACACCATTTGTTTGTCAATGCCTACCCGAGCAAGCTCTCATCCTGAAATTCATCGATATCTCATACATGCCGATAAGAACCGATTCGAACATCGACTTTTCTAATGATCATTTCGAGCCAACGTTCGAATGAACATAAAACCCAACATGGATGCGAATGCCATTTGTGAGATCATAACATATTTGAATTGTTTGAACCATTTAATAAGTACTGTCTAATTTAATTAACATTTTTAAAAATTTAATCTCAAATTATTTATTGTATAAATTTATTTTTTGGTAGAGAAGATTTACCACCTGGGACCCACTTCGGTATAAAAAAAATGCAGCGAGGCAGAATCAACCGTTTGATCAAATCGGACGGCTTAGAACGCCTAAACTTGCGTCGCACGCCACCTGCTTCCTACTGACGTAGCTATTCGGCTCTACTTCCGCGAAGTATCCAGCGCTCCATCGCCCTTTGTCTGGCTTTCGCACGCTCATCGCAATCTTCGCCTTCGGCCTTTTCTCCTAACTCCGGCACCCTTACAACTAGATTGTTCAAGAATTTATAGAGGGAAAGAGCCACCTGCCTTCACAAAATTTTGGTCCTAGCTGATCGATTATGGCGACGTTTGAGGTTCTCCCTCTTGAATCGCTGCCCTTAGGGTTTCGCTTCCGTCCTACCGACGAGGAGCTACTGAGCCATTACTTGAAGCGTAAGATCAACGGTAGGATCAAAGCTGATAGCGCCGTCATCCCCGAGGTCGATGTCTGCAAGTATGAACCTTGGGACCTCCCTGGTACCTCTCTCTCTCTCTCTCTCTCTCTCTCTCTCTCTCTCTCTCTCTCTCTCTCTCTCTCTCTCTCTCTCTCTCTCTCTCTCTCTCTCTCTCTCTCAGCAGGAAATTTAAGAAAAGAACTACATTTTTTAAGGCGCGCCTTGCTGATATGATGTTCTTTTCGTTATTCAGAAAAATCGATAATAAAATCTGGTGATCCGGAATGGTTTTTCTTCGCTCCAAAGGATCGCAAGTACCGGAACGGCAAGCGCTCGAACCGGGCCACGGAAGCCGGCTACTGGAAAGCCACGGGGAAGGACAGACCTATCAGGACGCGTGCGCCGCCCATGGCCATTGGTATGAAGAAGACTCTTGTCTTCTACCGTGGCCGCGCCCCAAAGGGGGAACGCACCGGCTGGATTATCCACGAGTATCGCACTGTGGAGCCGGAATTCGATAAGGTGCGTTCCGGTATTTTCTTTAGTTTTCTCTTATTATTCAATCTCCCTTATCGAGGAGAATTTTTAGTTTGATTTTCATTTGATGTTCCCAGACTTATTTTGTTTTGGAATTATGGTCATCAGAAGCGATTGTAGTTGCATCTGAATTTGTTTGGAAATTTCGTTATAAGAAAGAGTTCAGATTGTTCTAATATGTGGAAATTCCTTTTTTTTTTCTTCTTATTTGATTGATGTTAAAATCTAAAATTGCTTATTTTTATTTGAGGGAAGAGAAAAATTGTATGCATTGTTATTCGCTTAGGTTTCTAGCATTCTTAGACAGCTACTATTTTTGGTATGCATGCTTCTTACCGGAAGAGGCTTTCTATGCTGAAAAAACACTTGAGTTTCAGTATCAAATGTCTTGTTGATGAGAGTTTTTTGTAATCATATTTAGTAATCTGCAATAATTCTGTTCCATGTCTTGATTGATTTGGTTAGGCTTTGTTTTATCACTTGCTCTTGGTTACAATCTTATCATTATCATCATTTTAGTCATCTGGATTCTTAGTTCTAGCAAATGGTTCATCATTTTGTTTGTGATTTCCCATCATGTTCTTTTTGATAAAAGATATTTTTAGGCTTTACTTATAATCAGATAAATAGGAGAAAAGCTTTAGTAGAGGAAAAATGAACGTAGGAGACAAATAGTTGAATTGTATTATTAACAATAACTAGCATTTTGAAGTTTATAGGGACCTTTTCTACAAGAAGAAACACTTCCTATTTGGACATTTTTTGTCTCTACTTAGTTTCTTGTATTTGATGTCTTCTCTATGTGTGTTTAATTCTATTACGCAGCCCCACTTTAGAAGATTTTTCTCTGCTAGATTGTTTCTATTTGCATAATTTGTAGATGATGATGAAGCAATGACAAGGTTGCCTCATGTGAACTGTAGATACCAAGTTTGAACCTCATAACCTCTTTGTAGCACATGAATTAGACTACTTATAGTTATATCTTTCCGTGGTAGCCTTTGTTGGTGCCTCGTGCACTTGGTACTCCCTTCTCTTTAATAGACGATATATTAGAGATAATGGCATGCATTGTTTAATGTATATATCAATTTTAGTTGCAAGAGAACTTTTCAGGTTGACTTTTGAGAATGTTCATGTTTTACAGGGTTGTTTCGTTCTTTGTAAATTGTATAAAAAGCCAGAAGAGAAGATCGGAACTTCCAATGCTGACAAAATCGATGGCAGCATCCTTTCTCCTGATATAATCTGGTCCTCTCCAGATACCACGGCACAGGGTGATGATGCTTTGTATGAAACAACCCCACTGCATCAGGAAATTGTACCTCTCAATTGTCCTGAAACAGTTGATGAGTCGATGACAAAATCGGAAGAAACGCATAGCTATAGTGATATCACTGCAGATATTAGTGCTAGCTGTATATATATGTGTAATTTGAAGGTGAGCAAATCTACTTTATGTTTTTAATTAGTAATTGGTAGAGTATTCCTATTAATTATTCTTTCATTCTTACCAATGTCTTGCAAAAATTTGCTTTAACTGCTTAATTTTTATCAATTTTTTGTTGTATCTTTCTCATTAAGCATTTTCTTTTCTAATTTTAAATTCAGGATGACTTTGATCCAAGCAATTTAAGCAGCTTAAATATTGGATTCGAGCAGAATGATTCTGATTTATTTCACTACAATTCTCCTTCAGATATGAATTACCTACATTTTGATGATAATGGTGTTGGTGCATTCTTAAAAGATGATGATGATGACCTTGCTAAATTATTATTAGATTCCATTTTTGTTTCTGATGAAGAATGTCTGCCTGAACTTAACCAGTTTCTGGGAAATACTACGGAAGCTGTGCCATCTACTCAAGCTTGCCCTTTTAAACAAGAGACTTTCTTGGATAATACTTCTGGCATTGACATTATAATTGGGAATAATGCGGATGTTGAAGTTCTACTGCCACAGGTATGGGTTTTTAAGTGAGCTTAATCTTTTGTAGTTTGTATTATTTTTTTCCCTGTTAGTTCTATTGTTCTTCTTCTTCTAATCTGAGTTAATTTCTTCTCTTTTTTTTTCTCAATTGTCTGCTACAGGACGCCACTGGTTTGGCAGCTTCTTACCAAATGAGTGGGTCAATAAGCCCATCAAGTCATTTTATGCCTATTACTTCTCACTCATACAATGTATTAGGACCTCAGTTTGATTCTTTCATCAAAAACTCTACAGAAAATGAACTTCAATCCATGGCTTCCTTTAATGGAAATGCCATGTTTGAGGGTCTTGAAGCATCAGAGACTCTATTTAGCGTTGCGGATCTCTCTGAAGATCTGTTTAAAAATGAGCCTAATCCTTCTGGTGAGGACAATTCCACCGGTATCGGAATTAAGCTTAGGCCTCCTAGGAAACGGACTTCATCAAATCCAAATCAACTGGGAAGTCAGGGCATCGCAGCTCATGGTAATGCATTTAGGAGGATCCGGCTGCAAACTTCATTACGTGTCGGATCAACCGTGCTTACTAATCGGAATTCAAGTAGTTCTAATGGAGACCATGATGAGAAAGCTGAGATATCTGAGGTGAGATATTATTTTCAATCTAAACGGTGCATTTATTTGCTGAGATTGCTGAACATATCATGTATCATACCATTTCTCACAATTTAATTTTGACTTGCAGTCCGGAAATAATGCAGAATTTGAAATACCAAAAATGGCTTATTGTGGGCCCTCTGATAACGGTAAAATAGCAATTATTATTGTGGATGAACACATTATTACTTTCCCCCTCGCTAACTCTAGACTTCAATGCCTTGCAGATGACAATGCTCTACCTTTGCATGCAGAGGATAGCTCCAACAACTCCCAAACACCCGACCCTATACTCGGATTGAGAACTAAGGAGCCTAATGACCTTTGCGCTAAGCCAGAAGGTACTTTAAAGGAAGCACCTAAAGCTGCTTCAATTAATTTTGGTATAGTAACTGTGGTGTTACCAGTTATCCTTTGTGGTTTGTGCATCGGAATTGGCTGGTTCTTTAGCTATCGGTAGCAAGATATGGACCTGAGTTATTCAACCTCTCTTGGTAGCTTTTTCTTGTAAATATATAACAACAGGTTCCTGAGTGTTTAGGAGCAAGCTGGATTATTTAAGCTTTTAAGTTCTGGAGAAGTCAGATTTGACCGTTGGATATCCCTTCAGTTGATTCCATTTTCCAGTTTTGATTGTTCTGCGGCCTCAACCGAGTATAGGTAGCATTTGTCTTGTGCTTGTGCGCTTTGAGCCCCAGTGCTCTTCGATAGAAGCAACGCATCTGTTGTGAATTGCTAGAGTTCCCATATCCATTTATTTTCACTGTTTAAACTTTATATATTTATCTATAATAGAATAACTTCCTCCCATGTAATCTATGTCTTTTGTTGAACCGGAAGATCCTGTATTATTTTTCAAGCAGTGCTGGAAATTTTGTTGCAGTTTTATTGCTACTAGCGATTTTGAGCCTGTAACTTGTATATATTGCTTGGTGTTGGTTTGGTGTTATCAGGGTTGTGATGAGGAGAGATTATTACTCAGTGTCCGGACTGTCTGGAGGTGAATCCGGATGCACCATGTCACCCGGGCCCTGGGTGATGTGGTGCGTCTGAATTCGCCTCCTAACGAATCCGGACGCTACACGTAATAAATTTCCCGTCATGAGGGCGTGCCTATAAGAGATATGAGCTAAAATTGTTAAGGCATATGATTATTGAATTCAAATTTATATGCGATAATAACCAAATTTATTGACAAAAAAGATTGAAATTAGAGAATAGAAAGAAAGGGGAGAAGAAGTGAATATGAAGAGAATGTTTGTTGTTAGTATTTGGTCTAGTTTTATATGTTGGTTTTAGTTTTTTTTTTTTTTTTTTTTTTTAGCTATTTTGTATAGCTAAATGTTAGTCTTAGTTTATAAATAGAAACTATGATTACTAGTTGATTGGGTTGTATTTTCAAGAACAAATCTTTATCAATAAAGATTTGTGAGTTCTCTTCCTTTCTCCCACTTCTCTTTTTTGTAGGGTTTCTCAAGAACAAAACAATAAAGTTGATTGGACAATCAACTTTAGTGTGCTTCTTTAAAGCATTTAATTTCTAAATTTGATGGCGAGTTTGCGCTCACAACCTCAAAATCCTTCTGTAATAGAACCAGTTTTTCTAAAATGGTTAAATTACATTTCAAACCCGGTTGCAGCAGAAGGATTTGCATAATGCAGAATAGAGTGGTAAATTCTCTAGTTTCTATGCTGCTAATTTTTAGGCTTCGCATACGAAATGAACCTGTTTAGTTTTAAAATTGCACAACTAGGTGCTTTTAAATATGAACCTTGTTAGGCCATCTCCAGCCAAACAGTAAATGTATGGTTTCAACTACCGCGAGCCTCCTCCCGAATGTAAAAATAAATGTAATTTTGCAGTTGTGAGCAGTGTGATGTCAATATTGATATTGCATTAGTCACAATTTTTTATTTTTTTATTTTTTTCTGAAAATGAAGATGATAGAATCTACATTGATTCCATTCTTTTCTCGTGTTAGAAATATAATTCGATTGGAGATTAATTACTTTTTGATATGACTATTATTGTATTTTGAAGTAAAAAATGAGATGTTCGGTTGGGGAAAAGACCAGGTTCAAGCCTTCTTTAAGAAGTGATCATATCCTGAAATATACGCTTGATGAGTGTAGGATTATTTGGTATTTTATGCTTTAATTTTTTTTGATCAAAAATATATTTCTTGTGTTTTACTCTATAGGAATAGATAAGTCTGATTTAGGAAAAAAAAAAGTCATGGGTTAGTCGTGGGTTAAAGCTTTGACGCCACTTCTTCCACCTTTTGTGTGGAGATTGGAGGCGGAACGCCGTTCGGAGGCCAACCAGAATACATCATGTCAGTAGTACCGAGCTGTGGTATCGAGCAGCACCAAGCCACGATACCGAATGAGAAGATACTCTTGACATGCAAGTTTGAAAGCAGATTTCAAGGCTTTAGTTGAGCGAGTGACTTAGGCTTCGTTTGGGACGGCTTTTTTACTACTTCGTAAAACAGCTTTTTAATACAAAATTTTTATTTTTTGTACTAAAAAATTACTTTAAGAAGCAAAAAGAAAGCCGTCCCAAACAAGACCTTAGTTGAGCATTTCCCAAAGATTAAGGATTTTTCATAATCTTGAGCGAGTGGGGCAATTCTGCTTCGATGTGGAAGACGTTTCTACTTGGAGATTCATACTAATGTTAAAAACCTTTTAGTTGGGATTGTTGTCGTCTTCCAATGGATAGGATCGTTGAGGATCAATGCTTTTCTAATTTTTATTTAATAGGTGCTAAAACTTTATATCCCTTGGGCAATGGACGGATGGATAAACCACGTAAGCTTTGAGATTAGTATTATTAGATTTTTTAATTAGGTAATTTAAATTTTTTTACTAAAGAATTAATTTAAAATTTAACAAGAAAATTATCCCAAATACTTCAAATGCACGAAGGCCTGTTGCTGTTGAATACTCTATTTTATACACTCCCAACTTCGTAGGAATTTTTTGATCTCTTCTTTATGTCAAGTTGAATGCCATAATTTTAGTATAAAGGACGTTGCAACCTGTAGTTTAGAATATTCTGCAACTTGTTGCTTAAAATTGCCGGAAGAAATATTGTTATATCATTTGGGCTGTTAATAAATGATTCGATCCGTCAAGTCGATTCAAAATATTCAGGTTCGAATTAACCCGCTTAAATAGGATGAGTGAAAACTGAGCGAACTTAAACCAGTTCTTGGAAGAAGAAGATGAGAGAATAGAGAGAGAACGAGACATAGAAAGATACACGCAATAAGAAAAGAAATGTTTTTCATTGCTCAGGCCGAAGCCCTATACATACGATATATAGACTCCTTGTGAGGAGACGGACACGTGTACAGTACAGCCTATGTAATGTAATTACACTTAGTCTAAACATTTCTTAGTAATCAGTATTATTATGCTCTAATACTCCTCCGCAAATGGATGGTGTTGGAGATGCAGTAAGTTTGTCTAGAAGATGTTGGAACCTTGGTGTAGAGAGCGGCTTCATGAGGATGTCAACAACTTGATCGATGGTGTTGATTGGAAGAAGACAAATGACCTTGTTGTCGATGTGATCACGAATGAACCTTTGGTCGATTTCTATGTGTTTAGTTCTAGCATGAAAAACCGAATTGTTTGCCAGTGCAATAGTCGAGATGTTATCGCAGTGCACATATGTTGGAAGATCGGTACTGACGTTGAAGTCTGATAGAATACGACGAAGCCAAATAGTGCCAGCTGCCAGGTTTTAAAAATCGGACCGGACGGGCCGGTTCAACCGTGAACCGGCCAGTTGTCCGATCCGGCCCAGCCCAAAAATCGGCTTCACAGAGAACCGGCTTGAACCGGACTGAACCGGCGGTTCAACCGGTGAACCGGCGAACCGGTCCAGGTTCAAAAGAACCGGCCGGTTTCAAAAAAAAAAATGTAATGATAAATAAAATATAAATAATATATTTTACTTCATTATTTTTTTAAAAAATAATTTTTTTATTAAATAATGAGATTTTTGATACCATTATATGTGGTTATCACCTCATGAAACAAGTTTTTTAAGAGAAGAGTGAACTATATATAGAGCCAAAAGCCAACTATCTCTTACTCCTTCATGATGTGGGACTAAAAAAGAGTACATGATAACATGAATGCTATGTGAGCTTGGGCTTTATTGGACCATTAAATTGAGTTTGCTGGGCCAAAATTTGGGCTAGTTGAGTGCAAATTTTTTTAAATTTTGTATTATAAATTTGTTATGATGTATATTTATAAATTAATTATATAAATTTATATATTATATTAAATATTATTCTTATTACACATTTTTAAATTTAATATTATAAATTTATAAATTATATTAAAATTTTTAATTTGTTATAATGTATATTATAAGAATATCATTTATTATAATTATAATAAAATATAAAAATTAATTGTAGTTAATTTATTAAATATTCATAAATATAATATAATTAACTAAATATTTTATAAATTATAATTATATTATAATATATTCATCATTTCAATTTAATTTAATTATATTAAAAGATAATTTATTAAAATTATATAATTTAAATTCTTAGAATTATATTATTTGATGTTAAATTCACGTAATTATCCTATTAATGTTATAAATTTTTAATAATATTAGCATTTATTACATCATCCGGTTCGACCCCGGTTCGACCGGTCGAACCGGTTGAACCTTGAACCTCTCCTTCTTCCGGTTCGTTGTCCGGTCTGGTTTTCACAACCTTGGTCAGCTGTTATCGCAGCCAACGCTCTGTATTCATATTCTGTAGAAGATCTTACTATGGTATGTTGCTTTTTCACCGTCCAGGAAATTATAGTATTACCTAAAAACGAGCAATTACCCGAAGTAGATTTCCGAGATATGGGATTTCTTGCTCAATCGGCATCGGAGAATGATTGAAGAATAAGATTGCTTTTGGTAATAGGTATGCCAAATGAGATTGTTTCCTTGATGTATCTTAACAGACATTTAAGCATATAAATATGTTGAGAAAGGGGATTATGCATGCGTTGATACGACAAATTTACCGCATATGCAATATCTGAACGTGTTAAAGTAAGGTATTGTAAAGAGTCTGTTAACCACCTATACAAGACGGGATCAACAAGATTGTTGTCCTTGGGATATTGAATTGGCAATTTTGTGCATGTAGGATTTGACAACGGGTTACAATTAGTCAGATATGCTTGATGTAGAATTGAGTTAGCATATGATTGTTGAGATAAGAAATAGTTGTCATTTTGATGGGTTATTTGAATGCCAAGAAAAGAATGAATAGCTCCATGATTTTTCATAGCAAAGGTGCTATTGAGTTGTTTTAATATGTCAGTTATAGGTTCATGTTTGTTACCTATGATAAGTATATCGTCAACATACATTAGTAGAAAAATATGTGTCCGACTGGTTTTTGATTAGCAAAGTCGGGTCCGATTTGCTGTGAAAGAAACCAAGGGAGAGAAGATAAAATGTGAAGGTGTTGTACCATTGTCGTGGCGCCTATTTGAGTCCATATATGGCCTTCTTTAGGAGACAAACATGTTCTGGATTTGATGAATCTTCAAAATCTTTTGGTTGAGTCATATAGACAACTTCAGATAATTTGATGTGAAGGAAGGCATTTGCAACGTCCAATTGTTGGATCGGCCAGTTGTTTCGTAGTGCAACATTCAATAGAATGCAGATGGTAGGAAGCTTGGCCATCGGACTGAACGTTTCTATGTAGTCAATATCATATCCCTGGTGGTTTACCATTGCCACGAGACGAGCTTTGTGCGTTGCAACTGATCCATTTGCATGATGCTTAGTGCGATATGTCCATTTGCAACCTAAGATTTGAGCATTAGGAGGTGGAAAGACAAGTTGCCACGTACCTTGTTTTTGTAAAGCAAAGAATTCGTTCGCCAAGGCTTTCCGCCATTCGAAATGTTTGATAGCCTCGGCATATGTTGTCGGATCATAATCAATAGGAGAACTGGTTTTTTTCATGAAGAAGATTAAGTCTTTGACGAGATTTAAGCGAACCTGTTTGTCTTCGGGTGACCATCGGATGACAAGAGGTGTGGGATGGTATTGCAGGTAGATTGGGAATGGTGTCCAATCTAGTATGTTGCGGGAGAAATTATTGTGTGCGGAATCCGAATGCATTCGGATTCCAATCACCGCATGCCACGTCATCGGATGCACTCCCGGGACCCAGTGCATGTATTGACGTGGCGCATTGTGATTGGAATCCGCACACAATAATTTATCCTATTGCGGATTGATAGATGAGGAAACAGGACATTGCTCATTGATGGTAGTAGTAGTAGGCAATATCACAGTTGGAGAGATAGTGGATTGATCGTGTTTCAGACAAGTATTGTGAGGAGTGAGAGTGGATACGGGAGTCAATATGAAAGGGGAGCAAGTCTCCGAAGGTTTAATAAATCTAGAGTTAGAATTAACACATGGAAAAGGATTTTCTTTAAAAGTAGTAAGACGAGATATATGCACCTTGTTGGCGGTGAGATTGAGGCATTTATAAAACACATGAGTTGGTAGCAAAAAATGATTTGTTTATTTTTTTTACTCATGCATATAATCATCTTATTTTTTATCGAATATTCTAAATTTTCTAGTTAATAAGTTAGAATTTTTTCAACCAAAACTAGTTAATGAGTTGGATCCGGGTTATTGGGTTTGCTAGTAGCTCAGGTTCAGATTGACAATATTTGGGTCAGGTCAATTTTAGGTCAGACTCAAACTTGACCCGTTAACTTGTTTTGACACGCCTACATATCATAGTGCAAATAACTTTATCGTTACTCTTTATAGACTTTATAGACATCAAAACTAACAAATCTATAAAAATTCAAATTGATAAGTGTCCACAATAATCACACAACATTGATTATATTCTTAATGTATGAGTTCTTATGACATTTATCATCTTATTATAAGTTACCAATTAATTTCAAAAGCCTTTGATTGATTTAATACTACACAAATTACTATGATATATTGATCTTTTAGCATACTTATAATATTGCCACATTCAATGTGTCGAGTCTATTTCAAACATAACCATGCGGTTGACTAAGAAAGCATTATCAATGGGATCTCTTATAATGTGTTCATATTGTATGTTCCTGCTTAGCAATAGCAATAATAATTATAACTTTTAAAGCTTCGTATTAGCTTAAATATGTGTTCTAATGTATCACAAGTTGAAGGCTAAGTACCTAACAGTTCAATAAAGAGCTATGTGTGATTTACTTAATTTGAAAAGTGTCGAACAACAAAGAACTTGCTTGCATATGATGTCGGAAAATAATAGTTACATTTGGGATGGTTTTCTTACTGTTTTTTAAAACTATATTTTTTTTGTACAAAATTTTAATTTTTGTGCTAAAAAATAGCTTTAAGAAACAGTATGTAAGCTGTCTCAAACGAAACCAATTTTAAAATATGCTTATATTGAAGAGCATTTAATTTGGAGAAATATATGTTTATTTTCATATATATTCATATTGTATGCTTATTATAAATATGTGCCTATATGAATAAGATATATCAAAATATTTCCTATCAACATGGTTTCAAAGCTTGATTAAACTCTAGTTTTTTTTTTTCCCCTCATCTGTCTCCTCTATTCAAAATAGTGTCGCTTGCTTAATTTTCCCTAGATCATGCCCATGCCCTAAGCAATCAAATTTAACGGTACTAATGTTTCGTTTCGGACAGTTTTCTAACTGCTTTCTAAAACAACTCTCTAATACAAAAAATTTTAATTCAAAAAAAATTTGTACTAGAGATATACTTTTAAAAGTAACAAAAAGCTATTCCAAACTAATTTATTGTTGTTTAATTTATTTCATCAAGTCGCTTACTTTGACTATAAATTTGTTGGAGTAAATCTTCCGATGATTATGAATCTAAGTCTAAAAGTTTTCAAATATTTGATCAAATTTCATGCAAAACAATTGATTTCTCTGTAGGCTTGTCATCTGTCTCCGTATTTTTATTTTCTAATGTCTAATTCTATAACAATAAAAAATAAGTCTAATGCTTTATTTGTGACAGATTTGTTACTATTTTTCAAAGCATCATTTTAATGAAAAACTTATAATTTAAAAAGTTTTATATTAAAAAAGTTATTTTAAAAAATAATAAAAAATTATCAAAAATAAAAGCTAAATTTAATATATCAAAATAAATATTATTTCCACCATTAAATAACCAAAATAATCCTTTTCTAAAGTCCGAATAGGTTATTCCTATCAATATGAAGAGGCTTCTGACTACGAAAGTGCTAGGAAGAGATCAAATCACATTTGGCACGCCCAGCATCTTTTGAGAAAACAAGTTGAAAAGGACACGTGGAAAGTTTTAATTCCACTAAATATGACACGTCGGCATTCGTTGTAAAGCGGCGTCGCACCGTCAGCTGTCGGCCTTCTGCCGCCGCATGCGACAAATTCTAGCTTCCAGCCAACCACGTGGAATAACCAAATGGCGCCCATCCTCTGCTTGCCTAATTTTTTGAATCCCAAGAGAGAGCCCCATGTTTTATGGAAAAATAAGTCTTTTCTTTTTTTTTTTATAATTTGAAATAAAAACATTATATTTCTATTTGATATCTTATCAAAAATCATCATAAACAACTAAGAATCTCAAAACATATATAAATTGATAACTTCCCAAATTAAATGCAAGGCCATACACTTAAATTTCAATAAACTTATAATCAAATGACAAATACAACGATATCAAAATCGAAATAACAAGAGCCCAAATTGGTCCAAATCGGAGGTGAAAGCACATTTTGAATGTTCAAAGTTTAATAACTTTATGTGAAATAAATTTATATGAAAATCATGAAAATTTTGAAGTATAACACTCTGGCGCCGCTAATCTGATGAGCATTGCAGCGCTAGGCCATGAACAACATATAAGATCTTCCTGCCTCTCTCCACCGACTCGCTCACTTGGTTGATTGGCCATAAATAAATTGAAAGATGGGAAGAAGAGAGAGGAGATAGAAAGGCTTTTGGATTATATTTGTCAGTTGTTAATGTTACAAATTTTATTTTCATTTTTTATAAATTACTATCTTCATATTTTTATTTTTGATGATTTTAATTTCTATGAATTTTATCTCTTATAAATATGTCAAAAATACATTATCTCATGATTTCATAAGTTTCATAATACAAGTTTGGATATGTTGTAAATTTGATCATTCTGAATAATTTGATATAATTTATTACATTTTAAATGAAATATTAAATCATATAATATAAATGATATGATAACTCCACGTGATACCCTACTGATTAATATAATTCACTATTGGGAGTCATAAGGAGCTAAGAATTGATTGAAAGTTATAAAAAATCGAGGTAACTGATTCTTGTGATTCAAGAGTTATAAGGAGTATATTAATTAGGAGTTATAAGAGGCGACTAATTGAGAGCATTGACAGAGCCAAGGGGGGCAAGGGGGGTCACGTGCCCCCCCTAAAAAAATGAAAAATATATATATATATGGAATATAGAGATAAAATCAAGTTGGAAATTTCAAAAATTAAATCGGAGATCATATGAACTCCGATTTCAGCAAACTTACAATCGAACTGAACGTCTCAAAAATGCAAACACAACGACACCAAATTCGACTCAATCCGAACCCAAATGACTCTAAATCAAAGACTCAAAGCATATTTAGAAGGTTTAAACCATAATTTGGATTATCAAAAGGTTTCCAAACATGACATGCTTATAGTCGAATTGAGCGGCTAGACGAGATGAATCCAACGAGCCTGAGATCGCTGAATTCTGATATCACTATGACATTTAAATGACCACTAAATGTTCCACAATCAAGAAATTTAAGATCGATCTTCCATTTAAATCACTCTCAATTTAATTTCCTATTCATTTATATTTTTTTTCTAGGTTGATATTAGCTTAATCATGTATTGATTCGATCTTAAAGAGATTTTATGATTTATTTTTGTGCAATGAGATTTTTAATATTACGTATTTAGTTAATATAATTAATTCTAGCAATAATCAAGTGATTTGATGATTGGAAATCATTTTGTGAAGAAAAAAAAATAAACTAATTCACTATCAAAGTTTTATCATTTTTAAAACTGACTATTTTGATCCCAAGTCCAGATGTAAAAATTTGAAGGAAAATAAAAAATAATAATTTAGGCCCCCCTTAAATATATTTTCTGGCTCCGCCACTGATTGAGAGTCATAAGTGAAGGAGTAAGATAACCTTAAGATACTCTTATTGAATATTTAAATACTGATACATACACTACTATGAACAATGTATTGATATTGTGACTGAAACTAATATTATTTACTGTCTTTAACAATATTTAATGTTATTGATCATGATACTAATATATATTATTGCATGCATTAGTATTGTTTACTATTACTGATATTCTAACTAATTATATAATGAATTGAAATGTGATGAACTATAGAAGAATAAATTGTATATATATATATATATATATATATATATATATATATATATATATATATATATATATATATATATATATATATATATAATTTATAGTATATTATTCTATTTTATCTTGCATTTATTTTAGTAGTAAGATTTTAGTTATTTGATGGGTTTTGTACTCATTATGTAGTTCTATATATTTTTAGGAAAGGGTAAAGATCCTATAATATAAGGCTCTGGACAAAATGCATAATCTTATTACCTGCAGTTCTAAAAAATATATAATTATGTTTCTTTCCACTATTCATTGGCAAGCCATAGTTAAATGGTTAAAATAAAAGATAAATGTAATTCTTTCAATATATATACTAATGTGTGATTCAAAGCATAAATTAGATGACCAAATGATATTCAAATATAACATAGTTAAAATTAAATTAAGTGGCTCGACGAGATGAGTCCAACGAGCACAATAGCGACTAATTCCAACATTGAATAATCGCTCTATAATCGAGAGAGTCAATATGAGCCGTCTAATGGAGCACTTAGAAATTACCCTAGATATTTGGTATATTTACAAAGCATGCCACCAAAAAAAATCTAAAAATATATGCATGCTCTCTTCATGACTAAATTCTTTGGCTAGAGATTGGAAAGAGCTCTGAGGCTTCAAGGATCCTAGAGTTCCCCAATGAAGAACCACCACCGGCAAACTTCGATCAATCATTATCGGACCACTACACGTCCACCAACTATTGTTGAAACACTACCCATCCACAAACCATCGTCAAACCATTGTCTATCAGCTGACCACCGCCTGACCTCCACTTAGCCACCTAATGAAGACAAACCACCATCGATCCTTCTATCAATGTCAAACCTCCCCCTGACCATCAACCAACATTGGACCTCCACCAAGTTGTCATCGACGCACCACTCTGACCTCCATCGACCATCAACTACGGTCCCACCAACCTCTGTCACCAATCTACAATGGTCTGTCCAACCCCCATTGGCCTCCCACTACCATCCATCCGACCCTTGTCACCACGATCCATCTGACCCCTATCTCTCACCAACTATGGTTGGTCAGACCCCCAAGCTTGCTGACTACGGTCCCTATGACCTTTTCGTCCTTCGATTATAGTCCCTCTAACCTTCATTTCCCCTTACTATATGATTCCTACGACCTCCTTTGTTCATAGCCTATTGTCCCTCTGACCTCAGTTGCCCGCTGACTAAACTCCCTCAAACCTTCGACTATGGTTACTCTAACCTCTAATTATGATCCCTCCGACTTTCGTCACCCGTTGACTAAGGTCCCTTTGATCATCAATGTTGATGGGCGATGGAGGTCGAAGGGTCATAGTTGGGAGATGATATTGATCGGAGGGGCAATAGTCAGCAGGCAACGGAGGTAGGAGGGAATTTAGTTGGTGGGCGATGGTTGTTAGAGGGACCATAGTAGGAGGGTGATGGTGGTCGAAGGGATTATAGTCGGTGGGCAATGGAGCTTGGAGGCACTGTAATTGATGGGCAATGGGCATACGAGGAATTGTAGTCGATGGGTGATGGGGGTCAAAGGGATCATAGTTAGAGAGTGATAAAGGTTGGATGAAGGCCCAACGATGCCTGTCGGATGGAAATACTACAACAATGGAAGGAATGAGGTCCAACAATGGGAGCCTTGTCATGCCCCGAGATCTAACTTGGAAAGAATGTCGATCAATAGCCAAACAATTTACCAGAGTTATCTAAATCCATCATTAAGCAATCTAACAAACATCTATAAAATTTAATACATCAATATATCAGTCGATTCATATCTCAAAACAACATGTACAAAACTCAGGAACTACACTATCAATACAAGTAGAGAAATCTATCCTGTCCTGAGTACAAAAGAATCATCTATCGATCAAAAAGAACTAAAACCTGTCGATCTGAATCAACTCCTATCTCCTGCTCCCGAGCCCTGACCTGAAAATATCAACCACATATAATGAGCTTTACAAAGCCCAGCAGGTCACCTAATACCTATAACTGAAATCAAAGCACGGCAATGCTATCAATATGCATGTCAATCTATCAATCTAAATCAGTCAATGGTCAATGAGTCTATGCAGCGGAAATCAATAGTCAATAAAACCAGTCAATGCAGCGGCAGGCAATTCGATAATTCAATTCAATCAATCATCGTCCGTCAATCAAATCAATACGGTCCAATCAATACGATCTAATCAATGAAGTCAAATGAGAAAAGCGATACGAAACAAGGAATCTATAAAACAGTCAATACGGTGTAGAACAATAGCAACAGTGAATCTATAAAATCTATAGGCAGCAATACAATGAATCTATAAAATCTATAGCTATCTATGTCCATATCAATGCTCAGTAGTCAATCGATGAAATCAGTAGAATCCGTACGATACAGTAAATCCGATCAAATCAATATAGTAGAAATCGATAAAGCAATAAATCCGTAAATCAATACAGTAAACATGCAATTCAATACTATATACTGAACAAGTACAATCTACTGGCTGTGTTGCTGTTGTAGAATCCATGTTGCTGTTGTAGATATCAATTTACATTGGTTCAATCAATAAGAGTCGTCACTCTTTTCGCCCGTCGGCATATCAATAAACTCCTTATGTCTCCCTTCAATATATCAATAATCAATGTTTAAAGGAAAGCCCGTCGGCCCACCATCCTGTACAGGTATCAATATCAATCTCCAACCAATGTTCAACCAGGTTCCACTTGCGATCAGTATCAATAGTCAATTCAATCAATAAACAATTCAATAGTCAATATAAAGCAGTCATATCAATAATCATATTCATATCAATTCAATCTATCAATTCCAGACAATTCAGAAATCATACGAAAATCGGGCAGCGTAACGGTAGTCGGTCAAATTTACACAAAAATCCTTCAAAAAGATACAATAACCAAATTCTTCCAAATTACAGTAGAATATCTATAACATCATTACAAGACTATTATCCTATAGAAACCAAATCAAATCACGTCCCGATTATTTTCTATTCGATTAAAATCACGTAGAATTCGATTAAAATCTCGTAGAATCAATTCCGACCGGTAAAATCTTCGTAGAATACAGTCAAATCGTGTACAATAATCATATCTATAACATACTAGAAGTTGTGCGGTGAAAGTTGTGTCAAATCAAAATCATGTCGAAAAGTCGACTACGAAAACACAAAACAGATCCCAACTCGGTCAAAACACAACATCTTTGAAAACAGAAACAGGGTTCGGAGTCCTTACCACGAGATCTTCACTTTTCCCAACAGCAGCGTCGGACGAAAAGCGCTCCGCGGTCTCCGAAAATCAACTTTTCTCTTTTTCCTTTTCTCTTTCTCTCTCCTCAGATATTTCTGATTTTATAAAAATCTTTTCTCTCTCCTCAAAACGAGCTCATTTCCTTATATCATACTCATATCGGCCTGGCCGATCGCCCGATCGTCCCGGGACGATCAGACCAAATTCTGATCGTCCTGGACCATTCCCAGGGCGATGATCAGGACGGTATTGTGAACAGTGCAGATCGTCCTGGACGATCTCAATATCGTCCTGGACGATCCTGTCCAGAAATCATTCCAGAACACTCCAGAAATCAGCTGTTTTCCATGCACTGATCGGCCTGGACGATCCAAACTTCGTCCTGGCCGATTCTGGGAGGAAAATCCAAATCAGAGAGGAATAGTAAGGGAATGAGATATTACAAGCCTAGTGGTGAGGGTTTGCCGACGATGGTGCTGGTGTGGAGCTCTGGGATGCTTCAAGTCTCAGAGCTCTCTTGGGTCTCTTGCTTAGGGTTTAAGCATCCAAAGGTCTTAGCTCCACCTTAAGCTCCCCTTCATGTAGGAAAAGGGGATCTATTTATAGATTTTTTAGAGTTTTTCGTAAATATAGAGAAGATTAAGGACAAATTCAGAGTGTCCTTAGACAACCCATATATATTCGTTCAATCACAGAGAGTTCATGTAGCATTTAAGTCCCTTAATGATGCTAGAATTAAAAATCTTGGGTTCATTGGATTCACGTTGTCGAGGCACTCGATTTGACTATAAGTATTTCATATTTAGATATCATTTGATTATCCAATTTACACTTTAAAGCTTTTAAATATGCTTCAGTTTCTTGATTTTGACCCATTTGGGCTCAGATCAATCCAATTTTGATGTCATTCGGTTCGTCTCATTGAGACGTTTAATTTGACCATAAATTTGCTGAAATCTAAATTTGGATGACCCAAAATTTAATTTTTAAATATTCAATTCATATATGCATCAAGGTTTGTGCATGCCTCATCATGACGATCTTGATAGAGGTATCAAGTCTTAATTAAAGCTCTACATATGTGATAAAAAATTAAAAACTTTGAATAATAAGCCTGAATGATATTTAAATATATGTTATGTTCAAATTTGACTCAAAATTGATAGGAAAATAAATGAATGATCTTCAATAAGATAGCACCCGATCTGTTCGATTTTCTTATAATTCTATTTATAGCCTTAATAAAATGTGAAAAAAAAAACAACAACATTTAGTCATACTTCCAATTACTCTGATTATAGCTCAAATGTAGTAGTGATTATAATCAAATCATATCATCAATGAATAATGAATTCATTCAATTTGAGTATATATGTTATGTTTTCATCTGATTTTAAATATCTGGATTAATTTGTCATTATTTATGATAAAAATCGAACCATTAATTACCATTAAATAATATATATAACACATGCTTGTCCCTCCCAAAGCTTCCATGGTACATACAAATATCTCAATTACCATACATGCGTGTATTGCCAGACCATACATACATTCTATGAGATGGAGCAAGCATTCGGGTTCTCATCACTGAACATCTGCGTTGGGGGCAACAGCTGCGGCCGATCGAAGAAATACATGGTCGTCGGCATCGGCATCGGCATCTGCATAGGCATCCAATGATGCATCATCATCATCCTCTTCGACATCTCATCATCATGATATTGATTCATCATATACCCACCCGCACCATTCCAATACATCATCCTCTTCACCATCTCCTCATCATTGATCATGGCTTGCACCGCCGCCGCCGCCGCCGCCTCTTCCTTTTTTGGAGGCTCTTCGGCTTTCTCCTCTTTGTTTCCTTCAGAGGATTTTTTATCATCAGTTTCTTCCTTTTTGCCGTCTTCTTTTTTTCCATCGGGAGGTTTCTGAGAATCATCTGCTTTCTTTTCTCCATCGTTTTTCTTCTCTTCCTGTGGCGGTGGAGGCGGCGGCGGAGGAATGATTGTCGCGAGCTTTCCTGTTCGCCGGTAAATGTACTCTACTAGTTTATCTCCGTTAATGGTTCCGGTTACCGTTACTTTCTTCGCGGTCAGATCTGTCTCAGCCGCCTGCACTCCTGATAATCACAAGTTAAAAAAAAAAGTTAAATTAACAGTTACCAAATTTGAGGCGAATTTTAAATTGATTAAATTAAAGTTTATGAATTTTATAAAATATTTTTAATGGTATTTTCCCAGAAACATTATTTCATGATTATTTATTTATTTATTTATTTATCAATGAACATAAGCTTTCATTTAGGCTACATTTCAGATTACTTTTTTTACTGTTTTGTTAACTTTTTATAGCAAAAAATAATTTTTTAAAATTATTATATAATATAAATTTTTAATATAAGAATTTTCAAATAAAAATTATAATTATAATTTAAAAAATAATAATAAAATTTATTCCAAATAAGGCCTTAATTACCTCTCATCTTCATTATCTTTTTCCTTAGTTGTTGGGCACAGGCATCGCAGTGCATGTTAACTAACAGCTCCACTGTAACGATCCCACTTTCCTGTTCATTTAATTAAAGAAATTAGATACTAATTAAAGAGCTTAAGCAGTTATTCCTTATCAATAAGACAAGTTACATATATATAATTCACATGATTATAATTTAATAATAATTGATAATATTTAAATTAATTACCTGAGGTGGTGGTGGTTCGGCTTTTGTGGAGGCAGCAGCAGTATCTGGTGGGGGCAGTGGGGAGAGGACTTTGGCATTTCTTGATGTTTTCTTTTGAATGCGAGAACACAAATCCTGTGGATCCACTATTCCTTTTACTGTCACCTCATGCTTTTCTATGTTCATCTTCACCTCTTCAACGCCTAATCATTTTTTTAAACGACGAATCATCAATAAGTAAAAGAAATAAATACATAAAAGCTTTCTTATCACAAGCCTTTAGATTTTGGGACAGCTTTTTAAAGCAGTTTATTAAAAAGCTGTTTTAGAAAATAGTAAAAAAATTGTTCCAAATGAATCTTTATTTTAATAACTAGGCTTCATTTGGGACTACTCTTTAACAGCTTATTAAGGTTTTGTTTGGGACGGATTTTTTATTGCTTTTTAAAACAGAGTTTTAGTACAAATTTTTTTATTTTTTACTAAAACTCCATTTTAGAAAACAATAAAAAATCCGTCCCAAACGAAGCCTAAAACAATTTTTTAATATAAAAATTAAAATTTGTGTATTAAAAAATTGCTTAAGCACTTTTGGCCCAAATGGTACAACCGAATTGGTCTCTTTTTTTTAAAGTGGGCAAAATAAAATTATGTGCACATAGCATTAGCAGTGAAATAAAAAACATCATGAAATTTTAATAAAATGAATTAATTAAGGGAAAAATATTCAAAACATTTATTCTATTAAGAAAAAAAAAACTTACATAAAAATTTATATCATATATTTCATAAAGTTATATAAAAACTAGTTATAGATTTTAAAAATAGTTATTGAAATTAACAAATTATTAACTTTTCTTTTTCAAAAAAGGGAATACAAATGTGAGAAACAAAATGGTAACAGGTAAAGGTTTTTTTTTTTGCTCTTTCTCATTGAAATTTTAGCTTTGCCATTGCTTACACCCATTAAATTTAAGATGATTTTTTTTATAATTAATTATAATTATACATAGTATGAAATTTGAGCTCATAATTAATCCCTAATGTAATTACTTATATAAAATTTCTTATGATATGTCTTACAAAATGGTGTTGAAACTATCTTAGGGTTCATTAGGGACGGCTTAATTTCTTATTACTTATTAAGACTTCGTTTGGAATGGCTTCCTTACTGTTAAAAAGCTACTTTAAAAAGCAGTAAAAAAATTATTCCAAATAAAGTTTAAAATAATTTCCTAATACAAAAAATTTAATTAAGAAAGTCGCCCAAACCAAGCTTTAGTTTCATAAATGTGAAGTATTTCACAAGTAAAATAATTGAGGGAGAGCAAGACCTCTGCACTTGAGAATGGACTTCTCAATCTTCTTTGCGCAACCAACGCAGTGCAAATCAACGAATAGAACAATAGGAGGCGGCGGCGAGGGCTTCACCTCTTCTTTCTTTTCCTCTTGTTTCTCCTCTTTATGTTCGGTGGCCGGTTTCTCTTCTTGCTTAGGCGCTTCAGCTGGCTTAGCTTCTGCCTGCATAATCCATACAAATGAAATTATCTTCAAAATGAAAAGATTTAACTAACTAATGAGCTCAAAAATCCATAGAAGAATGGCTATCTCTACCTGTTTAGGTTCTTCACCCATTGGAAATGGTAGAAAAAGAGCAAGGAGGAAGAGGGACTAAAACTATCCTCCAAAGCTTCTTATATAGCTACAACTTGAAAATTACAAGACAAAGAGAAGAAGGAGAGGGGGTGGTGGCTTTTAATTGTAAAATTATTATTAAAGCTCTATATCATTCCAATGCACATGGAGCACCACTCCTTTGCAAGCTTAACTAGCGAAAGAACCCTGAGATCATACTATTATGTATATCTAATGAATGCCTGAAATGCTTTTATTTTTCTCTCAAAGGGTGGAGAAAAAAGAGGGAGAGAAAGAAAAGAGAGCAGGGGTTTTTATCGAGCTAACTAGCTAGTAGGAAGGTGGCAAAAGCAAGGGATAAAGGAAAATAAAGATACTTTTGAAAGTTGTAACTTTTAGAAAGAGAGAACTACCAAGAAATGTTGACATGACTCTACTGTTCTTTTTTTTTTTTTTCCTTTTTCTTTCAAATGCTTTGTTACTCTTGTGGGTGAAAGCAGTGACGGAGCCAGAAATTTTATTCAAGGGCTCTAAATTAAAATAGTTTTGTCTTGTCTGGAATGTTAGAATATATTAAAATAGTTCTGTTTAATGTCTCAAGAGGACATATAAGATCAAAATTAATAATGCAAATTACATGACCCTTAGAGTTTAGAAGACAGACATTTACCACGGGCGGTCTTCATTAGGGGGCGAGAGAGAGAGAGGAGAGAGGAAAAAATGAAAGCTGTGCTTTAAACACCTTAAGGCTTTCAGTATTAGCTTTAGCCAATCCTTTAGATCGAGGAGATCTCTCGTCCACAATGAAAACTCATTCCTCCCTCTCTCTTTCAATATTTTACCCCATTAGTCTTTCTCTCTCTACAGCTGAAGCATTGCTTGGTTATAGAAAGACGAGAGGATTTTAGTAGGGAAGGGAATATTTGAATTTCAATCATCCATGCATGCTTTGAAAGGGGGTGAGTAAGCCACATGGTAGGGTTGGTTGTGTGGACCTTTGTAGTAGCTAATTAGCAATGAATTTTGGGAACCAATAGATACCACATATCTTATCCTTAATTATCACTTGGAAGGTCGGTTGGAGATATATTTTTTTCATGAGGTTGCTTAAAGAAAGTTGTGGTTGCGGGTGATGATGGGGAAATCTCAATCGATCAAACTATTTGTATAAGTTCACTTGTCATTCATTGATCATAGGCTTCAGAAATCAGAATAAAGATTAAGAATTTTTTTTTATTTTTATTTTTCAAAATGAAAGCAAAATATCACATAGAAACAGTTCTTAAGGACAAATTTACCTAAGATCTTTCTTTATTGACTGAAACAAAGCCTAATTATGAATCGAGTCATTATTGCCTTGGATTGTTAATCTTGATCTGTTAGTTGAGAAATTTTGCTATCAACAAAAATATCTTGAGTTCGAGTCTTGCATATGTTAAATTCGTGCAAGTTTTATGAAACTATTCAAAATCTCTCATCCAAGAGGCTGTGAGTTATCATTTTAATCTCATTTTTTTTTGATTGATCAATAAAAATAATAACTGATTATGTACACTTAGAATGTATAAATGTATAGTTTTCGTAGATAAATTATATAATTAATTGGATTAGATGTAAAAATACATTTTTAATGTACAATGATTTGTTCAATTAGAATATTATAGTTTGTAATATGTTTATTTTATGTATTATTTTAAAATATGTAAATTTTATACTTTTCGAGGGTAAAATGCATTGCATAGTCCTTAAAAAATAAACTATTTTTATTTTATAATATAATGCAAATATTTTTGTAATTGAAATTTTTTTACTAAAAAAATATTTTAGAAAGCACTAAAAAATTGTCCCAAATAAAATCTTATTCACTAAAAAATATCAAAAGTAATAGCAATTTTAAAGTCAGTGTTAATGTGTGATGTCTGAAGTACGAACAATTATTATGTCCTCCGACCGGACGTAGAGGAACGTCCGGTCGGAGGCCAAATCAAGCCAAAAAATGAGAAATTAATACCTTGCAATACCAAACAATAACGAGGAATACCATCACGTGAAGACCCAATACCGAGTTATACCGAGTTATACAAAAGTTGTAACAAGAGAAAAAACTCGGTACAACTCGGCATTGCTCGGTATAGCTCGGTATCGGTCTTCACAAAGCGGTATTCGTCGTTATTATCAAATAATACCTAGCAATATCAAGCAAATACCGAGTTTTTTGGCAGGAATTTGCCTCCGACCGGACGTTCCTCTACGTCCTTACACCGGACCTAATAAAAGTTCCTGAAGTACATGCTTGTAGTTGTGAATGTTAATGATTCTTAATTGAATTCTATTGTAAAAGGGAACAAAGTAAGGAATCTTACATAGTCTGTCACTTTATCATTAGATCTAGGAATTTTTTTCATTTGATAATTAATAATTAATTAACTAGCCGACAACGTTATTGCTGTTGGAGATTAGTACTCTCCATGTGAAACATGGTGCACTTAATCATTTCTATGTAGTAAATAGTAATGAAAGAGCAAACAATTGATATAAATATAATCAATGAGATCTCCCGTTTAAGTAGCAGATTTGTATTTGAACAAAGACAAAAGAATGTCTCACGTAATTTTAACATAAGATCTATTTGGGATAATTATAATAGAACAGCTACTTTTTTAAAACTACTATATATTAACAGTTATGATTGTAAAAATCAATTACTCATTACAAAAAATTTTAAAAAGCAGGAAAAAATAAAAGTCAAATGGAATAATGATTGAGATATGAAAGCAAAATAGTGAAAATATTATCCCAAAAAGACCCTAAGGGCATCTCACACAGAACTCCATACCCTTATTTGGCATCCGCAAACTTCTTCTATCGAACGACAAAAGGCAGTCCATTCTCTCGTTCATGAATAGTGCGATGCCAATCTTTGGGTCACACTGTTCACAAACACATTTTTCGTCCACGAACTTCTCCAACGTTATTTTTGTTTACATCTTATTTATTTTTTAAATATATAAATTTAATTCACATGTAATTATTTGGTTAAGTTATTTAATGAATTAGATGGGATCTACTCTTTTTAAAATGGCATAGAAATGACCAAATAATAGTTTTTAAAATTATTTTGGGAGAAAAAAAAAACATCCTTCAATAGAACAAAATGATAATATCTTTTTCAGTTTTATTTTTAATTAAACTTGTTGCGGATTAGAAATACGTG
This sequence comes from Dendrobium huoshanense, assembly GCA_016618105.1. Lineage (NCBI taxonomy): Eukaryota > Viridiplantae > Streptophyta > Magnoliopsida > Asparagales > Orchidaceae > Dendrobium > Dendrobium huoshanense. Next base: position 28,758,296 of record CM028356.1, on the reverse strand, counting down.
ACGATAGAGTTAAAAAATTTCAGTCTCAGCGTTGTATGGATATCTAACACACAAACAGAGGAGAAATAATAACACACCAGAATTTTTACTAGGAAAATCCTAAAAAGGGAAAAAACTACGGGGCCACGCCCAGTTGAAATAATTTCAGTAGTATTTGTTTGAGGTATAAGAGGCTGACTCCTCCTTAAAATTTAGGACGATCAGATTACAATGTTTCACTTCTGGATTGAAATTCGATTACAAACAAGTTGTGTATTCGAGTTGAATTCAGAGTCACTCAGAATTCCGACATCACTTGGAAATTGGACAGAGTTCTGACGTCACTTAGGCGTCGGGCAGAATTCTGGAGTCACTTGGGCGTCGGGCGAAATTACGGCGTCACTTGTGCAGAATTTCGGCGGTGGTCAAGGAGGAGTTTCTTCCCTCCTATCCTGCTCTTCTTCTTCTTCTTCTTCTTCTTCTTCTTCTCTTCTTCTTCTTCTTCTTCTTCTTGCTTGGGTCCCCTCTCAAGAAAAATGAGAAATCTATTTATAAATATTCTGGAATAGCATGGCCTGTAAATAAGTGAGAAATCAGGGCTAAATGAAGAGTGGTTGGATGGACTGCCGATATTGAATCCCTTGATCGTATACCGTTCGTCAGACATTTGAAGGTCTTAATAATGTCGAAATTCGGAGATCTTGGGCTCGTTGAATTCGTCTCGTCGAGCCACTCGATTCGATTATAAGTACGTTATGTTTGAAAACCGTTTGGCAACTCAAATTATGGTTCGAACTTTACAACAGCGCTTCAGGTCCTTGATTTGGACTCATTTGGACTCGGATTGAGTCGAATTTCGTGTAGTTGGGTTTGTATTTCCGAGACGCTCAGTTTGACTGCAAGTTTACTGAAATCGAAGTTCACGTGATCCCGAATTTAATTTTTGAAGTTTCCTGCTTGATTTTGCCTCGAGAATCGTGCCCGATCAAGTTGATTTTTTGAGGATACATCAAAACTGAAAACATTTTGAGTACAAAATGCAAAGCAAGTTTTATACATTATATGGGAAATTTACCCATTATAAATGGAGTTTTTTTCTCACTTAGAATTTGTAATTAAATATTCCGGCGAAATTTTCGATAAGACTTTTTTTTTTTTTGGGAAATTTTGGGGCATAAGCCCATATATTTCATTGAAAGAGAAAAAGTTACATGTAACAATAAAATTACAAGTAAAAGACAGCCTTACATAAGCAAAACATCAAAAACTAATGTATGACCAAAATAAAACCTCATCTATACTTCTCAATACAAAAGGAAACATCAACTGAAACATAAAAGAAATACAATTGATCTAAAGAAAAGATCCCAGCCATAGAACACAGAGGATCCAAAAAATTGAGTATCTGCAACAAAAATTCAGGTCACCAAAAAGCCAGCACAATAGTAATTCCAGATAAGCTCCAGTCGCCGAGAAGTCCGAACCTGGAAACAACAGACAAGCAGAAAGAAGCAGCAGCAATGCCAATACCAGATTTCTCCAATAGCTCCAGAAATCAATTAACCAGGACTCAGAGGATCAAAGAGAGAACCAAAATAAAACCCCTGGTTGCCCGAAGACCGTCCAAGGGGAAAGATCGAAAAAGCTAGTATAAGGAGCTTCATCATTGTCCTGGTTAAAGCTCCAAACCACCAGAAAATACAAACTCTTTATGCACCAAGCAATCAAAAATTCTCCAAGAGGCCATCTGAATTTTTCCATTTGAAAACTTTAGCAGTAACAACTTTCTTCACATAAAACAGCAGTGAAGAAGAACTTCGAATTTCATTACCAAATCTCCTATTATTCCTCTCTCTCCATAATTGATATATAATTGAGCATACAGTCAGCAAATAAAAGCTCAAAAACGCTCCAGAGAATTCATTTTCCATCCAGTAAAACAATTGCAATAAGGTAGGTCTTAACAGAAAATTCCTGGATCCAGGAATTAAAGAGTTAAGAATAACAAAAGAATAAGTGCACTCAAAGAAAAGATGATTACCTGACTCAGAATTTGAGTTGCATAGGGAGCAAACCACCGGAACATTGATGTTTCTAAGCCGAAGAGCATCCTGGGTTTTTAAACCCCCAACCATAGCTAGCCAAACATAGACAGAGTTTTTCAAAATATGCTTTTTGTGCCAGATAAACTTGTGCCAGCTACAATCAGAAATTTCCATATAGTAATCCTCCACAAAGTCTTTAAATTTGGGTTTAGGACCATTCTTCCACAGCAAACAGGAGCTAGCAGACTCTTCAATTTGAAAACTACCAAGAGCAGTTTTCAAACTTTGAGGAATAAGACTATTAAAAACCCAGCAAGAGTTAGAAATATAACTCTTCAAAAAAGGATGTGGGAAATAATCCAGAGACGCACCATCCACAAACTCAGTCAAAGTAGTGTTGTTGCACCAATGATCCCAGCAAACAGAAATTGATGCATTTGGAGTAATAATAAAGTGAAATTCTTCTTGACAGATACTGCAGTTTTACAAATTGAAATCCATAATTTGCTATCTTTAGAAGAAGGAGGTCTCCAAGGAGAAATATAATGAGCAGATAACCAATTGGATAAAGGGGAAGAACAGTTATACATACGCCATATGACAGAGCAATTAAAGGCAAACTGAAGTGCATTAATTGAGGGGATACCCAAGCCCCCCTTCTGTTTAGGCAAACAAACAGAATCCCAAGAGACCATGTGTAGTTTTTTAAGGCTAGTGATGTCTCCAAAAAACAGAAATTTGGAACAAGTTTTTCTAAAAAACTTAAGAACAGTCTTTGGTAATATGGAACCTCTAATCCAATAAGCGATAGTATTCTGGATGGTAAACTTTAAATACTGTAATCTCCCAGCTAAAGATAAAAGATTGGCCTTCCACCCCGTTAATTTCTTATGGATTTTATCCATCAAAGGCAAGAAATCTTCAACTTTAAGTCTAGTGAAGGAGATAGGGATGCCAAGATATACTAATTTATTACTGACATTACAAATAAATAAAGCTTGGCAAAGCATATCCCTATTTCTAGTGTTCTTAGAAAACATCACAGAACTTTTATCATAATTAATATGCAACCCAGAAACATTAGCAAATTCTTCAAGAGAAGTAGAAAGAATACTACAGTTATCTAAAGTAGCTTCTCCCAAGATTAATACATCATCCGCATATAAAAGATGAGAAATATGAAAGTTCTCAACTTTAAAACCTTTGAAGCCTCTTTCATCAAGCAGATTGGAGAAAGCATCCATAACTAAGCAAAAGAGGAGAGGGCTTAGGGGGCAACCTTGCCTAAGTCCAGCAGACGAGGAGAAAAATCCTTCCAATGCACCATCAATGATCACAGAAAAATTAACATTTGAAATACACGCCTTTATCCAATTAATGAAAGGCTTAGGGAAACCTTTTTGCATCATACGAGAGAGTAAAAATTCTCTGGAAACAGAATCAAAGGCCTTTTTGATATCAATCTTGGCACAAAACATGTTACCTGCTCCTTTCTTATTGACAAAAGAGAGAATATCACTTGCAAGAAGAATACTATCAGTTGATAATCTAGCCTTAACAAATCTAGCTTGAGTTTCTTTAACAATAATAGGCATAATAGAGCTCATTCTATGAGCAATAATCTTGGCGATGATTTTGTATAGAGTGTTGCACAAAGAGATGGGCCTATAATCCGAAATAGCCACAGCATTTCTATGTTTGGGAATAATAGCAAGAGCAGTGGCTTTAATACCACTAGGGAGATAACCTTTGAAGAAAAAAAACCTGATGGCTTTGCAAACAAGAGGTCCAATAACGTGCCAGGTCGATTTATAGAAGTGATAATTGAACCCGTCAGGACCAGGTGAAGATTTAGAAGAACCTTTGAAGACAGCAGCTTTGATTTCATCATCCAAAATGGGAGAAACAAGATTATTAGCATAAGCATCAGGAATAATAGTACCAATTGGAAGAGAAAGTAAATTAGTACAAGAAGGCGGAGCAGGATTAAACAGATCCTGAAAATGCTTAATAATGGAATTGATAACTTCTCCTTTCTCCATATTCGGATTAGCAGTAAATAAGTTGACAAGAGATTTAGAACTGCCAATACGACTCCTGATTTTCCCATACAGAATAAAGAACTTTTTTTTTCAAAAATATTATTTAATTTCGCCTGAGTTTCCATCACTTCAAAAATTCCTGACGGATTTGCATTCATTGGTTAAACTAGTCATTTTACATAAGGTTTTATAGTAGTTAAACATTTAAATATGAAGAAGATAATTATAACTTAAAAATAAATTTATAATTAAAAATAAAAAAATATAATGTGTTATAAATTTAATAATATGTTAAGTACAAATTACCCATTAATTATTATTTATACAATTAATTATATATTTAATAATAGATATATTAAGTTATATTAATTAATCTAATTATATTAATATTTAATTACTAATTATATAATTAAGTTAAATTAGATAATTAATTTATGCACTAATTATACAATTAACTATTTAATTAATTTACTTAAGTATTAATATTTTAAATTATATTAATTAAGTTAATCAATAATAACTTAGAGGCGTCTAGGGTTTGTCTTTCATCTTCTCTTTTCGTCGTTGTTGTTCGGCTCCATTGCTTTTGCGGGAGGTGTAGAGATTGCAGGCGTCGCTTCTTCGGTTCCTTCGTGGCTATTTGACTTCGCTCCTGCGACGACTTCAACCCGGATCAGAAGTTACGGCATTTTGATCGGAAGCTACGGCATTTTGATCGGAAGCAAGAACGGGAGGTCGCTGGCTGTGAAGGTAACTTTCTCCCTTTCGCGCGCTTCTTCGGATAAATCCCGCTCGGATTTATTAAATCCGGCTACCCCTCGGATTTATTAAATCCCGGATTTAAGCTGTAAATTCGGGATTTACTGAATCCGGGGATTTAACGCTCGCACAAAAACTGTTTGGCTGGATTTAGCCTAAATCCGACTTAAATCCGGCTGTAAATCCGATACCAAACAGCCCCTTAGAGATTTCAGGCGGAATATCCAACCGAAAATGGTTATTTTTCTATAGTGATAGCATGCAGCTTAGGCTAGCCTTTCCTTTTTAAAAAAGGCTCACATTAGATCGGTGGAAAAGAAAACTACAAGTTAAAAGAAGATGTGAGCAGCCAACATTGAAAGAATGTGCTGAAGAGGATTTGGATTGTTTAGTTGACAGTCAGCAACTTGATAAATTTTCTATTTGTATTTATATGATCTTATCATTACACTGTTAATGATGCTTTTCGTTAGTTCTTAGTCTTTTCTTAAATGCTAGCTATAATGACATATTAATAAAATAATCTTGATGATTAATTAAAATAATAAATAGTTAATCCACATTAGATCGGGCTTTGTTTCCCTCAGCTTGAACTTTAAGGAAGCAGACAGCTCATCTTATTAGTCTTTTGGTTGGGAGCATAGGCTACCAACTAAAAAGTTTTGGGTTCGAATTTTATATATCTGATGTGTGTGTGAGTCAGTCTTTTTTTTTTATGTGTGTGAGTCTGTCTTAATCAGCCTAAATGTCTCAAAAAAAAACTTTAAGGAAGTTAATTAAAGAAAAATTTATGTCAGGAACTTCTATATCAGACTATATGTCGTATGTCTGGATCTATTCTTACAGAATGAGATGTTTCTTTTTAATTATAGAAATGTATTACATTTTCCTATAGTTTTTTTAATATTTTATACTTTTTTTTTAGACTTGGGGAATAGAGCTCAAACAAACACACATCACGTACGTGTAACTCAAACTCGATACCTATTAGTTAATACCCAAAACATCTAACCAACTGGCGAAGGGGAGCTGAGTCATTTTTTATTATTTATTTTATAATTGTGTAAAATATCTCATGATTTTTTTAAAAAATTACATAATTTTTTTATTTATAATAAATGCCAGCATGAAGCACTTAGGATTTGTTTAGGAATGCTGCAACTTTTTATAAAGATGATTGAGAAACTGCTTTAGGAGAGTTTTTTTTTTAACTGTTATTAGTATTATAAATATATTCCTTTTTGAAATATCAAATAAGTTTTATTTGAGACGGTTTTCTTACTGCTTCTTAAAGCATTTTTTTTGATACAAAAGCTACTTTAAGAAGTAGTAAGAAAGCTGTCCCAAATAAAATCATAATCTGATCACAAAAATAGTTTCTCATCACAAATTTTTTGAAAAATAAAAGGAAAATAATAGTTAAATAGTTGCTTCAAACATGCTCTTAGAATCTTCTAGATGGAAATTATGAAAAGAAAAATACAAATGCAAAGACACTTAAAAACCTAATGATTGATGTTAACTGTCAGTAGAACTGAAATTAGTGGATACCTAACTCTAATCTAATTGGCTGAGAGATTTGCTTCTAATCATAAGATTTAAATCTTATGGCTAACATAATTATGCTAATATGCATTTACGTTTTTTTTCTTTTTAATTATCAAAACAAGCCACGTGGTTATGACTCATCAAATTTGAAAAAAAAAAATCTTTTTTTATTTTTTAAGAAACAAATGTGACAACCAGCCGCGTGGGTATGACTCAACAAATTTGTACCAGACGAAAGCAACTCCTCACCACCTCCATTTTCAAATCTTGACCAAACTGCTTCTCCCACCGCTTTCTAGTTGGGATGGTTTAGGGTTATTAAATGTATTAAAAAGACGGTGTATTGCTATGAACTTTTATTACATCCAGTGAACGTACGCTCCTATACGTTCGGTTTTAAATCAAAACAGCGCAATACCGAGTTTTTTTAAAAAACTCGGTACAACTCGGTACTCGGTATTGCGCTTTTTTGGCCTAGAACCGAACGTAGAGGAGCGTACGTTCACTGTATAAAATAAAAGTTCATATTGCTATTGTCACGACCCGACCCGACGGGGACGGATCCCGCCCGAGCCGGATCGCGACGAGAGACTTACCTTGCATATCCAGGATCTGGCTTTGGATTAGGTTACTGAACTGATATTCCAAATACTTAACTCAACAGACACACACACAGAATAACAGAGCTACTAAAATCATCAAATGCAGCGGAACAAAACATCTATCTTTTCATTTCCTCAAAAATAATCATCTACAGAACAGTACATGGCTTTCAACAGAAAGAAAGACAGAACAGGAAAGCCATGACTGTACAAAAATCAAAAAGTACAAAAGTACCTATACTGATCAGACTCTGAACTCTAGTCCTGAACTTCCTTGCCCTTCCCAGAACCTGAAAACCACCAGAAAGCAAGGGTGAGCTCAACAGCTCAGCAAAGCAACAAACCACCAATCTAAATTCTCAGAAACCAAAACCAAACTCATCAGACAGAAATCAGATCAGAAATCGGAACAGAGTCGGAAATCAGAACTTATACGGACAGATATCAAATCAGAAACGGAATTGCACAGATCAGATCACAGAACAGGATAAATCAACGGAGTCAGAATCAGAAATCAGAATCGTACGGATCATATCATATCATAATCACAATTTCGTACAGAACAGAACAGATACAGAAAACAGAACAGATACATATAGCTAAATGCCCTGACACTGACGGAATCTCTACGGATTCCGGCCCCTTATGCCTCCCTTCCCAGACACTGACTGAATCTCATAGGATCCAGGCCCCTTATGTCTCCCTTTGTGCTCACGGCACCAAAACAGATGTGCTTATAGCACCAGAACAGAATTCATCGGATCCGGAATAGAACAGATATCAGATTTCAGATTTGAGCTCATTTCAGATTTCCCCGTTTCACTAACTGAATCTCATAGGATTCAGGCCCCTTATAACTCCCTTTGTATAGCTTATACACATAGCATTTCAATTCAGAAGAAATACGGAAAATTCAGAAATTACCCAAAAATTGGGCAGCACAACGGCAGTATACTGAATTTACACAAAATTTCCTGCAAAGAAAATTTACCGAATTCGCACAGAACATAGATAATCATATTCCAGAACATTTATTCTACTGCACAGATAATTTACAATTTCACAGAAAATTGTAGTCTACGAAAAACATCGTCGAATCAAAAACACCCGGACAAAAATCTTCAAAATATAGTCAAAACGTGCACACCCGGCACGGCAACGATATACCAAAACTTACGCGGTAAAAACTGAACCAATCAAAAGATACGGACGAAAAACCGTAACGAAAACGAAATCCGGACAGAAAATACCGCCAACCGCGACGGAACTGAAAATTTAGAAAGACGGAATGTGCCTTACCTCGTGCACAGCAACTTCCTCAACAGTCACTTCGATCGAAAACGGCTCCGCGTCTTCCCGAAATCAACTTTTCCAAAAAACTCCTTTTTCTCTCTCCTCAGAACAGTAAATCAGATATTTATTTTTTTTTATTTTCTCTCTCTTCAAATCGGCTGAAACCCTTAAGTAATACTCAGATCGGCCCGGTCAATCGCAGCATCGTCCCGGGACGATCCGACCAAATGGATCGGCCTGAATTCTTCCCAGGGCTGTTGTCTGGACGATATTTTCTACAGTGCCGATCGGCCTGGCCGATGTCTCCAATCGGCCTGGACGATGCATGCAGAAAATCACCTGGAGCAAAACTGGGCAAATCTGGAGCTGAATTTCCACTGATCGTCCCAGGACGATCCTGGAGCAGATTGTGATATTACAATCTCCCCAACTCAGAAAAATGTCGTCCTCGACATTATCCAATCCAAACTCAGTCAAAACAAGTACGGGTACGACCGTCTCATATCAGACTCCTTTTCCCACGTTGCTTCCCGTGCAGTCCGGTGCTTCCACTGGACTTTAACCATCGTAATCTCTTTATTTCTTAACTTCCGGACGTCGTACGCCAAAATAAGCTCTGGCTCTTCCTTGTACGCCAGATTCTCCTGAATCTCAATCTCATCAGCTGATACTTTCTTCCCAGAGTCTGAAACCCACTTCCTCAGAGTGGATACATGAAACACATTATGCACATCAGGCATAGAATCAGAAAGCAAAAGGCGATAAGCAGATTTTCCAATCCTTTCCAAAACTTCAAAAGGTCCAACATACCTTGGACTAAGCTTGCTTACCTGACCAAATCTGCTCACACCTTTCATCGGGGTGACTTTGACATATACAAAGTCACCGACCTGAAACTCAACAAATCTGTGCTTCTGATTGTAATACTTCTGCTGACGGTCTTGAGCGGCTTTTAATCTTTCTCTTATCAAACTGATCTTCTGAGCAGTTTCATCAGCAAAAGTGGCACCCAAAGTCTGTCTATCCCCGACCTCTGTCAGAGTCAAAGGAGTACGACACTTCCTGCCATACAGAGCCTCGTACGGTGCCATACCGATACTGGACTGAAAACTGTTGTTATAGGCAAACTCAATCAGCGGAATATGATCTTCCCAGCTTCCGCTAAAGTCCAGAACACAAAGTCTCAACAGGTCTTCCAGAACCTGAATAGTCCTCTCAGACTGTCCATCTGTCTGAGGATGAAAGGCTGTACTGAAATGCAATTTCGTACCCAAGCCTTGCTGAATGCCTTTCCAAAGTCTGGAAGTAAAGCATCCATCTAAATCAGATACGATTATACGAGGCACACCGTGCAATCTGACTATCTCCTTCACATACATCTGTGCCAAGCGTTCAACTGAATCCGTCTGTCTGATCGGAAGAAAATGGGCTGACTTCGTCAATCGATCCACAACTACCCAAATGGCATCATGTCCTTGTCGTGATCGAGGAAAACCCATCGCAAAATCCATCGTTACCTCCTCCCATTTCCACTCAGGGATAGGCAACGACTGCAACAGTCCACCTGGTCGCTGATGCTCTGCCTTCACCAACTGACAGGCTTCGCATCTCGACACAAACTCCGCCACATCCTTCTTCATCCCAGGCCACCAGAACAAAAGCTTCATATCAGCGTACATCTTACCACTGCCTGGATGAACAGTGTAGCCAGAATGATGAGATTCATACAGAATCTCCCGCCTCAAATCTCCAAACACAGGTACCCACAACCTGTTCTTACAGAAAATAGCACCAGAATCAGAAATTCGAAGTTCAGGAGTCTTACCAGATCCAATCTGAGCTATCAACTTCGAATAATCAGAATCTGACTTCTGGGCTTCTTGAATCCGTGCTTCCAAAGAAAACTGAATACTCATCCGAGCCAACTCCCAATCACTGGAGGAAATCACCTCCAACTGCAATCGCTCCATATCACGAATCAGAAAGTCATCACAGGTAAGCTGAATACCTGATAATCCAGAAGACTTCCTGCTCAAAGCATCTGCTACCACATTCGCCTTCCCAGGCTGATACTGAATAGTCAAATCATAGTCCTTGATCAACTCGAGCCACCTTCTCTGCCTCAAATTCAGATCTTTCTGAGTAAAAATATACTTCAGGCTCTTATGATCAGTAAAAATCTCACATCTGACGCCATACAGGTAATGACGCCAAATCTTCAAAGCAAAAACAACTGCAGCTAACTCCAAATCATGCGTCGGGTAATTCTTCTCATGTGGTTTCAACTGTCTCGAAGCATAAGCAATTACCTGACTATGCTGCATCAGGACACATCCCAGTCCTTTCAGTGAAGCATCACTGAACACCTGAAAACCCTCCGTACCTGACGGAAGTGCCAACACTGGAGCTGAAGTCAAACAATCCTTCAGTCTCTGAAAACTAGCTTCACACTCCGGTGTCCAAACAAAAGGAACCGACTTCTGAGTCAGTCTCGTCAGAGGAGTCGAAATCTGTGAAAATCCTTTCACAAACTTCCTGTAATACCCGGCCATGCCCAAGAAACTACGTACCTCAAATACCGTAGTCGGCCTTGGCCAATCAGCAACTGCCTGAATCTTCTGGGGATCCACAGAAATGCCTTCTCCGCTAATCACATGCCCCAGAAAAGAAATACTCTTCAGCTAAAATTCACACTTGGAGAACTTGGCATACAGCTGATTCCTCCTCAAAGTCTCCAACACAATCCTCAAATGTCTGGCATGATCATCCTCAGAAGCAGAATATACCAGAATATCGTCGATGAAGACGATCACAAACTGATCCAAATACTCCCTGAATACTCGGTTCATCAGATCCATGAAAATCGCAGGCGCATTGGTTACCCCAAAAGGCATAACCAAAAACTCGTAGTGCCCGTACCGAGTACTGAAAGCAGTCTTCACCACATCAGATTCCTTCACCTTCACCTGATAATATCCGGATCGCAAGTCAATCTTCGAAAATACCGAAGATCCGGAAAGCTGATCAAACAAGTCATCAATCCGAGGCAAAGGATACTTGTTCTTGATCGTGACCTTGTTCAAATCTCTGTAATCAATACACATATGGAGTGTACCGTCCTTCTTCTTCATAAACAGAACAGGTGCTCCCCAGGGAGAAACACTAGGGCGCACAAAACCTCTGTCAACCAACTCCTGAAGCTGAACTTTCAACTCAGAAAGTTCTTTCGGTGCCATCCTGTACGGAGCTTTCGATATAGGAGCTGTACCCGGAAAAACATCTATAGAGAATTCCACATCTCTATCCGGAGGTAAACCAACCAACTCCTCAGGAAAAACATCCACAAACTCCCGTACCACTGGGATCTCAGAAACAGAACCAACCTCCAGATTCAGATCCCGCACCGAAGCCAAAAATACTGGGCATCCCTTCTTCCACATTCTGCTCACCTCCAACGCAGAAATCAGACTGGAGAGAACACCTCGTAATCCCTGAAATACAACTCTCTCTCCAGCCATAAGCAAACTCACTTGCTTCTTCAGACAGTCAATCTGAGCCTCATACTGACTCAGCCAATCCATGCCCAAAATCACATCATACGATGAAATCGGCAACCGAATCAAACTCGATTTCCACTTCTTGCCAGAAATCTCAATCTCACACAAACAAAACTGTCGAGCAATCAATGGATTCCCAGCCGGTAAAATCACAGACAAAGAAACCGGAAGTAAAAGAGAATCCAAACGTAAAGCCTCAAAACAGTGCTCGGAAAGAAAAGAATGACTCGCTCCAAAGTCAAACAAAACACGACATGGCTGATCAGAAATGTAAACCGTACCTGTCACAACATCCGGAGCATCTCGAGCCTCCTGCTGACTCAAGCTGTAAACTCGTGGCTGAATTGGAACAGGAGCTGAAGCAACAGAACTACTCTGCTCCCTCTGAATCGTAGGTGGTCTCCGTGGTGCAGAACTAGAACCACCACTTCTACCAGTAAATCCCTCAGGGCGTGGAGGAACAGTCCTCGGTCTTCCTGCTGCTGAACCAACAGGTCTGACGGAGCCCTCAGATCGCTGCTCAAATCCCATCTGTGGACATTCTGCAATCCTATGTCCCGGCTGACCACATCTGAAACAAAGACCAGCTATCCTGTAACACTGGCCATGGTGTCTCCGTCCACAACTCTGGCACACAGGTGCCATACTGACAGATCCAGAACTAGTCGTACTGGTAGCAGTAACAGATGATCCTCCGCTCCTTCTGGAATCTCCAGATCCAGATCCAGAAACAAATCTCCTCTTCCCAGAGGAACCACTGCCAGAAGTATCACCTCCAAACCTCTTCCTACTCGCAGACCACCGCTGCTGAGTAGTCGTCATGTCATTCTCGATCAGACGAGCTCGCTCCACAAGCTCAGAGAAATCAGTGATCCGAAACGGTATCAAAGGCTGCCTCAAAGTGTCTCGTAATCCTCTCAGGAACCTGTAGCACCTCTCAGCAGAAGTGCTAATCAGCTGCGGAGCGTACCTGGCTAATGCAGTAAACTCAGCCTCGTACTGCATCACTGTCTTGCTCCCCTGAACCAGCCTCAGAAAACTCTCCTGCATTTGCTGTCGTGTAGAAGGGGGAACAAACCAATCTCTGAACACTTCAGTGAACTCTTCCCAAGTGATCAAAGAGTTCAATCTGCCCTGAAATCTGGCTGCCTGCTGGCCGTCCCACCAGTGCTCAGCCTCTCCGTCCAACAGAAAAACAGCTAACGGAACCTTCCTGTCTGCAGGACACTGCATCCCGTCAAAAGTCTTTTCCAACCTCCTCAGCCACTCCTCGGCTGCTCTGGGCTCAACAGCGCCCTCAAATCTCGGAGGCTTCAACCTCAAAAATAACTGCAGGTGTCGATCAATGTCCTCAGATCTAACAGTAGAAGCTCTGCTCTGAGTCTCGCTCATCATCTGAGCAACAAGTGAAGCAAACTGTGAAAGCGTGTCAGCACCGACCACTGGGGCTGTACTCCCCACTGGTGCTGCCTGATCGGCACTCTGACCGTCTGTCATGTCTGGGTCTGGCTGATCCATACAGAAAAATCCAGAAAATCCGGAAAACTATCACAAAAACAACACAAAAACAACACAATAAAAAGCCAAACGACCCAAAACTACCTCCCAGACAGACTACTGATCACTTCCTAAAGCTCTGTTTTACAATCCAACCTGTTTCCAAAACCAGTGCTCTGATACCACAAAAGCTTGTCACGACCCGACCCGACGGGGACGGATCCCGCCCGAGCCGGATCGCGACGAGAGACTTACCTTGCATATCCAGGATCTGGCTTTGGATTAGGTTACTGAACTGATCTTCCAAATACTTAACTCAACAGACACACACACAGAATAACAGAGCTACTAAAATTATCAAATGCAGCGGAACAAAACATCTATCTTTTCATTTCCTCAAAAATAATCATCTACAGAACAGTACATGGCTTTCAACAGAAAGAAAGACAGAACAGGAAAGCCATGACTGTACAAAAATCAAAAAGTACAAAAGTACCTATACTGATCAGACTCTGAACTCTAGTCCTGAACTTCCTTGCCCTTCCCAGAACCTGAAAACCACCAGAAAGCAAGGGTGAGCTCAACAGCTCAGCAAAGCAACAAACCACCAATCTAAATTCTCAGAAACCAAAACCAAACTCATCAGACAGAAATCAGATCAGAAATCGGAACAGAGTCGGAAATCAGAACTTATACGGACAGATATCAAATCAGAAACGGAATTGCACAGATCAGATCACAGAACAGGATAAATCAACGGAGTCAGAATCAGAAATCAGAATCGTACGGATCATATCATATCATAATCACAATTTCGTACAGAACAGAACAGATACAGAAAACAGAACAGATACATATAGCTAAATGCCCTGACACTGACGGAATCTCTACGGATTCCGGCCCCTTATGCCTCCCTTCCCAGACACTGACTGAATCTCATAGGATCCAGGCCCCTTATGTCTCCCTTTGTGCTCACGGCACCAAAACAGATGTGCTTATAGCACCAGAACAGAATTCATCGGATCCGGAACAGAACAGATATCAGATTTCAGATTTGAGCTCATTTCAGATTTCCCCGTTTCACTAACTGAATCTCATAGGATTCAGGCCCCTTATAACTCCCTTTGTATAGCTTATACACATAGCATTTCAATTCAGAAGAAATACGGACAATTCAGAAATTACCCAAAAATTGGGCAGCACAACGGCAGTATACAGAATTTACACAAAATTTCCTGCAAAGAAAATTTACCGAATTCGCACAGAACATAGATAATCATATTCCAGAACATTTATTCTACTGCACAGATAATTTACAATTTCACAGAAAATTGTAGTCTACGAAAAACATCGTCGAATCAAAAACACCCGGACAAAAATCTTCAAAATATAGTCAAAACGTGCACACCCGGCACGGCAACGATATACCAAAACTTACGCGGTAAAAACTGAACCAATCAAAAGATACGGACGAAAAACCGTAACGAAAACGAAATCCGGACAGAAAATACCGCCAACCGCGACGGAACTGAAAATTTAGAAAGACGGAATGTGCCTTACCTCGTGCACAGCAACTTCCTCAACAGTCACTTCGATCGAAAACGGCTCCGCGTCTTCCCGAAATCAACTTTTCCAAAAAACTCCTTTTTCTCTCTCCTCAGAACATTAAATCAGATATTTATTTTTTTTTATTTTCTCTCTCTTCAAATCGGCTGAAACCCTTAAGTAATACTCAGATCGGCCCGGCCGATCGCAGCATCGTCCCGGGACGATCCGACCAAATGGATCGGCCTGAATTCTTCCCAGGGCTGTTGTCTGGACGATATTTTCTACAGTGCCGATCGGCCTGGCCGATGTCTCCAATCGGCCTGGACGATGCATGCAGAAAATCACCTGGAGCAAAACTGGGCAAATCTGGAGCTGAATTTCCACTGATCGTCCCAGGACGATCCAGATCGTCCTGGACGATCCTGGAGCAGATTGTGATATTACAGCTATACTCTCTAATTAAGTATATTAAAGTTGCTTATGCTATTTAGGTTTTTTTTAGGATAGCTTCTTTATTGTTTCCTAAAGTAATTTTCAAGTAAAAAAAAATTATAGTTATTTCGATATTAAAATTTTGCTTAAGAAATAGTAAGGAAGCTATCCCTAATGAAGCATTCGTTTGGGACGTTTTTTTAAGGCTTTTTAAAGCAGCTTTTACTATAATTAAAAATTTTGCACTAAAAGGTTATTTTAAGAAGCAGTAAAAGTCGTCCCAAACGAAGCCTTAGAGTCCGTTTGTGATGGCTATAACCTTTTATAGAAATAATAGTAAAATTGCTTGAGAGAGTAATTTTTCGAAAAAAGATATAGAAAACAGCTTCCTAGCACAAATATTTCATGGAAGCAATAAAAAATAGTAGTCAAACAAAAACTATAGCTATGATCCGAAAAGCAAAGCAGTAAGAAAGTTGTCCTAAACAAAGTCTTAATTGAAATAGGAACATTTATTATTTTTATTTGAAAACAATTTTATTGATTTATTTAATTAAATAATCAAATGATGATGAAATGTAATTATAAAAATAATATAATATAAGATATTTGCTTGTTTTTATTTTTTATTTTGAATTATTTTGATTGCTTAGGGCATGAATGTCATCATTTTTTATATTTTTTATAACTATATTTC
Organism: Dendrobium huoshanense; assembly: GCA_016618105.1. Taxonomy (NCBI): domain Eukaryota; kingdom Viridiplantae; phylum Streptophyta; class Magnoliopsida; order Asparagales; family Orchidaceae; genus Dendrobium; species Dendrobium huoshanense. Next base: position 28,742,297 of record CM028356.1, on the reverse strand, counting down.
AAGTTGAAATAAAAAATATATATATTACATTTTTTATATTTTTTTATTCTAAAAAATGTAAATTTTATATATATAAAAAAAAAACTAAACTTCTTTATACAATGTTGCATAACCTCAAACTCCTCTGCATTGTAAGCACATTTGATGGCTCCACTGACTCCTCTAAATATTTTTAATTTGAAGATATTATTTTCTGAAAAAAAAATTTAATAAATAGACATTCTTTAAAATTTAATTAGAAAGAATCATTTCATTATATTAACTAAAACCATAAAAATAAATGCAAGTGAAGAATTAGCCAAAGACATGTTTTTACCAGAAGAGCATAAATAAGATTCTAACGTAATTAAAAGTGAACCGGATTCCTTTCTGAGTCGAGTTAGAACCCAACGAGCAACAAATTCAAACCAATCCGAGCCCAAATGGGTCCAAATCAAGGGTCTGAAGTGATGTTGGAAGGTTTGAACCACAATTTGGATTACCAAACAGTTTCCAAATGTGACATGCTTATAGTTGAACCAAGCGGCTCGACGAGACGAATCCAACGAGCCTAAGATCGCAGAGTTCCGACATCATTAAGACCTTCAAATATTTGATGAACGGTCCACGATCAAGGGATTGAACATTGTCCGTCCATCCAAACCACTCCTCATTTACCCTTGATCTTTCTCCTATTTTATGGGTCAAGCCACTCTAGGAAATCTATAAATATACTACTCCTTGAAAAGGGGGCACCAAGCAAGAGAGCAAGAGAAAAGATCAGAGATCGCTCTTGTTTCCTCGCTCCTCCTCGACCACCACCCGGAGTTCCGCCAGACCACCACCTGACGCTGGAGTTCCGTCGGACCACCACCCGAGGCTCAGACTTCTGCCGAACTACCATCTAAGGCCCGTACTTTTGTCAGACCATCACCTGAGGCCCAAACTTCTGCCGGACCACCATTTAAGGCTCGAACTTCTGCTGGACCACCACCTGAGGTTCAAACTTCTCCTGGACCACCACTGTCTTACGACAACGGTTCTTCCAACCCCATCGTCTACTACGGTCCTTCCGACCTCCATTGATAAACAACAGTCTTTCTGACTCTTGTCTCCTGCCGAGTACGGTCCTTCCGACCCCATCACCTACTACGGTCCTTCTGACTTTCACCGTTAGACAACGGGCTTTCTAACCCTTGTCTTCAGTCGACAACGGTCCTTCCGACCTTCACCGCTAGTCAACAGTCTTTCTGACCCCTGCCTACTGTCGACTACGGTCCTTCCGACCTACATTGCTTGACAATGGTCTTTTTGACCCCTATCTCCTGTCGACTATGGTCCTTCCGACTCAACAAACATATCAATACTGATTTTTCCAATTTTTATCATGTAATAAACTATGTATGATATATATTTGTTACATCAAGCCAAGGCCTTCCCCCCAATGAAGAGCCTCATTTGTGATCGACTGTAAATAATAGCGGGTTCATTCAAACTAGGCCAAGCCCTGTGATTTTTCCCCTTTTCATGATTTTCCATGTAAAAATCGGTCTCTTATGAATGCTACACCCTCTCTCTTATCTGCTTGTGTGCAGGATCTTCGTGCAATGCTAAGACGTTAAACTTCATATTTCTCTACCGCCACGAATATTCCAGGACGCAACAATACTAAACGAGTCAGGTCAAGCTTGAGGCTCGAACTCGTAGAATAAAGCTTGAGCTCGAGCTCTCTAAATCGATTAATTAATCAAGCTCAAGCTCAAGTTCAAGCCCAAGCCAGAGAAAACTAGTTCAGCTTACCTGAAACACTAAATAAGCTGGTTTATTTAATTAGAAACGACGCTAAGCCTACGCATCTTATGGGCCAAGAGTTGCCTATCACTAAAGTTTCTCTTCATTTTATTTGAAAAGTATCTTTAAAGCTGCATCATAAGAGAGAGAAACTTATTTGTGGACAAGAATTAAATCAGAATATTCATTAAAAAAAAATTAAAATATATTTAAAATTCTCAAATTTATTATCAAAAACACGGTAGGGGCCTCAAAATGAACTATCTACATAAGTTTGGATCCAACTTGGGATTGACCCATTTTGAACCAAATCAAACCTAAGCCTAAACTCAACCTACTCTTAATTCAGTCGACCCGTCTAGCCCTGATAATCCATTCAATCATATATATATATATATATATATATATATATATATATATATATATATATATATATATATATATATATATATATATATATATTTTTTTTTTTTTTTTTTTTTGAATTCATTACGGGTATTCTCTAATATAACGAATTAATTCATAGTTAAAAAATAAGAAGAACTATAATAATAGCTGAATTTAAATAAAAAAAATTACAATGATCATTGAGACAACGAATTTATAGCAATAAAACTTTTGTAAGATTTGCTCCTACAAGAACCTTAATAAATCACAGGCGTCTCAAATATGATCAAAATTTGATCAGGCCTGATAAACTTTATTGTGTCAAAATACTTCAGTGATATCTATCTATGTAACAAGGGCCTGAAGAGAGTAAGGAAGCTTATAAAGTCACGGCCCAAAAAAAAAAAACTTATTTACGTTGAAACCCAATAGAAAAGGAGAGCCTCATTTCCAGTGTCACGAAAAAGTAGATATGGCAGCAGAAATTCCATTCGCAATCCCATATGCTTCTTTGCTGAGATTGCTGGAAGATTTTCCTTATTTGGGTAGATCCTTCTGTCATCCTGCATTCCGTTGAAATGAGATCTGAAGTCAAGTTAATGTAATGATGGCACACACTACTCGAATTTGATAGTGTCAGCTAGTTGATAGGCTTGTCGAGAGATTAATTATACCATCATGCACCTGAATGGCAAATTATTAGGTGCCAAGTTCTGATGTGATCCGGAGACCAATAAAAATATGTCACGTCACTCCAAAACTGTACTGCGAGCGTACTGAGCTTGGTACCGCTCGTACCGAGCTCAGTACCAAGCGTAACCGGACGGGAGAATCGTCCGGTGTCCGCACAGAATAATCTCCCTGAATATGGGGTGATCACGGTAGCTAACCCCATTCCTATATATATATATATATATATATATATATATATATATATATATATATATATATATATATATATTTACGCTGGACTGTATGAGTCTAGGTGATTGATTCTAGAATATCATATTGATCTGATTTGTGATCATGGTGGGCAAATATTGTAACAATTCAAATCTTAACTGTCTAGATATTATCCGCTTTGGCCTAAGGGCCTTACAGTTTTATCTGGTTGGTGTAACTTCCTAGTAGGCCACCCAACTCAGAATTACTCCGGGTTGAACACGCTTAACTACAAAGTTTTTTAAATGAAATTTTAAATTTCAACAATTACATCAAAAAGCGCCTCAATGTTTAAGACTTCAACTTTTTTTACTTAAGAGATTTCACATATATGAATTAAATTGATGCTCCATCCACTATCCTTAGATTGTTATGCTTTTCTGTCAATTTAGAAAACTTCCGTCTGGTCAAACATATATTCATCTTCAAGAATTACTAGGCCGACTTTTCTGATCAACTCCTAAGGTTTGCATTGGCATGGGTTGGATTGATCTATTAAGACCCTACATTTAATTTTTGTAAGAAGCTAAAAGCGATAAAACACACCCTCAAAGGCTCGATTTGCGGGCTAATTTCAAGCAGATTTCGCCTTCCCTCAAAATTAATCAAGAGAAAATACTAAGTCCATTCGAGAATGATACAAACAACCATTCTTTGCTTGCGGAAGCTAAATCAATCCATAGTACTTATGTCAGGATTATTACTTGCAAAAATCAATGGATCAAACAAAGAGCTATGATAGCTTCGTTCTCGAGAGTGGAGAGTAACTTATCAATTTTGTTGCTTATTGGTCCGGTTTTAGATTAGGTTGATCCGCATAGACATCACATCATGTATAAATGCCTATAAATAGTGGTGTCAATTTGGGTCAACCCGCCGGGTTCGGGTCGCACCCGACCCGACCCGTATATAAACGGGTCAACCCAAACCCGACCCGTTTTTGCAAACGGGTTGGACATTTCAACCTGGACCCGACCCGGTCGGGTTGCCGGGTTGACCCGACCCGGTCGGGTTGCCGGGTTGACCCGACCCGACCCGCGACACGGCATTGGGCGATGTGTGAGGGTTCGGCAGCGCGGCAGCGGCGACAGCGCGGGTTCGGCGACGGCACGCAGGTTCGGCACGCGTGGTTCGGCGACGACGCAGGTTCGGCGACGGCACGCGGGTTCGGCGACGGCGCGACAGCGGCGGCACACGGGGCAGCGTGGCAGCAGGGCAGCGCGGGGTACTCAGGGCAGGCGGGCAGTGAGAAATTCAAAATTTTTTAAAATAAACGGGTTTTCAGGTTGACCCGGCAATCCGCCGGGTCAACCCGACCCGACCCGTTTTATCAAACGGGTTGAATCTGCGAACCCGGACCCGACCCGTTTATCAAACTGGTCGGGTCCAACCCAGATTTTCCGGGTTGGGTCCAGGTCGGGTTGTCGTGTCAAATATTGACACCCCTACCTATAAATTGGCATTACAGGATGATGTATATCCGCCCCTCTTGTAAGCCCCCCTTGTAATAAGCCCAATTAAATAAAGGAATTGGATTTACTGTTAGCACTCTCGTCTCGCTCTCTTCTCTCTCTCTCTCTTGCAAGTAGGCTCAAGAAGAGCTCTTCTTCCTCAAGCAAAGAAATTCGTAAAAATTTGATCAAAGGAAAAATCAAAATCTTATCAATGAACTTTACTCCCCATGGGGTGTTCGCTTTCATTCTGATATGGTTACGGATGTTCTTAGTCATTTCTTAGATCACTACGGCAACTAAAGATTCTTTCATCCATTTTCTCTTCTCATGCATATTAGCACTACCTTGCTTGCATTACATGATTAAGCCTTAACTAACGAGGAAATTATGGTCACCCTTCATAACCATTTTTGCTTACAAAAAATTTGGTCTTTATAGGTTCACTGCTAAATACTTTACTACGGTGTGGAATATTATTGGACATCAATTGCTGTTTATTGTTCACCAGTTTTAAAATTAGTTATGCTCTCAGATATGGTCAAACACAACTTCAGTATATTAATTTCTGAGAAGATGAATATGAGTTCTCTTATTGATTAGTCTAGTTTCTTTTTGCAATCCTTGCAATAAAATTATCATCAAAATTCATGTGAACAGGCGCGAGGAAGTCTTTCCTTTAATAGTGCATCCTACACAACCTGTATACCTTAAGGACTAAGGTTTCATTTTGGACAGCTTTCTTACTACTTTATAAAATGGTTTTTAAGTACAAAATTTTCTAATTCAAAAAAAAAATTATACTAAAAAACTGTTTAAGAAAGCAGTAAAAAAACTGTTCCAAACCAAGCCTAAAAATATTACAGATAACGCTGCTCTTGCCTCCTAACTCATATGTAATTAATGAGGTTCCTTTTTCAATCGTTTTGAATGGGAAAATTAATGGTTACTTCAAGTCCTATTATCTCCTTTTCTTTTTTGCCATAACTATAGATGTTTTCTCTAACTTACAAGGCAGTTTGGATTACGAAGGTTGTTATCATCCTACATCCAGAATGATTAAATTGCCATTACCCATCTTATTTTTTGTTGATGATTTCCTTGTGATTAACCAAACCAATCTTGTAAATTTTCAGACGCTTAAGAATACCTCTTCCTAATGGCTTTACATATGATTTTGTAAGTTAATTGCTGTTAAGTTTAAAATTTTACTTCTTTACTTCTCCTATGTTGTTTCTATGCCGGATGATCTTTGTAAGGTTTTGAGAATAAAGTTTCCTTAAGGAAAGCTATTTTACTGCTTTCTAAAGCAGCTTTTGATTACAAAAATTTCTAGTTAAAAAAAATTTTATACTTAAAAAAACTGCTTTAAAAAAATAATAAAAAAGCTGTCCTAAATAAAACCTAAATCCAATCAATTTTCCTATCACATATATGAGCTCGCCACCACTGCCAATAGAGCTCAAGTGAAAGAACGGTCTCTTCTATTCAATGGGTTAAATGGATCGATAGCTGGTAGAAAAAACCAACTCATTTGCTCCCCTATTAAAAATTATCTTTCTGGCTGGTTATGATATTGCTCTATCCTTAACATATCCTGAAGAAAATCACTTCCATTACAATTTTTTCTATTTTTATGGCGGAAGCAACCCTAAGAAAATTCACTTGATTTTTTGGCAACGAATTCTTCCAAGGACACTGGGGCGCATGTTTATCCTCGATTTCTATTCTCAGTCAAATCTATAAAATTAAAATGAGTAAAAACTCCTTAATTCTTCTAACCTCTTATCCAAGAGGTGTAAAGGAACTTACGGGTCTCTCTAAAGAAACTCCTTGTATAGGGCATCCTTCTTTTAGAGAGAGTTACAGTATATTTCTACATTTATGAGAAGTTAGTTTTCTTTTGGAATTGAAGAATGGTGACTACATTTCTCTGTTTGTTGATCCTTATAGACTGGAGGTTTATCCTTTGAAATAGATTATGGATCTTAATTGTGCTACCATTAAGAATTTTATATAATTGGAACAAACTGATAATGTATGCACGCCTTAGAAATGTAAAAAACAAAATTGCATCATAAAAAAGGTACACAATCTCTGTTTTTTTCTTCTAAAAAAAAAAAAGGATAAACTGCTAGCTGCTTCTGCAGCATGCAACATGCAATAAGCATAACATATACTCAAGCAATCTAAGAAATTGGTTTTTGTTTAGCATTTCCATTCCTAGATGATGCGGACATAAAACCGTGAAAGCTTATCAGAGGAAGAGACAGAAGATCAACGGCCCTGATCAGAGGAAGAGACGAAGATCAACGGCCCTGATCGCACCATTCTATCTTAAGTTATTACTTGTATTTTTATTTATTTATGCATTTCTCCCTTTTTTACCCTCACTTGAGGGAGTAGTCCTATGTAAGCCTTAGGGACATGTTTGTCTTTTGAGTTTCTTTTGTTTTGAAGCCTGTATATAGATGCTCATGCTATTGTATAAGGATGATGGAAGAATATTAAGAAGAAATTTTTTACACTTTGTTCATGAGAATTATGAGAGTTCTTGGAGAGTGGAAGTCCTTATGTAAGGGTAGGGGTGTCAATTTTTGACCCGACACGAAACCCGACCCGGACCCAGACCCGACCCGAAAAAATCCAGGTTCTGGCCGACTCGATTAGCAAACGTTCGGGTTCAGATATTTGACCCGTTTGAAAAAAATGGGTCGGGTTCGGGTTGACTTCGGAAACCCGAAGTTGACCCGGGTCCGGGTCCGTTAGCCTAGCCTAGCCGGCTTCGTGCTTCTGCGGTTCCGCCCTAACCTGCTTACGGCAGTTCGGCACGAGCCCATTAGCCCACCTTCGTACTCCCAACGAAACCAACTCCCTCTGCCCTAGCCACGCTGCGCGCCTCAGTAGCCCCAACCCCAGGCGCGACTTCGGCACCTCCGCTCGTAGTTCGCCAGTCCCCATACAGCCATGCGGGCAGCCGTGCCTCTGCAGTCCGCGAGTCCCGACGTGCAGCGCTAGATCCACGCGGACGCGGAACACCCACCCGGCACGAGGCCGCAGTCCCAACACGTGTGATGCACCTAACTTTGCACTCCGCAGCCCATTTTGTGTCGGGTCGTGTCAACCCGACAACAGGTCCGGGTTGCATTTTCTGACCCGTTTGCAAAAACGGGTCGGGTTCGGGTCATGTCAGATAGCATCGGGTCAATTCCGGGTTCGACTCGAACCCGACCCATTGACCCGAATTGACACCCCTATATGAGGGCTAAGAAATATCCACCAGTCACATGAAGTGTCCGGGCTCGTGGTTTGAAGCCCCTAGGTGAGGGCGTCATAGCACCCATCAACCGTAGGAAACATCCGAGCTCATGATTTATCTTATCTTCCCTAACTCCCCCTCTTTCTTTCTCCTTGCCCGCCCCCCACCCCCCCCCCCCCCCCCCCCCCCCCCCCCCCCTAATAAACCGCTGGGCCAAGATCCTCCACCACCCCCTTTCAAAACCAGCCGGCCACCCCTTCCTTTTTCCCAAGCCGCCGGCCACAAAGGCCTAACCCTCCCTCTTAGCCATCGGCCCCACACATCAAACCCTAACCCTATTCCCTATATAGCCACCGGCCACCTCCCTCTGCCATTGGCTCCACAAGTTCCTTCTCGCATTCAAAACTCTTCCTATTTTAGCCTTCTTAATTTGGTAACAATTTTGAATTCCAAATTCAAACAAATTTGAATTTGTTTCCTAAATAAGATTTCCTATTTTAGGAAAGTTACTTATATTAGATCTAATTAAATTTTCAATTAAATTTGATATAAATTAATTCTTCCTAAGTTAAAATCCCAATCAAAGCAAGCTTTAATTCCTTTTCACTAAACCCTATCCCACGTGCTCATGCTGCCGCCCCTCCCCTCTCTCTCTCTCCCACATTAAATTCCTTTCCCCTTGAAGCTCCAATCAATTCCCCACCAAATATTCCCAATCAATTCAAAATTTGAAATCAATTGGAATTAATTCCAATTTCAACAATCAATGTACTTGGACACATTCATTGTTTACAAACTCACCCCCCCCCCCCCCCCCCACTCTCTTAGCCGGCCCCCTTATCCTCCCTCCTATTTCATTAATTCCTCCAATCAAATCCCCAATAAAGCCCTTGCATAGGCCAACCCCTCCCTCTCTCTCCAATTAAAATATTCCAACCTCTTCCCTCTTTCCCTCCACTTTTAAATTTTCAATTACTTTCCTAAAATAAGCTTGTATTAGTTTGGGAAGTTTTAATTTAGATTTCAATAAATTTAAATATGAAAAGAATCTTCCATAAATGAAAGAGTTAAATTAGAGAAAGTCCATTCAATCAATCCAATTTAATTTGAATTTTAAATTTTGAAAGGCCCTTAAATCATTTCCTAATTTGAGATTTCCATTAAAGAAGGCAATCAATGCACCCCAATCATGGCACCCTTCATGCTACATCACTAGACTTATAAGGCAATAGGATGAAAGTCTTTTCTTTTCTTTTTTTGCCAACGACCAGCATTAACGCCTAAGTTTAAGATTGTGGCATAATATTTGATTTATCAACTTTGGCCATCCTCTTGCATTCATTGCATTCTTATGGAGCACCACAGCACCACTGTGGTACAATCAAAAGAACTACACGACTAATTTCCATACTAAACAACCGTCAAAATAAGAAACACTATTAATAAAGACAAGTAGAATCATCAAACTTTTGCTTAATTAAATAGACTTTCCTGCTACAGTGTTGCAATAATTCCTTTCTCCGACACTCAGCATTTTTATGGAGCACCACAACGTTTATTTATGGAGCAACACAACGTTGATTTTCTGATCAGCACCATAAAACCTCTGCAGTACAGCACCACCACGGCTTCTACCATAAAAGATGAGTCCAATGCCATTTTCTCAGGCATCTTTAAAGCCCGATTTTTTAAAGTCCACAAACAACCCTACTTCCCTATTGAGGAGTTCACGACAACAACATCATCAAGTCTTTATCCCACTACATGTGGTCGGTTACATTAATCCTTTTTCTCCATTGTATCCTGTTAAGAGTCAAATTCTCATTTAAATCTAATGAAGAAATGTCATTAATAATATTTTCTAACCAAGTCTTTTGTAGGTCTACCTCTACCTTTCTTAACATAAGTCAAATCTAATACATCTACTCTCCTAAGAGGGTCATCGGAAGGCCACCGTTTTATATGACCAAAACATCTAAGGCGAGTCTCACTAATCTTATCTATCACTGAAGCTACTTCAACATTTTCACAAATATGCTCATTTCGTATCCTGACTCTAAGAGTAAATCAATTCATCCACTTGAGCATCCTCACCTCAGCAACACTTAACTTAATATTATGCTTCTCTTATAATGGTCAACATTCTGCGCCATAAAGCATTGCAGGTCTCACTACCATTTACAAAATTTTCCCTTAAGTTTGAGTGGTACTTTTCTATCACACAACAAACATGAAGCATTACTCCACTTCAACCATCTAACTTGAATTCTACTAATAACTGAACAATATATCAAATATCTCTAAAACGAGTACAGTTATTAATGACTTGATTGCTCAAAATCACAAACCCCCGCTAGATCTATTACCACTAAAATTACACTCCATGAATTTGATTTTAGATCTACTCAAATGAAAACCTAGGTTGATCTCCATAATTCGAGTTTACCTTCAACTCCCTCTCTAGTCTTATTTATAAGTGGAACTTTGTTCAGGAATACTGCATTTCAAAGTTGTTAATGAGCAATGTTCAAAGCAATATGCAAAGTTTAAGTAGCGTGCAAGCTTCAATGAAAGCCAAATCATTAATACACATTCTACATAACCATTGACTAGCATAATACCTGAAAAGTATCAAGAAACGAATCACATTAACCAATCAACAGGTTAGAGACATTGTTTAAGAGAGCTGAACATAAATAAATAAAATAATGAAGCGATAGTCAACAAACAAGAGTAATTGTCATAACTGTCAGCATCATCCTCACCTTGTCCAACTATTTGAGCAGGTTTCATAAATTCTTCTCCTCCATTCAATCCTATCGAGTATTAGATGATATGTAAACTCTAGCTAATTCAAGTCGGTCCTACTGAGTATTAGATAATAGGTAAAATCTAGCTAATTCAAGTCTGTTTTTTCATAAAAGCTTGTCAAGTTAACTTTGGAGTTGGGTCAACACATTTTCCTTGGTATAATTTTAGTACATTCCATATATCAACTTAGTTAGTAAATATTACTGTCCTCCTCCGCTATGCATGCCCAAAACACCCAAAACTATATTCCACTAATTATTTCCAATAAGAGCAGCTCGCATTTTTCACATAAAATCATTTCTTAAGCTATCATTATAATCTTTGCTACAAATCACCTGAGTATTAACATTTTCCCTAAATGAATTTTTACTGCTCAACACTCCATTTTGTGAAAAGGTAATGCATAGTTAATTTTACAGAAAGATAAATGGGTGATGAATCATAGATATGAATTAATTATGCGGAAAATTAGGAGAAAATTGCTCAACTTGGAAATACCCATAAAGCTGAAAAGTTTTATTAAAGAGAACATATAATACTTGAATTATGATGGTAAAAGTATCTTAAATGACAATACCACTCGTGACTAGCACAAACACTACTCTCTTCAACTTTCTACACCATCCATACTTTCCTCACCATTTCACAATTTGATATATAAGGCCCTTATTAATGATTGCAATGGACTAGAGTATAAGACAACTTTGATGCCCAAACATATTTATATACTTCACCCACCATCTATTCAATGACTTGGACTTAAAAGATTTCAAGATCTCTTAAGAATATTTGACCCCAAATAAAACTTGATCCTTAACATAATTGACAAGCACACAAAAATATTGAAGAATTTGGGCAATCCTTCAACATGCAACTTAGAGATACAAAAACGCATTAGTGATAACAAAAAAAAGAGCTAGAGTTGAACGAAGAGGCCAAATAAAATTGAATATACTTCAATTATCCAAGGCTTAGAAGATCTTCGAGGTTAAATAGAAATAAGAAAAACCTAAACCCCATTTGCATTGATTGTAAACATCGCACTTCTATGGTGTGCTCTGCACATTTCAAGAGGGGGTCATAGAGCGTCATAGGTGTGCACTTAACATTTCAAGGAGCTATTATTCTGTGCGAACACTAGACGGTTCTCCTGTCCGGTTACGCACTCGGTACCAAGCGCGGTACATTTTTTAGGCGACGTGGCTCATTTTCATTAGTCTCCGGACAAATCCGGACACTGGACATAATAATTTTTCCATTTCAAGAGGTTAGCATCCACTGGCATGCATCAATGTGCTTCTTTGCAAGCCACTGATTCTTGGTGATGAAATGGAACAGGGTTGCACACGGCATCACTTTATTTCATATGCACTTGCACCACAACAAATATAATGGCATGTATGTGTTGGCTTCACTTTCCACAGCCCTTTTAAAGATAAGCCACATAGTAAAATAGTAATAAAATTTTAAATTAAACCTCAGTAAAAAATAATTTCCAGACTTTTTCTCTCACGAATAATTAGTTTTTAACAGTTACTCCATTAGTAAAGAAACTTTTATACTAGCATTATGAACTTTAGAAAGTTTTAAAAGCCTTGACAACGTAGTAGTCAGCCAAAGAAGAAATGTTGAGTTTTGGTCTTAAACGCATCAAATGAAGCAATTTCTTCCATATAACCTCGATTTATTTTAGACCGAATGAGCCAAGCCATGACTATATATAACAGCAGGGTAGGCAAAATGAATACCGTATAATGAGAAAGTCCTTTGCCCAAGTGTTCCAGCTGACAAAGCCCGCTTGTTGATATTGATCCACTAATCAGAGTAGTGTGTTCCATAATCATGACTATTGAGTGTATCAGCTATAACACTCCTAGATTCATTACATAGTACTTCTGCGTTTTTTCCTCTTAAAGGTTTATGTATTACAACTTTCACTGATCCTGAATTTAAAATACATTCCATTCCTGCAGGCATCAGCTTTCTAGTTCCCAAAAGGGTAATGGGCACAACAGGTGCTTCAGTTTTGACAGCAACAGCGAAGGCTCCTTTCTACAACATTTCAACAAAAAAAAAAAGGATCATTACATAGCAGGGTCACAAACTATTTAAAAAAATCTATGCAAATCGAAGTATTTATCTCCATCTAGTTAACTTTCCCACCTTAAATGCACCTAGTTTGCCATCCTTACTCCGAGTACCCTCAGGAAAGAAAAACACAGATGCTCCTTTCCTCACACAATCCATACAGCGTTTAAGACATTCCTGGAAAAAGGTGGAATTCAACGTCTTAGAGAATAAAAAATCATCATAGGGGGCAACTAAATTGATCATAACCCAACAGAAAACACAAATTAATCTTAATAAAGTTAAAGGCTTTTGAATTTTTTTCTAGATTATGAAAGTAACTATCCACAAAATCTGTTTCAAGAATTAAAATTAAATGCCAAAAAGAGATTGAAAAATAAAACAATACCAGCTGACTCCTACTGTCCATACGCCGAAGAGGAATGAGACCCATAAGGAACATTGCCCATCCTATTATTGGAATAACAAAAATACTCGTCTTGCTAATGAACTTAAAGCTCCTTCCAAGCGTAAGAAGGGTGTATGTATCCAAGAAGCTCTGGTGATTGGAAACATAAACGGCAGGAGCATCACCGGGAGGTAAATTATCTAAACCCTCGAACTCGAACCTATAGAAAGGAGAGATGGTAAAGATCGCCCAAATCTTCGCAATCAAGTGATGAAGTCTTCTCTTGTGCCGATCCAAGATCATTATAAATGGGTGTACCAGTAACATTACCGCAAAGAGAGGGATCGCGGTCATCGCAGTTACGGCGTAAAAGCAAATCCCACGGACCCTCGAACCCAAATGAACACCTGAGAAAACAAGAAAAGGGGGGGAAAGGGAAAAGGTGAAAAAGTGAGATCTTTTTAAAGATTCATCTGAGGAAATTGAGGGAGAACCTTCCAGAGAGTGCCTGTCATCACTAGAAGAGCTTGCCGTTGCGATTTGCGACCTAACGAAAACACTCCTTTGAGTCTTCTGAAGGCTTTTAAAGTGAAATGAGCGGCTCCGACCACGGAGTTCAAGCTTATGGGCGAATCGGTATCTCGAAAACCCTAGAACGACGGCAATAAGAGACCACGGTCCCCAAAAGAAAAGAAAATATCGTTTAAACCCAAGGACTTACCATCGAAGGAGCGGTAATTTCTTTGCAGAGTTGAGGGGATGGAGTGATTGCATTTGACGTGCACAACAGGGAAAGGACTATCGAATTTAAACAGCGAGAGGGTATCCATTCTTCTCCTAGAAAAGAAGACGACGGAAATGGATAGCTTGAAGCCTTGAACTACTACTACAGAAAGGGCAAATCCGCCGCCCGACGAGGATATTGCGCCTTGATATTCAGTTGGTATTGCAGCAATAAGTTATTAATTTAAGCACATCCGAAAAGAAATATATAATTATCTTAGTATCAATGAAAGCCTAAAAGTCTGTCGGTATTAATGAAAGCCTAATAGTCTGTCTGTTCATAAGTCACTTAACTCCATCTCAATTAATATTTGGAGAGCGGCGGCTAGGGTTCTCCTTCCCCCCCCCCCCCCCCCCCCTCTCTCTGCTGATCTCCTCTCCTCTTCGCTTCCTCCTCCGGCACTGCCGGAGGACTTGTCTCCGTTTCTGCTTTCACTGATGGAAGCCTCTCTTCTCGCGTCTGGTTTTCCCCAGCTTTGGGTTGGGGGAGCGGCTAGATCTGCACCAAGAAATTGGAGTAAGGTCTTTGAATCCGAAAATACTACTCCAAAAGCTCTTAATTTTTCCCACTTTCCTGATGAACCGGAAATTATCCCGTTCAATGAGGAAAAATTACATCAGGGTGGCGATGACTGGAAGTTATGTTTAGTCGGATATTCTATTGGGAGAAGGCCCTATTATGAGGCGTTGCTAGGGGCTATCAAAAAGACCTGGAGCTTGAAAGGTTCGGTTCAGCTTCTTTCTTTAAGCGATGGTTTTTTCCTTTTGAGGTTCTCTTGTTCCGAAGATTTTGAGATGGTATGGTCGAGAGGGGTTTGGTTTCTCCTGGGGAAGCCGTTTGTTTTGCAAAAATGGCACCCAAAGTTTAAACCAAAGAAAGAAGAGTTCAAGACAGTTCCGATCTGGGTGAAGATCCACGATCTCCCGCTTGCATGCTGGAACTCGGAAGGGATTTCGAGAATCGCAAGCAAGATTGGTGTCCCTATAGCTGCAGACAATCTGACGGAGCTCAAGACCAGGCTCACGTTTGCTCGTATCTGCGTTCTAGTGGACTGCCATGCTACTTACCCGGAGGAGATCAAGGTTTCCCTGGACGGTGATGTTGTGTGCTTAAAAGTACAATACGAATGGCGTCCCTTCCCTTGTGCTCACTGTAAGTCTTTAATGCACATTTCTTCCTCTTGCTCTTCTAAACCGATTGTGGCTGGTGTTGAAAACGATGTGGTTAACGGGTTGGAGAATGTTCAAAAACGTGGTAGGAGTTTAAGTAGGAAGCCTACTTCACGTAACAAATCTACTACTCAACAGCCTGAGAGAAATCCTGCTGCCCAATCTGATAATCTCGAACCCTATAATGGTGGCATAGGTGATTCCAACCCTGGTCTTGCGGTCTCCAAGGTTATAGAAAAATCTCTTTACTATCAACCTCACTCCCCGCCACCTTTCAAAGCTACCTCTCTCCCTAATGATCATCCTCAAACACAACATGATAAGGACTCACAAGTCGCTGGTGAAGATTTAGTTTCGGGAATTCCTAATTTAAACTCTCCTAATGAAGCCGCCTCATCATCCACAAATATCTTATGTCCCAAGCCTCCCCCTGTTAAAAATGATTTTACTTCACCGAATAAATTTGGTGTTTTGACCATAGAGGATGAATCCTTATCACACATGAATGCTATTGTTGTGTCTGAGGAGATATCCTCAGCTAGTCTTGATGATGGGGAAGGAGAAAACATCCAAAAGGAAGAAGGGAAGTCTAAAGCTTCTCAGTCCAATACTGTGTCCAAGAAAACTGCTAAGGGGAAGCAGATTAAAAAACCCCAAAAGCATTCAAAGTCTTAATGTCTATTCCACCACTTGCTGCGTGGAATATCAGGGGGTTTAACCGGTCTGAAAAAGTTTTATGCTTTAAACGTCTAATTGATTCTTTTAAATTAGACTTGGTCTGTGTCTTGGAAAACAGAATTCAAGTTCACTCTCTGAGTGATCAGTTTTTTGAGTCTTCTCACTCTCTTTTTCCGAATGAGGAGAGCTGCCACAATTTTGATTTATCACTGTCTGGGAGAATTTGGATAAAGTGGAATTCAAATAAAGTTAATTTTACTCCCTATGTCACCACCACTCAACTGATCTCTGGTATTTTATCGGGTGCTTCCTCCATTCCCTTTCAACTTACTGCTGTCTATGCCTCCAATAGTATCATTGAACGTAAAGCACTGTGGGAAGATCTCCATTCTGTGGCGCCTGCTGATTCCATTCCGTGGGTCATCATAGGAGATTTTAATTGTTGTAGATATGCTTTTGAAAAATTGGGAGGGACGCCGATTAATCAGGCTGCTTTGTTAGATTTCAATAACATGATTTTTAACAACTGCCTTTTTGATCTCCATTCCATTGGTTGCAAGTACTCTTGGTTTAACCAAAGGCAGGATAATCTGATTCATATTAAGCTTGATAGAGCCTTGGTTAATGATGCTTGGGTTAAAGCATTTCCTGAATCATATTGCTCTTTTCAAAGCCTATCCTGCTCTGACCACTCTCCGATCCTTATTCATCCTGGGACTCACTTCCAGGCTAAGCACAGATTTCTTTTTAAAAACTTTTGGACTAAATTAGACAAATACTGGTTTCTCCTTATTGAGGCTCTTCTTATTCCTTCCACTGGAAATCCCCTGGCTCATCTGTGCAACATTCTTAAAAATTTTAAAAATATCATCAAATTCCAGGATTGGGCCTCTTCTTCTTGTGTTAGCAGGCATTTTGATTCTTTGCAAAAGAAACAAAAGGATTTGTTGGAAGCACTTCATTATGACCCCACAAACTCTATTCTCAACCAGGAATTCAAAGATAACAATGTCAACTTGGCAAACTTCTCTTCAATGCATGCCTCTTGGGTTATTCAAAGGGCTAAGGTTAAGTGGCTTAGTCATGGTGAAGATGACCTTAAATTTTTATATGCCAAAATCAGGACCATAATGGGAAGTAATAAATCTGTACAAAATCTGATAGCTTGCAGCTCACATACTTCTAGAGAGGAGGTGATATCTACTATTATCAAATATTTTCAAGAACTGTACAATCCTATTCCTCCCAGCAACATTAATCTGGATTTATTCCCCATTGGTAATGTTTTGAAGGATGTCTATGCTTCCTCCATTATCTCGGTTGTGACGGATGAGGAAATTAAAACGGCTGTATTCTCGGGATCTTCCAATTCTGCCCCTGGTCCTGATGGATTTAATTTTCATTTCTTCAAATCTGCTTGGCATATCCTTGGCCCTACTATCTGTAGGGCTATTAAGTCTTTCTTCTCCAAAGGATTTCTTCCTACAGGACTTAAATCCACTGCTTTGGCTATTATTCCTAAACATAAAAATGCTGTCAGTATCTTTGAGTATAGGCCTATTGCTCTATGCAATGTCCTATACAAAATCATTTCTAAAGTTATGGCTGCTAGGTTGAAACCGATAATGAGCTGGATTGTGAAAGATACACAAGCTGGGTTTGTGAAGTCTAGGGTATCCACGGATAATATTTTGTTGGCTAGTGATATTCTTTATTATGCTGGTAAAAGAGGTGGTGAAAAGATATTCTGTGCCAAACTGGATATTAAAAAAGCTTTTGACTCTGTGTCTCGGCAATTTCTTTTGGCTAGACTTAATAAAAAAGGCTTCCCTAGGCTCTTTGTTAATTGGGTGAGGGCTTGTATCACTAATGTGAATTTCTCCATTCTTTTAAATGGTGCTCTTGAGGGATTTTTTCCTACATCGGCCGGCCTGAGGCAGGGTTGTCCCCTCAGCCCTTACCTTTTCTGTCTGGTAATGGACGCTTTTTCTAATTTACTGGAAGAAAAAGGTTTTAAAGGTATCTCGCTTGGAAACTTCTCTCTTACGCATTTGCTCTATGCTGATGATGTTCTGATATTTGGTGAAGCAACTATTGGTAACTGTCAAATTCTTGACCTCACTCTTAAGGAGTTTGCCAACTCCTCGGGTCTTGTTGTTAACCATGATAAAAGCTCTATTATGTTTCCTAAGCACCTTAACAACCATCAGGAGATATGTCAAGTCCTCAACATACACAACATTGTTAACAAGCTAACATATCTAGGTATCCCTCTGTCATTTTATAGGCTTAAAATTGCTGATTTTCTTCCTTTAACGGACAGTTTGAATAAAAAACTCAATGGCTGGAAAGCTAACTTACTATCTTTTGCGGGGAGACTTCAGTATCTCAAATTCACCATTCAAAATACTATAGCTTATTGGATCAAGGGTTCTATTATACCTAAATCGGTGCAAAAACTTTTCAAAAAGATTAGCTCCAAATTTCTGTTTTTTGGAGATGTCAACAAGGCTAGGAAGCTTCATATGGTGTCATGGGACCAAATCACTATGCCTAAAAACAAAGGAGGCTTGGGTATTCATTCCCTTAATGCTTTGCAATTTGCATATAACTGTTCTATCATCATCAGGATGTATAACTCACCTTCCCCTCTTGCTATGTGGCTGCTGGAAAAATATTCTTCCCCTTGGAAGCCCTCTCAATTTTCTGATTCTAAATTATGGAAGTCTATTTGTAAGACTGCTATTCATTGTAAAAGCCTTTTTCAGTTTAAAATATTTCACAACTCTCCCATCTCGTTTAAATGGGATCACTGGTGCTTCAATTCCACTATTGAGAATTATACAGGGATACATGTTAACTTTGCTACATCGGGAATTAAGCTATCTGAGCTTATTTCTGGAGGTTGCTGGGAGTTATCGGGGGTGATTCCGTCTTCTTTACATCAGGTTTTTGAGAGGGTGAATATTAATGAGGGGAATGGCCATTGCCTTCTTTGGAACAGCTCGAATTGCTTTAGATTTAGGCATTACATTCTAGAGTTTTATTCGGGATTGCCGGACTGCAAATGGTCTCATTCAATTTGGCATAAAAAGCACATTTTGAAACATTCTGTGTTTGCTTGGCTTGCTCTTGTGGGTGGCTTAAAAACTGCTGATGCGCTTCGCCATAGACACATATATGTTCCTTCTATTTGCAGCTTATGTAATATGCATGATGAATATGTTTCTCATCTTTACTTCGAATGCTCCTTCACCTTCAACATTTTGAAGAGTATTATTCCTGGGATCTGGATATTTTTGTTAAGACTGTCTATAAAACAAACCTTTGACTGGATTAATGGGGAATTCAGTGGCCAATCAGAGATTTTGAAATTTTATAAATTGGCGGTATGTTGTATCATATATTATTCCTGGAAAGAAAGGAACTGCAGAAGGTTTGGAGGCAATTTTCAGTGCTCAATGACGGTAAAGAACAATATCAAACATATCATGTTTGAGAAGATTATGAAATGAAAGAATGCCAATGTTCTGTGGGAAAAATTATAAATGCCTCGTGTATTTCGGGTCCCTCTGTCCATTCGATATGCGCTATTGGCTGAGACTGGATGATGATGAAGCTCCCTTGGATAGGTCCCTTGGATGGTCTTTTGGCAACCAGGGGCTTTCCAACTGCTGGTTTTTCGTTCTAAAATATAAATATGAATCCAGTTTCTATAGCCTGGGAGCCGGTTTGGTCTTTGTTTTTCACTGCAGGGTATTGCTGTTCTGGAGCTGTGCTCTTTTGGGTGATCTCCGGTGTCCTCAACCTGAAGAGTTGGCTCGTGCTGATGCAACAAAAGCTCTTGTTAATCTGGATCTTACAAAAAATTTTGTTTTCTTACTGTTATGATTAGTTTAAGGGTGGTATAGGTTTTATTTTGAGCCTCATAAGTTGGTTTTTCACTTATGATGGATAGCTTCTTTTTTATTATTTTACTTGTAATTTCTTTTAACTGTAACCTTCTTTTGATTGAAATTTAAGGGCTTTGGCCCCAATTTTCCCCAAAAAAAAAAACTTAACTCCATCTTCAACTTAGTATTTTGACTGCGTGAGTGTGCTTATAAAGAGCCATAGAAGTCAGGCAAAAACAGGTCAAAAGTTTTTTTAAAATTTTTGTTTTTTTTTACTTTAAAGGTAATTAAGTAAAATTTATATGCATATCATATATATAAACTTCAAACTCAAAATTTTTTTATTAGTATCAAAGCCTCTAACCGATAGATCAAAATGAGTTGCGTAAAGCACACGATCTGAGATAATGAAAAAAGAGTCTAGGCTCCACTTGAGGGAAAATTATTACGTGTGGTCTCCAGACAGTTTGAAGACGAATCAGGATGTGTCACGTCATCTGGTACACAACAGTGCACAGCAAAATGGTGACATGCCGCTTCCTGATTCGTCTCCAAACTGCATCCGATAACCTCATGTAATAAATTCTCCCATTTGAGAAAATGAAGTTTGTTTTTTTAAGATGGATGTAGTTAAAAAATTTAGGCTTTATTTAGGACCACTTTTAATCACTATTATTTTGCTTCTTTTAAAAATAATTATACTAAAAAAGTTATTTTAGAAAATAGTAAAAAATTTCCTTCAATCAAAATCTTAATTTTTTTAAAGTTGATATGTTTATTATAAATGTTTAAAAAGAAAATGGGTAACAACATTTTTATGACTATAATATATTAATAGATTTGGTTTTCAAAATTATTTTTTTTTTCATAAAAAAGTTTTAAAAATAAAATAAAAATAATTAAATTAAATTGTGGCAAACTAATGAGTAAACTAAAACTATCCCAAACAGATTGAAGAGGAGTAAGCCAAAGCTGAAGTCATAAACATAACTCATGCAATGTAAGTTCTTCCTTGTCCATTGATATCCAACTCAATGTCATTCAATTTAAGGGGATATTTTTCTTTGAAAATAAACTTTTTCTAAATGGTGATGTGAGATAGTTTAATGTTTTAGTGTTGATATGTATGAATGTTTGATTATATTCCTACTTTTATGATTCAACTAAAATATATATTTGATTTCTTCTACAATTATATGTGCTCTAAAAATATTTTAATCAAATCTTAGTTTATCTAAGTAGTGGGAGTATTTCCTAATCTTAAAATTTTTTGCATAGAGGGGCCCTATCTAATTTATGGCATGATATGATCGCGCCTAGTAGCCACATATCATCTGCGCTCAATATGCGGGATACCACTAGCATTATCTCTCTCTTTAAAAAGGAAAAATCAAATGAATATTGCTTAAAATTTGATTATTTATGAAATTATAAAAAAAGAGTATATTAAACTTATGCATTATCTAATGCAACCATAAAATTATTAATCACTTAATTAAAGTAAAAAATATATAATTTATTTGTTCACTTCAAAATTAAGATAACATTATTACAAATAAAAAGAAATTGGTATTGATTTTATCAATAATTAAGATTTTGTTTGGAACAACTTTCTGACTGCTTTTTAGCACAAAAATTTTTATACCAGAAAGCTACTTTGAAAAGCTATAAGAAAGTTTTTCTAAAAAAATCTAATTTTTAAATGTTACACAATAAGGTGTTCTTTAAAAAATAGAATATATGTTAGACACAAGAAGCTTCTAATCCATGTCAAATGATATATAGAAGAAGCATAATTAGAGATGAGTTTTTTTTTTTTTTTTTTCTAAAGTAATCTGTCCTATATTTTTATTATGTGGGTTCAAAGCCATTATAAATTATAAGGTATGCTATCTTTTGAGTTATTTTTATCTATATCTCTGCTTTTTAGTGTTACAATATTAGTTTTGATTCTACTTATGTTTTTAGCAACCAGTATCTAGTTATTGCGTCTTCACTAGTACTAATATAAACTAATATTTATAAAAGAAAGAAAGTCACATATCTTGATTGTTTGTACCTAAATTATTGATTCGTTCGGGATAATTTTTTAGTGTTTCTAAAAGCAACTTTTTAGTATAAAAATTAATTATTTTTTAATTAAAAAATTGCTTTAAGAATCAGTAATCAAACCGTCCCAAACGAAACCTAAGTTGGTTCCTTTTCAATTAAAATAAATGCTTATGACAATTTAGGATAGCCTAAAATCCACTTAAAAGTAGTGCACAAAATCCTTTAATACCTTAAGTTAAGCCTAAGATGATTACTTTCAAGAAGTATCAATATAGAGAACTGGGAAGTATTTACAAATTCAGACCTTGATGGATTAAATTTAGTTAGGAGGTTAAGTTCAAGTTATTGTGCCTTCTATGGGGAAAACTTTGTTATACAGAGGAGGTACAAGGAACTGATTATTGTAAGGTTAAATGCAAAAGTAGAATGTTGAACCATCACACTTCGAATTTGTAAGAGTTATTACAGTTAGGCATAATTATGAAACATATTTGATTTCTAAGAGAAAATAATTGAAATTGCATTATGATAACAGTAAACTAATTGAAGTATAGTGTAAATGTTGTGAGCTCTCTCTCTCTCTCTCTCTCTCTCTCTCTCTCTCTCTCTCTCTCCTACTCACTCACATTGAATAACTGATCCTTTTGATCAATTGCTTAGTCTGAAAAGCTAAAGCAAACTCCACTTTACACAACATCTCACATGGTAACCAAACCCTAAAACTCCATCCTCAAAGCAAAAACAAAGGTTTAAACTAAGCAAAAGGACAAGCAATGACTCACTAATTCATCTCCCATTAAAAAATCACCAGCCACACAAATTATCTGGATATGTTGGTTGAGAGTTTTGACTACTAGGTATTCAATCTTACGTAACAAAAGGACAAGCAATGACTCACTAATTCATCTCCCAATTAAAAAATTCTAGGCGCGCAAGTCACCTGGTTATGTTGGTTGGGAGCTTTGACTGCCTAGAGATCTCTTGGTATTGAGTCTTGCATAGCAAAATGACAAGCAATGACTCACTAATTCATCTCGGCAATAAAGAATCACCAGCCATGGAAGTCACTTGAGTATGTTGAGACTATCCTCAACCAACACGACCAAAACCAATCATTCATCCCCTACAACAATATAGATCTACATAAAAAGTAAGAAAAAGAAGAACACAATCGCAGCCAATCCACGCAATCCTGTCCCTCTCTTTTCCATCTATTACATGGAATCCACTTCCCGAAGCTAGCTATAAGAACAACTCATGATCATTCTTCCTCTATATGTGCTGAAAATTAACTGTGAATATCCAAATTAATCACCGGCGAAGAGCAATGGCCGACCTGCAAATTGTTCCGGCCGCCGGCAAGAACGTGTCGCCTCAGTATGTTGAGATGAAGGTGCCGCTCTACTCATTTGGATGCGAGAAGAAGGTTAAGAAGGCCTTGTCTCATCTCAGAGGTTCTATAATTTTTTTTTTTTATACTTCTGGGTTCGAATTTTTTCATACAGTTTTGACGTTAAAATTTAGTAAGATTTTGCTCCTTTGACTGATAATTTTGCAATAATCTTGAATAAAGTGTGTCAATTAAAAGATAAGTTTAATATTTTGGATATATATCTAACAAAACAGTATTCAATTACAACTTTTTTTTAATAAAAAATGAATAAAAATTAAAATTCTAATAATCAATTCATGGAGCTTGAAGATTAATTTGTAATGTTAATTGTTGCATGGATCATGCAGGAATACATTCAGTTCATGTAGATTATTACCAGCAAAAGGTGACAGTTTGGGGAATTTGTAACAGAGATGATGTTCTTTATGCTATAAGGAAGAAGAGAAGGGAAGCTCGGTTTTGGGACGAAATAGAGGCTGAAAATAAAGCTATGGTAGAGGAGACTGAGATTGAAGAGATAGTAGCTTCAGAGCCAGCTGCAGCAGCAAGAGGGAACCGGTTTAAGTTCAGGAAATCATGGAAGAAATTATTTCCTTTGACACTGTACTTAATGTCATTTAGATGATTAGTTTAGTACTTGCATATGTTAGCTTATAAAATTTGTGTGTATATATTGATAACAGTTTGCTAATCCTGATAGAGTGATTTGGATTGAATCAAATGCTGAAAATTAAAGGCTGATATATCATCAAAAAATTATTTTGATCGGTCACAAATCTCAAGGCAAAATTAAGTTAGAAACTTCAAAAATTGAATTCAGAACCATGTGAACTTTGTTTTCAGCAAACTTATAGCTTGTCGAATTAATCATCTCAAAATACGAATCCAACGACACCAAATTCGACTCCATCCGAGCCCAAATGGGTTCAAATCAATGATCTTGAGCTCATTTAATTTGGAAGGTTAAAATATAATTTGGATTACCAAACGGTTTCCAAACCTGACATGCTTATATTCGAATCGAGCGGCTTCACGAGAAGAATTCAATGAGTCCAAGATCGTTAAATTTTGATATCATTAAAACATTCAAATATTCATTAAATAATCCACAAATAAGAAAATCAACATCAGTCGTCTATTCAAACCAATTAGTAAGCAAGCTGCCCAAAAAAAAAAAACTAAGATTATGTTTGGGACATCTTTCTTATTGATTTCTAAAACAGCTTTTCTAAACAAAAAATTTTAGTTTAAAATTTTTTGTACTTAAAAAACTGCTTTAAATTCTGATATTTTTTTATTTTATAATATTAGATATAATATCAAATTAATTATAATATTAACTTTTTATTTTATTTTTTGAACTCTCAATCAATAATTAGGTGAATAATTTTGTTTTATCTCTTAAAAAAACCAATCAAAAGAAAAGGAAAAATATCCATTCCTTTTTTTTTTATCATTTAAATCTTCTGATTTTCTTCCCTGATCAATTCCCAATCAAGATATTAAATTTTTTTATCATAAATCCAAACCATTACAAACATAGCTTTTTTCTCTCTCTCTCTTTACACAAAAGCAAGATAACGACAACGCATTTACAAGCACGAGTCACACATCACACTATATTACAGCCTAAAATACTCTTAAAGTCCTGAAATAAGCACAATGTGCCTATTTATAGCATTTTCTTTAATTACAACTAAGGAGATTCCACTAAATTCTTAAGTTTTTATATATTTAACACTCTAAAGATTTATGTATTAGATACACAAAAGAATTCAGTGGCACATGTCAATCCCCTGCATCATCTTCATGATCAGCAACCCTCCAATGGTGATCATACGGTTATAGGGCCAATATCACATGATGGAGCAGGCATTAACATTGTCATCGTTGAACATGTTGCTGACTCGATCTTCTCCACGAAGGTTGATTGGAATATTGCCGTGCTTGTCGGTATTGCTGTAGCCATGGCGCCAGTAATTATAGCTCTCACGATAGGATTTCTCGTCATGAAAGTAGTTGGTGGAGTTGGTGAAGAAGAGAGGGAGGTCAGGATTTGGCCAGAACTCTGCCTTTTTCCCACTTCGTCGCACTTCTTTCAGTACCTTGTTGCGGTCGATGTATCCCGTCACTGTCACCTTCCCCAATGCTAAGTTCACCTCCACCGAGTCCACACCTTTATTTATGTTTTTGCAATATTACTTTATAAGTTGATGATTATTTCTACTCATTTTTTTTTATAAAAGTTATTGTAAAGCTGTTATGAAGAAAGTAGCTTTTAAAAGCTACTATATAAAATAACTTTCTAGCATAAAATATTTTTGGCCAAATTAAAATTAGGATTATAGTAAGAAAATTGTTCCAAACAAAACCTTCGTGTGGAACATAAATGGTGCTTGTGAATTGGTATTTATGCCCTTTTCATGCCATTATTGCATCCCGCAAAATTTCCAATAAAAACAAAGTCGCATTCGATAAAATTTTCAATAAAATATGTGGGCTAGTTAAGCTTTTCTTATAATCAAATGAGAAACAAATATGTTGATTACCCTATATATATATTTCTATAGTATATTTTTCTATGAATCCTGCCTATCATCTAACAAACAAATTTTGTCATCAATACAATATATTATTATGTAATCAAACAAAATAAAATAAATATTTTTCAAATCTATCAATCTGTTTTTTTTTTTTTTTAATTAGAAATACCTCTGAGCTTATGCAGGGCATGTTTGACTACCCTCTCGCAACCTTCGCAGCACATCCTTACTTTAAGCTCCACAATCTGCCAACAAAAAAAAAAAAAAATTTAAAACATTATAGCACAAGTGCATATACAAAATTTTAACTTGCCAGAATAATTACATCTCCTAAGTTGAAAGAAAATTAAATTAAGGACCTATTTGAGACATCTTTATGGCCATTTTACTTTTCAGAGAGCAACCATACTTTCATTCGGCTACTGCCATTTTGTTGTTTTATCTTTTTTTTTTTTTCATTAAATTTTGCAGCTATAGTAGCGAAGTTATTTTCTCCACAATCAACTTTATAAAATGATGCAGTCGTCTCGAACAGACTCTAAAGATCTGATTGGGGTGATTGCAATATTTTACAAAGCTGATTGAGAAATTGTTGTTAAAAAAATAACTTCATTATTATAATTGCAAAAAACTAGTTTTTTATTACAGAAATTTTTGAAAGATAATAAGAAAGTAATTGAATAAAATTATGATTACTATCTAAGAAACAAAGCAAATACAATACTGTCCCAAATAGAGTCTAAGGATTTATTTATAATAACTTTCTTACTGCTTTCTAAGAAGATTTTTAGTACAAAAATATTTTCAATTTAAAATTTTTGTATTAAAAATTTACTTTTAAAAATAATGAGAAAACAATCCAAAATAAAGCCCAAGCTGGGATACAGTATTAACAACTAAGTAAATATATATAATGAAAGTATATAACAAACAAATAATTAATGGCAATATATATATATATATATTTTGGGACATTTAGGTCATTTAAGGCAAACTCACACACACAACCCATACACATGGACTCGAACTTTGGACCTCTTAGTTGGAAGCCTAAGCTCTCAACCAATAGGCCAAGGGGAGTTGTGTAAACAAAAATATATTGCTATAAGCAACAAGCTTGAGTCCTATTTAATTGTCCTAACTTGTAATATTTCATGCAGCCTTTACAGTAGCCCAGGAATAGTAACAAGACGAGAAGATAAAAGTTATACGTTTCCCATAACCGCCCTTAAATCCGCCAAGAAGATTTTGGCCGAAAAGGATAAGTAAGATGGCAAAAGATTTCTTTCAAATTGCCACACCATTTCATATATTTTTGAAAAATAATTAATTTTTTAAGTTTAATTTAACTAGATATAATTAGAGATAATTATTAATTTCAAGCATCCCTATTTTCCTTTAAATATAACTTAAAATAGTTAAAATATACTAAAGAAATATATAAAAAATAAAAAAAAAATCCCAAAAAAGCTCTAAATTAAATTCAGTGCAGGCAGCATGAAAAGAAATATAACCTGTAAAGAGAGCGGGCGGCCTTTGCCCTTGCCCATTATGCCTCGGCCGCGACTAATATCGTATTGATATGTGTTGCTGCTGGTAGTGTTGGGAGCGTAGTAATTGTAATAATGCTTTGTTCTTCTCGTGTCCCCACCGCCGAGGCAACCCACCCAATCCAAAACTCTTCCTATGGCTTCTGCCATTGACATGTATATAAAACAAGCAAGCAGGATCTTATCAAACTTAGATGGATGGAACTGAGTAAGAAGGCAAGAAGCTCAAGGCATCAATTCCTTCTTCACATGGAGACATAATTGATTGCTTCATGCAACAATAATTTATACAAATATATTTTTCCATAAGATTCTCTTTCTTCTTCTAATTAATTTAGGATCCGTTTGGGATAACTGCAGTTTTTTATAAAGTTAATTGTGAAGCTGCTATAAAAAAGTTAACTTTTTTGAAAGCTATGAACTTGGGATTGCGATCTGAAAAATAAAATAGTAAGAAAGCTCTCCTAAAAAAAAGTCTTAATGATGTTGAAATTATTCTGTGCGGATGCCGAGCGCCGTCTGGAGGCCAATCAGAATGTTTCATGTCACCCTGTACTCAGTACCACGGCTTACTCGATACCGTTGACGTGGCGCATTCTGTTCGCATAGAATAATCTCTTTTAAGGATGAGCATGTGGGTCACTTCAGCTCTACTGAAAACAATCTGGACCATTGGCTTTGGAATAGTATAATTTATCTTAATTGATGCAGGTGTTTTGCCTAAGAGAGAGGAACTGCGTGGCACCCAAAGGGAAGGAACGTGCCTTTGGATATAATTATGTAGGATATGAATAAACGAGCGGATCGCATTAATTAAAGCGAGGCATAGGAAAGAGAAATTCCAAAATTTTCTGTGTCTAGCTAAAGTTATTCGGTGCACCATTTTTTTTTTAATTTATGTTTTTTATAATTTTATTTTATTATATATTTTGTGCTGTTAGATAAGTGGTTTGGTTTGCTTTGTGAGTAAGTTTCCGGCAGTATTCAACTCTCCTCTGCCTATTGGTTGAGAGCTTAGGCTTCCAACTAAGAGGTCCAGGATTTGAATCTACGTATATACGTTGTGTGTGAATTTGCCTTTAATGACCTAAACGTCCAAAAAAAAAAAGTTTCTGGCAGACAGTGAGTGAGGGGCCCATAGTCCCACCAACCCACTGGCCGCATTGATGCATGAAAACATTCTTTGGGCTGATTAAAGCCAATCAAAGAGTGGAATATACAACATAATTAATAATGTCTTTTTTCTTTGCGAATGGAAATCTAATATATATATATATATATATATATATATAGAGAGAGAGAGAGAGAGAGAGAGAGAGAGAGAGAGAGAGAGAGAGAAGATTTAGTCAATTGGTTTTGTATAGGTTGGCTTAATGAGTTGCTATATTCAAATGCAGTTCCTTAGCCAGTGGAAATTACATGTGATCACATACAAATATGAGAAGTAACCATTTATGTATAGATTTAATTCATAGAAATATCAATCCAGAGGTCAATTTTAGATATTGCATTTACTATATTATAGTTGATATGCTAAACATTAAATTCTCATTATTTTTGCTGTGTATGTTAATTTTTTTATTAAATTAATGGATGTTGTTGTAAATCTGATGATATGGATGTTTTGGATAATGTAGTTGAATTTATAGTTTTATTTAAAGAACTTGAATGGTATAACATGCATGCATGAATTTATAAATTAATTTATAGAGTTGATGTGCGACAATGCATGAATTTATAAATTAATTTATAACATGCATCATTTAGGTGGTGGTCCGATGATGATCGAGCGGAAGTCCGACAGAGGTTGGCAGATGGTGGTGGTCCGATGATGGTCGGCAATGTTTTGCTGGCGATGGTGCCTGCGTGGAGCTTTAGATACTTAAAGCCACAAACTTCTCTCCAGACTCTAGCCAAAAGGGGCCCAAGCCCCCCCCCCCCCCCCCCCCCCCCCAATGTGGGAAGTGAGGATCTATTAATAGATTTTTTTTAGTTGCAAGCCTCGTAAAATATGGAGAAGATATGGGGCGAATTGGAGTGCTCCATCGAACAATCCATATCAATCTCCAAGATTATATAGCGTTTGTCAAGCATTTATGTTCCCAAATGAAGTTAGAAATAAACGATCTTGGGATCGTTGGATT
Source organism: Dendrobium huoshanense (assembly GCA_016618105.1). Lineage (NCBI taxonomy): Eukaryota > Viridiplantae > Streptophyta > Magnoliopsida > Asparagales > Orchidaceae > Dendrobium > Dendrobium huoshanense. Next base: position 28,712,995 of record CM028356.1, on the reverse strand, counting down.
CGTCTCGTAAGCATGATATATTTGGATATCATATGGTCATCCAATCTATGCTTTGAACCTTAATTTCAAAAGAACTTTGGGCTCTCGATTTGGACCCATTTGAGCTTGGATTGAACTAATTTTTATGTCGATGTGTTTGTATCTTTGAGATGTTCAATATGACTATAAATTTGTTGAGCTTAGAGTTTTAATGATCTTATATTTAATTTCAAATAATTCCGACTTGAATATGCTTTAAGATTCGTGTAGGATCAAGACGATTTTTGGTGACCTATCAAACTTTGCATCCAACTAAATGATTTTTTTCATTTTTTAGTACCATGACCATTAATAGAAGAATTTCTTTTAGCTCTATGTTTGGTAAAGTTAAACCACTAGAAAGCTTATAATTGAAACAATAATATTTTGATAGACATAATTCTAAGAAAAAAAAAAGTATCTAAAAAATGCGAATGAGTTCATTTCCTATGAGTCAAAGAAAACAACAGAGAACAATTCATGTAATATAATGTTGGCATCAATTCGAAAATAGTAACAAATCCAGTAATTAGCCACCTCCATTAAACTAAGTGCGAAACTGGAATCAGATTCTTTTATCTTGTTGGAAAAAATCAAAAAAGTACATATCATATTAATTAATTTTAAGTATTATGAATTTATTGTAAGCTAAATATAACATAAGAATTGTTTAATTAGTTATATATTATATTTATTTTAAACTAAATTTAATAATTTAAATTTTAAATTACCAAATTTGATAAGATTATATCTTATCTTAAGTGAAAATTTGTATCATGATATTGATATCTAAAAAGTGTCAAGATGAGCCTTAAAGCCTCTTAGATAGATAGGTTCTGTTTGCCACAACAAGCTAATGGAATTAAGTTTGCCACAACAAGAAGAAATAAAGATTTATATCAATAACAAGTCAGCAATAGTGAAAGACAAAATCTAGTTTTTCATGATGGTGCATTCTCGATCTCCTCCCCAGAGGAGAGGACGTGCCCGAGCACCTGCTTGTCCAGATGAAAACAAATATGTTGATAAAAGCTGTCACTATTTTTGAGTATTTGGCAAGGAAGAAAGTGCAAGTGAAGTATGTGAATTCCCAAGTTTAAGTTATAGATATTTTCACTAAGCCAATTAAGTGTAAATACTTTATTTAGATAAGAAATTTACTTGGAGTTATAAAATTATAGGAGTTTTCTAGAGAGTTAATTATAGCTATTAGATTGAAATATGTTAGTATAATTCTAATAGAGATATTATCAGCATAAATATTAATGATGTTCTTGAGTTTATATCAAACAGTGAGAAATAAAAATAAATAATCTCTTATAGTGCCCATCTCAACTTTCTAGAAATGAAGATAACAGCTATAATGCTCTCACCTCATCATCAAACTTGATGTCAACTGAAGACAACTGACTCATTACAGTGTTTAGATTATTCAGGTGCAATGCCATTGGAGTGTTGTTTAACATCTTCATATTGAATAGCTTTTTCATCAAGAATACTTTGTTTCAGGCCAATGGCTTCTCATATATATCTTAGTCAGTGTAGCCATGAGATTGATTATAATCTTCTCATTTACAATGTTGAAAGCAACAGATGAGAAAAATGAAAGTCATATCAAATCTAGTGCAGTCAAGTCAAGAACCTCCCACTCCTCCTTAGTCATAGAGTCCGACTTCTTGGTGATTCATTTCAACGTTAAATACATTTTTTTCTGATACAATAAATCTTCAATTTGCATCCTCAAGAATGCGAAGTTGAACTTCTTAATATTATACATTGCTTTGTTAGCCATTAATCTCACTCAAATTGAACAACCTCGCTCTGATACCAGTTGTTGATGATGATATTAAACCACATGATGAAATAAACAAAAAAGTAAAACCAACGAAAAGTAAAGAACACCGATATTTAACGTGGAAAAATTCAAAATCAGAAAAAAAAACTACGGAGCCACACCACACCAAAAAATCAACTATGAAAATGAGGTACATATATCTCTTCTCTTTCACTCTCTCATTGCTTATCTTCTCTCTTACATCGTTCTCATACTCAAAACCATAAAAAAGATAAGTAAAATAACACTAAGGGATGCCACCATTTAGAAAAATGAGAAAGAAAATTGTTTAGTCTGCCTCGAAGAATAGCGACGCTCAAGAGCCTCTGTCATCATGATGCTTCGGTGCCCAACACAGTGGCACTACATAGCGCTGCGGCACTATGCTATTTGTCATTTCAACTCTGTAGCATTGGGGCTTGGGTGCACAACACCAAGGCGTTGCATGAAAAAAAAATAATCAAATACATATTGCAAAGTACCCAAACCCAAATAGGCACCCAAGTATAACCGGATAACCCTATTGATCAACACAATAATATTCCGAACAAAACTAATAATTTCCATTTAATAAATCTTTAAAAAAAAAAAAAACCAAAACATTATAATCCCAACCAAAACAACTTTAACGTACAAGCTTAAAATAACTTGTGCTCGAAAACAAATAGGAGCCGACATTCGACACTTTATACTTGGAATTCATACCCCGCAAAAATAATCAAATACATATTGCAAAGTACCCAAACCCAAATAGGCACCCAAGTATAACCGGATAACCCTATTGATCAACACAATAATATTCCGAACAAAACTAATAATTTCCATTTAATAAATCTTAAAAAAAAAAAAAAACCAAAACATTATAATCCCAACCAAAACAACTTTAACGTACAAGCTTAAAATAACTTGTGCTCGAAAACAAATAGGAGCCGACATTCGACACTTTATACTTGGAATTCATACCCCGCAAAAATAACCTAAAAGGCTGCATTTGGATGTCATATGCAAAAACGCATTTAACTTTTTATTTTGCTGCACAGTTTATACATAGTTTTGCGAATAATGTCCACTTCATGATTTTCTTCCAAAGTTCAAATAATGTAATGTGAATCGCACAACAGCTTTATTCCTTCGACGTTAAAATTCTCCTTCCACTGAATTCTAGTCTTTCCTTACAATTTATTGTTAGGGATTCTCTTTCTAGAAATATATATATATATATATATATATATATATATATATATATATATATATATATATATATATATATATATATATATATAGAGAGAGAGAGAGAGAGAGAGAGAGAGAGAGAGAGTATAATTAAGGGTCTTTCCAACAGAAAATCCCATTTTCCGGTCTAAAATATCGTAAAACTTCAAAATGTTGTAGTTCGTCTCCAATGAGACTCCATTTTTCTTTTTTTGCAAGCTTCTTTCCGAAGGAACTATCTCTCTCCAGTTTCGCGTGCTTCCTGCGAAGCTAAACAGAGTGCGAATGTAATTGTTTTTGTTGGCGTAGGTGAACAGTCCGTCGCCAATATTGACGTCACACTATTCACCCTTCCGATTTTTGGAGTGAGATTTGGAATTCGAATGCAACGATTAGCGGACGACATACAATGATATGGAGTTCAGTAATTGGAGATGATCTAAGAACACTGATTTTCATTCCCTTATTTAATGACGATGCTTATCCTAACTTTGATAAAATGAACTGTTTGTTTTGATCAAGCTTATATTAATATGAGAAATGAAATCCGATTCTTGGGGGCACTAAGCACAGAATAAATCTGATTATTGATTGAGCTGAGGTTCCTTCGTTATTAATAAATGAAGAGAACATATTCTTCGGGCATGGTTTAAACGGACGAGACCATCAACTGAATTGTTGGTTGAGGGAATAGAATAAAACCTACTTCAATTCATTCACTGAGGAGGATCAAAGTATCGTGTTCTAATGTAAATAACAAAGAGTACTTTCTTAAAATAATTCATATGCTCTTGAAATCATATATAGTTATGAAGGAGTGTGTATAAAGTGAACTTTAAAATAAAATGTTGATATGGATCAGAAAATTCATTTGATCAAATATGAAATTCGAAGCAATATTTGAATTAAAAACTTCAAGAATTAAATAATGGACTATTAAAACTCTAATTTAAGTGAACTTATAATTAAAATGAATGTTTCGGTGAGATAATAAGTCCCTAGCTCAAAAAAATGTTTTGATTAGAGTTCAAATGTGCGCAAAATCAATCACTTGAGGTGTAGATCATAAACAAATATTTTATGACATTTGTTGCGGGCTAGGATATTTGCGGCGGTAGAGTGAGCTAGTAAATTTTTTCGTCTTAGCATTGCATAAATATCCAACACACAAACAGAAAGAGAGATGTAAAACACCCAATCATTTTTACGTGGAAAGCCCAAAGAGGGAAAAACCATGGGGCCTCGCCCAAGTGAAAAAACTATACTAAGTTTGAGTGAATTATAAATATTGACCCGTCCCTTGACTTAGGATCAGCGGTCAAATTACAGTAGTTTATTGGAGAGTTAGGCCAAGGTCTGGCGACTGTTGGGCGGAAGTCCACAAGCGTCCAGGCAAAAGTAGGGCTGCAAACGAGCCGAGCCGAGCCGAGCCGAGTATGTGAGTGTTCATGTTTGTGTTCATTTAATATCAGCTTGTTCAAGTTTGGTTCATGTTTGTTCGAGCTTTATTGATTGTGTTCATGTTTGGTTCATTTAAATTTATGATTGTTCATGTTCGGTTCATGTTCAGTTAATGTTTGTTCGTTTAGTGCTTGTCGAGCTTGTTTGCGAACATATTTAACAAAATTTTTTAACTATCAAACAAAAACGTTCATGAACATATCTATGAACAAACATATTTATAATAAAAGCAATTGTCAATGTAACAAAGGCAATGATTATTTATATTTATTAATTTTATAGTCAAATATTAATTATTTTTATCGAGCTTATTCACGAGTTCAAAATCGAACACGAATCGAGCTTCTTATCGAGCTTAATGTTGAGCTTGTTCACGAACTTCAAATGATGTTATTCGCGAACATAAATGAGCTGAACACATTAGTGTTCAAGTTCGTTTATTTAAGAATCAAGTATTTAAAATATTGTTCAAGTTTGTTTGTTTAGTTAATTAAACGATCACAAACGAGCTTTAATCGAACCGAACAACGAGTAGCTCGTCGAACGTTTGGTTGGGTTGCAGCCCTAGGAAAAAGTTCAACAGACGAGGAATGATTCGACAAAGGTTGGGTGAAATTCTGATGACGCTCAGCTACTAGGTGGAAGTCCGGAGACATTCGACGGTGATCCGACGAAGGTCAGGCTGAAGTCCGGAGGCGATCGGTGTCGGGTGGAAGTCCGACGACGATCGGCGGCCGGGCGGTGGTCTGATAGAGGTCGGCAGACGGGCGGTGGTCCGATAGAGGTCGTCGGCCGGGCGATGGTCTGACGGTGGTCGAGCTAAAGTCCTGCCGTGGTTTGTAGCTGGGCGGTGGTGTTGGAACTCTTGAAGCTTCAGAGCTCTCTCTAATCTATAACCAAAGGTCCCTTCATGTAGAGAGTGGGGGTCTATTTATAGATTTTTATGAGTGGCACATCTCGTAAATATAGAGAAGATTTGTGGTAAGTTCAAAGTGCTTCATCGGATGGCCTATATTCATTCCCCCCATCATAAATTGTTTGCCGAACATTTGAATTTCTTAATGATATCAAAATCTAATAATCTTGGGCTCGTTGGATTTGTCTCGTCGAGCCGCTCGATTCGACTATCAGCGTGTAACATTTGGAAATCGTTTGGTAATTCAAATTATAGTTTGAACCTTCCAAAAGTGCTTTGAGTCTTTTATTTTACCAATTTGAGCTTTGATTGAGTCGAATTTGGTGTCGTTGGGTTCATATTTTTGAGATGGTCAATTCGATTATAAGTTTGCTAAAATTGGAGTTTGGATGATCCCAATTTCAATTTTGGAAGTTGCCAACTTGATTTTGCCTCGAGATTCGTGCTAGATCAAGACTTTTTTTGTTGACGTGTCAACATTATTTGATGGACTAAATGATTTTTTTAATTTTGTGTGTGAATAGTCAAAATGAGCATCTCAATGAAAGGAATATAACAAGCTCAAAATTACTCAATTTTAGCATTATTAAGATATTCGAAAGATAAAAGAATAGTATATGATTGTGGGAATTAATATGAATCGTTCAATAGAGTGTTTGAAAAAAATTGTCTTAAAATGTCAAAAATTCATTCAAAAAAAAAAAAAAAAAACTATAAATATACTCCATTCTTTATGTGAAGGGGTCTTAAAATTAAGAAGAGCTTAGAGATCTAAAGAACTTTATAGCCCTCTTCAATGATTTATATTGATAATCATCACCATCAGTTTCCATTGTCAGAACTTGGTCACCTAATCGTTGTTGCTTGAATGCTATTACCTGATTATTATTGTTTGTATGTTATTATATGATTACCATTATTAGATCTTTGTCACCCAATTATTGTTTCACAACTATTAGTATTTGACCATTATCGCACAATCATCATTATTTGACAATCATCACTAGATTATCATTGTTCGACTGGTGTGACTCGAAGTCCATCTTCTGACTGCCATCATTTGTCAATGGCACTAACATTTACTAACAAATGTTCGTCTCCTTATCATCATGCATCCTCCTCCATTATTTCTTCATTATTCTTTACCACATTTGTAAGATATCAAGCTAGCAATACTTTTCCAAATTGACTTTGTGGCTCCAAAAAATCTCGTCACGACCTCTATGCAACCCTTTTTATCTTTTTTTATTTTGGGTTGTCGGGGAGAGTTTTAATGAGTATGTTCAGAGGCAAATTTTCAGAAGGCAGATTGGGTTTTGAATTAGACATTACCCAGAGATTTTGCCTTCATTTTGTGAGAACTTTATCATCTGAGTTCAGGTTTTCTATTGGCACAAGCCGCTATAATCAATTAACCCTCTTGATAGCGAGAGATAACTTTTGATTAAGGATAATCATCAGATGGATATGTATTATCCGACATATAGTAGTAGCGATTTTGATATTTGAAAAGTCAATATTTAAATTTGAAAATTTACCGTCTTAACACTTAAAGTGGATGGTGGGGGAATGATGATATACCCTATCAAGATCCCATGGGTTTGTTGTCACAGGTCGTCATGGTCCCCAATCTACTTAGTTAGAGGAGGTAGTCGACCCAACCTGACCGATGGATCATTATTGGCAGCCATGAATTGCTTCATTCAAGGGTCCTTGTAGACCTAGGATAAATATTTATCTAAGGGGATAAATTTGAAACCACCTTAGCTAATGAAGGGCTTTATGACCTATCAGTCATATCCTATTGATTCATAATTGAAAGATTTAACACCGTTGGGGAACATTCGAGCTCTGATCATGAGCGGCAAAATCACCCGGTCATAGGATCTCAGTCATAACCATTTACTTGTGGTGTCATTTGGCGGAGAAACCACTAGTTAGAGGACATGTGCTACATCCTTACTGCAAGAGATAAATTGAGAATGAATCATAGTGATATTCTCAACCATATATTAGCTCTTTGTGAGCTGAAGTAATTTTCAAATTGTTCACTTTGACAAACTGTTACGATGGGTGGTTATCTTTTATTTTAAGTATTTGATGATTTATTTTAATTTTAAATATTTCAAATCTTGGTATTTTTGGAATTGTGAATTTTTATGAGCATTTAGGAGGTATTTCTAAATATTTGGGATCCCCTTTGATTGAATTTTTTGTCAACTCAATTACTAAACAAGGTTTTCATGGGCAATTTTATTTTCTCGGTTGAACCTTGTCGACCATGTTTACTTGTCGACAGAGGATTGTATTTGTAGTTAGCTTTATACTTTTATTAGTGATTTTTTTGTTATAGATATTGAAGACCTAATATGAATGTATTAAAATAAATATCCCGAGTGACACTGTGATCATATGTTTATTTAACTATTAGAGCGGTATCGACTCCTATTTATTCATGTAGAAAGATCGGACTCGAACTTATGTTCATTTCTTGACCCACACAATATCCTCAGGCACCACGTGTGTGCATATATATATATGACACTCTCATCAGGACCCATGCAGGTATATACTTTTATATGCATTTTGCATGATGTATATTATATTTTGCAATGTGTATATGCATGATGTGACTACATCAATGCATGGTGGGTTATACAATATTCAACTATAAATAGTTTTGAAGTTGATGATCATTTGAAAAATGCATAAGGTTTGAATTTAAGGACCTATAAACACATTTTGTCCGCTTGTGCGAGTGTTGCAGACACAGTGTAATTTGTTAGCAACACATTTTTATACAACATTTGTAGATTATCGACAACAATAGCATTAATGAATAATGAATGGCAAACACTAGTTCCTATTCCCGAAGCTAATGTTTCAATAATCTCAGGCTTCTCGTGTAATACTTCAGGCTCGAGTTCTGTAACTCAAACTTGTTTAACACTTGTCCTATAGCTTCAATTTCAAGTTTCTCCAGGTTTCATTTATGGGATGATGTGATGAATCTACTGGAGCTAGTGCGCTAATATGTTTCTTCATTTTTATCTTGTTATAAGGTAGTCTCCTCGAAGCATGAACATAACAGAGCACAATATAGTTTTCAATGTTCCAACAACATTCTAGCATCGGACAGGCACATGGAACTTCTTCTATAGCTCTTGACATAACAACCATAATGGCTCCTTCCAAACTACAATTGCATCATTTAATCTTGGAAGATTCGTGAAAGTTCAGCCTCCGATTTTATGATTTTCTAGTTAGAAGAATATATTTAAGGAGCTCGTTATATTTATTTTGATGTGCATGTAATCATACTTACTCCACAAAACTTTCAGGTCCAGTAAAATGAGTGTGCTTCTATGTTCACAAGGGATCTACCATACTTGCATCACGTCTATCATCGATGCTTGTTGGTGTACTATATCGACCATCATTATCTATAAGGAATTGATGTTTCTGCCTGACATTGAATTGCTACTGATTGTGTGAATGCCATAACATTCATTATATGTTGCATGCATATGTATGTAGGGGGCTTTGTCATTTGTAAGCAAGTTCAGTGTATTTATTTGCATGTTGACATGGGCTACCCAGTTGAGCTGTATTGGTCACTAGTTTCCATGTGCATATTGGCTGGCAAGTTAACACTCAATGCACATCTGGCTCCCTTGCTTGCAAGGTATTATTGATGTGAATGTTGTATATTGACCACTTGATCTTTGCTTGAGAGATATTAATGTATCTGCTTTCGATCAAATGGTTATTGACTGCAGGAATGATCTAGCATATGCTGCATGTTGTTCGTTGTCACCTGTAGGTGGACTATTTTGTACAATAAATCTCTTACAATTGTTCATAAATGTTCATGCTCATAGTGAGCTCTTGATTCTTGCTTTCATATGAATTGTCACATTATAGGTTCCCTACTTGTACATTCACAACAATCCTTTTCGATATGCTTGTAGGAAAACCATTGTAATTGCATCATTCATGGATGGTTTAGTGTGCTTGTTTGTAGTGACATTAGTTGTTTGTAAGTTGCATTTGCTTCAAAATTTTCAAACATCTATTAGTTTGAAATTCATTGCATGAATGATCATTGCTACTTGTATGGTTGAATATGCCTTGCAAGATATTGTTATTTTCATTGCCAGTTGCTCACTATCACCCTCGTATAAATCTTTGTGTGCACGACAGGTATTGATTCTCGCCCGTAGGTGAACCGTCTGTGAATGTTTACATTCGTCGTATACTACATTGCATATATTTGCTTGTGTCGCTTGTTGATATTTACTTACAATTGGTCATGTCTAAAGGTTTCCCACCACGAGTCCCCTACTTGCTCATTCATATTTGTTTGAATGACTTGAATTATCATTTAGCATTTGCATTTTTAGTTTGATTGTGCATTTTTAAAGTTTAGGGTTCATTTCTCTACTATTCAGTTCTAGTTTCGTTCCCTGTATTTGTTCAAACTTGGTTTCATGTCAGTTGGAATTTTGGTAGCACCCCGGCGCCTCCCACATTTTGGAAAAATTTGGTGAGGGGTCTGCGGGTCTTGCTTACTGGAAGTTGGAGATCGAGAGGAGGGTTTAACTTTTGTAGGTGGTTTGATTGAGAGGGAAAGGTGTCGACAGGGAGGAAGAGCTAGAGGTGGAGTATGATCACAAGCGTCTGGTTGATCAGGTGGAGCCGGACAAACGAGAGGCTCGTGGTTAATTTGATTTGGCTGTGAGCATGAAGAGTCAGAATCGTAGTAGGCTTGTTGGACATATTGAATGATTGGAGGCTTCAAGGTGTTCAATCAAGCTATGCGAGCCGTGGACTTTGACTGAGGGAAGAAAACATAATGAGGGAATCAGAAGGAGTAATCTTCGATCATGAGGATTGTAGGAAGCGTGTCATTTGTGTGGGAAGAAGAAATGAAGGCTTTGTTTCCTCTTGATTTTAATAACGAGAGAGGCCAACTGACCAAGGTGAAGATTGTACTTGAGAAACAGGATGATCAGAGATGCATCGAGATGTGCGAGGTATTTGCATAGCACGATGTCGAGGATTTGAGCGGGATTTCCATAGAACGACGTCAAACATGTATGTGGTGTATTTGAGTGGGTTTTCTAGCTTACGACGTGCGAAGGTTAACTTACACATCCATACAAAACCTATTGTTAGTTGTCTTGGTGATTAAGTCATTCTTAGCATTATTTAAGTGCTAAATGACATAAACGTCGCTCCTCGCTTTTTCACCAACATAAACACATCTCTTGCAATCGGTAACCTGGTTCAAGATTTGTGGTTATTTAATAAAGAAAATTTTGGAAAATGATATATTTTTAGATTGCTCTAGGTTTTCTCTTTATAAAGGGAAAAAGATGCCATCTTGTGTACAATGTGTAATCATGGTTGTAAATCTCCCTAAGCAATAGTGAAATCTGCAAAAGTGACAAAATGATATAGCAATCAATTTGGAGAACATGTATAAAATTCTTCCTTGTTGATCTTCTTTCTTTTAAATTATTTTTTTCTTCTCTACATTTTCATATATTTTATCTATCTACCAGAAACTAAGTATCAAAGGTTTTGATTATAGTTGAGAAGCCTGTCTAAAGAAGAGGAAATGATGGATTGGACTTTGCATTTTGGAGTGTACAAATAGAAGCTACTTGACCACCACAAAGGCACTCTCTTGAATTGCTCATATTTTGTTATTAGTTCAAGTGAACTAGAGAGTTTTATTTAATATATTATATGATAGTTTATAAAATTACTAAAAGCAAAGAAGGCCTTACTAAAATAAGTAGGTGTATTAGATTGAAGGAGAACTTGATGAAAGTAAATAATACAAGGTAAGGTTAGTTAAACTTTTTCAACTAAAATAATCATGAACTAAAAAAAATTTCTCTCTAATAATGAAATTAACCACAGTTAGGATGGTAATTGCACTAGTAGTAAAAGATGACTTATATTTAGAGCAGTTCCATATGAAGATGTCCTTTCTTCATAGTAACTTGGATGAAGAAACTTATATGATACATGTATAAATTTTTCACTACTGAAAAATATGATATTACCGACAGCTTTTTTCGACTCAATTGGGTGAATTTCTGGCGATAATAAGATTTTTCGACGGCTTTCCGGCAGTCTAAACCGCGTAGAAAACCGTCGGAAGTCCACTGGAAAATAGACCCTCGGAAAGCCATCGGAAAAATTCTCCAGTAATGCACGATTTTCCTGTAGTGTTTGTAGTACAAATTAAAGAGAAAATGATATGCTAACTTCATAAAAGCTTGTATGATATCAAACAAATATAAGATAGTCATATAAGAAGTTTGATTGTTACATGAAAAATAATAATTTATTGAGGTATCAAGTAGATCATTACTATAATATGAAAACCTTTGATATTCTTATATCATTATATTCCTATATGCTAATGATATATTGATAGTAGGAAAAAGAAAACACGAAATAGACAAGTTGAAAATATATTACTTGAAGAATTCGTGTGAAGGATTTGGGTTTTGCTCAATAAATTCTTGGGATGAGAAGCAAAAGCCAAACTAATATTTTGAAGCTATCATCGAGAGAATATATGAAGAAGATGCTTAATGGGTTCACCATGCAGGATTTCAACCTTGTAAGTACTACATTGGGTAGTCACTTTAAGCTATTAAAAGAATACACTTCAATGATGATTGATCAATCTCCAGCTGAGAATTTTCAAGTTATGGGGCATATTTTTCACTCTACTAAGAAAACAAATTGCGCATATTTAGTCGTAGATATCTGACATTTATGAATATTATTTTATGCCGGGTGTTCTAAAATTTTGATTATATTGTTGTGTTATCTAAAAGTGTTCTCTTCGTACAAAAAAGTGTGGGGCTGTTGACTGTTGACATCTCAAAAATATTACTCTTGTGCTTTTATTTACCCGTCAAAATAGATTTGACGCTAATGGCAGACTAGAAATTTTAAATAAGTTTGAACAAAAGAATTTATTCCTTCCATTGCCCTCGCAAAGATAACACTATGAGATGCTTAAATTGTTGAAGGTCTATTGTTGGATCATATCTCCACCAACATCCCAAATCTCTACAAATCTATGTATAGGACATAAGATGCTCACTTCTAATTTACTCTCCGTGCATTCTATTTATTCTTTTGTTAGCTCTGATGTAGGAGAAATTATTACGTATGGAATTCGGATGCAATTTTTTTGTCCGAAATTCAATCACATGAAGACACGTGGATTTTCTCTCTATTGTACCAACCCGAACACAATTTTATAATTAAAAGAATAAAAATTTAAACTCAAACCCAACCCGAAAGTTGATCAAGTTTGACTCGAATCCGGATTGTTCATGTCGAATTTGTGTCGAGTTTTTGTTTTGTGCTATTATTGACACATATACTGCCAATTCAACCCAATAAATAAAATCTGGGTCATTTATTTATTTCTTCTACTTTCAATTTTACTAGTGTTCAAAAAAAAAAAAAAAAAAAAAAAAAAAAAAAAACTGTATATACATAATTCTCGGTTCTTATTTCGAATACAATGCCATATGATTTTTTATTAAAATAAATATCTTGGAGTTGACATAAATTACGATGACATCACTCATAATTTTATCATTTCTATCGAACAAATCACATGAGTTGATCTTCCTGCTTCTAATGTTGTGGACTCCTTATAGTCCCCACAAGAATCATATATGTGTGACATCAATATAAATGTTCACCTCTCCACTCCAACATACTCTTCCCATCGTATGATTACTAATATTAGATTACAATCTTCCAACTAACATCTCTTGATTTTTGTCTCCCATAAACTTTGTTTCTAACAATATTGATGTCCCTCATTATCTATAATCCCAATATATATATTGTTGACATCAATGCTGATGTTAACAAATTTTATAGCCCATGGTTGCCAATAATATTGATGCATGCAATCTCTTTTAAGGTTGATCAATGACATCACTCATAAGATCAATACACATTATCAACTAAAAGAATGGCCTATAAGGTTGATGCATATTGTTGATACTAAGGTCAATACTTGCCTTCTTCATTGCGTTTTGTTACTCACAAATTCAATGAATGAAATTATCGAAAGGTTGTTGTACAATGTTGCCACTAACTACGACTCTTAATGCTAACACATAGGTTTATATCAGACTTATTGGTCTCTAGTCTTCTCACCTCAAAAAAGAACTATCAAATAAACCATTAATAATCTCTTGAAGATAACTTTAAAGCCACATGCTCTTACAATTTCACCATAGAATCTATCATCCACAATCATGTCTATTATATTATATCAACACCTTTATCAATTATGAGGGAGAACATCATTTTTGTATGCTAGTGAAATAATTTCAACTAAGCCGGGTCTTGTGATATTTTCACTTTTTATAATTTTCACATTAAAAATTTAGAGTCCCTTAGAACCTTATTTATTTATGTGTGCATGTTAGATGTTTATACAAAGCTAATTAGTTCAACACTCTCTTTCTCTACTGTAATAAATATTGTAGCACACAATAATTTGATATTATTCGTGGAAAATAGTCTCAGCATACTACAAACACTTCTCCAATGACTAACAACTAATCATTCAATCAAGAACAACATAATATTTTTATTAATTAAGGAATCAAGGCTACCATTTTCCAATTAGGAGGCTATATCTCTTTGTTGCTAACTTAAAGATTCACTTACAACATGTTTTGTTTTTTGTAAGACCTAAATATTTCAAAGGCGTTTCGAGGAAATCTAAAAGGCTTTCTCTTTTAATTACAATAGAGAAGTTCTCAAGAATTTTGATCACTCTTACATGAAGATTGAGAATTTATTACTAATCATCATTACTTCAAACAAAATGATTGTAAATATCAATCAAGCTTATGTATTATATGAGAAAATATATATAGTCTAGACAAATAAGAAATCTTATTTCAAAGATACACATATTAAATAATTTCAATGGCATCAATATTAGTGTGTGCTACAATAAGAGCATAAATTGATATCTAGGACCTTCTAGAAAAGACCCTAAGAAAAATTCTAAAACTTTTTATTGTTGATGTACCTACACATCAATAAGAGCTTTCTTCAAATAATTTCAGCTTATTTTGACAAGCATGCAAGTCTAAATAAATAAATTATTGAAGTTTAGAATTAGAAACACTACAGGAAATTCATCAATTACCGGCGGTCTAGACCGGTAGACCGGCGGATCTCCGACCGCTGGTAATAACGGCGGCCTAACCGGCGGTGTGACTACCGATTTTTACCGGCGGTCTAACCGGTCGTTATGTAAATTAATGCCGACGGAAAACTAATGGTAACCACCGGAATAAAATCTTTGGGAAAGATATGAAATACACATGATCATCTAGAAAAAATTTCAAACTAAAATAATAAGAAGTGTAGAAACCATTAAGAAAATCATACAAAAACAAAAAAATTGATAATTTTTGGGGATTTCTTTCATCATGGACTCAATATTGTCACGTCAAGAATATGTTGTTGCATCAATCATTATCTCTTGTATGAGCCATATCAAATTTTGAAGACAATTAATGTCATTAAATGAGAAAATTGAAGCCTAAAAATGAGGAAAAAAATTCTCTTATTGTGGATCCTATCCATCTAAGGGTTCGTTTGAGACGGCTTTTTTATTACTTTATACAACGGAGTTTTAGTACAAAAATAAAAAATTTTGTACTAAAACTCCGTTTTAGAAAGCAGTAAAAAAGCGGTCCCAAACGAAGCCTAAGCCAAAACAATTCATCTATTTTAAAAAAACACTAAAGTTCCCCTATAAGGATTGAGAGCATCTCTCACCTTGTAACTAATCCGTCTAAATAGAGATTTAATTTTAAGGTAAGACTGAGCTCCATTGTAATGATTGCGAACCTTGGTAACTTGACTGCAATCTTTCTAAATGGATGCGCCCCCATTCTTTTCAATAGATGAACAAAGCTAGCTCGAACCCTAATCACTTGAATCCGATTAAATAACTCGATTTGATAATGGAGACACCAGTTTACTATTTTGTTATTGTAAACATAACATCTACAACTCATTCTGTGCAAATTTCGAGAGTTTGGAGCTGAATATTTTTTGCTTTAATCAATACATCAATTTAAAGAGGTTAAAATTATGATTGCAAAGTTTTTACTCCATTCTCAATCAGAAGCGGATGCACGTTGGCGCATGAGAAAATTATTACGTGCAGTCACTGAATGCCGTCTAGAGGTCAATCGGGACGCACCACATCACCAATATATTGTGTATTGCTATTATATATTGTTATATACCGGATGACATGATGTGTTATGATTAATCTCAAGACGGTTTGATGACCTCACATAATAATCGTCTGGCACAGCGCTTGAGACCCAGTCGCCTTGGGCTGGAGAAATAATTAGGTTTGAACATCGGATATAGAGAATTATTTGAATTTCTCTTTGTCTATAATAAAAACACAATTACTGTAGCTGCACTTTGACTACTATAGATAAAAAGAAATCTTAATAATTCTGTCTCTTGTATCCGCACCTAATAATTTGCCAACGGGCTGAGCGATTCCTGCCTAATTAGTTATCATATACGTATTAAAATATAAATTAAAAAAAAAAAACTCAAAGTTAGTTTAATAAACCTAAAGCACACAACTCTCCTTGGCCTATTGGTTGAGAGCTTAGACTTCCAACTAAGAGGTCCAGGGTTCGAGTCTATGTGTATGCGTCGTGTGTGTGAATTTGCCTTAAATTTAAGGCCTATATGTCCCAAAAAAAAAAAAAAAAAAAAAACCTAAAGTCGGCTCAGATTTCTCATCCCACGCGCCTCCTTGCCCTCTCGGCTTCGCTTTCCGCGCTCGTGCGGCCTTTCGTAATTTTTTTTCTTTATTTCCACATAAGATCCTATTGCTGGAGGCTGGAGCGGCCTGAAGTTTTCCTCCGGCAGGTCCCCGATCCTCCTCCTCCTCCTCTCGGAAATGGGTAACGCGGCAAGTTGGTCGGGCTCGCAAGGTTTTTTCTGGTTTCTTTCCTTTTCTCTTTCTATATCTATATGTCTCCGATAGCAAATACATCAATCGATCTAAGTCTAAGAGAAATGGCAGATCAAGTGTGCGGCAACCGGCATACCAAGCAATATAGGAGAAATCTCTCACTCTGCAAGAACGGTTTATAGTAAATATTTTTTTTTTTATAATTTTGAAATATTGTTGGAACCTAAAGTTATAACATGTAAGCTTTACTGCAAGATTGTCATAATATTGCTTTATAATATAAATTTAAATTGTTGCTATATCATTAAATTGATTATAACATTTCTTTTTTTTTTTTTATTTGTAGGAAGTTTATAAATGTGATATAATCATACAAATATATTGGTCTCGTTAATTGTTCTGCGAGGATTGCAATATTTGATTCAAGTAAATTTTTATTTTTTAACATCATATTTAGATATGGTCAAATCGGATATTTTAGTATTAATTTTATTAAATAACATTTTATTTATATCAGAGATGGAAATCTATTTTAAAGAAAAAGTAAAGCAGATAAACATGATAGTATTTGCAGTGATAATAACACACAATCCAAACAAAGGCGTATATAACTTAATTTTGATGAAATCCCTTCAAATCCCGGATTAAGAAAAAAATTGTAATTATCATCCAAATGAAAGGGATACAATGCGAATATAGTATAGGAAAAAAATCATGTTAGCCGTAAGATCAGGATTTTCCATGAACACTAATCAAAATTAAATTACGTAGATTTAATTCAACATAATTTGATGAACAAAAAAATTAGCTAAAGTACAAATCATAACTCAGAATAAGGCTTTCGATCGGTCCTCGACCAGATCCTCCTTTTCACCAGCTAGAAGATTGTTAAAAACATGCTATATGACAAACTTAGCATGATGGCAGTCGATTATGGAGTCATCTTATGTTGTTATCTGCCTTTATCAAGCCATCTCCCATGGTTGTTTCCCAGAGAGGCCATTGACTTGAGTTATCACTTGTTGACAATTGTTCTCCTTAGTGTGGTGACCCTTATCAGTGCCTTCTTAATCTAGCCGGAGGTGCATTTATGTGGCAGTTGGTTTTTGAAGCCATCAAGTATTCATTAAGTAGGAAGTTTTTATTTATCTGAAAATTAGCATAGTTTAGTTACATAAGGCCTTATGTTTGACAAGTCAAAAGAGATAACATAAAAACTTGCATGTTAAGCTGTCCTCATTTTCCCACCATGCCTGCGACACCAAGACTATTCATCCCTATAGACTTGCCGTCTTGTTGGGTCTTATATCTATCTAGTCTCCAAGCTTGTCACCCCTTTTGTTCCATATTTTTTGTGGAAGTGTAAATTCAAATGGATGATCTATACTTAGTGGGAGAATCAATAACATTTATATAATAAGTGCCATGCTTGCTCACATGATAACAATCACTACATTAACACAAAATATATCTTTCAAATTGATGATTATCATAATTATGGCATTGAATAATCATGAAGGTGAACAGTCATCATATCATTTTGTCATGGGATCACCTATCACCCATATGTGGATAGTCAATAGTCATGTTGATCTTATGATGTTAGTTATTAAGTCTCATTTCTAATATACCGTTAGCCCCAAATATATGTCGCCCATGCACCATTAGGTATACAGAGCTCGATGCCCATGTATCATCAACGACAAAGGTCCACACCCATATTTTGTCAACCATAAATGCCTATCAACCATGCACGCATGCACAAGCATTTTCTTGGCCGTATAGGGTGATGCCTCACTAAATTTAGTTGAGTCATTAATACCACATCAGTTGGTCATTTCGATGACTTAGACCATCCATTCATTCTCAAACACACAAACTGACACTATAAGCCCACCTTCCAGTTACACATACTTTATCACCTTCTTAGAATTCAACCACTAATGCCTTCATATGCGTCACCATAATTCAACTTTTCTAATAGGAGTCTTCCATCACAGCCATCATCTAAGCCTTTACATATGGTAGATATATTATACATGAAATTTAACATGCAGTAACTCAAACAAGATTCTACATTAAGGAGTTAGGACTTCCCCCATTTCAATATATGCTCTAAGAGTTGTAGAATCACTCACACAACGTCCCCTTAGCTTGTTATATAAATTTCTCAACACCTTTCGTTATCACAGTAGTTCTTAGTTTCCTATTTATATATTTATGGGGAGCAAGGTCGTTATCACATTGATAGTCAACTACTTGGACTATTAGGTCATGTCCAACACCACTTAGACTTGTTTCCCGGTACTAATGGATCAATTTATCTTAATACTTTTGAGCAACTTTGTAAAAGATATGTTGTTATGGATAGCCTTTTGTAGCATATCTTACTATTAGTCATCCAACCATGTGGCATCTCCCTAACAACTGTATTGTCCAATAGATGAAAGCTGGCTATTGTTATAAACGAATTGATAAGGTTGAACTGACCCTCAAGACCTTGACTCCAGCCCTATCACGCAAACTGCATAGGACGAACTCCATATCTTCGCGAAAGCAAAATCCGTGGCTATGGCTCTTCCTAATTGAACGTATCACACAATTTCACTTCTCTCCGCGTGATTCTCCCGCTTGAGACTTACTGTCCATCGCCATTGTGGTTAAAATTTAAGGAAAAGCACGCCTAAGGCATCACACCTCTCTCAACCCTCCTCCCTCTCATAGCCTTAACCTCTCCCCTCTCTTCTCTCTATATTTTTCTCTCACTATTGCCGATAGAGAAACCACCCTCCTATTCTTTCATTCTTTGATTGAAAGCTGACATAAAAAACCCTTCTTTCCTTCTTTGATCAAGCATCAACCTCAAGCTTTCCCTTGCTTAAACCATTGGGCCAATTATGATAGTTGTGAGCTGTCTTCTTCCTTCTCTCTTTTCTTCATTTGAGAAATTGCCATTCCATCTTTTCACTCTAATTGGTAAGAAATGTTTGATTTTTTATTAATTTTATTTTAGTTTAACTAATTCATTATTATCTATTACTTAGGTTGTGATTAAAGTATTGGGAATTTAGAGAATATTATAAACTTATTTAAAAAGGTAGAGTAATATTGCATGTCTTATCTCATATCAATAATAATTTATAGTCTATGTTGACTTTGTAGCAATGTCTAGCGAATAGGGTTGAGCAATGACTTTTAATACCTTTATTTAGATTAGGTTTTATGTTATTTTACATTTGACTTTCCACTATAATTCAAAATATTAATTTAGGATACTTTTCTATAGAACCTACGAGTTGATCTCGGATTGATTGGTGGGATCTTAATCAATTTGGAATTTTGATACGCCTTAGGTTTCACAAATTAGGGTTTGCCCTAATTTTCCTCCAAGATGAAATTTCTCCTCCAAATCCAAGAAAAAAAATCAACACAAGAGGGATGAGAGGAAGAACAAGAACATTTGCATTCAAAATCCAAGAGAAACAAGATACAATTTGTCCACTTCGAGAAGGACAAGGTCTCCCACTACAAACCCTAGAAAAATAAGAGGAAGAAACTAAGGAGGCTAAGAGAAAACTCAAATCATGCATAACCCTAGAAATCCCCCCTTAATCCCTACTTATAGCAAGCAAAAGACCAAACCAAACCCACTAGTGGGCTGCCCAAACTGAACCGCCCAGCTCAGGGTTGACCCGAGCCAAACCGGTCCAGAAATGGACCAGTTCCGCTCAAGCCGAAGTCCCCGCCCCGCTCTGCGTCACGCTCCGCGCCCGCGTCCCTCCGCGCTATCCTTCGGCGGATCGGCCGTCGCGGCCCGCCTTTCCGGCCGCTTCCGAGCTCGCCGGGGTCGCCGGCCCTCCCTCTGCCGTTCGGCGGCGGCCCGCATCAATACTCCCTCCTTTAAAATTAACCTTGTCCTCAAGGTTAAAGAATGTAGATTCCTCGGTGGTCGGAAACCCACATAGGCTAGGGTCACCCTGTAGTGCCACCCTCCGACCATTACTGTTGTATTTAACCAACAACTTCTCCCAATTGACCTCCATGTCTCCTAAGGACTGAAGCCACTGCATACCCAAGATGGCGTCGGCGTTTTCCAGATCAATCAGCAAAAAATCTTGAGTAACTACCTCCCCTTGTAAGATAATAGTGACTCCCTTGCATTTCCCATAAATACGGGCCTTCTGTCCTGTGCATATGGTCACCTCTACCTCCTTACTTGCTATCACCTCAAGACTCAACTGTTCCGCCACTCGATAGGCCAAGGAGTTGTGAGTGGCTCCACTGTCAAACAAAACTCTCACCTTGCACCCTTCAATTTCCCCCTCCATCTTCATGGTGGGATGGAATGGTAAACATTCCATCGAATTCAGACTTACTTCTATCATATCTAGGTGAGGATGCTCTACCTCACATAGCTTTTCCATTGTTGCCCCTTCATCTGTGTCCCTATCTGAATCTCCCACCACTATCACGTGTAGGGTCTTCTCTTTACACCTATGCCCAGGTGCAAATTTCTCGTCGCAACGGTAGCAGAGGCCCTTGACCCTCTTCTCCTTCAATTCGGAGTCAGTCAGTCTCTTGAACCCTCCTTGGTTCATCACAGTGGTGGCTTTCTCCTGTTTTACCTCCTCTGGATGAGTAGTGGCAGTCACCTTAGGTCCTTCGAGCATGAGTGGTGAGCGATATGTGGGGTGAGACCCCCTTATTTCCGTGTCTGATCCGCCTTCTGCTTGTCCTCAACAAGCTGAGCTGTCTCCATAATTCCCACTATCCCATGTGGGTTGACCACCCTGATGGCGGCTCTGATGTAGGGTTTCAACCCTTTCATGAAATTCCCCTCCATGGCGTCATCGGGCATTCCCCTCAATCGCCCAGATAGAAGCTCAAAGCGCTCCCGGTACTCTGCCACTGTGCCTTCCTGAACAAGAGACATGAACTGTTCATAATGGGTGCCCTCACTGGACACTCTGAACCTGTGCAGTAATAGGTCATTGAACTCTTCCCAACTTCGTATAGGTTGTCGCCCCTCAATCCATTGGAACCAAGACAATGATTTCCCCTCCAAGCAAATCGGGACAACCATCAGCTTTTCCTCCTCCGTGACGCCGTTAACGGCGAAATATCGCTCCACTCGGTAGACCCATCCGTACGCATCTTCCCCTTCAAATACGGGGACCTTCAACTTCCTCATCCGTGTATCTGTCCGAGGAAGATTCCTCCCATCTTCCCACGGCCCATGCTGAAATCCCTCCCACTGAGGTCTTCCCCTCCACTCCCCTGGATACGGGGTCTGCACACCCCTTCTTGGTGGCTCCCAAGTGGCTCGGCCCTCCTCGTGTGCGCCTCCCGGTTGTCTCGGCCAACCACCCCCGACCTCTCCTGTGGCTCGGCCCAACTCCGGCGGTCCTCCTGGACCTCTCGACCACCCTCCTTGTGGCTCCCAAGTGGTGCGACCCATCTCTTGCACTCCTCCCGGCCTCATCGGCCACCCTCCATACGGACCGTGAGGGTCACGTACGACTCCTCCCCCTTGGCCGGCGGTCCCCTCACACGGTGCACCACCCATGCCGGATGCCTCCCACCCTTCCCTTGACCAAGGCTCTTGGCGCGAGATGTGAGGTGGTGCTTGCATGGCTTCCCCCGGTTGGCTTGCTCCATCTTCCCTAATTGAGAAATTAGGGTTAGGGTTTGACATCGGCGATTTCCCCTTTTCCTTAGGATTTGATTGAGCAACTTGGGCGTCTACCAATTTGCGGATCATCTCTTCCATTCCCCCAAATCTCTCCTCAAGGGATGAGAATTTTCCCTCCAATGACGAAAGCTTCTCTCCCACTTCCTCCTTTAATTGGCTCATCTCCCCTTCCAAAACTTCTACCTTCTTTGATGCCATGCCGTCTAGGATCGAGAGCTCTGATACCAACTTGATACGCCTTAGGTTTCACAAATTAGGGTTTGCCCTAATTTTCCTCCAAGATGAAATTTCTCCTCCAAATCCAAGAAAAAAATCAACACAAGAGGGATGAGAGGAAGAACAAGAACATTTGCATTCAAAATCCAAGAGAAACAAGATACAATTTGTCCACTTCGAGAAGGACAAGGTCTCCCACTACAAACCCTAGAAAAACAAGAGGAAGAAACTAAGGAGGCTAAGAGAAAACTCAAATCATGCATAACCCTAGAAATCCCCCCTTAATCCCTACTTATAGCAAGCAAAAGACCAAACCAAACCCACTAGTGGGCTGCCCAAACTGAACCGCCTAGCTCAGGGCTGACCCGAGCCAAACCGGTCCAGAAATGGACCGGTTCCGCTCAAGCCGAAGCCCCCGCCCCGCTCTGCGTCACGCTCCGCGCCCGCGTCCCTCCGCGCGATCCTTCGGCGGATCGGCCGACGCGGCCCGCCTTTCCGGCCGCTTCCGAGCTCGCCGGGGTCGCCGGCCCTCCCTCTGCAGTTCGGCGGCGGCCCGCATCAAATTTCTAACTCACTTTGAGGTAATTAGTTATCTATTAAAGGATAGATGCACCCTTTTTATTAGAGCCATTTTCCTTGTTACTTGTATTAGGTTCCTAAATATTATATTTTATCATTCCTACTTTCAATACTTATTTTTTGTCAAGCATGTATCTTATTTATTGTCCATAATAAAATTATCATGTACTAGAGCAACTTTACCTTGATTTATTGTGCACAGCCTCTCATTGAATTTGATTTCTATCATTGAGAATCTAGTTTCATATACCTTAGTTTTATTAAATACAATAAATAATATTCATTCAAATCAAATTATTTGCACATATATGTAAGCCGTTAGAAATATTTTAGGTATTGGCTATCTAGGGTGACAGGTCTATAGAGTGACGACTCTATAGGAAATCATTAGATTTCCTTTGATTGGTGTTTACGTTTTTTGTGTATGATATTTGACAAAATCGACTTTTTAGATATATATTTATATATAGATGCATATATGTAAACAAATATGAGTTCAAATTGATGAATGATTGATTTGTGATATTAAGTTACAATGATACTTGACATGATTGCACATGTATACATTTGAATGAAATGATAGTGATGATAGTTTGATATACACAATTGTAATATCATCATACTAGAATCTGTTATAAGAAGTACAACATGTTTCGTTTATACATTGATATATTAATTATCTATAGCCATGCAATTAGCTTTACCCTTTTTGGTTGATTTATGCTGCAAGTCCCATCTCCTTATCTCTTATGCTTTAGGGCTCGTTTGGTTCCTGCACGTCGGTGAGAAACGTTGCAGCTGGTGCGCCGCAACACTTGGACAGTTCGAACCCCTCGGACTACCACCAATGATGGCCTACAGCCAGGAGACGGCAATCTAGGCTTGCCAAATGCCGAAAGTGTTATGCCAATAAGAATGACCTTGCAACTGTCCAGTTCCTGCGGCAGTGAATGTTATTCGATGATGGTACAGACAGAGCGTCATTTGATGTGGCAGATCTCTCAGCTTCTTCAGACATGGACAATCTTTTTTCTAGGATCAATTCCATTGGCATCCTGAGCTACATGCAACTCGACAGCCTAAACTTTACTTTCAACCTTTTCAACTCTCATCTGCTCACTCTGCTAGTTAACTATTCGCAGACTCCACTATCCTACGCAGGCGTCAACAAATTATAATTAGGAAACTTCCTATATAAAAACATGTATATGTACTTTCACTATAACCATTATTAATCTCAGCAAAAAAGGATACTTGCTCATCATATTTTGAGTGTTTGCTCAGTTGGAAGTAGTAAAGCATAGTACTTTGATTGTAAGAACAGAAACTTTCAAAAATTCTGAACAAACTGATATTTTATGAAATTCTAAATTCTATTATGCTAATTGCATTCTAAAAAAAAATTACTCATTTCACGTTGAACAAACCAATTTCTAACTTTATGAACACTGGATGAATAAAACTGTACATTATTAATTTCACAATTACATATAATATTTCTATTTTATTTTTCTGTTTATGATGTGTTTAGCAAAGAAATTTCTAATAAGTGAAATTGTTAATTTTTTTTAAAAACACTGTTTATAATTTATATTCTACTTGTCATATATGCGATAATATTATCACACCAATAAACAATCTACTTTGAAAAAACATGTCTCAAATGTTTAATGTTACCACACATCATATACTATTTTATTTAATAAACATAGCTATTTTTTGTCAACTCAATTAGTCTAAATCACACAACCATAAACTCTACCAAATATAGAAAGTAACTTAAATCAACATATTCTTTTCAAAGATACTCTCCTTCAACTTTCACATTCTCAGCATCACATCTCATCTGCACACCTGAAATATATAAAAAAATTATTAGCCTCTACATACTTTATCATCAATAATAAAAGAAAAACATAAAATATGATACTTTTATAATTTTAAATTTTCACAATCATTAATCAGATAACTATACTACCTACTAAAATTATACAAGTGTTTTGTGATATTATTTCTAAGTTCTGTCATTTTAGTTACACCTTCATCATCAGGCAAATACATATAATTATCAACGCAAATATTTTCGTCAACTTGTTCTGCAACTCTTTATGGAGTTCATTACAATAACCAAAATTCTTATCCATGCCATACTCATCAAAATCAGGATCAACCCGTGACTTATGTTTTCGTATAAAATTATGCAATGTCATTGTATCTACAACTATAAGATGTTATTTCCTAAACGAGTAATTTGACATATCACGTAGAAGTCCTTATTTCTTCTTTCAAACACCAAATGCATGTTCAATGATACTTCGTAATGAGGAATGCCTCTTATTGAATACTTTTCGGTGACCCCTTGCATGTTGACTTCCTAAAAAAAAATCTGCTAAATGATATATTGTATATGGGTAAGACTTAATATATTCTGTTTGGAGAGGATAAACTACATAAACTAAGTAATATTTATCTATTCACGAATTTACAAAATGTAATACGTACGGCATATATATTAAAAAAAGATTATACATAATTCATTTAGGCATAAAATTTACTTGGTGGTTTTGAAATATTAAATTTAGGATATGTCACATCTTGTTGAAAAATACGAGTATCATGCAATAAATATTTTCATCCAGCTGAGACAAATATAAAACACATGTCGAAATCACAAGTAGTCATTATATTTTGAGTTTTATGATGTCGTCCTATGAAAGGAATTTGATCTTCCACAAGAATTCGTGCATAAACGTGAGTTCCATCAATTTCCCCTATGCAATCTATGAAATATGACATATACCTCATATTCCTACAAATGTGTATTGGAATATTCTGAAATTGCTTATCTTATGGTGAAATAATGTCCAATGACATTAAAGTTAATGCTTTAAGTCTAACTGAGAAATATCTACTAATTGTTTCTGTAGAATGCTGGAATTTTTCGGATGTTGCTCGAATAGATTTATTATGATCTAAAATGAATAATGTAATTTCAAGTACTTCTCTAATGTTCATCCTACGTGATCAATACATCACGTGTTTTGATTAAAGCAAACATACAAAGTCGTTGAAAATGATCTGTGACATATTATGAAATCTAACTGGATGGTCAAAAAGTAACTCAATAATCCATTTATCTCCAGTTTGGACAGATGTCATGCATGATTTCTTGTTTATGTATACTGAGTAGTAATCATATATTAGAAAACTCGAAGCTAGCAAGACATTATTAAATTGAATAATTGTCTTTATCTCGTAATCTGACGGTCTGACCCAACTTCATCTTCAAAGTCTTCACTCGAAAAATTCCCATTCTCCTGATACATTGCTTCTCTGTTTCAATTAACAAATTAGGAATTAGTTAAATTAAGTCAAAATGGAATTCCCTTGTACAATTTTCCAAAGAAAAATACAAATACTGGAGTTGTTAGACTTTATATTCAATTATGCTTGTAATTTTTGGTTTCTTAGAATAATAAATTAAGGTTGTGAACCTGAACTTTAATACAATTTAAATGCTTACGAAGAAAAAAAAAAACAAATAGTTTAAAGGGTATGTTATATAATATTAAGAACTTGGGCTAAATAGTTATGAATTGAATGAGTACTTCTGGAAATAATCAGCTGGCAAGAACTTCATAAGATTTCTAAGTTAAGATGGAAGTGCCCTTCACAATTTTTTTGCATGAGAACCACTCATCGACAAACAAATAACTAAAGGACAAGTATACGAGTATACAATATGATGTGAACATCGATTAGAGATTCAAGCATGTGTATCGCCGGAGACAGCGCCGATCGACGGTTACGATTCAGAGCCTTTAATTTTTGATGTATTTTATGTTTTATTTAGTTAGAATTTTTATTTCCTAGTTTACCCCTATGGGGAGTGTTGTCTTATTGTAGCCCAAAGGGCATTTGAGTACTTTTATTTTCTTATGTTTGAAGACCTATTTATAGGGGTCTCATGCTTTGTAATAGACGAAATGAATATTGGAATGAAAATCTAGTTTGTTTCTTTTCTTTGCCTTCTTGCATGAGAGCTTGAAGAAAGAGAGAGAGAGAGCTCAAGGGGAGCAAATCGCAAGGCCCACCAGTCGTTGGAAGCGTCCGCGGCTCGTGGTTAAATTATCATATTATCTCATCGTATTTTCTCCATCTCCTTCCCCTCCACCACAAGAAAAATCAGCCCAAAACCTTCATTGCCGCCGCCCCTCCCCTTGGAAGTCCACCACCGGCCAACCTCACGGCTTGGGTCGGCCACTCTGCCGGCAACCTCCCCAACCGTCCACTCCTCCCTCCCACATGCTCCCAAATTTGAAATTTGAATTTCAAATTCTTTCCTAATTTGAAAATCCAATTTAGGAAAGTTTATTTGATAAATTCCAATTTCAAATTAAATTAAATTGGAATCCTCATAACTTACCTCCATGTCATCACCCGAAATTGGAAACTCCACCATTTGATTTTCCCTTTCTCCCTCCTAGCCTTGCCGCCGGCCTCCTCTAGGTGGATTCACAATTAATGCCCCCATTAAGGCATTGATGGCGCCTCATTTGAATTCAAATACAAATTGTTTTTCCCTCCTAAATTACTTAAAACTGAAATTAATTTTCAGTTTTAAGTTTTAAACCTCCTCCCTCTCTCTAGAAGCCGCCGGCCACCCTCATTGGATTCCCCTCATTAACCTCCATTAAATGTCTTAATTGCTTGATTTGAAATTTCAAATTCAAGTCAATTTCCCTCCAAACTTAATCAAAACTGAAATTAATTCAGATTTTGATTAATTTCCTACTATAAACCAACTAAACCTAATTGGTTTTCAAGCCTTGCTCCTCTTGCACCCGCCGGCCCCCACCCTCTCTCCTTGAGATTCTCGCCGGCCCTCTCTCCTCCTTTCCCATCGTATCAAATGACAAGTACTCTCTTTCAACACCACATTTTTCCTCTCTTCGTGTGGAAGATTCTCCGCCGCCAAGCATGCATGGCGGAATCCGAATGGAACTTCGGATTTGTGCATGACGATCGAGGTCAAGTCGACATCCACCAATCGCCGTTCTTTGATGTGGGCTTTGATTTCGACGACACCGTTGAAGACTACTTGAATCGCATCCTCCCCACGCTCGTAGACGTCATCGACGAGCAATTCGAGGACTATTCGTGGACGGTCAACGGCCATCCGTCCGTGTCTCCTCCACCACCGTCGACCTTTCCGTGGCTTAAGACCATCGGCGTTGTAACCTTCCTCATGGCATCGTTTGGTGTGCTGAAGATCTTCTCCCGCTAAGCCTAGTGTAGTTGAGTGATCAATCCCCAAGGTGAAACTCTCGTTATTAAATTACGGATTGTTGATTAATAGCTTTTGGTATTGCTACTATCCTTGGTTATCTATGAGTTTTTGGTTAATCTACTTGTACTCCTTCGCCTAAGCAAGTTAACAACTAAGAAACTTTAATGATTTTACTTGTTATCTCAATAAGCTTTTAATTGTAATTCCATTGTCAATCACTTTTAATTTTCTTAAGAAGCTCATTCGCATGTGGTATCACATCACAATATTAGTATAGAGTTCATATATTCTTAAAATGTACTTATTCGAAAGCTTATAGTATGATAAACAGTTATGTTTGCATTAAAGAATTTTATAATTACTTACATCTGAATATCAACCTTTGTCATGTAGAAATAGGTTCAATTACTTTTACAGATAGATTGGCATATCTTAGTTTTATCGTCATTAATAACATTAGTTACCATAAATCTTTGATCTGCTGATTAAGTAAATGTGTATGTCCTTCACTGGACAAAACAAAGAACGATTAATGTGACTCTTAGACTGCAAATAATTTCAGTAGTTCTATCGCTGTTTCCTTTAAGAAATTAATTTGAAATTTGAAGTACCAAAGCATGTTTGCTTCAGAAATTTCAGTGGGAGAGCAAAATATGAACATAAAATCTGTTAATTTTTATGAAGAAGGCAATTTTCTGTTGGTGTATCGCATTTTGATATTTCAGCTAACTTAAGATGGGAATTCATGTATGCTGTAGCTCCTGAAAAGAACTGCTGAAGGAGAGCTGTAGAGGAAGTAGATAAGTCCATTACATTTGCAGCTAATTATAATCAATTGTTGGAAAAAAAAGGTTAACCTTTTAACAATCAGTTGAATGCATT
This sequence comes from Dendrobium huoshanense, assembly GCA_016618105.1. Classification (NCBI taxonomy): domain Eukaryota; kingdom Viridiplantae; phylum Streptophyta; class Magnoliopsida; order Asparagales; family Orchidaceae; genus Dendrobium; species Dendrobium huoshanense. Next base: position 28,683,863 of record CM028356.1, on the reverse strand, counting down.
TTAGTACAGGTTAAATTTTCACAATCAACTGAATGCCTTTTAATAGAAGTTACACTTTAATGGTATGTAGTGTACATTAAGCATGTTATAGAGCTATAATTTTTTGTTCTCTGTTTAGACAGCATCACTGCTTCATATGCAATTAATAGAAATATTTTCTATTTGCTATCAAATAATGGGAATTCTTGTTGAAATGCATCAAAATATTACTTAGCCAATTTAGTTTGCATGAACAGTGCTCATGGTATAAACAATTAACTTCTTATTTTTTGAGAATTTAGATTCAAATGAGAGAAACATATCAAATCATGGTACATTAGAGAATATATGGATGCTTATCAGATTAATGTATAAAGTTTTGCAACAATGCATAGCTGTTGTTTTTTTATAAGTTACACAACATAAACAAAAGAAATACATTAAAAAAAAACAAACAAACAAAAGAAATACATTTCCAAACAGTGTTATTATAAAACAGAATCACAAAAACTAATACATACCATAAAAAATTACATTTCAATAGAAGTCTAGTTTAAACTTTTGTTGAAGCTTCGTCTAAGCCACCAATCTTTTCGTTCACTTGGAATTCTCATAAAACTATCTATATTGTTTCTATCTTGTAAGAACCCAATTGCAAAATCATAGAATTCTAAATCATCATTTATTTTTGGTATGGATGATATCTCTACGACCGCATCAAATATTGTAACTATTCTACGTTGCATAGTTGAGGACCTTGAGGTTGCTATAGAAGAGCTTACATATTACACAACATTAACTAAACTTTCAATATGATTCACAAAACGTTGCTTCCCTGCTAACCTAACTGATTTAACTCTCTTCCTTTTTAGGAATGTGGCTGAACTTTGAGATCTTTGGAAAGCAGTTGTAAATATAGGTTCTTCTCCATTACCAATATCTATATGTGGGTCATCATCTTGGATGTCATTTATCTCAGATGAATTATGTTGTTCGTTAGTTAGTTTAGAGGGTAAAATGTCAGAGTTTGGAATCCATACATCATTGCCAGTTGCGACTGAACATAATTCCGAGTTTTTATTCGAGGTTTGGTGTTATTCCGTTGAACCTAAACTTCCTTGTTGTTGATACGACCTACATAAGTGAAAACATGCATGTATAACCTACATATATTATAATGTAATATGAATGTATTTTTTTATTTTTAATTAGTATTACCTGTAGTTTATCATTCCAACTTTCATTAGAAGCATCTATGGTTCGTTTTATTGGATTCCATCCTAATCCAATCTCGCCATGCAACAACTCTTTCTACATTTTCCAGTCCTTCTTCAACTGATCCCATTTATTCTTTAGCTATGTACAATCATATGATCTTCCCGTTCGAGAATTAAATTTGTCCCTCTTTATTGAAATGGGTGGTAGGCCTATTATCCAATTCAATTTCTCCTATACATATGTCATAGTAGAGTAAGATGTTATTGATATCCCATGTCACAGGTGGATCACATTTTCTTTGTTTTCCCATCTACACATCCTAACAACATTGCAATTAACACATACATAATAAATATTTAAATATATTAATATTTATAAAGTAACTGAAGAAGGCTGAACAAATGTCTTGTGGAGATAATGTATACATTATTAAGCTTGTGCATATTGATTTTTTTTTTTTCCGGGGAGAATTAAGAGCAAAGGCCATGTATAAAGATAAAAAATGGTTAACATGTAAGAAGCAAAATGTAACTTAAAGCCCGCAAAGTTCAATAAAAAAAAAAACATAGCAATAGGCCAGATAATCAACAATTGAAAGAGCAATAGGGGCCAATAAAACAAAAAGAAATTTGATTAAAGAGCTCAGAAGAAACATAAAAAATGCATTTTGTACATATTTTATGAAGTAATTCACAGAAAGTGATGTGCGAATTCGTTGTGGGACGGTGCCGAAAGCAAAAAATGAAAGAAGGCGGGAGAGGATGATACAATAGGTCAAATAAGAAGTACGTGTTCGCTGATGCTAATCAAATGTGCACTGGATGAACATAAATGTTGCGATGGATAAGGGTTGAAGTTGGAAGCAGAAATGATGGACAAAACTATGAAATTGCGAAGGAGAGAACAAGCTGGATAACGTGGTTGAAAAGGTTGCTCGGGGACGTGCCGTCGGACGTGCGAACGTGGTGGGGGTAAAAAAGGGTTTTTCATTTCTAAACTCATGTATTATTTGGAGTAAGTGACATTTTTCCTCTTATCATACCGGCAAAATAATGGAGTTATAGGATAATGTATTGTACAAAAGTCGTGTTAACAAACAGTGAGTACTAATTGCTTTCTCCAATGCGAACCGAAAATGACATAATTAATCCGAAACAAACGAGCCCTTAGTAGATTGGAGTTACTAGGTTTGAATTTTCAAATTCACTCATTAGCTTTTCTCATAGTAGGTCTTGTAGAAGTGTTTTGTGGATAATAATTATCGGAGCAAATTTAACGGCAATATGACATATTTGGTATTTTAAATTTTTATAAGAGATCAAAAGGATTTTCTCTTTAGAGTTTCGGGGTTATATTTTAGTAGTTGCTTCTTTTAGTGCTCTTCACATATATTAGTGTTCCCACTTTATTAACGTACCATTGCTTTGACTTATAATAAAGAAATAAAGTTTTACTTTTCCTTTCATTATTTATTCTATTGTATTTTATTATATTATTTATATGTGAAATTTCTTCTTTTAAGTATAAAATAGTTTTTATTTATACCTTCATCATGTCTCATGTTGCCGGCTTGCTGAGATGTACTACCTTTGGGACTCAGAATGTGATAGCCATAATATGTCAGTTTCCTTAGATCATATTTTCTCTTATTGGTCACACTACTCAATGAGAAATCTTACTTAACCATATTGAGTAGTGAACCTTTTGCAGTTAAGCAGTCTTCGCCAAAAGAAATTGACACATAGTGATCCTTGTTGCTCGGTCTTTAGCTTGCACTATGTTCCACCCTCAGGTCATAAGCTCACCTTTCCTATTCTATTATTTGGATCAAAAGGGAAGCTGATGTGATGCTAGACGGCACTAAACAACTTGGTCCTTAGTCTACTCAGATTATGCCTGTCAACCACCAAGTGTCTGCTACTTGCTCACCAAACATGTAATGTCCTAAACTATTCGGTCACAAAAAAAGCAATTTCCATAAATAAAGAACTTGATTGCGGCCCATCGGATATATGATTAATGCACAATTAGTCAAGACCGCTAACACAATCACAACCTGAATACTACTTTCATTACAGTTACACAATCCAGTTGCCACTTTCTTGTACTTACACATAATTCGGTCATCATCTTCTTGTATGTTCATATATTATGTCTGTTCCCTTCTGACACAATTATATAGTTTGATTGTTCTTTTTTGATATGATCACACAATTTTGCTTTCATCCATTCTATTCTTATCAAGCCATGCTCAATGACCTATAATCGTTGATCTATACTCGTAGTACTTATGACCTGCAATACTTTATGGTGCTGAATGTTGGCCATTAAAAGAGAAGCATAATACTAAGTTACGTTTTTCAAAGATGAGGATGCTCAGGTGGGTGAGTGGCTTTACCCGTAGAGATGGGATACAAAATGAGCATATACGTGAAAGGTTGGAGTAGCTCCAGTGAAAGATAAGATTAGAGAGAGTCGCCTTCGATGCTTTGGTCACATAAAATGGCGGCCTTCCGATGACCCAGTTAGGGAAGTAGAGGTATTAGATTTGACTTATGTTAAGAAATGTAGAGGTAGATCTAAGAAGTCTTAGTTAGAAAATATTAGAAATTATCTTTCTTTATTAGATTTAAACAAGAATTTGACTTTTAACAGAACACAATGGAGAAAAAAGGATTCATGTAGCGATCTCACGTAGTGGGACAAATACTTGATGTTGTTGTTGTATTCCTATCATCCATAAAGTTGTTGACTAGCCTATCTTTATAGTAGTGGAACACCATGTTTCGTAGGAGTAGTCATTCGGGTTCACAGAGGGCCGATTGGTCCTTGGGTTACAAGAGATCATGGTCATTTGGTTCACACTAAGCTTCCCTATTTATTAAGGTCACACAATCATCACTAGAATTAGTCCGGCTTGTTGAGGTCCACAAACATTAATAATACTTCTTGGTTGAAGAACATACAAAACCAATTAGACTTCTTGGTTATAGAACACGCAACAAGAAGCATGAGCTGATCTTAAAGGTTAGAGAACACACAACATCAGCCCTCTTCCTTGCTATAGAACACGTATCCAATAATGCTTCATAATTGGAGAACACAGAATATCAACTAGGGTACTAATCTATGCAATCAAAAAATCAATCTACTCAGCATCAAGGTGCTCAACTCCCACTAATCCTATCGGTACCTTGCTATCCTACTCGCTGACTTGTCAGCTATTGACAAGTCTTGTCCTCATGCAGCCTCATAGGCCAACTACACACATAACGCATAACCAATTTAGCCAAGTTGGGCCAAACAATTAAATAACTTTACTTAGCTAGTAGGACAATTTGGATGTCTACTTAGTTAGCAACCAAAGTTGTTGGTTGAAGGGTTTGTTGATCATCCTAGTAGTCCAATTGACTTATCCAAGCTATATCAATCAGCTTTCTAGGTTAACCCAAGAGTACCTGCCCTTTTGGCTATTACAAGGTAAACTGTTGTAGAGCTCCAATGTATTATACCCAACATATTTGAATTTTGTCATAGGACTACATCTTTATTTTATTGCATTGTATGTATTTTCTTTTAGTATTTTGCATGTTTGCTTTATGTTTGGATAATTATGATAATAATAATGTTTATCCAAAAGATAGAGTTATTTAGTGTTGAATAATTTATAATATAAAAAGGCTCCCACGTGGTGGAATCAAGGCTTCATGTTGTTGTTTTTGTTTATGCTGTTGTATAGAAAAGGACCCCTTTAGGTTGTATTGTGTTACGTTGGTTCAGGTTGAACCGGCCCAACCCCAATCGGCCCTTGCAGGGCTGGTTATTTGCTACATGAGACGGACCCCCTTTGGGGGAATTGCCGCCCAAGCCTAGTGGGCACACTAGGTAAGCCAATGGGGAAAGAGGAGGGGGGGGGGGGGGGGGGGGGGGGGGGGGTGCGGGGGGCTAGGACAGGGAGAGAAAACTTGAATTCGGGATTTGAAATTAGGGAGTTTTTTTTGGAAATAGGGAAGTTTGTATTAAATAAGAGTTGTCTAGGGTTTGGGTTATGCTTGATTATTGTGTTCTCTTGGAGTTACTTTTTGGTGTTTTGGGCTCTAGATTCATCTAGAGATTGGGAGAGAATGATCCTCCTTTCGAATTGAGGATAATTGTATCTTGCTTTGTTACTTTTCGTTGGTTTGATTCTTACAATAAAATCTACTGTTTTTTATTGTTCTCATTGAAATTGTTGAGTTTTCCCGCTGTTTTTTTATCAATCTTGTTAGGGTTTACTTGAGATATTCAAGTATTTCCTTTCAAATTGGTATCAGAGCAGATTTTGGTACATTTTGTGGGCTTTTTATGTGAAAATCAGCGGTTATGTTTTGGTTGGAGGAAGGTGTATTTGTTGTTTTTTGGGTCAAGATCCAGATTTTTGAACCTACAAAAATTTGGAGATCGATGAAGGCTAAGAAAGTGGTTGCGCTAGAGGGATATTATGCTTGGGGAGATGAACCAAATCAAGACTACAGTGGAGGACATAATTTCCTCCATGGAAGGGCAAGTAGCTGACTTACGGGGCCTGATGAAGAAGATGTTAGAATTCTACAACCAAACGACTGCTTCAACGGTGAAAGGGTCAGAAGGAAAGAATACGAATTCTGAAATTCTTAAGGATGAAGATGAGGTGGAGATCGTAGAGGGAGAAAGGAGAAGACCCCATATGGTGCCTTTCTAGAGGGAGGATAGTGAAGAGAGGTATGGGGAAAGGCATGGGTATGGGGGGCAGGAGCAAAGGGGTGCTGAATAGGAATGCAGGGAGGGATATTATGGCCGTCGAGGTGCTGATTTTGAAGGAAGGGGAGGGGAATTCGAAGGAGGTTTTGGGTATGGAAGGGCAAGGGAAGATCGGGAGACTTAGGGAGGGCCAAGCACTTGGGAAAGAGAAAACTATGGAGGAATAAGGGGAAGCGAGGGAGATCAGAAGGTAAAGAAGCTGAAGATGCATATTTTCGAAGGGGAGGATGCACATGGATGGATCTATAAGGTGGAGAGGAACTTCGCCGTCAATAGGTTGATAGAGTAGGAAAAGTTGACAGCAACATGCTTATGTTTGGAGGGGAAGGTGCTGTCATGGTATCAGTGGAGCGACTGGAGGAGACCTCTACGGAGTTGGAGAGAGTTCAAGGATTGTTTAATAGAACATTTCCAAACTGATAAGGGAGGAGACTTCTATGAGCAATTCTTTGCACTAGTGCAGGACGGATTAGTGGCATACTACCGAGAGAGATTTGAGCATCTGGCTAGTCGAGTGGAGTGATTTTTAGAGATGGCATTGGAAGGAAACTTCTTGAAGGGGCTCAAATATGAGATCAGCGTTGTAGTGAAGGTCATGAGGCCTCGTGACGTGGGAGAGGCCGTGGAGTTAGCGCAACTGGTGGAAAATCAAAGGTATCATGAGAGGGGAGCCCGAAGCAGAAATTCAAGGGGTTCTTACAGGACGACGACCACTCTTTTAGTACCCAAGGATCCGACAACAGGAGGGTTTCGTGAGACCACTAGGTAGAAGCAATTAGGAGGAAATGGGGAAAATTTCAAGAGGCTGACAGAGAAGGAGATGCAAGAGAAGAGGAAAAAGGGGTTATGTTTCATGTGTGATGAGAAATATACTCCAGGGCATAGGTGTAGGGACTAGGGAACAAACTCTTCAGGTTCTCACTGTCTGTGATGACAAGTAAACAGAGAAAGGAGGTGAGGGATAGGTAAAGGAAGAGATGGAAGAGAAGCTACATCTAGATCTAGTAGAAGTTTCCTTGAACTCTGTGGTAGGATTCACTATGAATCATGCCATGAAGGTGAAAGGGAAGATAAGGACAGGGAGGTAGTGTTACTGATTGATAGTGGGGTTACCCACAATTTCATTTTCACTCAAGTCGTTGATCAACTGGGAGTGAAATTGGCGGACATCGGCTATTATGGAGTGATGATGGGTACGAGAAAGGTAGATAAAGGCCAAGGGATTTGTAGAGGAGTGATGTTGACCATCTAGGAGCTTTAGGTGAGGGATAATTTTCTCCCATTGGAGTTAGGAAGTGCAGATGTCATCTTGGGGATGAAGTGGTTGCAGACCATGGGGGACACCAAGGTCAATTGGGGAGACTCATGATGGAGTTTATGGTGGATAAAAGAAAGGTAGCAATAAGGGGAGTTGCAGGGCTATCCAAAGCCATGGTATCTCTCAAAACCATAGTGAGAAGTATACAGGAGGTGGGGGAAGGTTTTCTGGTGGAGTTGCACAGACTGGAGGGAGTTAGATTTGAGGAGGGAGGAGACATAACTCTCTCAGTACAACCATTGATTCAGCAATTCCATGAGATTTAGCCACCTCAAGGATTGCCACCACCAAGGGAGCAGGAGCATGCTATCACATTGGGGAAGATGTATCATCCATTAGCGTCAGGTCGTACCACAATCCTCAATTTCAAAAGGATGAGATTGAGAAGTTGATTAGAAAAATGTTGTATGTAGGAATTATTAGGCTTAGTGTTAGTCCTTTTTCTAGTCCAGTATTACTGGCTAAGAGAAAAGATGGCAGTTGGAGGTTTTGTGTGGACTACATGGCAGTAAATAAGGAAATCATACAGGTTCCCTATACCAGTGATTGATGAGTTATTGGATGAGCTAAGTGGGGCAGTAATCTTCATTATGATAGATCAGAAGTCATGATATCATCAGATCAAAATGAAGAAGGAAGATGTGTCCAAAACTGCTTTCAGAACTCATGAGGGTTATTATGAGTTCCTAGTGATGCTTTTTGGCCTCACTAATGCGCCAGTCACGTTTCAATCACTCATAAACAAGGTCTTCAGACCTTATCTCAGGCGATTTGTCTTGGTGTTTTTTGATGATTGTTAGACCGGTCCACTGGACCGGTCCAGCCGATCCGCACAAGACTGGCATTTCGCAAACTGACGCGGCGGCGGAGATCGGGCGGCTCGATAGCCCAAGCGGAGCTTTTTAGGAAGTTTTTTGAGGCTTTTGAGAGGGAAATTTGAATGTAGGGACTGTTTAGGGATTTCCTTTTGATTTGTATGCATTAAATAGTTGGTTTTGCTAGGGTTAGGGCATCTTGAATTTAGCTGAAATTTGAGATCTCTTAGATTTTAGGTTTCCTTTGGGCTCTAGCTATGTCTTGAGATTTCGGAGAGATTGATCCTCCTCTCGAATAGAGAATCAAGTGTATCTTGCTATTTTCCGTTTAGCTTTCATCGAGTATCTGTTTTTTTTTTTGTGATTTTGTGTGGATTTTGTGGAGAAAGCTCGCTGTTTTTTGAAGATTGATAGAAAATACTTGAGATCTTCAAGTGTTTCCTATCAAATTGGTATCAGAGCACGTCGATCGAAGGGGAACCAATAGTCGGAAGAAAGTGGAAATTTTGGAGGGAGAACTTGGGCAACTCAAAGAAAATTTTGAGAAAAACTTATTTTAAAAGTCAGATTGCATCCGTTAATAAAAAGATGGAGGAAAGTTCACAGTGGTGGAAGACTTGTTGAAGAAATTGCTTGAAGCCAAAATCAAACCGGTGACATTAGAAGCAAAGAAAACTAGCGGCGACCATTAAAGAGATGGGAACCTTAACATGTCTAGGGGAAGGGAAAAGCCATAAGTTGAGATCCTGGAGGGAGAAGACGGTATGCCTCCTCTAGAACCACTTTCTAGGGAGGAGATGAGCATTGGCTACGCAAGAAGGGGTGCTAAATTTGTAAGGTAGGGAGATGATTTCAAACGCCGGGGTGCTGATTTTGAAAGAAAAAGAGGGGATTTTGATGAATGGTTTGGGCATGATCGTCGGAGGGAAGATCGTGACAATTTGGTAGGCCACTTCGAGGAATGGGAGGTTATGGAGGATTTAGGGGAAATGGATGTGACCCGACGGTAAGGAAATTGAAGATGTCAATCTTTGAGGGGGAGTATGTACACGGGTGGATCTATAAGGTAGAAAGATATTTCTCCGTCAATGAATTGACAGAGGAGGAGATATTGATGGCAGCGGGCCTATGTTTAGAAGGGAAGGCTTTGTCTTGGTATCAGTGGAGGGACATGTGATGACCCATACGAAGTTGGAGAGAGTTTAATGATTGTTTGGTAGAATGCTTTCGAATTGACAGGGAAAGAGACTTCTACGAGTAGTTCTTTTCCTTTACACAGGAGGGTTCAGTGACAGAGTACCGGGAGAGATTTAACTACCTTGCTAGCTGATTGGACTGCCTTTCTGAGACAGCTCTAGAGGGAAACTTCATGAAGGGATTGACACCAGAGATCTGAGCAGCACTTAGAGTAATGAGGCAATTGGTAGACGATCAGAAGCATCTAGAGGGAGAGACGGGAGGCGGCAGCTTAGGAGGCTTGTACAGGATGACCACCACTTTCTTGAAATCCAAGGAGCCAACACTGGATATTCTTCGAGGGACTTCGAAGGAAAAGACTGCAGGAGGAAGAACTAGGGACAACTTCAAGAAGGTCACAGAGATAAAATTACAGGAGAAGAGAACGAAGGAGCTTTGTTTCACATGTGACGAGAGGTATACGTTGGGGCATAGGTGTAAGGACCAAACTCTTCATGTTTTTACTGTTTGTAATGAAGAAGGAATGGAGGGTGTCCGTCTTTCCACCTTGCGGACAAGGTGAATCTTTGAGAGATGAGTATTGTTAGACCGATCCACTGGACCGGTCCGCACAGGACCAGTATTTCGCAAACTAACGCAGGATCTCCGCCTCCTGTGGAGATCGGGCGGCCCGACCGCCCAAGCGGAGCTTTTTAGGATGTTTTTTATTGGTTTTGAGAGGGAAATTTGAATGTAGGGATTGTTTAGGGATTTCCTTTTGATTTGTAAGCATTAAATAGTTGGTTTTGTTAGGGTTAGGGCATCTTGAATTTGGCTGACATTTGAGATCTCTTAGATTTTAGGTTTCCTTTGGGCTTTAGTTACGTCTAGAGATTTGGGAGAGATCGATCATCCTCTCGAATAGAGGATTAAGTGTATCTTGCTATTTTCCGTTTCGCTTTCATCAAGTAATACAAATTATCTATTATTTTTTTGTGATTTTGTGTGGATTTTGTGGAGTAAGCTCGCTGGTTTTTGAAGATTGATAGAAAATACTTGAGATCTTCAAGTATTTTCTATCAATGATATCCTAGTTTACAGCCGGACAGAGGAGGAGCAATGGGAGCACTTAAGGAGGGTGCTAGAGGTGTTGCAGAAGCATCAGCTGAGGGCCAACCTGAGGAATTGCTATTTTGGCCATGCCAATGTGAAGTATTTGAGCCATATTGTGTCCAAGGAGGGGGTAGCAGTAGACCAATAAAAAAATTAAGGCCATGTTGAGATGGCCAGTATCTAAGAATCTGAAGGAGCTGAGAGGATTCCTAGGATTGACATCATACTATATGAGATTTGTGAAAGGTACAACACCATAGCACGACTACTAACAGAACATTTGAAGAAGGAGAGTTTCCTATGGGGGGAGGCAGCCATAACATCTTTTGAGAGCTTGAAGAAGGCTATGACGACTGTACCAATCTTAGCACTACCGGACTTCACTCAGGTGTTCATAGTAGAGACAGATGCTTCAGGATATGGATTGGGGGCAGTGCTCATGCAAAATCAACGACCCTTTACCTATTTCAGCCAGGTTGTGATAGCTAGGGCCAAGCTATGATGACTGGGGGGAGGCAGCCATAGCAGCTTTTGAGAGCTTGAAAAAGGCTATGATGTCTGTACCAATCTTAGCACTACCAGACTTCACTCAGGTGTTCATAGTAGAGATAGATGCTTCAGGATATGGATTTAGGGCAGTGCTCATGCAAAATCAGCGACCCATTGCCTATTTCAGCCAGGTGTTGACAGCTAGAGTCAGGCTGAAATTAATTTATGAGGGGGAGTTGATGGCCATTGTATTAGCCATTCAGAAGTGGCGGTAGATCGATTGAGCAAGTATGTTCATTTCATTCCCATACGACATCCATACACCGCAGTAACAATGGCATTAGCCTTCATCAGAGAGATGGTCAAACTGCATGGAGTATCAAAGGCTATAGTATCTTACAGGGATAAGGTATTCCTCAGCTATTTATGGAGGGAGTTGTTTAGACTACATGTGACGGTATTGAAGATGAGCACCGCCTACCACCCACAGACGGATGGCCAAATAGAAGTGGTGATCAACAGGAGCTTGGAAACTTAAGATGCTTTGTGTCGGAAACACCCAAGTTATGAGCCAAATGGCTAGCATGGGCTGAGTACTGCTACAACATCTCTTTTCATTCTGCTTCTTAGATGACCCCATTCAAGGTGTGGTACGGAAGAGATTCACCTCACTTGGTGCACTTTGGGCATAACAACACTCCATTTTCTTTAGTGGAGTACTTGGAGTAGAGGGACAGGGTATTGGAAGAGTTGAAGAGGTATCTGCTGAGAGCTTAACAGATTTTGAAGAAATAGACAGATGGGCATTAGAAAGACATCCAATTTGATGTAGGGGAAAGGTTGTTTTTGAAGCTTTGAACTTGTAGGAAAAGGTCAGTTGCCAACAGAAGAAATGAAAAGCTAGCCCCAAAATATTTTGGGCCATATGAGGTATTGGAGAGGATTGGAGCTGTGGCTTATCAGCTGAAACTACCATCAACACTGACTATACACTCGGTATTCCATGTATCTCAGTTGAGGAGGGCAATTGGAGAGTCTGCAACAAGCTCTGAGTTACCGATGACACTAACTGAGGATTTAGAGATGATTTTGGAACCCTTGGAGTTGATGGGGGTTCGCTTGAGAGAAGATGGAGCTAAGGAAGTGTTGATCAAGTGGAAGAGCCTCCCGGACTACGATGCCACATGGGAGCCATATGAGAGGGTGAAACATCAATTTCCTTGTTTTTATCTTGAGAACAAGGTGATTCTTTTGGAGGGCGGTATTATTAAGCCGATTCAGGCTGAACCGGCCCTACTACAGGAGAAGAAACCCCTGTAGGGGAATTGCCGCCCAAGCCTAGTGGGCCCACTAGGCAAGCCAATGGAGAAAGAAGGGGCGACTAAGAGAGGGAGGGAAAACTTGAATTCGGGATTTTAAATTACGGAAGTTTGTATTAAATAGGAGTTGTCTTGGGTTAGGGTTATGCTTGATTATTGTGTTATCTTGGAATTACTTCTTGGTGCCTTGGACTCTAGATTCATCTAGAGATTGGGAGAGAACGATCCTCCTCTCAAATTGAGGATCAATTGTATCTTGCTTTGTTTCTTTTCGTTGATTTGATTCCTAAAATAAAATCTAATGTTTTTTATTCTTCTCATTGAAATTATTGAATTTTTCCTGCTATTTTTTATCAATCTTGTTAGGATTTACTTGAGGTATTCAAATATTTCCTATCATATTGCCTTTTTGAATTATGAATTACAACTGAAAGATCCCTCCCCATATTCTCTCCTAACTCTCTCCCTCCTAATTGGCGAGTTTTTTATTCATTATGATATATTTATCTTATGAAACTCTCTTTCTTCTCTCAAAAGCCTATTTTATCTGATTTATTCTATATAGTCGCCACAGTGATCAAATTTGTGCTATATGGCCAATATAGTAACTAAGCCCCCTAATCTCTTGTTTCTTTTCTTAAGCTCCTTGTTTCTTCAAATCCCTCATATACGGAGAAATTAAGCAAATCTTAGGCATCAAAAGATAAAGGAAGAAGAAGATCAACAAGAAATTTATCATCAAGGGCCCATCATTAAATTGCCATCAGATTTTTCTTATTCTACATCAAAGGGTCGAGCACGAGAGTAAAAAGTGAGAAAATTTTGTAGTGAGATTAGTCTGTACAAGCCCACCACCTTTCCCTATTCTATTTGAGCCTACATCATGTATCTAAATCTACAATCACAGCGCCTGACAACTAACCGTAGGTTTTGTTCTTAGCTTAGTAAAGCAATATGTTTCTTATGATTGATGTGAGATTTTTGAAGCTAGTCATTGCAACATCTTTTTAATCCTAACTGATTTGAGGAACCAAGTTAATCCGATAAATGTATATTTTCTATATGCTTAACATCAGAGTCCAATTTTAGATCATCGAGTGAATAATTTCCCAATCAATTTGCTCTTAACAGGTTGATGCATGTGGAATTTTTATACGGCTTAATTTAACCTGGCTCAGGTAGTATTTTTGCAGTTATCACATGCAAAAAGGGGTACTATGGTGATGACATGACATCTGATAACAACCATACAAAAGCTGAAAAATGTGGTGTCAATTACATGGGGTCCTCTTCATCTTTATGTTGTGCATTAACTTGTCTTCGTATAAATTACTCTTGTTTGCTTTTGAAGAGCTTACGCATGATCTGCACGATTCTTTTGTACCAATTAATTTTTCGCAGCATTATTTTGATGCCCTGTATTTATTTTCAGTCTTGTTCTTGATTTATTTATGCCTGATTTATTAAATTGTTAGCTTATGCATTCTACTACTGCACAGAAGCTATGAATGTTATGTTATTTGCATCATATTCAGAATCATTATTTGCATGATGTCCAGAGGCTTATGTCTGCTAATGTATTAGTTATTCTAATTTGTAATACACTTTTTTTTTTTATTTGTAATACACTTGACAATGCATTAGTTAGTCTCAGTTTTCTTGTTGTGTTACCAATGTAGACTTAGGCTTCGTTTGGGACGGTTTTTTTACTGCTTCTTAAAGTAGCTTTTGAGTATAAAAATTTTAACTTTTGTACTAAAAAGCCGTTTTAAGAAGTAGTAAGAAAGCCGTCCCAAACGAAGCTTTAATGTGTTTTTCTTTAGATTTTTTTCAGGTTGTTACAACACGCAGCTCTTATGCTTCAAAAGAACAAATGAGATCGAGGATAGCAAAGGATCTGTTTCAAAAGGATAAACATGAACCAGAGTTTTCCAAAGTTTTCTTGTTCTAATATTATAGAACATTATTGAAGAATCCAGGTATGTTGGTGTAAAGCAAATTGCATACTCAAAACAAAAAGAATGCCTGTTAATACTATATTATGATTTTTTTTTTTAATTTAATCCTGCTTCATTTGGGTTCTGAAGAGTTTTTCCAATTAGACTGAAGATGTCCCTTAATGTTTCTATAACGAACAAGGAGTTTCCCTCATCAAGTCTTTCTTATGAAAATCCACAGTATATTTATGAATTTTTAGATTGGTTTTTGTGGAGCCTATCCATGTGATGAGAGCACCTGGACAAACATCTTTAGTTGTAATTGTTCAATATGATTCTCAAAAATGTGATGAATGGGATAGCTAACAACGCTTGTATTTGTACCTTTTCAGAGCATTTGAGTAAAAACAAAGCGATAGATGAAAAAACGTTACTGATATAATACAAACAAAGAAGACACAAGTGTTGATGCTTCCGTTATGGAAAGATTCAGAATTCTGTAAGGTCGTTATGATGGAACTGATTTTGCTGGTACGAATGAGTACAAAGTACTTAATGCAAGCAACTCTTATATGCACAGGGAGAAATCAGAGATGCTCAATGGAACTGTCATCCACCCTGGTTGGTTTGGATGCTACTGAGAAAGGAGTCGCATAGCTTCAATTTTTCAAGTAAATCAAGAGTTGGATCACACTAAGGGAAGTGGGTTGCGCTTGGATGATTCAAAGCCGACAGGATCAGCTGAAGAATCTTGCCAATTTTGTCCTTCAATTGGCTCAACGGTCAAATCTTCTAAGCTTATAATTTAAATCCACGAGAGAAGGTTGCTTTCTGGCATTGAAAATGACAGTTCTTCAACTGAATGGAAGCATGTGCTCACTGATGAGTTCACATGGTAGAATTTCTGGTGACTAGAGTAGACAAAAATTTTGATTTTGGCCTTTGTTTCTAGGACGGAAATTGGAAGGTTTGACGTGCAAATCAAAAGACACTGGATCTTCTAATTTCTATACAATTGCACTACAACAAAATCAACAATTATCGGCGGTCAAATAACCGCCGGAATTACCGGCGGTTTAACTGGCTGTCTGACCGCTGGTATTAATCATCGGAAAAAGACCCCGGTAATTGTCAATTTTCATGTAGTGTTGTCTGCATTCTTGAATTTTCACCGTTTATTTATGTGGTTCATTTAAAGGGCATAATGTTGAAATCCCAAAGTATTTTGATGAATTCAAACACTATAATACTTTAGGCTAACCCTTGCTGATAAGTCTGTAAGCTGGCTAGATGCTCGTAAGAAAAGATCAAATGAATGAAGCATGTTGGAAGATCAATGAAGCACACAAATGCTTTGTCAAATCTCTTGCCTAAGAATTAGCACTAAAGCTATAAATTTTCATCTTAGAACTACTGTGCATGTACTGAGGATCAAGAATCATAAGAGATAGAATTACATATAGAAATATGAAAAATTCCGTTGTGAAGCTCCTTAAACTCCACCATTATGCTTTTGTACAACATAATTGCGCTTATTCTGATGACTGGACGATTCACTTTGTTGATAAATAAAGGGGTCATAAGTGCTTTTAGAGTATTTTGTATCATCATGAGTTATTTTTAACTTATGACCCAAATTTAAAATGATCATCGCTCCATTTTAGATAGTTTTTTTACAATTTTTTATTACAATTTTTAGTATAAAAATTTCTCAAAAACAGTAAAATAAATAATGTTCCAAATGAAGCATATGTTTACATAATAAGTAAAATTTAATTTAAAGATAATTTGTTATAGTACAAAGAAATTGAAGGTGCATTATTGTATAATTAGAACATCTCTTACATTCAATAATTTACCCAATCTTAGAAAGAAGATGAAATCTTTTCAAATTTATAGAATACAATGAATCCTTAAAGTATGTAAGGGGGAATTAGTTATCATAATATGCGCACTTCGTCTCCATTTCACTCATGCTTGGATGGACAACACAAACGAAAGCGACCTACCAATGCAATGTAGCGACGCGATGTGTTCTGCTCTCCTTCACGTGGTCCTTCTCGGAGCCTCCGGTAATTGATCCGGCTTTAGGGAAGTCTCATTTCCTTTCCCTTGACCATTTCCTATGGTGTTTACATTTTTTTTCTCGCTCGATGTTTTCCTCTTTCATCTGGCTTTTTGGATTAATGGCGGGTTGTCGTTTGAATGATCTCGAATTTTTGAATGGGAAGAACTCCTCTCGTTCTTTTAGAGATGCTTTATTTGGTGCTTCTCTATCTTCGAACTTTCTTGACCTGAAAATCTTCTCTCATCCTGGGTTGCCATCACTATGGATTTCGAAAGTTCTTGTGCTTGCTGTCCCATTTGAGTTTACTTTGGTTGGAAAATTTTTGAGTTGCAAACCATCTATTGATGCAACCAGAACAATTTTTTTTAACCTCAAGCTTAATGGTGATTTTTCTGTGACTGATCTCAACCTGAAGCATGTGTTGATTAAGCTTATAAATGATTTGTATTATTGTAGAGTGCTTTCCCACCGCTCTTATTTTGTAAATAATTGTTTTATGAAAGTGTTCAAATGGACACCTACGTTTGATATTGAAGTTGAATCCCTTGTTATTTTGATTTGGTTTTCATTCCCCAACCTAAGGCCTCACCTCTATTCTCCTCGAATCTTTCATGGCCTAGGTTATTTGTTTGGCCAGCCTCATAAAATTGATAATGACACTTCTTCTAGCTCTCGTCCCTCCGTTGCACGTGTAATGGTTGAGTTAGATGTTACCAACAAATTTTAGGATAAGGTGCGGGTTGGACCCGAAAACTTTGGTCACATTTAATCTATTGTCATGGAAGATTTTCTCTCTTACTATTCTCATTGTAAATTGTTGGGGCATTCAAAACAGGAATGTAGCATTTTGCATCCTCTTATTACTCTTATTGTTAACCCTATTTCTGTTTATGGAGCTGAGAAGGTTGCTAATCATGTGCATGAAAATATGCTTGGAGATATTTTTGTTGATTTATCTATCATGAAAATGTCAATCATGTGGTTGTGGTCATTCAGATAATGGGCATTTGATTGATCATTCGAATGTTGATAATGTGGGGCTTTCGGCTGAGCCCGAAATGTTAGTTTTGAATATCATTGTGGCTTCTCCTGCTATCGTTCATATCTCGAAGAATATTGTAGATTTAGAGGGCTTGTGGGGACATTAATAAGAGGGTTGATGATAATTTAGCTCTAACGTATGGTGAGAAATTTACTCTTGTTGCTTCTCATGTAGAGGTGGTGAACAATAGAGTGTGTGATGTTAATACAATGGCGTTGACTGATTCTTCAAGTGGTTTGGTTATTGCATCTCACGACTCTCCTTTGGCTGATTTCAAAGTGACTTTGTCGCCTAATAAGGAGGTTTTGAATGTTAATGTGCCATTGATTGATGTTCCTATTTCTCTTTTTTTTTAGTGATGCCTTGAAAGTTCAATTGGCTTTGAATATGGATGAAACTTCTATGAATCATTCTGATTGGCTGGAGGAATCCTTCTCATCGCCTTGCAGGGGTGTTAAGGAGAATTTAGATGACCCTATAGATGAGTTTCAAGGGATGTATAGTTTGAATGTGGGTCGCATTGTTGAAAAAAATGTTTTCCCCTGGTGGCAAGCTTCGTAGAAGAAAAGCTAAGAAGTAATTTTGCTCTTGTGAATTATTTACTCTTGTTGCTTCTCATGCTGTTACTGGGAGCCTCTGTTGGAGCATTTGCTTGGTTGCCTTTATTTTCATTCATGTTATCTTGGTTAGCTTTAGTTGTTTCTTTTATTTCTGTTTGTTCTATATATGTAATAAATTGGAACAATGGCTCTTATGTTTTATTTCAATTGTTGTATTTCTAGAGAACTTTGTTTCATTAAGGTCATGTAATTTTTAACCTGTTAACGTGTAGGCCCCTTTGTGAGTTTTAACCTTAAAAAAAAAAAAAATTGTTACCATAATATCAAGAAAACTTGTTGAAATTTATATGTTGAAGTGTATAGTTTGAAGTGAATTATTTTAAGTTTATCATCATCTATGTTGGAGCACTGTGATTTGGGGAAGGAAAAAAAGAAGTTTAGCTTCATGACTTCAATTTGAGTTCAATGACAAAGAAAAGCACATGTTAAACAAAAGATTAGTAAAAAGATGATTATGTGGATCGATCTTATATATGTTTCACACTTTCACAGCTAATTGCAATGCCAAGTGATATTATTATAGTATTTGTAGTGAGGAGACGCTCAGTACTATTTTGGGTATGAAAATTTAGTGGCCGGAAAAGTTTTGTTATTGATAAATCTACATTAATGTGTGCAATGAATGCATTTAGATGTGTCTGATGAGCATCAAATTCAAATATTATCTGGGATTTGTGCTGTTGTGGATTGCTTAGCCATTCGAATCTTTGCGTAGTAGAAAACTTTAATTTATTTAGAGAGGAAGAGTCAAATACTCAAATGGAAGATCAACGGTATATTGTCACATTATCCGTTAGGGAATGGAAGATCAACGGTATATTGTCACATTATCCGTTAGGGAAAAATTATTAATTAATCAAAACTTATTTAATACACTACAATGTAGCCGCCTCTCTCTCTCTCTCTCTCTCTCTCTCTCTCTCTCTCTCTCATGCATACATTTAATATTTTTTCCTACTTTCATCAACCGCCCCCCCCCCCAAAAAAAAAAAAAAAAAAACTATGATCTTTAAGCAATTCTCCTAGCAGAATTAAACACATTGTGTAAAAGTGTTATTATTTGGGAACGAAAACCCTAAACATAAAGAGAAATAATAAATTAAGATTTGCAAAACACGAACGAACACAAGAGATTTAATGTGAAAAATTCAAATATGAGAAAAACTACATGGGAGAAGAGAGAACGGATTCACTATAGAGAAGAGCTAGAGTACAAAATAACTTATGAACTAACCCTTTTACAACATATTTATTGGTCAAAAATAGAGTACTGAAAAATAAGCGGAATTCAAAAAATACCATTACGGTCGAATCCCGCAAGCAGACGCTGCCCCTTTAGACTCTCGACATATTTGCAAAACGTACGACAGTCAAAGAAATGAATAAACAATGGTTGAGCCAAATTCAAAACAACACCAACAATTATTTATAAATTTGTCCCTCCTAAAAACTAAGGCCGACTCTGCCCATCCTTGATTGTTTAAGTCCATTTTGTGTATCTCATATATGAATTTTTGAGCTAGGTTCTTTTTGCTTTCATCTATATTTTATTTTCTTTTGTATCTTTGTTAATCTTATATATAAAGTTATGATTGCAACCAGTGCTTTAAAAATCGGACCGGACCGGCCGGTTCGACCGGTTCAACCGTGAACCGGTCACAAGGCCGGTCCGGTTCAGCCCTAAAACCGCTTCTGCAATGAACTGGACTGAACCGGTCAAAACCGCCGGTTCAACCGGCGAACCGGTCCGGTTATTTTTGAACCGGCCGGTTCAAATCTCACAAATTTTAAGTATTTTTTTAAATAAATAAATTAATATATATTAAAAACATTTAATTATAGTTAACTACATTTTATATAATAAGCATTTTTGTCCTCAAAGCCTCATGAAACATCTCCACATGACCTCCCCATGTGCTCTTTTTATGCAAGGAATCTAAATATGCTATATAAACAATAGCAAGAAAGTGTTTCTAAGGGATGTGAGACTAAAAAAAAGAGATGAGGAGTGTATGAGTTCATAGCATATATAATAGGTATAAAACCTATTTTTAAACATATTTTTTAATTAGTTATTTTTTTTGTGAGTGATAATTATTTATAAGTTAACAATAAAAATTTATTTATTAATACATAATAAAAAATAATTTATCATTAATAATTTTATTTATTTATTAATGAGTTTAGATATAAATTTATAAAATAACTTTTGTATACAATATATCATAAACATATAAAATATATTTAATCATATAATATAAAATAAGAATAATTTATATTAAATTTATAAACTTATGCATGTTAGAATTAAATTTATATTAAATATGTAACATAAATTAATAATAATTTATATTAAATATTTATATGGTTATATATAAAGTAAATTTAAAATTTGAAAAATATTCAAATTTAAAATTATTATATTTTTATGAGTGTAAATTCTTATAATTATGGGATTTAATTTTTTTTTTAGCTTTTATGTGAGATTTTAAAATAATTATTTCACTTAATTATATAAGTTTTTATGTTTCATAGTTTTTTTTAGTTTAATTTTTTATCTTATACTTTGAATGATAACATTATTTTTATGTTAATTGTATTAAATTTAAATAATATTTATTATTTATTACGTCATCTGGTTCGACCCCGGTTAGACCGGTCGGACCGTGAACCTCTCCTTGTTCCGGTTCATTGTCCGGTCCGATTTTCCAAACCTTGATTGCAACTACTATAGGTCCCACCCCCCTCCCTCTAGCGTAAAAAAAAAGACAGTGATTACAGTAGAAAGTCTTGGGGCCATGAATGTTTAAGTGTAGATTCTTTCGCATGCATGCCATAGCCAAGAAGCACGACAGAAAGTGACCAAACACCAAAGCTTAAACGGTTTTTCTCAGACTGCAGGGGGGCTGAGGGTCAACTGCCCAAGCTGCCCGTTTTTCCTTTCCACGTACGGGTAGGAACTAGTTGGGGTTTCCCGCCCGCAAGCAATGGTTTAATTAGCTCATCCATGCATCCGACCTTCTTCCCACATCTCTAACTGTATACTTTTCTCTCTCTCTCTCTCTCTCTCTCTCTCTCTCTGTAGCAATCTATATCGTCCTGCAATGGTGAAATATTTCATTTACCCACGGAGGCTTAGGGTGATTAGTGGACGAGCACGGTTGGAAACCCGTCATCCCGGATTCGAATCCCCTCTACTTCGACCTCTCCTCTTCAATGCGGCAAAGTAATTAGTATAGACCCGATGCCGATGGGTGGCCTCGCTAGAGGGATTAGATACACCGCCAAACGCTCCTTTCGGAGTATCAATGGTAGATACTCCGTTTAAAAAAAAAAATCATTTAAAAAACATGCTAAATGAGAAAAATGATGATTTTTTCCACACATAAAGGGGTTAAATTTATGGGTTTATAAATTTGTTTAATAAAAAAAACATGTGATATTAATTTATTACCTTCTCATATATTTCATAAGAAATTTATTAATCTTTTTTTTATACACAAACAAATTAATCTTACTTGAATAATTAATAAGTAAGAGCTAGAATAATGCTCAGTTTTGATAACTTGTTTGAACACCCATAGCACATTATAATTTGCCAACTTGAGTGTAGTTTGGAGGAGAGGAATAGGAAGAAAAAGCTGGACTTTATCTCTTTATGTTTGGAGAAACAGATCCAGAAGGCTTAAAAGCAAAGCTTATCACTTCCATTCATAAAAGAGGGAGAGAGAGAGTCTCCTAGAGATAGATAGATAGATAGATAGATAGATAGAGAGAGAGAGAGGAAAGAGAATGGAGTTTTTAAGAAGTGGTCCATTTATTCAATCGTAATAAGAGGCAATAATGCTGACAGTCAAATCCTGTTGCTAGCAGCTCTCCCCACACATCTACAGCCCTTTCTCGATCATCTGAAGAAATGATGACCCACAAAGAAAGTGACGAGAGGAAGGGAGAAAGAAAGAAAGGTGATTAGATATATAGACTAGGAATGAGGTCCCCCATTTCAACCTTTGTCTTTCTTTCGAGGGAAAATTATTAGGTCCGGTCAGCTGCTACAGAGATACATCCGGATTTGTCTTTGTCTACAGTAAAAGCACAGTCAAAGCGTAGTTGCTGTAGCAGCTGCATTTTGACTGCGCTTTTACTGTAGACAGAGAAAAATCTGAAAATGTATCTCTCTGTCAGATGATCGGACCTAATAATTTGCAAGGCTCACCCCCACCTTCCTCCACAAGATGATCTCCTTTTTATATATTTCGTTCTCTCTCTTACTTATATGTGAATTGACAACAAAATAGCTATGCAGAGAAGGATCAACGACCATCACATATGAAAGCCACCAAGGGCCCCTACAGTTTAGTAGAGATAGAAGAAGCGAGGGGAAGGGGACAGCCCACGTGGCAACACATTAGCTTTCAACGTTGGTACCCTTTTCTTTCTTTCTTCTAAATGCTTCTGCTAGCTGTTTAAGATATGGAGTCTACTTCAATTACTTAACTGTCGACCATGCGAAGCTGGAAAAATAACGAGCTCTGGAGCTCATTTCAAGTTGGTTACACTAGCAAGATATTTTTCTTAAATGTGAGATTTTTAAAATAAATAATAATATATTTTTACAAATTATATGGAAACTTTTTGAATATGCCAAAAACAAAATCTCCTCTTGGATTTTTTGGAAATTTTAAATCCTCTTCTCTTCCCTCACCCCGCTTCTCTCTCTCTCTACCCCTCGGCTCTCTCTCCTTCCAAATTTAGTGAAAATGCCAAAATATTTGATATTTATAAGAAAGCTCCAAGTAATTTAATTAACGTTTTCTATAGACAATATTAAATAATTTGTCATTTTATTAATTAATTATGTTTTCTATATAAAACGTTAAATTGTTTGGTATTTTTGCTACTTTTTAAATTATTTAATATATAATCACATTTTTTCTTTAATTATTCATTAAACATTCACATAATTTAGCGTTTTCTACACAAAATGCCAAATAATTTTATGTTTTCTTAATTAATTATGTTTTCTATAGAAAAAATAAAATTATTTAGCATTTTTGCTTATTTTTAAATTATTTAATATTCATGCTTTTGACTGAATTATTTATTAAACATGCTCCTTTTTAAAACTCGACCTTTATAATTTGTCCGAATCAAACTAGCTAGTTTGCAAAATAATTAACCGAACAATTTGAACACAATTTATCAGCAAATTTGCCGAACCAGCCCCCTTCTCGGCCGGCTCAATCGATCAACTTAAAAAACATACTGAGAGACAAAATTCATCTCATAACATAAATTATATATCAATGCATGTAATGATAATCTTCTCGTATTAATATTGTTCATAGTTAATTATTTTTCTCATGCAATACTGAACGTAAAGGAAAAATAAAAAAAAGCTGACTTTGAATAAGATTTTCTGAACTTCAATGAATTAGAGAACTAGCTATATATATAGTTTCATATTCAACATATTGATGAGAGAACTAACTATATTGACTGAAACAGGAATGAGCAACAGGCCTTTGGGCTTGCCCTCAGTGGCGGAGCCAGGAAATTTATCAAGGGGGGGCCTAAATTAACTTAGTAAAAATTTCCCTCAACTTTTTTCATCCGGGCTTGGGACCGGCATAGGCAGTTTTAAAATTTTTTTATTAATAATTATCCCAAAACATATAATATTAAATACAAGATAGTAAATAACTTACAATTTATAACGTCTACTCTTCATATTCTGAAAGAGTTGAATGATAACTTCATTATCAATAGAATCCAAAATTTCTTTTTCAACATAAGCAAGTAGTAAATCATTCATCCATTGATCGCCAATCCTATTTCGCAGTCGATTTTTTATAATATTCATGGCATTTGATGTTTTTGAAACTGATGATCGTTTGAAATATCTCTCCATAATATTCAAACTCAAAGATGCCTTAACATTAATTTGATTATATATCTATTCAAAAAAAGGACCAAAATATAACACATCAAAATGAAAAAATCAAATAACAAAAAAAATACCTCACGGCTTGATAGAGAGAAAGACAGCCAAACATCAGATCCGGCCAAAGCCAAATATCTTGTCCTCGGAAAGAGTCGTCGAGTACTCGCGTTCTTGGACAAGAGAGAGAGACATCAGTTTCGCCTTCTAAATGTTGAAAGTGAAGGTGATTTGGTGTCTCGGTGAAACAGGATTTTGTTAAAATAAATACCTCACGGCTTCCTCCACCGCCGGTCTAGGAGAAAGAGACGTCGCCTCCTCCGACTGTCGTCCGCTGGACCAACGCCGCCGCCGGTCGCCTGCGTCGCCGGAAGAAACGCCTAAGAGCGGCGAAAGGAACGGCTTCAGCCTGCGTGAAGAAACGTGAAAGGAGGAGCGGGCCGAGCGGCTGTGGGAGCGAATATGACTAAACCAGTAAACCGTAAACCTAAATTTGTTTTTTACTTATTTTCGATTTTTTTTTTTTCCCGGGCCCGGCTAACAGCTTTGATATCCCAGTATTTTTTTAATTTTTTTTAGGGGGGGGCACGTGCCCCCCCTTGCCCCCCCCCTCCATCCGCCTTTGCTTGCCCTCACCTACCTAAGTCCTCTCTATCATCTTCTGTGGGGTACTGTGTGAACTACAGCTAATGCTAAGCTCTGAGTGGTCCCTTTTTTTATTATTATTAGGGGAAATTCACGGAGGGTCTACGAGTTAATATAATTCAAAATTACAAATCCTTACGGGGACATTCAGCTCGCTAATGCTAAAAAAAACTACAAAATTTAAAGCAAAATAAAACATAAGAATCAATTGTCCTCTACTAATAGCTTTGAGTGGTCCCTTGAAAGATCAAATAGCAGCCAATTAATGGTCTCTCATTTGGCAACATGTGCGCTAGTACAATGGCTCACTAAAGTCAACGCTTAGCAGGCCGGCCCTCTCTGCTGTCCTACTCCTCAAGGGTCCCCCTCCACCTAGTGGGAACAACAGCAGCAGTAACTGCGACAACAAAGAAAATAGTGAGTACATTCATTTATAACTAAGACAAAGACACAAAGTAGTGAAATGACTAAGTTGCCTATGGTTGGTTACATAAAGCTGTATTGATAGATATCGTCAGTAGTGGAGATGAAATAAGTATGTAGAAATAAATGTAGAGAGGAATTATACTAGTGTTTGGTTTAAAGTATGTGTGTTATCATTATTAGCCCCCGCAAGCTGATGGGAGGAACAACCATCAGCTTGGTCTAAAGTACGATGAATCGCTATGTAGAGAGTGACTTGGTGAGAATATCCACTAGTTGATGTACTGAAGAAACATGTTGAACTGTAAGATGTTAATATTGAACACAATCTCTAATAAAGTGATGATCATTTTCAATGTGTTTTGTTCTAGTGTGTAAGATTGGATTGGATACGAATGACATTGCAGAAATGTTATTGCAGAAAATTTTTGTAGACTGGAGGGATATTGAAAAGTCTTAACAGAGGCGACGTGTCCAAATGATTTCCATGGTAGCAGCAGTAGCTAGAGATCGGTACTCAAATTTGGTGCAGGAATAAGCGATAGTGGACTGCTTCTTGACTGAACGAGAGATAAGAGTAGAGCCCAGAAATAAATAAAAACCTGATGTAGATTTGTGGTCTGTAGTGTCACCAGCCCAATCAGAATCAATATATGCGGATAGTGTAAGATCTACTTTGGGAAGATGAAGACCAAGATATATAGTTCCTTTAAGGTATCGAAGTATCCTCTTGAGTAGTTGATAGTGGCAAAGTAATGATTTGTGCATGTTTTGACATAACGTGTTGACGACAAAAGCAATGTCAGGCCTAGTGTTGGTGAGGTACTGAAGGGACCCTATAAGTTGCTAAGAATAGTCAGGTTGGCTATATACAACTTGAAATGAGGAATCTGTTGGCCATTTGGAAGGTAAGGGAGTGTCTATTGGTTTGCATAAGGTCATGGCTACTGTAGTGAGTAAGTCCTCAATATAACTGAGCTGAGATAAGTGATAATCATATGTTGTTCGGTGAAAATCTATTCCAAGAAACCTGGAAAGCTTAACCAAATTTCAAATCTGGAATTTTTGTTGCAAGTCAGTTAGAAGGGTAGAGATGTAAGACGAATTGTTTCTAGAAATTAAGATATTATCCATATATATTAGTAGGTAGACTCATATTTAATGCTATTTAAAGATGAAGAAAGATGGGTTGGTATAGCTAGTATGAAAGCCTTTGTTGTGAAGAAAGGTGGATAGAGTTGCAAACCATTGCCGAGGGGCAGCTTGTTTAAGACCATATAAGGCCTTGTAAAGTTTACAAACATGGTTAGGATGTTGGGGATCTTGAAATCCTGGAGGTTCAGATGTGTAAATTATCTCACTAAGGGAGCCATGTAAGAATACGTTAATGACATACAATTGTAGTATAGGCCACTCAAAATGTAATGCCATCATGATAAAGATACGAACTATGGTACTCCTTTTTGAAACCTTGCGCTTTAATTTGAGCTTTGTAGCGAGCTATGGTGCCATTAACATGGCATTTAATCCGAGAAATCTATTTGCAACCAATGGTATTATGGTTTGGAGGTAAGGGAACCAAAGTCCATGCACCTTGAGATTGTAGAGCATTAAACTCAGATGACATTGCATGACGCTAATGAGAATATTATGCGGTAGAGGTGTATGATGTCAGGATAGAGGTTATGGTGTGATGAATATCTAATATTTGATGCAGTTTTAAGTGACCTGCATGCAGTTGAGTGGTCATGGGATATTTGGACGGCAAGAAAAGGATGGGAGATGTATATGTAGTAGAGGGAGATGAGGAGTTAAGTAGAGAAGGCTGATGTGAGGGTGAGCTGTAATGTGCTGTGGAGGGAGTAGAATTTGGATTTGAAGTAGTGGCTGAAGGAGAATGATTGTTTGATAGAGCTTGATTAGGTAAAGTAGGTGGAAATGGTGGAATATCTAGTGGTTGTGAAGAAGGGGGATTAGAAGATGGTATATGATGAGCTTGGGAGGAGGTTTCATTGAATAAAACATGTCTGGAAATAATTGTTTTATTTGTGAGAGGATTGAAATAGATCTATCTTTTTGAGAGGAGGCATAGCCAAGAAAAATGAAAGCATTGGAACGAGGAGCAATTTTTTGAGCAGCATATGGCTGAAGCCAAGGATAACAGCGACAACCAAAAACAAAAAGATGAGAATAATTTGGTGGAGTTTGATAGATAATTTGATAAGGTGAAACAAATAAGGTTATAGGTGAGGGTATTTTGTTGATGAGATAAGCTGTCTTGAGAATGGCATCGGTCCAGAAGAAGTCCGACAGCTGAGAGTCTATGAGAAGTGTACGAGCAAGATCGAGGAGATGTCAATGTTGGCGTTCAACAGCTCCATTTTGTTGTGGAGTACGTGGGCATGTATATTCGTGTGGGTGATGCGGTGTTTATAGAGAAATAGTTTGAGATTGTTACTTAGAAATTCTCCACCGCTGCCGGTGCGAAGAGTTAAAATGAGTTGGTTGAGATGTAGACTTTGAAATTAATAAATATAAAAGTAATTTCAAAATTTTGTTTAAGTGGGTAAAGCAGACATAACGAGAATAACCATCAATTAATAGTATATAAAAATGAAATCCATTTCTAAAAATAACAAGCGAAGGACCCCATACATCTGCATGTAATGATTCTAGTGGTGATTTAGATACATGAGCAGAACTAGAAAATGGGAGTCTTGGGCTCTTAGAAAGAGCACAAGGATTACAAAACTTAATATTAGAAGAAGTATGTAACCAAGGAAGAAGCTTGAAGACTGCAGGATTAGGATATCCAAGATTTTTATGCCATAGCTCGGTGTATGATGATGAACGAATGGTTGTGGAAGCTACAATAATAAAGGTTGGTGATATAGTGAAGGATAGCGAGTAGATCCCCTTATGTCAAGGACCTTGGAGAAGAGTGCGTTGTGTCTTGAAGAAGAGAATTACGCAATAGTTATTATCTTGAATTAATTTTGATATGGAGATGAGATTGTGCATAAGAAGTGGAACTTGTAGAAGAGGGTTAAGTGATAGCCTATGAGTGGGTGTTGATAGGAGTTCTTTACTAGATTATAGAATGGGTAATATTGTGGTGATGTCGTTTCCAATAAGCACTTGATCAGAACCAGAATAATTTGAAGGTTGCTTGAGAGATTGTGATTCTAATGTTAGATGAGCAGTGGCGCCACTGTCTAGATACCATGGAGATGAGGAAGTTGAGTCAGCAATGAAGGCTGCAGTAGGGTAAAATGGAAGGAGAGATATAAGAGAATAAGGCAACTGTCAGATTTTGATCTATTTGTACCTATGAAGAAAACAAAGGATTTAGAGTCAATTGATTTTTAAAAGAGCAAATGTGTTTGGGAGGGCAAGCCATGCTTCCATCTAGATGGCTTGAGAAACCATTTGCGGCAAAGAGCTTAAAAATTTGAGCTCTCCTTGTAGGATAGTTGTCTGGAAGAACTTGAATGTGAACCACATTCTTGATGTTTGATACCTGAAACTTTAGGGCTTGAGGAATGGGAGTTTTGGTAGGAGAAAATGACAAGGTAGACGATAGTTGTGGAGTCGACTGAGATACATATGAGTTTCCCATCAAGAGATGGGTGAGAATCTATGATATATTAAGCTAGTGGCTCTGATACAATGTTGAGGAATACGAATACAGCTGTATTCGATACATAACAATAAGAAAGTGAAGAAGAAGGTATTGTATTGCGTTGCTGCTGTAAACAATGAGTACATTCATTTATAACTAAGACAACAATTAGTGAAAAGACTAACTTACCTACATTTGGTTACATAAAGCTACATTGACAGATATTGTGAGTAGTGGAGATGAAATAAGTAGAAATAGATGGCATAGAGGAATTATACTAGTGTTTGGTTTAAACTATGTGTGTTATTATTATTAGCAATATAATGACTTCTTCATATGTACATAGATTTTAAAGTTTGTAATTAGATGCCCACTTTATATCTGTACAAGTATGTGGTAGTTTTCTATTTTTATAAAAAATAAAATTAAACTTTGTTTTTTATGAGATATTAAGAGTGAGATTTTTTTTTTAGAAGTGAAGGATGCACAACAAATGGTTTAGGTATGTATAGTATATAACTTTTGTCCTTAATTATTATTATTATTGCTTCAATGCATTTATAATATATTTTTTGGTTTTATATATGTAACACTATATATATATATATATATATATATATATATATATATATATATATATATATATATATATATATATATATATATATATATATATATATATATATATATATATATATATATATATATATATATTTCATGCTTGAAAAATTCAAGATGGTACATAAAGTGCGATTATCATTTTAGTATTATGTGAATCTAGTGCACACATATTAATATGTTAATAGTAGTTCAATGTTTATGCCTAATATTGTGTGTTCTGATTATTTTTTTGCTTGAACTATACAAAATTAAAACAAAAATTAATAGCATCTCTTTTTAAATAATTTTGTCAATAATATTTATAGATACCATCTATCACACACACACACACACAAACATATATATATATATATATATATATATATATATATATATATATATATATATATATATATATATATATATATATATATATATATATATATATATATATATATATATATATATATATATATATATATATATATATATATATTATTTTTTTGATAAAAATCTACATAGGGGCATTCACTATAATTTTTTTTTTTAAAGGGAACAAGTCTTAAATGGAACAAAAACTCTCTAAAAATACATCATTCAAAAGAAATCCTATGAACTATTGATCCAATCTATTTTAAACACCAAGCAGAAAGAAATAGGAAGGCCTGGAGCCAACCCACAAAAGAGGAGGCCAATCCATATCAACAATAAAATACAAAAGGGTGAAAAGGGAGAAACCAAAACAAGACAAATCAATCTAGAACCCCAAAAACCTTTCACCACTGCAGGGGGAGGCAGCTATAATACATGAAACATAAACAATCCAAAATAGAAAACAACTAACCAATGAAACCTGAGTAAGTGTAGGTCCAAACATCCAGGTGCCCATTCAAAACCCCCTGCTAGTAAAACCCTACAAAAAACTAGAAAAATGGTAAGAGAGAGAACCATAAAAGATGAAAAAAAAAAATCAGGAGAAAGCCAAAGCAGCACCACCCGCCCATCAAAGAAACCTAAATAAAAAGCCACATACCAAATAGGGCCAAAAGACACCCAAAAAATAACAACCAGGAATCTCACATAAAAACATACAACAATCCACCACAAAAGCAACATTAGTAGCCCAACATCCCAAAGAACCCCAAGACCAATACCAACCAACTAAACACCCGAGAGGGAAAGCCCCACCACCAAGACAAAAGAAAAACATGACAAAGAACAGTAACCCAACACATAGACAACCCACACACAGTAGAGAAGAATCAACAAAATAATAAATAACACCAATGGACCAAGCATAAAACTCACATCCTATAGAGGAGCAAATAGAATAGTTAAAATTAAGCTATAGTTTTTGCTTTCCTTTTTTCTTATTTTTCTTCCAGAACACTGAAGAGAGGCCAACATTATCAATTTTCACCACATTCAAATGAAGATCATCCAATAACATATTAGAATTGATGAATTCCCCATCACTGCAAATTTTACCCGAAGAATCATAATCCCAATTAGAATGATCAAGTACAGGGTTCACAGAAATTGGTTGCTGTAAACCATCATTCAAACTCTTAAAAAAATTTCCGAAATAGAAGAAACATGTAAGTTAATAAGAGGGACACAATTAGAGACATCCTCTCTTAAAAGCAGGAGAGCATAATCAGGAAAATTAAAAGACACATTCACACTAATTTTATCTACAAGTAGAGCCTTAAAATTAGAAATAAGGGGAGAAGTATGGTTACAATAGGCATTAACATTAATAGGATCCATGTTAACATAAGTAACCAAATTAATGCGCTCAACATCTATAGTATCGAAAATAGTACTTCGAGAGGGGTTAACCTCAGTGGAAGAGGGACAAGAATGAGGGTCCTTAGCAGGAGGCACATTATCAATAGGAATATTCAAATGATTAATTCCAAACCAAGATTGCAGATTCCACAACCAGAACAGGAGGAGAGTCGATAATGGCTGATCAGATCTAGAAACCACAACTTTCCTCAAATGAGGGAACAAATGAAGCCATTTTAATTTTATGTGACCCAACACTTTATAATGAACACAAAAACTATGAAAGTCTTCCATAACCACATTCTGAATATAATCATATTTCTCCGGACCAAGCCAAACAAAATTGGGATAGTGCTTTGTAATGTATAACATAGCAACTTAGGTTTTTTATTTGAGATGACTTTCTTACTGTTTTCTAAAGTAGCATTTTAGCAAAAAAAAAAAAAAAAAAAAAACAATGGCAAAAACCTATCCCAAATGAAGCCTTAAAATTTAAAGTTAAACTAATTGAATAAAAGTGCCTAGCTTGAAAAAAATAAACATAAATAAAATATTAATGTAATAAATCCATTATAAATATATATGTCTAACCATTTATACCATCACTAATAAAACATTAAATTAAATTATTTTGTACTGTTATAAAATTCTCTCTACATGACTCTCTTCTTCATATATTTTCTCATCTTTCTCTTCTTCAACTAATTGTTCACTCCATAAATAATTTGTGTTGAACATGCAATGCTTTCATTTTAGCTTGCACTGTACTAATGCGAGCATTCCAATCTTTTATCACTGTAGATACTTATTTTATCACAACCTCTAGTATAGTATCTTTTGTGTAGCCAACATAAAATGTATAGGAGGATTAAGACTCATAATTATGCACCGGGAACCCAATCCATAAATTATTCCCTTCTTTCCTCCAACTACCATGCTTCATAGTCCAAAATCAGACCATTGGGGGAAACCACCAGATAATTCCACTCTTATGGAGTTCGTCCCCTTATGGTACTGACTGGGGACGCAATATACCCCTACACGTAAATGAAAAACATCATAAAAAAGTAAAAGGGAATGAAAAAGAAGAATGTTCAATGATACTAAGTTAGATGGTACATCCTGTAATGGTTGTATTATTTATGAGAAATAAGAAATATATATATTTATGATTTATGCATTAAATTAAAAGTCTTGATGAAATGATATGATTAAAGGTAATTATCTTATGATATTAAAAAAAAAAGAATCATACATATTATTCCAATTGATTTGAGTTACTATAATTTATAAACATATTTTACTCACTAGGTTGTAGGCTTATTTTATTAAAACCATCAAATGTTTTGAAAAATATAACTTTTGGCTACCACAATTAGATTATATTTAAAACAAGATCTACAAAGAAGCATGGCTTAATAAAGGACATAAATTTGTGGTAGATAATTGCACATTTGAAGCATGGTTAGATAAGACATGTTATATAGATTCAATATTGGTAGCTAGAAGCTAGAACAAATCCTTTAGCTTGTATCACAGTATCCACTGCAATGAATCCACAAAAATCTCTCCACATAAAAATAGAAAAATATACATGGGTGACTATTCACCCAAAAAATAAAAAACATAAGACTTAGGTTTCGTTTGAAACAGTCTTCTTCTGCTTCTTAAAACAGCTTCCTAGTAAAACATCAATAAGATTTGTTTTATTGATAAAAAAAAAACTTAAATCGTAGCACTTAAACAGGAGAAAATTAGCCTAAAAAGACTAATTTAATTTAAACCAGCATCATTAATGGATCTAAGACTAAGAGATGAGCTTAAAGAGAATAATTTAATTTTTTGTTATTGAAGAACTACCAATCTTGATTGCGACAAAGAATTTGAAAAAAAAAAAAAAAAAACTTTGTAAGAATGCAGTAAAATTGATATCTTTCATTACACATTTCTTAGCTACACTACACAACATGCTCCTGAAGAAGTGTGCCCAAAGAGACAAAAAAAAAAAAAAATGTAAAAAATGTATTTCTTCACTTTTATTAAAAGAAATTTGACTTGCAACAAATTTCTTAATAGTAAGTTCCATAACAAACTTTTATAGGTATCTCAAATGTAAGATAGTGAAAGATCTGAACAAAATTTAATAAGCAATTAATGGTTGTCACTGCCAGCTGATTAGAAATTCTCTAATTTCATTACTATCTTTTAAGTGCAATTAACCATATTGCAAGTTCTTTATAATTAACTATTTTTCTTTTCTAAATATGAATAAACAGCCAGTACTGTAGAGTAAAGTAGCCAATAAACATTGAAGATGAACAAGTATTAGGAAGAGTAGGAACGTCGGCCAGTACTGAGTAAATTCGAAGCAAATACGTGTAGCAGATGGTGAATAATTCCATTTATACTATTAGCGTAGATTTTTATTTAATACAGATTTTTTATTGTCGCAAGTGGCCTAAGAGCAATTATTACGTCAGGTCACTGGACGCGTCTAGAGACCAATAATCACGCGCCACGTCACTTGAAACTCGGTATTGCTCGGTATACACCCGGATTTCCGGTTTTTTATCCAGACGTAATAATTACTCCATGTTATGTCTTCATGTATTTTTGAGAAGTATCGCTATAATATCAAAAATAAATTTCTGTTTTTCATAATTAAAAAAATGTGATTATAGCTGAAATTTATGATAGTATATAATTTTCTTATGTAACATTAGCTTTTCATTTATAATCATACTTTATGTTATTTGAATCAAGTTTTGGATGAGAAAGTGAA
Organism: Dendrobium huoshanense; assembly: GCA_016618105.1. Classification (NCBI taxonomy): domain Eukaryota; kingdom Viridiplantae; phylum Streptophyta; class Magnoliopsida; order Asparagales; family Orchidaceae; genus Dendrobium; species Dendrobium huoshanense. The sequence continues at coordinate 28,650,186 of CM028356.1, read as the reverse complement.
GAGTTTGAGTTAGGTAGTTGGCAATTAATATGAAATTTATCTAACAATCAATGTGAATTCTTTAATACATTATGATATTTGGTGGGAGAAAATTGATAGAACTGATGTTAGTTTGCTAGCTTGATAAAGATATTAGTAGTTCTTTGTTAATATCCTGAGATTAAATTTATTTTGCATCATATTAGTGCTTTCATTTTTAAATAATAATAATAAAAAAAAGAAGAAAGATTGGTAGCCAGGTGCTGATCCAAGTTGAATTATTGGCAAAGTTCCTGTAAATAAACATTTTGGATATTATTATTTGATAGTATTGATTATGGGGATGTAAACGAGTTGAGTCGGACTGAGTCACATCTGAATTGGGCTTGTGCCTGATTAATAATTTCAAGTCCGAGCTTTTTTCAATGAGTTAGAGCTGGGCTTACGAGCTTGACTTTTTTCTCGATTATCCTTTCAGGATGAGTAGCTTGATTTATTATTGATTTTATAAGAGAGATTGACTTCACTTTTAAAAATACATGCAAGAGATTGACATCATAAATAACCTCAAAATAATTTGTATAAAATATATGTTATAATTAACCACTATATATGATAATTAAAAAAAAAATATTATCATTAAAGTGGGTTTAAGTAATTTTCTTTATCAAATTTTGAGTGATGTCTTGCTCTAGGCATATTTGTATGAAAATAATACAGATCTAGGAAGGTAAGTCATGACAAATATCACTTTTAAGCATTTTTTACGACATTTCTCTTCACTTACTTCAATTTGAATATCCTTTTTTTTGACATCATCCTTTAAGTTTTATGTGACCTTTAGCTTTCCTATCTATTTTATCATTTCTATTTAATGTAGAGATAAGGAGATCAATGAAGGTAGAATTAATGTCTTCCCTTCAAGGCAATGTCAATGGTTGAGGCCCATCATTAGTCCTCCTCCTCTCTCCAATGTAACTTTTAAGGCAACCTTCTTTTTTTGGGGACATTATTTAGGTCAATTAAGACAAACTCACGCACACATCACATACGCAGGACATACTCGAACCAAAAACCTCATAGTTGGTAGTCAAAGCTATCAACCAACAGACCAATGTGAGCTGCATAAGATAGCCTTCTCTCTCTCCAACGTCTTGCTATCACTACGGGAAAATTGGCAATTACTGGCGGCTTTTTTTGACGTTTAATATAAGTTTTTCGACGGTTTTGATAAATTTTTGGCGGTTAATACAAATTGCAACAATCATTTACCAGCGGCCAAGAGTTCCGACGGCTTCTAGCAGCTAGTACAGTCGGTAAATTCTGGCGGTCATAGCGCCGGCGACCACAGGGTAATTACCGGCGGCGTACCGGCCACCTCAAATGTTGGTAATTTTTGGCAGTCAAAGCATTGGTAGTTTTCGGCGGCCAAGCCACCGGTTAACTGTTGGTAGACCACCGGTAGTTATTGGTGGCTATATTAAAATACCGACAGCTAAATAAATCGTATGGTATCGACGTTTCCAGTGGCAAAACCGCCGGTAAGCTGCCGGAAACCTACAGCATTTAAAAAAAATGGCATCCCCCTCTATTTACACCAATCTCCACAATACCTGCACAAAATTCAAAATATAAATAACACAAACTTTAAAAGCAATATGTCACTATAATCAACCCACATAAATGGAGTTCAAAATCAACATGGCATTTAGCAAAACACAATCAATAAAGTATATTTTCACAATCCAAAATCCATAATAAGCATAAATAATTCTTTAAACAAAGAAAAATACATATGTTCTACAATAAATATAATATATGAAATCTACATTAAGATGTTCAAAATATATCAAAAAGTTTATCAAATAATTAACAACCCTAATCATCCTCCGTGTCATCGCTGCCTTGCGATTCATGTGTCAGCTCTTGCTCTTTCTTCTTCTAATTTTTATCTCTATAGGATCACAGCTCTGCCTACATCTCATTTTGAATCTTTCTCATCTCCTCTATCTCTCTTAGTAGTGTAATAATCCTCTGGCTAACAGTTTCTTTAGCTCAATTAACATCATAAAATGCTGACATAGATGAACTATCCTCATAAGCATATCCTTGCGATCCTAAGCCATAAACCCTCCACCTATGCCTTCCTCCAACAATATCTGATCACATTTGATACTCAAATTATTGTGTCGATCTTGAAGATGACCCCTCATTAGAAGACTGATGACTTTTTCAAACTCATATAAAATCATTCTGCTAGAATAAATCTATAAAATAAATTTATATATTTTATTTTATTGCTCTAAGAATTATACTCACACGAGCTTTTTTCTCCTTCTCATCAATCCACTAATGGTCATCTTGATATTGGTGAATCCTCGTTTGCAACTCTAGTTGTGTCATCTCCCGGTCAAGAAACTCTTTCTGCAAATAAAAAATATAGTTAAAAAAATATACATATATTTATTAAACTAATTGAAAGTTTTTACCAATCATCATCTATGTTCAGTATGAGGCACAAATCCACTAGTATGAAGAGAGCTTCCTAACCCCCCACAATTAGATGCTCTATTTTGTTTATTTTGATTTCTCAATTTGGTAAGCTCAGGGCTCGCTCAAGCTCTACTCAAATATGTTCATACTTCCTCTCCAATCCATAATGGACGCTGCCTAGACTTTCTAATATCCCTGAACATGTCTCTAAGATGAGTCAATCTTTTCCTCTCAAAATTTGTTCTGATCCTAGTGACATGCTCATGCAACCACCTAAAATTTTTATGTAAAATATAGACATAATAAATAATATTAATACAAATAAAATTAAATATTTTAATTAATGCCAAATAAATACAACTAAAATTCTCTAAATCATGTATCCCTAATTTTTTTAGATATTCTTCCATAATAAGTAATGAGCATCATATTTGCTTTATATGATATCCCGAATCTTGTGGGTACGTGGCCTTAAGGGATAGAAGATGCATGTTAAATTTTTTTATCAATAATATATAATAGATCAAATTATAATAACTTTATAAAATAAATTGAACTTATGTATTACCCTCAAGCGCAATGTATATATGCTTATCTACTGCAACTATAAGATTCCCAACACTAACCTCTGCTTGTGTAGATGGTCCACCATGTTCTGGCTACACAAGATATATATAATAATAGGGATGGGGGTAAGGATGGTACGTAAGAGATGGTGGATGAAGTAGTTTGTGATGTTGGTGGGGTAATATAGATAGAATGAAGCTGAATGTGTCTGATATAGAGAGGGAAATTGAGGACTCATCGACATAGGTGGGAAGTACCCAGAAAAGGGTGGTAGTACTCTTACCATAGGTGAATCTAACTGTCCTTGACCCTGATCAGTGGGGGACTATTGCTGACTCCTAGGTGATGGTGATGATATCACTAGTAGAATTGATCTTTACCCATCACTTCATCACCCTATCTAGGCCTACTTGGTCCAATGCTCAAATGTTTCTTATGAGAAAACTTTCAAGTGAAGGATTTATGAGGATCGTCATCTGAAGTCATCTACATTAAAAGAAGTCATTAGTAAATTGTTATAACACATAAATATAATTTAATAAGAAAGATTTAGCAAGATATATTTAATATATTGATTTCTAAAAAATATAATTTAATAAGTATATTATAATAAATTTAGTCACTTAAATTATAAGAACTATTTAGAATCAAAAATATTTTCATTGCTCTTTAAGATATCTTCACTTTTTTTCATTATTCTCACTTGATGAGCTTGTTGAACTAATCAAATTCTCTAACTATATTTTAATATTATGTGTTGTAGTTGATATCTCATAAATTTCAATAGAAATATAATTTGACATCGATCGTATCATCTTGATGTGCAATTGTTACGACGTATTATTGATTAATTATCCCATGTGCTTTTATTTTTATGACATCTAGCCAATCTTATTTATCTTTACGACCACTAAGATATTTATTGAAATAAATTTGACAGCTTGACTTGTTAACACAAATAGATCAAACTTCTCGTATTTTTTATTATGTTTTATATCTACCAAACCATATGCAGGATGAACCCTTATGCTTTTTATTATGTACTGTATCATACTATTGACAATTAAACAAATATATAAAGTTCTCATCTTCTCATGAATACTCCTAAAAATTACATTCAAAATATTATAATAATCATACTTATCTTCTTTATGAGTATTCCCTCTAGTACATATTTCATAATTTTTAATTTTTCTTCATTCACTTCATGACTTGGAATAAAATTTGAACTCATTAATTATATATATTGGTAAGGTGTTTATTTTTTATATTAGGCCGGCCTATAGTAGTGCTTACAGATCTTTATCGAAACACTTATTATCAGGATTATGTACCTAAGAAAATTTTTAAATCTTAGAGCTTTTAGTATTAAATAAGATGTATTTCAATAAAAAATTTAAAATTTAAGGACTCACATAAGATCTAAACTAAGTTGAGAATTTATTTGCATTAAGTTGCTCAATATCTATAGTATCTATTATATGTAAATTGCTTATAAAAATACCTGATGACAAATCATCCAAATAAGACTTCAATATTTAAAATAAATATTACTCCTACACATTATAGAAAAAACTTACTCTAAGATTGATTGGACTTCTTCACAGTTCAGTGGCCCATACAAAATCACTATTTTGATTTCTAAATCATCGAGAAATCTTTTAAGACATTTTTATTGGGCTTTCGATAACTTCTAAAGATTGATAGTGCAGTCTGTGATTATTCTTCTACATCAAAATCCATATTACGACCAATCTTTATTCTTATAATCCTTATATGAGGTTCAAAGTAGTGTGAGCAGAAGTGAGTGATTTCTTGAGACAAACATGCTTCACATATCAATCATTTTGATAATACTTTATTCTTAAAATATTTTTTAACTTATTCAAATATTTGTTAAATAATTATAATTATCAGTTGCCATTAAAAATATTTAAGACATTATATTAAAAACATGTTTTACCTCTCAAAAGAATACATCTAATGATATTATACCGGTCCACCAACTCTAGCTTCGTAAGATAGATGGACTGAAAGATGTTCCATAGAATTAAAAAATCATGGGGGAAATTTTGTTTTCTAACTTACATAGGATGATTGGTATGTTCTCATCTCTCCTCCGTATAGTTTAAGACCTATTATATTACTCATTCTGCACATTTTTGAGCTGTATGTACTAACTCAAAGAATTTTTTAATTTCTGCATTTGGTGGATCTTTCATACTAGCCTTTAAATTAGGATCTATTACATAAAAAATAAGTTCTTCATATGGTCTAGTCATTTGATCTTCATCATATGTTTCAAAAGCTATAGATGGACTGACATGAGTATCTCTGTATGGCTCGTACTCACCATATGAGTTCCAAATCCAGTAGTCTGCAATAAATCCCCTATGATATAATATAACCTTTACATTATTGAGCTTGAGGAATGCTTAATTTTTGTTCTTCAAATATGAACATCTAAACATTCCATTGAGCTAAATGAAGATAGTTGAGATGCAACTTGAATAAAAGTCTCAACTCCCTACATAAATTCATCTGTCAATCCTCTTCGACATGATAATAATCTGTTATACATCAAATATCTCTTCTTGGATAGTCATTTGAATGTTAAAGCGAACATTCCATACATAGTTGTGAAATTAATTATTAAAAAATATGCAACCTTAAATCTCATTTAAATCTAAGAAAAAAATATAATTTACTCTCCTAACTGGGTTATCGAAAGGAAACTGCATGTTTTATGTGTTTGTTTTAACTTAATATTATGCTTCTCTTTATTTAATATTATGCTTCTCTTTTAATGGCCAACATTTTGCACCATAAAGCATTATAGGTCTCATCACCATCTCATAAAATTTTACCTTAAGTTTAAGGAGGAATTTTCTATCATATAATAAGCCTGATGCATTCCTCTAGTTCAACCATCCAACTAGAATTCTACTAATAATATCCATATCTATTTCGCCACCATCACTCTGAACAACATACCCAAATTATCTAAAATGTATACTCTTATTAATGACTTAATTTTCCAAACTCACAATCCATCCAATGGATCTATTGCTATTAAAATTACACTCACAAAAATCTTTAGACTCTAAGGTTGACATCTACAATACAAGTTTACCTTTAACTCCCTCTGTTGTCTTATTAACAAGAAAAATATCATCAACATAAAGCATACACCAAGGTACAACCTCTAGCAAATATCTAGTAAGAACATCCATGATTGAAGCAACAAAATATGAGTTTAAGGGTGATCCTTAATGTAATCCATCTGAAAAGGAAAATACTTGGTCAAACCACCTTTTGTTTGAACACAAGTAACAACTTCTGCATACATATCCTTAATGACTTGAATATGAGCATTATTAACCCCTTTCTTTTCTAGAACTCTCCAGAGCACTTTTCTTGAAACTTTATCATATGCTTTCTCTAAATCAATAAATAACATATGTAGGTCCTCATTATTCTCTCTATGATTAAAGTAAAAAGATATGAGTGTAAGGTTGATTCTTGATGTAATCAGAATGAAATATAAATACTTAATCAAACTATTTAGTGTTTGAACACAAGTAATAGCTTGAATATAAGCATTACTAATATTTTTCCTTTCTAAAACTCTCTATAACACTTATCTAGGAACTTTATCGTATGCTATCTCTAAATCAATAAATATCGTATGCAGGTCCTCATTATTCTCTCTAAATAACCATCCATGACTAAAGAAACAAAAAAAGTAAATGAAACAACCTTCTGGGTGTTCTCAAGCCGGAGTGATCGAGGGCGTCAACGGGTAGAGCAAGGGTGTCGATGGATAGAGCAAGGGCGTGATCGCCAATCAGAATGAGGGTGTGATAGGCAACCATAGTTATGGTGTCGGCGGTCAGAGTCCTACGGATGCAGTTGGAGGCGGTCGCGAGCGGAGTGACGTTTGGAGGAAAAATAATATGTGAACAAATGAGGAGGAAGAGCCAGTTTGGCCAATTTTAGGTCAATTTTTGGCGGTTATCTGGCAGTTTGGACCACCTAAAAAAACACTAAACACCAGCGACCGCAAGCCACCGGTAAATGCTACGTAAACACACAAAATTGGCGGCCTACCTAGGGATTATTTTATCACCAGTATTTTCGGCAATTTTTTATTAAAAGCCTCAGGGTAAACTACCGGTTAATAATGACGGTAAGACAGCTGGTTAAACCGTCGTTAATTTCATCGGTTATTTGACAGCAGGAATTATCGCTGGTAATTATTATTTTCTTGTAGTGTGTGATCACGCAACCTTTCTAGCATGATGATAAAGACTAACAACTTTTTTCCTTTTCAAATTCTCCCTTGTTAGACAATTGGATAGTCCAATTTTGTTAAACACACAAAATTGGCAGCCTACCTAGGGATTATTTTATCACCGTAAGCTATTGACTTTTTTGTTGACCTCATCTTGGTGTCTTCATATTGATTATTATGGCAAGAACCCAATATTTCAATTTTCCTTTTTTTTGACATATCTCTATAAAATATAACTTTCTATAAAATATCATTATCTCTCCCATCATGTTATAAGCACTTCTTTTATCATTTATGGGATTTCTAACCAATGACTATTCTTTATTTTCCATCCCATAAGATAGACCTAGTTATGGCTGACAACACACTTAGCCATACATTATTATTATTTTTTGCAAGCAACCTCTTAAATCTCTTTAAGTAATTGGTTCTCATCACCCAACTTGAGTGATTTGAACGGCCTTTACATGACATGTAATTATTCAGTCTTGACATTGGTCATCTTGCTATTGTAACTTGCTAGCATCTCCATGATCACTTCTGCATTCATTAAATTAGTGACCACAACTCATTATATAGCCTACTGGTAAGTCTTAGACCATCATTATTCTCCAACCAACTTCACCACACAACATCTCTTTATGAAATTCACCTATATATGTTAAAGTCATCGACTCTACATCCCTTAAATTTAATTACACTACTAAATTAGTTGTCACGACCCGACCCGACGGGGACGGATCCCGCCCGAGCCGGATCGCGACGAGAGCTATACTAAACTTGCTTATCCAGGATCTGGCTTTGGATTAGGTTACTGAACTGATCTTCCAAATTATTAACTCAACAGAAACACACAGAACAACAGAGCTACTAAAAACATCAAATGCAGCGGAACAAAACATCTATCTTTTCATTTCCTCAAAATAATCATCTACAGAACAGTGCATGGCTTTCAACAGAAAGAAAGACAGAATAGAAAAGCCATGACTGTACAAAAATCAAAAGTACCTAATCGGATCAGACTCTGAAACTAATCCTGGACCTCCTTGCCCTTCCCAGAACCTGAAAACCACCAGAAAGCAAGGGTGAGCTCAACAGCTCAGCAAAGCAACAAACCACCAATCTAAATTCTCAGAAACCAAAACCAAATTCATCAGACATAAGTCAGATCAGAAATCGAAACAAAATCGGAAATCAGAACTTATACGGACAGATATCAAATCAGAATCGTACGGATCATATCATAACAAATCAATTCAACAGAGTCAGAATCAGAAATCAGAACAGATACATATAGCTAAATGCCCTGACACTGACGGAATCTCTACGGATTCCGGCCCCTTATACCTCCCTTCCCAGACACTGACTGAATCTCATAGGATCCAGGCCCCTTATGTCTCCCTTTGTGCTCACGGCACCAAAACAAATGTGCTTATAGCACCAAAACAGAATTCATCGGATCCGGAACGAAACAGATATCAAAATGTATATTGAGCTCATTTCAGAATTTCCCGTTTCACTAACTGAATCTCATAGGATTCAGGCCCCTTATAACTCCCTTTTTATAGCTTATACACATAGCATTTCAATTCAGAAGAAATCCGGACAATTCAGAAATTACCCAAAAATCGGGCAGCACAACGGCAGTATACAGAATTTACACAAAATTTCCTGCAAAGAAAATTTACCGAATTCGCACAGAACATAGATAACCACATTCTAGAACATTTATTCTACTGCACAGATAATTTCCAATTTCACAGAAAAATCCGGTCGACTAAAAACACAGTCGAATCAAAAATACCCGGACGAAAATCTTCAAAATATAATCAAAACGTGCACACCCGGCACAGCAACGATATACAGAAACTTACGCGGTAAAAACTGAACCAATCGAAAGATACGGACGAAAAACCGTAACGAAAACGAAATCCGGACAGAAAAATACCGCCAACCGCGACGGAACTGAAAATTGAGAAAGACGGAATGTGCCTTACCTCGAGCACAGCAAAATCCTCAACAGTCACTTCGCTCGAAAACGGCTCCGCGTCTTCCCGAAATCAACTTTTCCAAATTCCTCTTTTTCTCTCTCCTCAAACGAAAAATCAGATATTTTTATAAAAATCTTTTCTCTCTCTTCAAATGAGCTGATTTGCCTTAAATCTTCTTCAGATCGGCCTGGCCGATCGTCCAGATCGGCCTGGACGATCAGACCAAAATCCCATCGTCCAGGGACGATTTTTCAGGACGATGTTTACTATTCATAGGCGATAAAAACCCCTACTCACTGACTTGTGCCATCCACTGATCGTCCCGGGACGATACCTCGATCGGCCTGGACGATCCCTACAGGAAAACACTTAGAGCAATTCTGGCAAAATCTGGAACTGAAAATACACTGATCGTCCCAGGACGATCCCAGATCGTCCTGGACGATACTGGAGCAGATCGTGATATTACAATCTCCCCAACTCAGAAAAATGTCGTCCTCGACATTATCCAATCCAAACTCAGTCAAAACAAGTACGGGTACGACCGTCTCATATCAGACTCCTTTTCCCAAGTTGCTTCCCGTGCAGTCCGGTGTTTCCACTGGACTTTAACCATCGGAATCTCTTTATTTCTTAACTTGCGGACGTCGTACGCCAAAATCAACTCTGGCTCTTCCTTGTACGCCAGATTCTCCTGAATCTCAACCTCATCAGCTGATACCTTCTTCCCAGAGTCGGATACCCACTTCCTCAGAATGGATACGTGAAACACATTATGCACATCAGGCATAGAGTCAGAAAGCAATAACTTGTAAGCAGCTTTTCCAATTCTTTCCAAAACTTCAAAAGGTCCAACATACCTTGGACTAAGCTTGCTTACCTGACCAAATCTGCTCACACCTTTCATCGGGCTGACTTTGACATACACAAAGTCACCAACCTGAAACTCAACAAATCTGTGCTTCTGATTGTAATACTTCTGCTGACGATCTTGAGCGGCTTTCAATCTTTCTCTTATCAAACGAATCTTCTGAGCAGTTTCATCAGCAAAAGTGGCCCCCAAAGCCTGTCTATCTCCGACCTCCGTCAGAGTCAAAGGAGTACGGCACTTCCTGCCATACAAAGCCTCGTACGGTGCCATACCGATACTGGACTGAAAACTATTGTTATAGGCAAACTCAATCAGCGGAATATGATCTTCCCAGCTTCCGCTAAAGTCCAGAACACAAAGCCTCAACAGATCTTCCAATACCTGAATAGTCCTCTCAGACTGTCCGTCGGTCTGAGGATGAAAGGCTGTACTGAAATGCAGTTTCGTACCCAAGCCTTGCTGAATGCCTTTCCAAAGTCTGGAAGTAAAGCGTCCATCTCGATCAGATACAATCACGCGAGGCACACCGTGCAATCTGACTATCTCTTTCACATATATCTGTGCCAAGCGTTCAACTGAATCCGTCTGTCTGATCGGAAGAAAATGGGCTGACTTCGTCAATCGATCCACAACTACCCAAATAGCATCGTGTCCTTGTCGTGATCGAGGAAAACCCATCGCAAAATCCATCGTTACCTCCTCTCATTTCCACTCAGGGATAGGCAACGACTGCAACAGTCCACCCGGTCGCTGATGCTCTGCCTTCACCAACTGACAGGCTTCGCATCTCGACACAAACTCCGCCACATCCTTCTTCATCCCAGGCCACCAGAACAAAAGCTTCATATCAGCGTACATCTTACCACTGCCTGGATGAACAGTGTAGCCTGAATGATGAGATTCATACAGAATCTCCCGCCTCAAATCTCCAAACACAGGTACCCACAACCTGTTCTTACAGAAAATAGCACCAGAATCAGAAATTCGAAGTTCAGGAGTCTTACCAGATCCAATCTGAGCTATCAACTTCGAATAATCAGAATCTGACTTCTGGGCTTCTTGAATCCTTGCTTCCAAAGAAGACTGAATACTCATCTGAGCCAACTCCAAATCACTGGAGGAAATCACCTCCAACTGCAATCTTTCCAAATCACGAATCAGAAAGTCATCACAAGTAAGCTGAATACCTGAGAATCCAGAAGACTTCCTGCTCAAAGCATCTGCTACCACATTCGCCTTCCCAGGCTGATACTGAATAGTCAGGTCATAGTCCTTGATCAACTCGAGCCACCGCCTCTGTCTCAGATTCAGATCCTTCTGAGTAAAAATGTACTTCAGGCTCTTATGATCAGTAAACATCTCACATGTGACGCCATACAGGTAATGACGCCAAATTTTCAAAGCAAAAACAACTGCAGCTAACTCCAAATCATGCGTCGGGTAATTCTTCTCATGTGGTTTCAACTGTCTCGAAGCATAAGCAATTACCTGACCATGCTGCATCAGAACACATCCCAGTCCTTTCAGTGAAGCATCACTGAACACCTGAAAACCTTCCGTACCTGACGGAAGTGCCAACACTGGAGCTGAAGTCAAACAATCCTTCAATCTCTGAAAACTAGCTTCACACTCCGGTGTCCAAACAAAAGGTACTGACTTCTGAGTCAGTCTCGTCAGAGGAGTCGAAATCTGTGAAAATCCTTTCACAAACTTCCTGTAATACCCGGCCATGCCCAAGAAACTACGTACCTCAAATACCGTAGTCGGCCTTGGCCAATCAGCAACCGCCTGAATCTTCTGGGGATCTACAGAAATACCTTCTCCGCTAATCACATGCCCCAGAAATGAAATGCTCTTCAGCCAGAATTCGCACTTGGAGAACTTGGCATACAGCTGATGCCTCCTCAGAGTCTCCAATACAATCCTCAAATGTCTGGCATGTTCATCCTCAGAAGCAGAATATACCAGAATATCGTCGATGAAGACGATCACAAACTGATCCAAAAACTCCCTGAATACTCGGTTCATCAGATCCATGAAAATAGCGGGCGCGTTGGTTACCCCAAAAGGCATAACCAAAAACTCGTAGTGCCCGTACCGAGTACTAAAAGCAGTCTTCACCACATCAGATTCCTTCACCTTTACCTGATAATATCCGGATCTCAAATCAATCTTCGAAAACACCGAAGATCCGGAAAGCTGGTCAAACAAGTCGTCTATCCGAGGCAAAGGATACTTGTTCTTGATCGTGGCCTTGTTCAAATCTCTGTAATCAATACACATACGGAGTGTACCGTCCTTTTTCTTCACAAACAGAACAGGTGCTCCCCAAGGAGAAACACTAGGACGTACAAACCCTCTGTCAACCAACTCCTGAAGCTGAACTTTCAACTCAGAAAGTTCTTTCGGTGCCATCCTGTACGGAGCTTTTGATATCGGAGCGGTACTCGGAAAAACATCGATAGAGAACTCCACATCTCTATCCGGAGGTAAACCAACCAACTCCTCAGGAAAAACATCAGCAAACTCCCGTACCACTGGGATCTCAGAAACAGAACCAACCTCCAGGTTCAGATCCCGCACCGAAGCCAAAAATACTGGATATCCCTTCTTCCACATTCTGCTCACCTCTAACGCAGAAATCAGACTGGAGAGAACACCTCGTAATCCCTGAAATACAACTCTCTCTCCAGCCACAAGCAAACTCACTTGCTTCTTCAGACAGTCAATCTGAGCCTCATACTGACTCAGCCAATCCATTCCCAGAATCACATCATACGAAGAAATCGGCAATCGAATCAAACTCGATTTCCACTTCTTGCCAGAAATCTCGATCTCACACAAACAAAACTGTCGAGCAATCAATGGATTCCCAGCCGGCAAAATCACAGACAAAGAAACCGGTAAAACCATCGAATCCAAATGTAAAAGCTCAAAACAATGCTCGGACAGAAAAGAATGACTCGCTCCAGAGTCAAACAAAACACGACAGGGTTGATCAGAAATGTAAACCGTACCTGTCACCACATCCGGAGCATCTCGAGCCTCCTGCTGACTCAAGCTGTAAACTCGTGGCTGAACTGGAACAGGAGCTGAAGCAACAGAACTACTCTGCTCCCTCTGAATCGTAGGTGGTCTCCGTGGTGCAGAACTAGAACCACCACCTCTACCAGCAAATCCCTCAGGACGTGGAGGAACAGTCCTCGGTCTTCCTGCTGCTGAACCAACAGGTCTGACGAAGCCCTCAGATCGCTGCTCAAATCCCATCTGTGGACATTCTGCAATCCTATGTCCCGGCTGACCACATCTGAAACAAAGACCAGCTATCCTGTAGCACTGGCCATGGTGTCGCCGTCCACAACTCTGGCACACAGGTGCCGTACTGACAGATCCAGAACTAGTCGTACTGGTAGCAGTACCAGACGATCCTCCGCTCCTTCTGGAATCTCCAGATCCAGAACCAGGAACAAATCTCCTCTTCCCAGAGGAACCACTGCCAGAAGTCTCTCCTCCGAACCTCTTCCTACTCACAGACCACCGCTGCTGAGTAGCCGTCATGTCGTTCTCAATCAGACGAGCTCGCTCCACAAGCTCAGAGAAATCAGTAATCCGGAACGGTATCAGAGGCTGCCTCAAAGTGTCTCGTAAGCCTCTCAGAAATCTGTAACACCTCTCAGCAGAAGTGCTAACCAGCTGCGGAGCGTACCTGGCTAATGCAGTAAACTCAGCCTCGTACTGCATCACCGTCTTGCTCCCCTGAACCAGCCTCAGAAAACTCTCCTGCATCTGCTGTCGTGCAGAAGGGGGAACAAACCAGTCTCTGAATACCTCAGTGAACTCTTCCCAAGTGATCAAAGAGTTCAGTCTACCCTGAAATCTGGCTGCCTGCTGGCCGTCCCACCAGTGCTCAGCCTCTCCGTCCAACAGAAAAACAGCTAACGGAACCTTCCTGTCTGCAGGACACTGCATCCCGTCAAAAGTCTTCTCTAATCTCCTCAGCCACTCCTCGGCTGCTCTGGGCTCAACAGCGCCCTCAAACCTCGGAGGCTTCAACCTCAAAAATAACTGCAGGTGTCGATCAATGTCCTCAGATCTAACAGTAGAAGCTCTGCTCTGAGTCTCGCTCATCATCTGAGCAACAAGCGAAGTAAACTGAGAAAGCGTATCAGCACCGACCACTGGGGCTGTACTCCCCACTGGTGCTGCCTGATCTGCACTCTGATCGTCTGTCATGTCTGGGTCTGGCTGATCCATACAGAAAAATCCAGAAAATCCAAAAAACTATCACAAAAACAACACAAAAACAACACAATAAAAAGCCAAACGACCCAAAACTACCTCCCAGACAGACTCACTGATCACTTCCTAAAGCTCTGTTTCACAATCCAACCTATTTCCAAAACCAGTGCTCTGATACCACAAAAGCTTGTCACGACCCGACCCGACGGGGACGGATCCCGCCCGAGCCGGATCGCGACGAGAGCTATACTAAACTTGCTTATCCAGAATCTGGCTTTGGATTAGGTTACTGAACTGATCTTCCAAATTATTAACTCAACAGAAACACACAGAACAATAGAGCTACTAAAAACATCAAATGCAGCGGAACAAAACATCTATCTTTTTATTTCCTCAAAATAATCATCTACAGAACAGTGCATGGCTTTCAACAGAAAGAAAGACAGAACAGAAAAGCCATGACTGTACAAAAATCAAAAGTACCTAATCGGATCAGACTCTGAAACTAATCCTGGACCTCCTTGCCCTTCCCAGAACCTGAAAACCACCAGAAAGCAAGGGTGAGCTCAACAGCTCAGCAAAGCAACAAACCACCAATCTAAATTCTCAGAAACCAAAACCAAATTCATCAGACATAAGTCAGATCAGAAATCGAAACAAAATCGGAAATCAGAACTTATACGGACAGATATCAAATCAGAATCGTACGGATCATATCATAACAAATCAATTCAACAGAGTCAGAATCAGAAATCAGAACAGATACATATAGCTAAATGCCCTGACACTGACGGAATCTCTACGGATTCCGGCCCCTTATACCTCCCTTCCCAGACACTGACTGAATATCATAGGATCCAGGCCCCTTATGTCTCCCTTTGTGCTCACGGCACCAAAACAAATGTGCTTATAGCACCAAAACAGAATTCATCGGATCCGGAACGAAACAGATATCAAAATGTATATTGAGCTCATTTCAGAATTTTCCGTTTCACTAACTGAATCTCATAGGATTCAGGCCCCTTATAACTCCCTTTTTATAGCTTATACACATAGCATTTCAATTCAGAAGAAATCCGGACAATTCAGAAATTACCCAAAAATCGGGCAGCACAACGGCAGTATACAGAATTTACACAAAATTTCCTGCAAAGAAAATTTACCGAATTCGCACAGAACATAGATAACCACATTCTAGAACATTTATTCTACTGCACAGATAATTTCCAATTTCACAGAAAAATCCGGTCGACTAAAAACACAGTCGAATCAAAAATACCCGGACGAAAATCTTCAAAATATAATCAAAACGTGCACACCCGGCACAGCAACGATATACAGAAACTTACGCGGTAAAAACTGAACCAATCGAAAGATACGGACGAAAAACCGTAACGAAAACGAAATCCGGACAGAAAAATACCGCCAACCGCGACGGAACTGAAAATTGAGAAAGACGGAATGTGCCTTACCTCGAGCACAGCAAAATCCTCAACAGTCACTTCGCTCGAAAACGGCTCCGCGTCTTCCCGAAATCAACTTTTCCAAATTCCTCTTTTTCTCTCTCCTCAGACGAAAAATCAGATATTTTTATAAAAATCTTTTCTCTCTCTTCAAATGAGCTGATTTGCCTTAAATCTTCTTCAGATCGGCCTGGCCGATCGTCCAGATCGGCCTGGACGATCAGACCAAAATCCCATCGTCCAGGGACGATTTTTCAGGACGATGTTTACTATTCATAGGCGATAAAAACCCCTACTCACTGACTTGTGCCATCCACTGATCGTCCCGGGACGATACCTCGATCGGCCTGGACGATCCCTACAGGAAAACACTTAGAGCAATTCTGGCAAAATCTGGAACTGAAAATACACTGATCGTCCCAGGACGATCCCAGATCGTCCTGGACGATACTGGAGCAGATCGTGATATTACATTAGTAGTCTGTAATTAAATAATAACTATTGGTCTTGCTAGGAATCATGATTAACGAGCTCACTATGATCTGGTTTAGTCATAAGGTGTAAAGTGGACTAGTTGGTCCCATCCTTGATGAGTCTCCAGATTTATCTCATCACCATTTGTATGGCCTAGATTGGGTTAGCCCCCTCAAACTTAAATTCTTCTCACCTATATTATATTTATTATTACACTTACAATAACATCTTGGGAAATAGAAATCCATTACAAATCTTTAATTGTAATACTTTTAAAGGCTAATATAATAGCCAATTAAAGGATGGTCATTAAATAGGTCTATATAAGATTTTATGTGTTACCTTGGACAATGAAACCTAGAGAATAGGTTAGAAGAATAAGTGTATAAGAATTTATTGAATGGTAGATGGAATTAACATATGTTATTTTCTCATCTCACATGCCGTTTGAATTATTACTTTCTATAAATAACTGAGAGTTTTGCAACACTTATTATTTACTTGTGTTAGTGTGTATGCTATTTTTTTTTTTTTTCCATTTTGAACATAATATATGTTGGATTTATATGAGCATATTTAGAAGCTTCATCAACTCCTTTTCGTTAATAAATGTTGCATTCGATCATTTTTCTACAAAAAAATTCAAATAAATGCCTTCGAACTATTTATAACCTAGACATAGAGATGTGTTAGTATTTGATTACACATTTTTAGATCATACATATAGGATTTGTTTGATAGAGTCTAACTAACATATATAACTAAAATTTAATAATAATAATAATAATAATAATCTTGAATATAATAATTAGAAAACAAATGCATTGATGGTTCACAAATCATAAGAAAATTATGAGGAGCAGGAATTAAATTTAGAGCAAGAGAAAAATAAAGACTAAGGTTTCGTTTGAGACTGTTTTCTTAGTGCTTTAAGAAATTTTTTTTTACTAAAAAGCTGCTTTTAAAAGCAATAAGAAAGTTGTCCCAAACGAAACCTGAACCTCTATATTTTATGAAAAAAAGTTCTTATTTTTTACGGTAATCCATTGATTCAAATGACTCGTGATATTATCAAAGGTAGAGATTGTTCTGATTTTAAGAAGTTTGGATTTTTTAAATTCCTCATGATGATCAACTATGTGCGATTTCATTGATTTATGTGGCTGATCTTCATAGGAGCTTTTCAATGATGGTTTCAATAGAGCAAATGGATTACATGTGTAAAAGAGAAGCAATGGAAATGGACGACTAAAGGAAGAACCATTTTTTTTTATTTAGCCATTTTATGCCTAAATTAACTTAAATATATTATAATCAAAGTTCATCACATTCAATTTTTAAAATTCTTAACATTATAATTTCTCTGTTTGAGCACAAATAATAATAATAATAATAATCAAATTTGATCAAAATAATATTTGAGTAACATCATGTATTTTTCTAATATAAAAGCTTTTTCATATTTATTAAAAAATATTATGTCAATATATCATGATAGATTTTCATGAGGATGTGGCAGTTTTTATGCCATGCATCATTGATTTTGTGTGTGATGTATTACCATTTGTTGCGTCCTGGAGTATTTGCGGCGGTAGAGAAATATAAAATTTAACATCTTAACTTTGTACGAAAATTCGACATACAATTAGATAAGAGAGAGGGTCTAGCATTTATGAGAGACAACAAGATTTTTACCTGGAAAACCCCTGAAAAAAGGGGAAAAATCATGAGGCCTAGCCCAGTTTGAATGAATCCACTATTATTTTTAGTTGATTACTATTGAGGCCCTTCCATAGGAGGAATGCCTTGACTTGATATACATAATTATATGAAGTAGATATTGAGAATACAAAGAGTCACTATCGACGTGTTCGTTTGGTCGGAAGGACCATAGTCAATGACCGACGTAAGTCAGAAGGATCGTAGTCGGTGGGTGACGGAGGTCATAAAGACCGTTGTCTGGCAACTGAGGTCGGAAGGATCGTTGTCCAACAATGGAGGTTGGAAGGGCCGTAGTCGGTGGGCGACGTAAGTCGGAAGGACTGTAGTCGGTGGACGATGTAAGTCGAAAGGACTGTAATTGGTGGGCAACGTAATTCAGAAGGACCGTAGCTGCCCCCTAGGGGAGTTTGGAAGGATTGTAGTCGGTGGGCGACGTCGACGTAAGTTAGGACGATCGTAGTCAGCTGTCGATGGAGGTCATAAAGACTATTGTAAGGTGACATAGGTCAGAAGGACTGTGTTAGGTAGAAGTCCAGCAATGGATAGAAATCCAACACCGGATAGATGTCCGAAGAAAGCCCAACAATGGGCAGAAGCCCGATGTCGGATAGAAATCTGGTGACGAGCTGAGGTCCGGTGTCGGGTAGAAGTCCAAAGTCAGCCGGTGGCCGAGGAGAACTTCAGCGTTAGATGGTATTCGGGATAAACTCTGGTGTGAGTTGGAGTGGGTGAAACTCCAGCGTCACTTAGAGTTCAGGTGAAACTCCAGCGTCACTTGGAGGTCGGGCAGAATTCCGGCGTCACTTGGACGTCGGGCGGAATTCCGACGCCACTTGGAGTTCGGGTGGAATTTCAGCATCACTTGAAGGTTGGACCAAAATTCGGCGTCACTTGGGCAGAGTTCCGACGTCACTTTGGTGTCGGGCAGAATTCTGCCGTCATTTGGGCTTCGGGCAGAATTCCGGCGGTGGTCGAGGAGAGGTTTCTTCCCTCCTATCATTCTTCTTATCTCTTGTCATTCTCCTCTTCTTCTTCTTACTTGGGCCTCCTCTCAAGAGAAATGAGGGGTCTATTTATAGATTTCTGGAGTGACATGGCGCATAAATAGGTGAGAGATCAGGGGCAAATGTGGAGTGGTTCGATAGACGGCCGATATTAAATCCCTTTATCATGGACAGTTTGTCAGACATTTGAAGGTCTTAGTGGTATCAAAATTTGGCAATCTTGGACTCGTTGGATTCGTCTCGTCGAGCCGCTCGATTCGACTATAAGCACATCATGTTTAGAAACCATGTGGTAATTGAAATTGTGGTTTGAAACTTCCAACAATGCTTCGAGTCCTTGATTTGCACTCATTTGGGCTCGAATTGTGTCGAATTTGGTGTCGTTGGGTTCGTATATTTGTGACGTTCAGTTTGACTGTAAGCTCGCTGAAATTGAAGTTCAGGTGATCCCGGATTTAATTTTTGAAGTTTCCGACTTGATTTTGCCTCGAGATTCGTGTCCGATCAAGATAATTTTTTGATGACACATCATCATTAATAAAACTAAATTATTACACAATATAACTAAATTATGAGATAATACAATAAGCTATTAAATATTCATAAGAATATTAAAAACTTTAGTTATAGTATCAAATTACTTGCTTATATTTTTAAATTACTTAATTATATTATCGAATAATTTTATTCTAATTTATCTTTAAAAATAGTTACATTCATATACAAAATATGACATATAAAAATCCTCATCATATAATATGATAAAATTATTATTATTTTTTTAAAGAAAATTGAGGGAGTAGCCTATGGAATGGCTGCAACTTTTATAAAAGTAGTTGTAAATTTATTATAGAAAAATTAGTTTTTTTAAAAGCTGAAGTAGAAAGCAGATTCCTAGCACAAAATTTCTTGAAACAATGAAAAACTTTTAACAAATAAAAATTATAATTATAACGTGAAAAGTAAAATGACAAAATTTTGTATCAGAAAGCTGCTTTACGATGCAGTAAAAAAGCCGTCCCAAACGAAGCCTAAAATTCAAGTATTTATGGAGAGTGCATACAAGGGAAATGATCCAAGAAGGTAAAGGGGGATCATTACATGGAGTTAAAGCTTGAGAGGTTATGGACGGACCACCCTAGGAAGGGTGGACCATTAACACATGGAGATCGAAAGGACGGGTTAGCTATTTGGGGTGAGATAGAACGCTACATTTTTCTTTCATTTTGTCCCCTTTTCTCAAAACTGAATGGCTCAGTGATTCTATTAATTATGATTAACTCGAGCTATGTAACTTTAGGAAATCGTCTTCTTTTATTTGACAGTACATAATATCATTTTCATGACATAAATTCTCGGGTGTAAGAGTTCAAATGATGATGGTTGGACAATGTTAATGAGACGATGGTGGTCAGATGATGATGTTCGCCCAATATTACTCAGATGGTGATAGTTGGGAGATGGTGAACAAGTAATAATTGTCGTGTAATAGCGGTCCGACAATGAAAGTTGGATGATGGTGGCCATACAAATTAAACAGGTTGGGATGATCGGGTTCATGGTCGTAGTTAATTAGAGGATGATGAACAAACAATGTCATTTGGATGAAAATGTTGATCATTAGTAATTATCAGCATCGAACATCAAGCAACTTCTAGATTTCTTCGAATCTCAAAAAAAAAAAAAAAAAAAATTCAAAATTTGAAGTCAATTAATCTTTTATGTAGAGAATGTGAGTCTATTTATATTATTTTAGAAGTGATATTTTGATAAAGTCAGCAAAATCTTCATAACAATATTTTATTGAAAAATCTATATTGAATGCTTTGATTATATATCATTTCTTCATCATTTATGAGCCTTGATGACCTTGAAATTAATCAAACTCTAGGACTCTTTGGATTCGTTTCGTCGAGATGCTTGTTTTGACTACAAGCACCTAAGATTTGAAGTCCGTTGTCTTGCAATAAATAACTCAAAAGTTTTCAAATATAAGCACCTAAGACTTGATGACCGTTGTCTTTCAATAAGTTTTCCATTTGGATTTTAGTTGGATCACCTTTGATGTCATTGGGTTCATTTTGTTAAGATAATATTGCAATATAATAAAAGATATTAAACATAGACAATTAATTACTAGTAAAGCTAAAATAAAACTGTGATAAACTACTAAATAAGTGCTAAAAATAAATATTAATTCAAAACAATCAGAATAAAACTTAAAATTAAAAATATTAATCTCTTCTCTCTCTTCTCGTGCTCTTGTCCCTCTATTATTTTCTTTCTCACAAAAAAAAGACCTATGGTCCTTGAGAAATTATTACGTGCGGTCTCCAGCTTCCGTCTACAGGTGAATCAGGACGAGCCACAAAATCATTTTTGCTATATATCAGGTGACGTGGGCCACGTGGCGCATCCTATTTCACCTTTGGTCGGTCTAGTGGCTGCATGTAATAATTTCTCAAGATCCTCACCTCTCTCTATGCAAAACAACACGTGTAGGGGCCGATCATAATTTATGAGCTAACTCATCATATTTGAGCTCAGTTTTGAACTCGACAGACAAAATAAGCTCAAGTAATATTGATTCCAATGAGCGCTCATTTACACCCCCATAATAATAATAATAATAATTGTTTGAGGGTGAGTCTTATGCTTGATTTTGAATGACTTTTTTATTGCTTTTTAAAATAATTTATATTTTTTTATTTTTTAAAATAGTTTTGTAATATAAAAATTTAAGAAAAAAAATAAATAAATAAACCCTAATAAATGATGCCTTAAAATTGCTCAAATGTTTTATATTACTATTACTGTATTACATCGTTATTTTTCCGAAGGTCATGTTGCTTGCTCCATAGGTATCTTTCGATTTCCAGCAGTAGGGCTAGACAGAGAAAGGAGACGGAGAAAAGTCGGAGCCTGAGGAGATGGAAGGTAGGAGAATATAACTATCACCTCGTTTATTTATTAATTTGTTTTATCCTTGTTGTCTTAAATTTGTTCTCCGCTACTACTGGGAGCACGCACATGTGGGCCATTGCAAAAGATAGAAAGTCACATAACTCCAAATTTATTATTATTATTATTATTTTTAACCAAAAAGAAATTTTTTATTAATAAATATATAAATTATTAATCAAGTTTTTACATAAAAATCCTCTTGACTCTTATGAGCTACTTCCAATTTATCTTATATACAAGGGAGCATAAATTTTGTGCAATGCTAAGATGATAAACTTTCTTTTTTATATATATAAAAAAATCATATAAAAAGTACTTAACATTAAAATAATGAACTCGCGAAATTATGATAGAAAAATTTATGTGATTATTTATTTATTTTTTTAATATTTAAATTTAATATATAAAATTAAATTATATTAAAAATATTAATATTTATTCGAGCGTGCTCGCGAGCTCACGAGCCGAGCCGGCTCAAGCTCAAACTTGAGATCGTTTACTAAACGAGCTTGAGCTCGACTTGTGAGTTCGATAAGCTCGGCTCGCGAGCCCATAAACAAGTCGAGATCGAGCCGACTCACCTCACTTACACCCCTACCTAACACTAGGAAAACCTATCATTACTGGTGGACGAAAATGGTCGGAAAATTTCCATTTCTGGAATATATCAGAAGGAAATTAGGTCTAATACATTCTCAAAAAATTATCTTGATCAGGCATGAATCTTGAGAAAAAATCAAGTTGGAAACTTCCAAAATTAAAATTGGTACCATCTGAACTCTGATTTCAACAAACTTACATTCGAACTAAGCGTCTCGGAAATACAAACCCAACGACACCAAAATCGACTCAATTTGAATCCAAATGGATCCAAATCAAGGGTCTAAAGCACTGTTGGAGAGTTCAAACCACAATTTGGATTACCAACCAGATTCCAAACATAACGTGCTTCTAATCGAATCGGGCGGCTCGACGAGAAGAATCCAACGAGCCCAAGATCACTAAATTCCGACATCACTAAGACATTCAAATGTCCATCAAATGGTCCACGATCAAGGGAATCAACATCAGCCATCCATCCAAGCCACTCCCCATATGCCTTTGATCTCCCTCATATTTATTGACAATGTCATTTTAGGAAATATATAAATAGATCCCTCCTTCCTCTTGAAAATGGGGCTCCAAGCAAGAGAGCAAGAAAGAGATCGGAGATCGCTATTGCCTCCTCGCTCCTCTTCGACCACTACCTGGAGTTTCGCTAGACCACCACTTGAGGCCCTGTGTTCTGTCGTACCGCCACTTGAGGCCCTGAGCTCCGCCGGACCACCAATTGAGGCTCGGAGCTCCGCCGGACCACCACTTAAGGCCCTGAGCTCTGCCGTACCACCACTTCAGGCCCTGAGCTCCGCTGGACCACCACTTGAGGCCCTAAGCTCCACCAGACCATCACTTGAGGCCCTAAGCTCTGCCAGACCATCACTTGAGTTCTTGAGCTTCGCTGGACCATCACTTGAGGCTCTGAGTTCCAACGAACCACCACTTGAAGCTCTTAGTTCCATCAAACCACCACTTGTGGCCCTGTGTTACATCGGGTCACCACTTGAGGCTCTAAGCTCCATCGAACCACCACTTGACGCCCAGAGTTCTACCGGACCACCACTTGAGGCCCTAAGCTCGACCGGACCACCACTTGAGGCCCTGAGCTCCATCGAACCACGACTTGATGCTCAGAGTTCCACTGGACCACCACCTGACGCCCGGAGTTCTGCCAGACCACTACCTGACGCTTGGAGTTCTGCTAGACCACCACTTGAGGTCTGGACTTCTACCGGACCATCACCTAAGGCCTGGACTTCTTCAAGGTCACCCCTTTGTGCCCAAAGTTTTATCGGAGTACCGCCCTACTACTATAGTCTTTTAGACCAATGTCTCTTGCCGACTATGGTCCTTCTGACCTCCATTGCATATTACAGTCCTTCCGACATACATAACCAGATAATGATCTTTTTGACTCTAGTCTCCTGACAACTACGGTCTTTCTGAACCCGGTCTCTTGCCGACTATGGTCCTTCCGACCTCCATATACTACGGTCCTTCCGACTTCCATCGCTAGACAACGATCTTTTTTACCATGGTCTCCTTCTTACTACAATCTTTCCGACATCTATCATATCGACTATGATCCTGTCAACCAAACAAATATGTTTATGTTGATTATTGTAACTCCCACCATGTAATGCGCTCTATATGATGTACATTTATGACATCAAGCCAAGGCCTTCTCCCAAGGAAGGGCCTTATTTATAATAAACTGCAAATACTAGTGGATTCATTCAAACTGGGTCAGGCCCTGTGGTTTTTCCCCCTTTTCAGGGGTTTCCACGTAAAAACTCTAGTGTCTCTTATGAACACTACACCCTCTCTCTTATCTGATTGCGTGCTGGATCTTTGTGCAATGCTAAGACATTAAACTTCATATTTCTCTGCCGCTGCGAATAATCCAGGACGCAATAAGGTCGTTGGTAAAATGTGCATCGGAAACCTTCAAAAAATCCTCTGAAAATTGTTCGTCAAGTTTATGTAAGCCGGCAGAAAATCCGCCGGTAAGTTCATGTGGATAATACGCCATAATAACATGCCAGTTTCTTAAAAAAGAAGAATGTGCTGGCGGATTTTCCGCCGGTAAATTGCCGATGGAAAATCAGCCGGAAACTCCACCGTTGCGTTACCGGCGGAATATCCGTTGGTTGCATCGCCGCTTTTGCCTGCGTATTTAGATCCGCCGAAAAGTCTGACAGTAATACAAAAATTTTCCTTAATCTAATTAATCTCAATCACCTCTTGCTTCCCGTGAAGTGTGCTCCATGCAAGTTTTCAGTGCAGCGATCATGAGTTTGAGCGTAGCGTTGTGTTTTACTTTAAAACGCATAATGATGATATGTTCACTAGCTTCTCATATGAATTTTGTTGACGTCTATATCAGAGACCTGTTGCCCATAGTCTTAATTAATAAAGTTGCATGAATATATATATATATACTCTTTAAGAAAAAAAGAAGAAGATGTGCACATAATCTCATCACAAAGAGAAGCTTCAATTATCACAGGCTATTCAATAAAGCTTTATAAGTTCTTGCAAAAAGAAGTAATTTTAATCTTTCTTTAACACTTTTTTTCCGTTTTGTCATAAGCATGAAACAGTACTACCCCTTCTACATTTTAAGTTAACATGTAAAGGGAATGACATTTTTATAACAAAAAAAAAAAATAATAATAATATCAGTATAGGAAAAATATGAATTTTCAATGAATTATCAATATAACTAAATACAATAAGTAAGTATGTTCTTTCATCACTATGTTAGAAATAATAAATTAAGCAGGTTATGAATATAGAACATTTTAATAATAACAGTCGCAACAGTGATATTAGACACGATATTTTAACATAGCAATTATTTTACTGAATGGAATTTAATGCCATTATAAATTTAGCATAAAATAAGTATCAAGATTGCAATATTAAAATAATTGAAATAAACAAACTTTGCCATAAGTCATAACAATTTCTCTCTCTCTCTCTCTCTCTCGGTTAAAACTCACATAGGGGTCATGCATTAATAATTAAAAAAGGGAATACAAGTCCTTAAAGGATCAAGAGTTCTCTAAAAATATAGCATTTGAAGCAAAATTAAACCTAATAAACAAATGATCATATTCATTACAATAATCAAAAGAAAAGAAAAACAAGGAGGCAAGAAGCCAGCCCTCAAAAGAGGAACCCAATCCAGATATTCAATGAAGCACTAAAAGCCAACCAACAAATAGCTTCCAACACAAGGAATGACGGCCAAAAACTAAGAGATATGGCCAGAAACAACATTGAGTGCGAAAGAAACAGATCCCTACAAAAAGAAAAACGAAGTTTGCAACAAAAAATTATAGTCCTGCAAAGCTTGGATACAAATCTCTCTTGTTTACGTGTTAGATCTTCGTGCAATAAAAGGATACAAAACTCTCTCTCTCTCTCACTTGTTAGGAATTTTTAGACTGCAATATTATTGATAGTTTTTTATATCATTTTTCTATATTTATTTATATTTCGATAATTCTTATTAAGATAATAATGATGATTTCCAACTCAACCTTTTTTTTTTTAATTTAATTTGAGAAAATAACAAAATTCCTGGAAAAAAAAAAATCTAGTGGCGCCAAGCCGCCAATGCTAATGTTTTATATATCATTAAGTTCATCATTGGGCGCTCACATTGATTGGCCTACGATCAAAGTAAATCATATGGCTTGGATGGTGAGAAACTATTATATATTATAACATATAATCATGAACTTAATGATAAAATGATATCAAAAGTATTCAAATCTCTATAAAATTTACTTGCTAGGCATAAATTGTTAAATAATATTTGAATTAAAAATTTTAAAATTAAATTCAAGATCATTCGACATCAAAAGTAATATAATCTGACTTTCAATGAGCTCAAATCAAACACTTTAAGTATAGCTAAAAAATGCAATTGGATGATCAAATGATCTCAAAATTAAGTATGTTTATAGTCAAACGGAATGCTTTGAAAAGACAAATCCATCAAGCTCAAAATCATATAATTTTGATATCTTTAAAGCACTTAAATACTAAAAGAAAAAAAAATATAGGATGTACAAAGGAGTGCTTTTTATTATGATCAAATTTATCAAATTGCCTCCTCAAATGCTTTAGAATTTCATCGAATCATGTCATTCCAATCATCATAATCAGACCACCATCATCGTCTGACTGCTAACATTTGACCACATCATTTGATATTCACTATTCGATCGTAAACACCTGATCTCTATTATATTGTTGTTGATCAACTTACGGTATATAATCATCTTGATATGATAAAAATACTTTAACAATAAAAATAAAAAAAATATTATTAATTATACACTTCCATCTTCTTCAATTAATTTAGGAGAATAGTTGACTCGTCTCTTTAATGTTATAATAGCTTTATTTCAAAAGAATTATGCCTCATAAATTTTATTTAGGCTTTTCATGCAATAAATTTTGATTGAATCTCTATATTAAATAGTCTCTATCGCCAATATTAACGTATTTTTTTAATATCTAAATAAAGTTCATATGTAACATTTATAAAATTAGTGAACTTATATTAGAATAGATGCTGCAAGATATTTGATGCTTCAATAAGTAAATTATCTATCTCCAAATAGATTCATTAATATTTAATCCCTTTAAAAATGAATTTTCTTCACAGCAATCTTCAATTTTTAACCTTAGTTCTAAGCCAAAATCACATTTCTTAGAACAACTGGCCTTGCGGGGACAGATCTGCACCATATAAATTACAAACTAAAAAAAATAATAATAATAATAATAAAACGAAAAGGACATGCTCCATCAGCCTAGCCAGATAATTCATGCCAAGCCCCTATTTCCCCTCTCCTCATCCTCATAAAGCTGTACAGCTTAATTACCTCTTGTTCTCTCTCTCTCTATCGTGTCTTCGCTTCCCAAATTGCTTATTACAAGATCATCTCCTCTCTCTCTCTCTCTCTCTCTCTCTGTTGCTCGCGCTCATATTATCTCTGGAACTTTATCCTTTGTTCTTTTGTGAAGCTTCCGGTCAATCGGTTCGCAGAGGAAGTGCTGCTATAACTCTCTCTCTCTCTCTCTTCTCTCTCTCTCTCTCTCTCTCTCGATGTCTCTTGTCTGAGCTTAGCACTATATTGCCTCAGGCCCAAACGGAAAGAGCAGCCGAATTTACAGACCTTTTCTTGCGCAGTCAGAGAAGAAAGAAAACGCAGGTCGATCCTTTCATCCTCGAATCCCTTGCTTCTACCTCACAGATCTCCCCAGCAACCAAAAATAAAAAATAAAAAATCGTCGGATACTGTTCAGGTGAAGCTTTTTCCATCTCCCATGGAGTTCACCCACGGAAGAGGAGACAACAGGTTTTATAACGAAGAGGAAGACGAATTAGAAGATGATGACAGAGATGAACAGAACCCCCCCAGAGGAACGGATGCCGCAAGACTCTACCCTTTTATTCCCATCAGCTCCTCATCTCCCTCTTCCTTCTCTGCCATCTCCCTCAACTGTGTACCATCCACTTCAACTACTCCCGCTTCATCACTACCTCCGTCGACTACACAGGTTCAGAAGGAACATATGTTCGAGAAAGTCGTTACACCAAGCGACGTTGGCAAGCTTAACCGACTTGTGATCCCGAAGCAGCACGCAGAGAAGTACTTTCCTTTAGACGCTTCTAAACACGACAGGGGGCTTCTCCTCAACTTCGAAGACCGCAACGGCAAGCCCTGGCGCTTCCGATACTCTTACTGGAACTCAAGCCAGAGCTACGTTATGACGAAGGGGTGGAGCCGTTTCGTGAAGGAGAAGCGCCTCGATGCCGGCGACACCGTTTCCTTCGGCCGTGGAACGGGTCAGACCGCTAGCCACCGTCTCTTTATTGACTGGAAACGACGGCCGGAGCCGCATCTTGACCTGCACAACTCCCATCGCATCCCCCACTTCCCTTCATCGGTACCCTCCTTCTTCCATCCTCACCCTTACCTCTCCTTCTCCCGCTCCGCCTCCGCCCCCTGGGCTGCCGGCCGCCTCTTCGTCCCAAACGCCACCCCGCCCCCAGCCTCCAATTACCTCTACTTCCGCTCCACCTCCGCCCTCGCAACCAGGCCCAACCCCGTCTCGACCGCCGGCGACCCTCCCGTTTCCATGGTGCTCGATTCCATCCCCGTGGCCCATGGAAAGGAGGCCGCCGGCGAGCCAAAGCGGGTCCGCCTCTTCGGCGTCAACCTTGAGCAGCCTTACGAAGCAATTGATAACACCGAGACTTCCGGCCTTCTCCGACTCCAGCTCCGCTCTCCATTTTCCTCTCAAGAGCTCCGCCTAGGAGGCCACGAGTCTTCCTCTTCTTCAGCTAAAGACAGCCACCATTCCCCACCATTTGATTTAGACATGTAATTATATATAGTTCTTGCAAATTGGATTATAGAGGATAATAATTCTTTCTTTCTTGCTTGTTTCCTTACCTTACTGTCAATTTCAATCCTACGAACTTCTACGAGTATTATTATCACTGTTTACGTATTCAACAGCGCGAATCTTTTTTTTTTATTTTTATTTACATTTCGAACACTAATCTTCTTCTTTAAGTTGGCCGTGTTGGAAATTAAACTTAATTTGGCCCGTTATTATTTGGGCTTTTGATTGAAGTTCATAATCTAGAGTAATTTATTTTAGAAGTTTCTAGAAAATCTGCTATAATTATTAGAATACGCTAGATATATATTATAGAGTAATTGTTAGAATAGTCTAGAATAGACATTTAATGTCATTTATGAGTAAAGATTAATGCATTTATGAGTGAAGATATAAGAACTCTAGAGACTGATTTGTTACCATTAGATTGAAATGTGTTGACATAATCTTAACGGTGTACTACTAGTATAAATAGTAGTTGTGTCTTTGAGTTGTATCAAGCCAAATTTGAGAAATAAAATTTCTACTTTCTTTCTTTTGTTCTCTTTAGGCTTCTCTTATTTCAAAAGCCCTTTTTCATTCCAACAAAGTGGTATCAGAGTCAAGTTCCTTTCTAGAGATGACGAATGGAGGAATAGCTTCCCTTCCAAGTTTCCATTGCTCAAGACGGTAGATTATGATAATTGGAGTATAAAAATGAAGGCACTTGTCGGAGCATATAACGTTTGGGAGATTGTAGAGAAAGGCTACGATGAGCCAAGCAACGAGTCCGTTCTATCCTTAACACAAAAGGATAGTTTAAGTGATTCAAGAAATAGAGACAAAAAGGCTCTCTTCCTCAGCTATCAAGCATTAGATGATGATGGATTTGAGAAAATTTCAAATGCTACATCAGCCAAACAAGCGTGGGAGAAGCTCCAAGTTTCGTACAAGGGAGAAGAGAAGGTTAAAAAAGTACGTCTTCAAACCTTAAGAAGACAATTTGACGTCTTGCAAATGAAAGAAGGCGAGACGGTCTCCGATTATTTTTCAATGGTTCTTTCCATTTCTAATCAACTAAAAAGAAATGGTCGGGTGAGAAGCTAGAAGATGTGATGACTATCCTTGAGAAGATTCTTCGATCGTTAAAATCAAGATTTGATAGTATCACAACTATCATCGAGGAGACAAAAGATCTACAAGAGATGATAATAGAGCAACTTTTGAGTTCATTGCAAGCTTACGAATAAAGAAAGAAGATGAATGAAGGGATTACCAAGCAACTTCTCAAGCTAGATCTCAAATTAGCCAAGAAAGACGAAAGCTTCAACAACAATAATAAAAACTATCGTGGAAGAGGTCATGGATAAGGACGAGGTCATGCAAATGAACAAGAAAGAGATTTCAGCAACAATAATCAAGAAAGATATTCAACAAGAGGGTATGGAAGAGGACGCTCAAGCTCGTGCTACAATTGTAATAAATTTGAGCACTTTGCTAAAAAATGTAGAGCGCCCAAAAGTAAAGTGAACGAAAAAGTCAACTACGTAGAAGAAGAAAGAAAAGAAGACGACACATTATTGCTAGCCTACAAAAATAATAAAAGATGTGAAGATAGAACATGATACCTAGACACTGGAGCAAGTAATCACATGTGCGAAAAAAGGAGCATGTTCATGGAGCTTGACGAAACGGTGGGCAGCAATGTATCATTCGGAGATGATTCAAAAATAGAAGTAAAAGGCAAAGGTAACATCCTTATTCTCTTGAAGAACGAGAATCATTAATTTATTTCTAATATCTATTTTGTACCAAATATGAGAAGTATTATTTTAAGTTTGGGACAACTTATGGAGAAAGGATATAATATTCATTTAAAAAATAATTATCTTTTCTTAAAAGATAATATTGGTATTTTAATTGCGAAAGTGCCAATGTCAAGAAATAGAATGCTTTTGCTAAACATTCAAAATGATGTTTCCAAGTGCCTCAAAGCTTGTTATAAAGATGTGTCTTGGTTATGACATCTTTGATTTGGTCATCTCAACTTTGGAGGACTGGAGCTGCTTTCAAAGAAAGAGATGGTGCGAGGTCTCCCTTGCATCAAGCACCTCGATCAAATATGTGAAGCATGTCTACTTGGGAAGCATTTGAGGAAAACTTTTTCAAGAGAATCAAGTTCGAGGGCTCGAAAGACATTGGAGCTCATACATACAGATGTTTGTGGACCAATAAAATCATACTCACTCGGCAACTACTTTCTTCTCTTTATTGATGATTTCTCACGAAAAATATGGGTGTACTTTTTGAAGCAAAAATCAGAGGTATTCGACGTATTCAAGAAATTCAAGGCAGCTGTCAAGAAAGAAAGTGTACTCAAGATCAAGGCTATGCATCAAATTGAGGATTAGAATTCACTTCAAAAGAATTCTAAGAATTCTATGATGCCAATGGGATACGACGATCTCTAACTATCCTAAGGTCCCCTCAATAAAATGGAGTGGCAGAAAGAAAGAACATAACCATCCTTGATATGGCGAGGAGTATGCTCAAAAGCAAGAGGCTACTAAAGGAATTTTGTGCAGAAGCGGCCTCCTGTGCAGTTTATTTGACTAATCGTTCACCAACAAGAAGTGTGTGGGGTATGACTCCATAAGAAGCGTGGAGCGGAAGAAAGCAAGGCATCTCTCACCTAAAGGTTTTTGGAAGCATAGCTCATATGCACGTACCTAATATGAAAAGAAGTAAGTTAGATGATAAAAGTGAGAAGTTCATTTTCATCAGCTATGACAACAACTCAAAAGGATACAAACTATATAATCCAAATATTGGAAAGACAATTATCAGTCGAGACGTTATATTCGATAAAGAAGGAGAATGGGACTGTGGATCATATGAGAAATATTACAAATATGAAGATGAAGATATGGTGCAACCAAGAATGGAGCAAGCAAGAGAAGAGCCTACTACTCCACCAGCAACACCAACTACAGATAATCAAGAAAGCTCGAGTAAAAGAATACAACGGTTCAGGAGCTTAAGATACATATATGAGGTAATAGAGAATCATGAAAATCTTACACTCTTTTACCTCTTTGCATAATGTGAGCCCATGAATTTTCAAGAAGCCATACAAAATAAGGAGTGGAAGGATGCTATGGATGAAGAAATTAAGGCAATCGAGAAGAACGACACATAGGAGCTTGCTTCACTTCCTTACGGACACAAGGTAATTGGCGTGAAATGGGTGTACAAAGCAAAGAAGAATGCTAAATGAGAAATTGAAAGATACAAGGCGAGACTAGTGGAAAAAGGCTATAGTCAAAGAGCCGACATCGACTATGATGAGGTATTTGCCCCTGTTGCTTGCTTAGAAACAATTAGACTAATCATCTCCTTGGCAGCTCAAAATAAATGGAAGATACATCAAATGGATATAAAATCAGCCTTCTTGAATGGAGTTCTTGAAGAAGAAGTATATATTCAACAACCTCTAGGATACGAAGTCAAAGGGCAAGCAGACAAGATTTTGAAGCTAAAAAAGGCACTCTATGGGTTGAAACAAGCATCAAGAGCATGGAATAGTCTGATAGATAAGTACATGCAAGATAAAGATTTTATAAAATATCCTTATGAACATGCTCTTTACATCAAGAATAAGAATACAGATGTTTTAATTATTTTCTTGTACATTGATTATTTAATCTTCACTGGAAATAATCAAATGATATTTGAAGAATTCAAACAAGCAATGACTAAGGAATTCGAGATGACTGATATTGGGCTCATGGCCTATTATTTGGGCATTGAAGTCCATTAAATGGAAGATGAGATATTTATCTCACAAGAACGCTATGCAAATGAGATGCTACAGAAATTCAAGATGGATAATTGCAAACATATAAATACTCCTATTGAATGTGGAGTTAAGCTATCAAAGCATGATGAAGGAGAAAAAGTCGATCCTACATTTTTCAAGAGTCTTGTTGGGAGCTTGCGCTACATAACATGCATAAGGCATTATATTTTTTTATGCTGTCGGACTTATCAGTCGTTATATGGAGACTCCAACCACGAGCCACTTAAAGACTGCTAAAAGAATCCTGCGCTATATCAAAGGTACAATTCATTTTGGCTTACTCTATTCATCATCTAACGATTTTAGACTTGTAGGATATAACAACAGTGATTGAGCTGACGATATGGATGATAGAAAGTGCACCACTGATTATGTGTTCTTCATGGGAGATACAACTTTCACCTGGATGTCAAAGAAACAACCAATTGTCAGTCTCTCTACTTGTGCAGCAGAATATGTAGCTACAACATCTTGTGTTTGTCATGCAATTTGACTTCAAAATTTGCTAAAAGAATTAAGCGTACCTCAAGAAGAAGCAACGAAGATTCATGTTGATAATAAGTCCACAATAGCATTAGCCAAAAATCCAGTTTTCCATGATAGAAGCAAGCACATTGATACACGCTATCACTATATCAGAGAATGCATTACAAGGAAGGAAGTGCAAGTGGAATATGTGAAGTCACAAGACCAGATTGCTGACATCTTCACCAAGCCACTGAAGTATGAAGACTACATCAAAATGAGAAATTTTCTTGGAGTCACAAAATTAAGTTTAAGGGGGGATGTTGGAAATTAAACATAATTTGGCCCGTTATTATTTGGGCTTTTGATTGAAGCCCATAATCTAGAGTAATCTATTTTAGAAGTCTCTAGAAAATATGCTATAATTATTCGAACACTCTAGAGATCTATTATAAAGTAATTGTTAGAATAGTCTAGAATAGGTATTTAATGTCATTTATGAGTAAAGGTTAATGCATTAGGAGTGAAGATATGAGAATACTCTAGAGTGTGATTTGTTACCATTAGATTGAAATGTGTTGGCATAATCTTAACGGTGTACTACTAGTATAAATAGTGGTTGTGTCTTTGAGTTGTATCAAGCCAAAATTTGAGAAATAAAATTTCTACTTTCTTTCTTTTGTTCTCTTTAGTCTTTTCTTGTTCCAAAAGTCCTTTTTCATTCCAACAGGCCGGTCTCTTTCAGGTGCTTAATCTTCTTGAAGCCTATTGCTTTTGTTTTAGCCATGAATTATCACTTGGATCCAAAGATGCCATTGTCGAGCTTCAAAACTACAAAGGAGACGGATGAACAAAGAAGGTCAGAAACCTCTATCCCTCTCCATGCATTTACATTCTTCTCTGCATTGGGATGCTATCCATCATGCATGGCCGGGTAGTTAAAAATATCACTAGATCCATATCTTTATTTTAATTAGGCTGCAGCAGAATTTGTAGACGTATTATTAAATTTGCTTAATCACAAATTCTCTGATTTTAAGAATGCATGAGGCCGCCTAATAGGCCTGACACTGCCCTTCCTTTTGTATGCTTTGTATTTCTGTTAGGGCTGCACAGTTCTGCGCACTTAAAAAAGCACCCAAATAATGGTAAAAGAAGACAAACAGAAGTATAAAAAAACATTAATGTGCGCAGAAGAGCAAGTGAGAGAGAAAGGAGAGAGGAACAAATAATTTACTTCGTAAGGGAGGTATCAAGCAAATTACGTTGGATGTAAACTTGAAAGATATGGAAATTACTTATGAAATCCCGAATTTAGAATTCGCTGTACATCTCACGTGATTGTGTTGCTCATAGGGCAAAATTCTCTCTCTCTAAGATCATCCTCTTTCTTTCTGAAATTTCATCGTTAATTGGTCTTTATTAGAGCTAATTAAACCACACTACAGATATTGAGGAGATTAATTAGGCTATGTATTACATATCATATTTTATATATTAGTTTCATCTTGACTGTACACGTGTAAGTCTTCCTTCTTCTTGTCTATTTAAACCACTGTACACTCTTGGATGAGAGAGATGAAAATACTTTTACTTTGCATTGTCCACATCATTTCTATCTTCTATCTTAAATCAAGATCCGGCAATTCTTCATGGTATAAGAGCAGGAGTAAATCTTCTTCTGTCCATGACTACCTCGGAGACAATCTTAGATCGGAGAAACAGCGGAGCAAACCGGATCGGCTACCGAAAGCATGTCATCTTCTATCAAATTTCTTGTTTTCAGCTTCAAGAACCTTGTTTCCACGCAACTTTCACCCGAGAATTACCCTCTTTGGAGATCTCAAGTCTCCAAGATTCTCATTGCTAATGGTTTTGCTATCTTTCTTGAAATCACCTCCACACCCCTTCAAATCGTATTCAACAATAGGACGGATCTACTATATCCAATCCTTAATTAGTCATCTGTCCTAATGCTAAAAAAATTTGCACAAATATATAAAGAGCAGTATATACAAAAGCTATTGGTCTCTATATTATATTTTTCTACGACGTATATAACATGATATGCAAAAATACTACAGTTTCATCTTCTTTGAAATGATTAGTTTGATCATTACTATTGCTGGACAGATAAAACCCATTATCTGTTACTATTTTATAGTCATGAACGTACTTGCAGCATTGAAAAGAAATTACGGAGTCTTTCAGGCAGCCATAAAAGATCATAAATTGTGGTATCAGTATGGTCTATAAAGTTCAATGATCTCATTGTAGATTTACAGCAGTACTTCATGCCTTGAGAATATGAAAGTTTTGAGCTGAGGCCTGACTGTAATTTTTTTTTATTTCTTGGGATGATATAAATGTAATGCCGGTACAGAATAAAGAATAAGATAAATAAAGAAAATATATGGACTTTAAATAATAAGATGATGGGATGAACTAAATTATTGATTTTTTTTTTTTTTTTTGAACTTCAGTATTGTAAAATAAACCAATAACTAAAACCACAGTTTTAATTAGGGGGGGTTTGAAGTTAATATTGTGAATAGTTTTTGCCTGATTAAGAGTTCTTTTTTTCTGA
The DNA here is from genome assembly GCA_016618105.1 of Dendrobium huoshanense. Taxonomy (NCBI): domain Eukaryota; kingdom Viridiplantae; phylum Streptophyta; class Magnoliopsida; order Asparagales; family Orchidaceae; genus Dendrobium; species Dendrobium huoshanense. The sequence continues at coordinate 28,614,206 of CM028356.1, read as the reverse complement.
GAAAAAAATTGTTTTTTTACATAGACATTATATATATGTTCTGAAAAGATATGAAGTTGGGCATTAGGTTCCTTTTTGTGCTGCACTTTCCTTGTCTACTTATATTAGTCCTTATGTGACCAGGTTTATTAATATTAATAAATCAAAAAATTACATTAAAACAATAGGTGCACTTATTTATTTTGTTATTTATTATTATTATTATTATTATTATTAATAAAACCTGTAGGGGGCTTACATTTTAATTATGAAAATCAAGTTACAATGTCCTTAAAAGGGATTGAAAACTTAGTAAATGATAATGGAGCTACAACCAAAATTAAAAGAAAATAAAATCTAAGGAGCCTAAGATCCCTTGCTAGTTACATATAGACAAAGAGAAAGGATGGCAGAAAGCCAAACCCAAAAAAGACCCAAATGAGATCAACGTTAGAGAATGGAGCATGAGAACTGTTGAATGTGATCGAGCCATCTGAATAATCAAGCACTATCGGCAGCACCAAAAAAACAACAACCAAGCTATCCCAACACCAAAGGCATCATCCTTATTCCAAATCTGCAGGACATGACAAAACTCCAAAGAAAATAAAATAAGCATAAAAAGAAGAAATAAACAAAAACACCACCAAACAATACACCAATAGCTAGGGCTGTCAAAAAGTGACACCACCCGTAAACCAAACTCGAATCCGACCCAAATTTTTCGAGTTAGGGTCAACTTGTTTTAAGAACGGGTTCGGTTCGGGTCCTAATTTTCGACCCGTTTTAATTTCGGGTCAACCCAAAAACTCGATTTTGACCTGGTTTTGCCTGTAGACCCAAATTTTACCTCACACACTTGTTGGTCGCTGACCTTGTGTCTTTCATGCTAGTCAGCCGCTCAGGTCGGAGAATCGCCGTCAAATTATGGCGGCACGTGAGGATTGGACATCTTTTAGGTTGTCAACCGCGACGTAGATGCCGGGCTCATAGTTGACATGACCTAGCTAGCTCACAAGTTCTTTGCATTGCCACCAGAGGAGAAGCTCCATTTCGATATGTCCGGCGGGAAGAAGGGCGACTTCCGCAAAGATCGCACACCAGCAATGATGACAACCCATGATGGGTTGTAGTTTTGAGATCAGAAAAAGCCACCAAAGAGGAAGGCTGCGAAAGGGCATTTATAAAAGATCAAGAATTCTTTTGACCATTTAAAAAATCAAGATTAACCGCAATCCAAATCATAAGAATAACTAAACGTGGAACAAATAAGTGGAAAAGAAATAAAACCATTTGAAAAAAACACAGCAAAGGAGCCGACAAAGAGTGAAAAGAAATCATCAATGAAAGAGAGAACTTCTCAGAAAGTGGAGCAGGCTGCAACGAGGGCCACGAATCAATTACGGCAAGCGGATTAGGCTAAAGGCCTAGCAGAAGGCCGCAAGGGAAAAAATCCTAGTAGATCGAGAGTGTGATGTTGTCTAGTTCATAAACTAATGCTCATTTGGATATATATATATATATATATATATATATATATATATATATATATATATATATATATATATATATATATATATATATATATATATATATATATAATTTGGATTTTATATACTCGATAATGCTTGAAATTAAAAAAAATATGCTGGCTTTTTTATTTCTTGTCAAGCTATGACTATCTATTTAGATCAAATTATTTTCAAAATTCGAATAGTCGCTTTAGTTTATATGTGAAAACTCTCGAGCAAGAAATTGTTCAACTCTTATTCTTATCGCCATCTTATACTCTAGCTAGTGATTCTTACTTGTGAGTAATGGCGCTAGAGGAAAAGTTCCAGTGTAGCATTTACGTTTGATCAGTTTCTAGCTAGCCTGTGATTGTCATTATGGGTTGTTGATCGATGTTAAACATTTTGATTGTATCTCTCTTATCTCTAAGTAAATATAATAAATTATCATTTTTTTCCTACATATTTTCGGAGAAGCGTTATTTCTGAAATACAAAATGATGGCTGTGAGGGCAGAAACTGCAAGCTTCAAAAATGGCACTGAACTTGTACGTCAGTGGGAGTTGGGAGGGTGGGTGGGGGTGTGAAGGTTGAGTGATTTTGGATTAATGATAGGTCAGTTAATCCTGGTAACACTTTCTTCTGAACTAACTAATCTGCGCACTAAGTTTATGTACCATAAATTAATGAAAAAATTAATGCATCCAACTCTGTTGTAGATCTATAATAACTATAAAAATGGCCTTAGCTGGTGGTCGGTATTCTCTGCAAGTGAGTAATAGACACTGAAACTACACTGCAATGTAGCAACAATTATATTTCTATTGCCTTTTCTTGTCGATTTTTTTTGTTCATTTGCTATAATTGTTCCTACTTTATAGTTATTGACGGTAAATATAGTCGTCATAATCATTCATCTTTGAATGATCTTTAAATCGTTTATTCATTCGGAACAATAACTGCTATATATGCTACATGTTCCCACTTTCTAATCCTTCAATATTTCGAAAAAACTCTATGAACCTGTTAGAAAATTTCCATACAGATTTTTTTTTTTTTTTTTTTTTTTTGTGGAGTTTTCCATGGAATGTTAATGCCGAATGTTAATGCCAATTTAAATAGTCCACCTTTCTGTTTGTCTGTAAAGTGATAGAATTTTTTTATTTTCATGTAGAATTAATGATTTCTATGTGTACTTTTAAGCATCCTAAATTATAATTGATTGCACATGGTTTCCATCTGCCTAAATAGCGGAATTTACTATTTTTTAACCTGTTCTTACACATCACTTGCATTTTGATTAGTTTTAGCTAACATTCTCTATTGTCAAATGTTTTTTTTTAATTTTTTCCTGTAGTAGATAAGCTCCTTTTGTATAGTAAGAGAATTTGGCTGTGGTTTCTATTTGTGAGAGAACAGATTTAGGATTTATTTAGGATAGTTTTTTTATTGCTTTTTTTTTTTTTTTAGTTGAAACCCACTAGGGGCCTACGCGTTGATACGAAAAAACGGTTACAAAGTCCTTAGGAGGTTCCTCTAGCTTCCTACTGCTCAAAAGAGCTACAAAATCAAATAAAACCAAAAAACCTATGAGCCGGAGGATCCTCTTACTACTGATACAAAAATAATATGTAATTAAAGCCGGGCTGTGAGACAACATGCAAAAAAGGAGAATCCAGATAATCTTGAAACCTTTCAGCACCGCTCTCCTGCAAAACTTGACAAAAAAAAAGCAAAAAAGAAAGGAAAATAACAAAAAAATGTACCTTGAAAACTAAGCATATCCCAATGTTGAGAAACCTGCAGATCATCTTCAACAAACATATTAGATGCACATAATTACCAAAAATAGAACAAATAAAATCTTCACCTTTCCGCCAACCCAGCAAGCCATTCATCCCATTGTCATATAAACTCCAAATGCCCAGAACCTTCAAAAAGAGCCCAACATTCCCATACCAAAGCCACCAATAAGATAACACATTCTTACCAACCCTCCCAGTCATCCACCACTGAATATAACCAAGAAAATCACCTTCCCAGGAGCCCCCAACCATCCAGCAATTAAAGAATAAACTCAAGCAGAAACTAGAAACCATAGTTCTGTCACCAACAACCACTACAAACGAAGCAGTGACAGAACATATATCATAACGAGCAAACAGATAACCCATAACCCAAGAAAAACCACAATCACCCATGTGTAATATAAGGCAACGAAGATGTACCACTACAGATGGAAGGCCCACATCTTCCCCACTTAACACAAACCTTAAAATGCCAGAATAAAAAAAGAAGCTCACCCAGAAAAAAACACCAAGGCTCGTGTAAGATACTAAGATGAACAAAGACATTGAACACCTTCCAGACACCCATAAAACTGGCCCAGCAATCACCCATAAAATCCTTAGATATATTCAAACAGAAACCAATCAACCGCATCAAACCAGCAATAAGATCAACAACAAACTTCCAGAACCCGCACTCCTGGAACAACAAAACCACCCAAATGAACTCAAACATGTCTAATATAAGGAAGAGAGCATTTATCCAGCAATATCATACCATTAAGAATAGGATCTAAATTTCGTATATTCAACTCCTCAAAACCCTCCAACGTAGCACCCTTTTTAGCCAACCAATCCGCACACCCATTCCCTTCTCGAAATATATGAGAAATTTTATAGTTTAATAAATTCAACATCCCCTTAACTCTTCTGTTAAGATAGAAAAGATGGACACTACCAATATTCCCTTTTTCTAAAGTCTGAACTAAAAAAAGAGAATCAACTTCAATCCAAACATTATTAAACCCCATTTTTAAACACAACTCAATACCAAAATACAGAGCCTGAAATTCAGCCACAATAACATTTCTGTTCTGCACCGGAGCAGCAAAAGCTGCTAATAATTCACCTTTAAAATCCCTGATCAGCCCCCCTGCTCCAGCTTTTCTAATATCAACAGAACCATCAGTATTAAGTTTAACAAAAGGTGGCTTAGGTTTAATCCAATACACAATATAATCCATGTTCTTAACCACGTTACTATTCAAATTAATATCAAAATTACCAGCTAAATTAGCATGCTTAGAAAAAGTTTTACTAGAAATAACATTTAAATTAAACAGCTGATGTATCTTTCTTTTAATATTATTAATAATGTTAATATGGTCCATCTTTATATTATCATGCTTAGCCTCATTACGAGCTTTCCAAATATACCATAAGATCAAAATAGGCAACAAATTCAGAATATGACCTTTTATAGGAGATAGCCAACTTTCAATCATAGAAATTAAATTGTTTTGATAATGCCCTTCATCTCTACCTATAATATTCTTAAAATAAGACCAGACCTTACTAGCAACCATACCATTAATAAATAAATGATCAATATCTTCAAAATTAGAACATCACAAACATTTAGAAACCAGAGTAATACCTTTTTTTTGAAGCAAAATATCCACCGGAATGAAACCTTTAATACATCTCCAAGCAAAAATCAAATAAGAAATAGGAAAACTATTATGCCAAATAGCACGGAATAGGTTAGACTTCTGTTTTTGATTCCTAACATTCTCCCAAATATTCTTCAGATTGAACTTACCATTAGCAGAAACAGAGCATAAAATAGTATCAGTAATGTTTAGTTGTAAGGGAATTTTCAAAATCAGCGCAACTACACAATCCGGCACCACTTCTTTCAAAAGGTTAACATTCCAACAGTTATTGTTCAAAAAAGAAGAAACTTTAATCATCTGTAAGGTATGAGTGTTCAAAAAAGAGTCAATCGAAAAATCCCCTAACCATTTATCTTGCCAAAAATAAACATCGCCCTTTCCCAAACCCCATTGGAGAAAATTTTCCGCTTCCCATTTAATATTACACAGCCGTTTCCAAATAGGAGAGTCTGTATTTTTAACAGAGCATAACATCGGATGCATATTATAACAGTATTTAATGTTCATATAGCGAGACCATAAACTGTTATTAGATCTAAAAGTAAACCATAATTTATGAGAAAAAGCAATGGCCGCATCAAAGATATTCTTGCAACCCAGCCCTCCTTCCTCAAAGGGCCCACAAATTTTAGACCAAGCAGCCCAATGAATACCATTAGAATTAAATTTAGAACCCCAAAAAAATCTATTAATCAGTCTCTCCATTTTAGAACAGATGTTAAAAGAAGGCATTAAGGTATGAAAAAGATAAATCGGAATTGAATTTAATACAGATTTAATAAGCACCAGACGACCTCCAAAAGAAAGAAAATTAGTCGACCAATTTGCCAATTTCTGTTGAATGATAGAAAAAATATCATCAAAAAGAAAAATTTTCTTTTTACCTTTAAAAATAGGCGTACCCAAATATTTAATAGGCAAAGTTTTTGCTTTAAAACCACTTCCTCTATGAATACCATTAATCCAACTAGGATTAATAGACTACCGGCAATAAAATTACTCTTTTCAGAATTAAAAGTCAAACCACTACAATTTTGAAATTCAGTAAGAAATCTCATGAGAATTTTCACATTTTTAATAGCACCATTAGTAAATAAAATGAAATCATCCGCAAAACTCAAATGAGTGATATTGAAGCCTCTTTTAGTATAATACCTAAGTTTAACATTTTTAGCAAAAAGAACTTCCAAACCTCTAGATAGATATTCCATAGCAATAATGAAAAGGGCCGGAGATATAGTATCACCTTGACGAAGACCCTTAGCAGATTTGAAAAAACCATGATTTTTACCATTTATAATAACAGAGAAGAAACAATTCTCCACACTATTTTTAATCAACATAATAAAATTATGGTTAAAACCAAACAACTCCATCACCTTATACAAAAAACTCCAATCCAGATTGTCATAGGCTTTAGTAATGTCAAGTTTAAAAATAATATTTCCCCCCGTAATTTTATTATTTATCTCATGAACCAATTCTTGAGCCAATAAAACATTGTCACTAATACTCCTACCTTTAACAAATCCCGTTTGGTTCAAAGAAATAATTCTAGGAAGCATATTAGCCAATCTATTAGCAATAATTTTAGAATTAAGTTTATTAAAAAAAGTGCATAGGCTAATCGGTCTAAAATCCTTCCATGCATTAGCCCCATCCTTCTTAGGGATAAGCACAATATTAGCAGAAGAAAAAAACTTGGGGTAAGGATTACCTTGAAAGAAATCTTTCACTGCATTCACCACATCTTCTTTAACAATATCCCAATTTTTTTGAAAGAACTTGGTAGTGAATCCATCAGGACCAGCCGTAGCTTCACCATTCATCTCCTTAATAACATTAGTAATTTCCATTTCAGAATGAACTTGGCAAAGAAGCACATTATCATCCTCATTAATAATCTTAGGAATAATAAAAGGATTAGGTAAAGGATTAATAACAGCAGGCTTACTAAGCATGTTCTTAAAGAAATCAACACCAGAATTACAAATTAAGTCATCATTCTCTAACATATTGCCATCGTTGTTCACAATTTTATGAATCTAACTCTTCATCCTATTTTTATTAGTAATAGCATGAAAGAATTTAGTATTTCTATCCCCCTCAATAATAAATTTGGAATTGGATTTTTGTTTCCAAAAATCCTCTTCCTGACATTGAAGACGGGATAAAGCAACTTTAGCAACATTTAAACTAAGCATATTGCTTTCACTAGGATCCTCCATATAAACCCCTTCCAAATCAGAGACAATGGATTCAGCTTCAATAATATTAGTGAAAAGATTTTTAAAAACATGTTTGTTCCAATGTCTAAGGCATTGCTTCAATCTAGAAAGTTTGGACCACAATCTTAACATACCAGTAACATTATTATCAGGAAAAACAGTCGCATTCCAATTCATTTCCACCACGTTTTTAAAATTAACATGCATCATCCACATATTAAGGAATCTAAAAGCCAAAGACCCATTTTGTCTATTAACATTAATATTTAAAAGGAGAGGCGCATGATCCGATAGCGTTCTACTCAAATGCTCAATATTACAATCAGAAAATTTGCTTAACCATTCATTGTTAAAAAGAAATCTATCCAACCGTTGATAAAGATTAGCTCTACACCAAGTGAAAGAATTACCACTAAAACCAATATCGTTAAGATTACAAACACTAATCATGTCATTAAAATCTTCCATCGCTCTACTATTAGGACGACAACCACCCCTTCTTTCACTAGTATTGGCAATAATATTAAAATCCCCTCCCACACACCAAGGAGCATTAATATTATCCGAAAAATTCTGAAGTTGCTCCCATAAGGATAGCCGTTGAACTCTATTACACGCAGCATAAACAAAAGAGGCAAAGCAATTCACATTCCAAACATTAATATGATAATGAATCACTTGATGGAAATCAGCCACTATTTGGATAGAAATATTAGATTTCCACAGTAACCAAATTTTGTTGGAACAGTTAGCAAAATGCAAAGGAAAACCCAAACATTTTTCCACCTCATCCAACTTATTCACATTAACTAACAGTTCACTTAAAACAAGCAATTGAATATTATAAATTCTACACAGATTTTTAACACGAAGTTTAGAATCCCTTCCCCCAATACCCCTAATATTCCACATAAGAGCTTTAATCATTATTAATAATTAAGGAAGTTTTAGCTCTAGTGGATCTAGGGGTTGGAGGATAGTTGTTCAAAACTTGTTTACCTTTTTGCTTCCTTCCTTTCGGAACCATAGCTTCTGTACTTTGAGCATTTACTCTAACAGATGAAGGAGACATACCTTGCTTATTCATTAAAGAATTACTATCCTTAGAAGTAGGAATAAATTCCCCTTCTTCCTCCGATTCCTCAGCCAAATACTCCTCATTACCCGTATTGTTTTCTTTGTCCTGTTTAGCAATCAGAGCATTCTCAATAGCTACAGAGTTAGATCTAGCAGGCATATTATTCAATAAATCATCAACCATAATATAAAGCTTAGGGTTAGAAGAAAGCACCATATCAGAATCTTGAACATTAAGTTCAGAATTTTTTCCATTTAAGACAACCCTTTCAATAGCATCTTCACCCACATTACCTTCATTATGAACATCAATTTTTTCATTACCCTGCTGCAAATCGGAAGGAGAATCCATCTGACTAGCAATTTCATCTCCATTGGGACTAACTTTAGGAACGTAAACTTTGTTACTTTCTAAATTAGGCGATTTAAAATCCTGTTTAGATTCCTTCTTTTTTAAATCCGGATGCAATTTAAAACATTCACTATGAGCATGTCCATGTATTTTACAATGCGTGCAAAATTCAGGAACTTTCTCAAATTCCGCTTTTTGCAAATACCCATAAGCTTTTGATCCAACCCAAACTTCAGTTGGATGTTTTTTCGAAATATCAATTTCCACAAGCACTCTAGCAACAGAGGGACGGGTTTTAGACGCAGTCGCTTGGTCCATTTGGAGCGGTCTCCCGAAAATAGAACCCAACGCATGAAGAACTTTCTGATTAAAAAAATGTAATCTAAGATTCGGGAAAGACACCCAAATCGGAACGATTGGGGACTCTTCTTTAATGTCAAAAAAAGGAGTCCATTTCAGAATTCGCATTTGACAATTATGTATGAAATATGAACGTCTCGCAAAAACGCGACTATAATCTAAGTCGTTAGAAAGTTGAATCGCCACATGTCTACTATCCAACAGACCAACAGAATAAAAGCCCGAAAGTTTCAGAGAAGAGAAAAAATTTCTTATCGCATCCAAATTAGGTCGACGTAAACCAAATTTTCCGACTAATGTAAATTGAAAAGGAGAGGCCAATTTAAGAACCTCTTCATCAGAAAGTAAAACTGCAGGAACACCATTAAAGATAGTTTGTTGAACATTTGGAAAAATATCACCTGAAGAAGAAGCACCGGCTAAGACCTCTTTGAAAGATCTAGATCTCGACGGAGAAGCAGATCCCTCAGCATTCAACTCGAAAAAGCCCTTATTCTTAGCGGACGAAGACACCGCAGAAATCCCCCAAGGATTAGACGGGGGAGCAGCACCCGCCATACCCAGAACGCCCCCCAGGGGCAGCCAACACCAAAAGAAGAACCAAAACCAAAGCCCTAACCAACCAGGAATGAAAAACTGGATCCCCAAGAGACGAAAGATCGCAAAGAAAACGATCGCCCGCGGAAACCCTAAATCGCCTTGAGCGGCGCTCTGCTCTCTCTCGAAAAAAGGGACGACGATGGTTTGGTTTTTTTTATTGCTTTATTAAATAATTTTTGTAATAAAAAACAACTATAAAAAGCAATAAAAAAAAGCTGTCCTAAATGAAGCCTTATTTAATTTAAATTGCAGAAGTAAGAAATTGCATAGAACTGATTAAATTCTTGAAATTCCTGCTAAGTGTCCGAAGACATCTTAGCCCTACATGTGAAGGGGAAGATGACACTTAAAGCATTTATTGTCTAAATATTTCAACTTCTATAGCACAATATTCTTGAGAGAACGCTCTCAAGAACCCTAATTCACGATTTTATTACACATTTGATGATATATGTTTTAGAATTTGTCAGATCCGTTGTAACTATGATCATTTGTGGTGAAATTCATGGCTCATGGGGATTCTCTTCAATCAATCAGATCCTTCTTTCTTGCTTTAAAATTTTTAGGTAGTTTCTTAATATAGTTGTTTAATAATTTTTTTTATCAGATTCATCCGAATTTAGGATTATAAGGTATGGTTTTAAGAGAGCAATGTTGGTTACTGATTGTGTAATGAGGCTTTCCAAATGATCTCCTGATTTTGAATTCTCTATAGTTAATTATATGAGGATTGTTATCCTTAAAGAAATCTCCATTAAAGCAATGACAAATATTTTAATGAATTCAAAAATTTACTAAAGAATTTAATCTTAGAATTTGGGATTAAAAAAAAAAAAAGGCTCACGTTTTGAAATTAAATTTTGTGATGATTTCGAAGAAGGAAGAGTAGAAGCATCGTATATCCAAGAGGCTAAAAAGTGCTAAAAAAAATATTCTATAATGAACTTTAATATTTTAAGAATTGATTTATATTTGAGTTTACCAATTTATTTGGAGTTTTAGTGCTTGCATTTCACCAAAATAATATAGATAAAAAAGTTAAGAAAGGATGAGTTATGGCATAGCAATTAACAATATCATCTTCAATTATTAGATCTAAATTGACAACAAATGCTACTATTGTAGTAACTTGATTCTAAATCTAATCTTGTTCAAGAAATAGACTTTATGAAAGGCTAAGAAAGTTCAACACTTTGATTGTATAGTCCTATTTAAAAAGGACTATAAGCTAAAGTCACCAAAGCATTTAAAAAATCATGACATAATATTTTATATTCAAATGCAAGGTATTTTTATGCTGCTTGAATTTGACAATTGAGACTTATGATTGTGCATTAAAATTAAGAAGCTTGACCATGTAGATATAAATGCTAACTTACAAGTATAATATGTACTTAAGTAGTGTTTTTATTTGTTATCATGTGATTTATAAGGCTTGTAATATTGTTATCAGGTAAAGATTGGTCTTAATTTTGATTAATTATCTAATAAGGCAAGTCAAGGGTTCACCCTCACTTAAACAAGCAACTATCTTGCAACTAACTTCTACAATCAAGAAACCATTCCAATTCCATAGTAATTTAAATACTTTCTATAAGAACATAATAGATTGAAGGTTTTAAAATATTTTGGTGCTATAATGAATGTTTAATGCATATTTGAATTAAATTTGAAAATTGATTGATACATTTCTTCTTCATTTTAGTTTGCCAGTTGAAATTGACAATCTTTGGTAAAATTATGTTTGTTTTAATGAATGTTCTAAATTTATGTGTTTGATCATCATCTCCTACTCCTTCACTCTATGAACTGATCATCATATAACATCCACTCTAGCCATTTACTATAAATTAAAATATCTACAATCCTCTGTCCTTCAATCTGCCTAGACTGTCCTACTATTAAATCAGTTCTTCCTCTCTAAAAATAATCAACTGCCTTATTTCCTTATTATCTTCATCGAAAACACTACCTTGGTAGAAGGAGGCACTGGCCTCCAAACCTCTTTCCATAATGGATACATGCACTAAAATTGTTGGTAGATATAATCGATCCAGATCCCTTCGAATGATCACTATATTATTTTTCTTATAATTATTTATATCTATATCCCTACTTGCCTCATCTCTGGTCCTTTTCCTACTAATATAATATCTGGAATTGTAATGTGTTGCTCAGTTGGTACATCTTGCTCTAACACATTTATTTTAGTTGTTCACTTTAATATGATTCTTTTTCATATAAATAATTCACACATGAAATCAACTATGTATGCAAAATAATGCACCTTAATCTGCTTAATATACCTAACTCACAATCAATTTATATAGCTATGATAATCATTCAATTAATTCTTCTAACAACAGCTCTGATACCCCAAAATTTAATTTGAAAGAATTATTTTTATTTTTTAATACATGATATCTAGAATTACATAATTTTTTTATCAATATAAATACCAGCAAAAATAAAATTATTAATCAAATTATCAATATATGCATTTATAATCATTTTCTCAAAAATCATGTACACTACTCTAGATTTAAACAATTATATCATAATTATTCTGTTCTGAGTATAAAAAAATTATTTGAATATTAAGAACTTTAACATGAAGGATCATAATCAATCTCTCACTCTTGCTCCCTTGCTTTAAACTGAAATTATTTAATCATATATAATGAGCTTAAGAGCCCAATAAGTAACCAAATTCTAAACTCAAAGTACGACAAAAGAAAAATATTCATATAGCGGTCAAATCATAGTAGTTAATATGATCATAAATCAATGCAAAAACAATAAAACATTCATACAGTAACATCAAAACCTATAACCAGTAAAATAATATGGTATGGAAGCTAGTAAGCAATACGGTGGGAAATCAATAAACTAGTATGAGTGTCAAATTGATAAAGCAGTTGTTATATCAGTGCTATCAATCAATAGAGAAATCATATAAAATGGTAAAACTAAAGCATCGATAAGGACTATCGAAATAATATAAATATAGTAAAATCATATAGGAGTGTGTATATATATTATTCAAATATTCTACATCAGTATCAAATTAGTATATTATGTGATTAACATGTCACATGCTTAGTAGTGGTAATCTGTACATTGAATAAAAAATAATAAAAATTATAGTGAATCAGTAGTAGTATCAGTAACAATATCTATGTGTGTATCAATATTAGTAAAACTAGTGGCAGTAGCAATAAAATAATATAATAATAGTAAATTTGTTTAATAATATTGAATATGTTTAATAATAAAAATAATATTTTAATAATATGCATTTTAGTAGTCAAACTAAACAAGTAAGAAGTCCTGACTTATTAGTGTTGCTCAGTATCGTATCAATATTCGTAAACCATTGGTTCAGTAAACAGAGTTATCACTCTTTGTCTCTCGATCGGTATAGTAATCATCTTCTTTTAACTCTCATATCAATGAATCACATGAATCAATAGAGGATAACACCAAACCATTGTATTTAAAAAAAAGTCAGTTGACCCACCATCGTGTACAGGTCAATCAGTCTCTAATTAATATAAGTGAAACTAGCTTTTACTTATTCTCACATGTTATTATCATAATACTATAACATTAATAGCGACCATCTATTACTTAATCACATATTTACATTCATTTTTAATGCTTATATTAACTGTATGCTCATAATAAAAATATCAATTATTCAATCAGTAGAAATAGTACAAAAATATTAAATTTTGTATTACATAATAAAATTTAATAAATATTACTTTCAAAATGCCCTGAATAATTAATACAATAAAATACAAAAAATCAATTTTCTCCTTTTCTCCCCGTTGTGCTGCAATTTAAACATGAATTTAGAATTTCTCATTTTCAATTATTTTTTAAAAAATTAATTGTTACATATCTGCCAATTAAGATTTTGCAAAGCTAAAGTTAAAATAAAAGTTCAACACAACAGGAATAAAAGCCAACCAAAGTTGAGCGGATTCGAACCCCGATCGTTCGAGAGAACATCCAGCACCCCCATCTACTCGCCCGCCAAGCAGGATGTAATAACTCAATAGAATATAAAATTTATAATATATTTAAAACAAATTTAATATTTTGAAAGTTCAAAATATTATTTCATTATGAACTATTAATCAATAAGGTAAAAGAATAAAAAAGAATATTTTAAAAGGTATTAATTTGTGCCCCCTCTAATAAATCTTTTTGGCTTGGCCACTGCTTATGTGTGTTCTTTTTTGGTTTGTAGAGCCACAGATAATGGAATCTTTCATAGAAAAGTCAATAATGAACTTGAGAAATATTTTGTAACTGAAGATTTGGAAATGTTTCAATAGGTTTGAATTGAGCATATAAGTCCCTATTTAAAAGTTCTGAGTTGAACTGTCATTAACTTCTATCAATTCGTAGAGACTTTTAAGCACGCTACGTTCATATTAAATTCTTTCCTAATCATTATTGTCCTTTGCTTTAACTAATTTTATTGTTTGCCACATCCACGTCAATTAATTAGAGCTGCAATTGAGTCAAATCAATTTATGCGGCTCCTCAAGCTCGGCTCGATAAATTATTCATGAGTCGAACTTGATGACTTAACAAATCAAATTTAAGGCAATCCTAACTCAACTCATTAGCTCGCAAACCACTTGTTTAAGAAATATTTATATAAAGCATACTTAAAATATATTAGTGATATATATGTTAAAAAATTATCTTGATCGGGCACGAATCAAGAGGCAAAATCGAGTTGGAAACTACCGATATTAAATTCATAAGCATATAAACTCCGATTTCTGAAAACTTATCGTCGAACACAACATCTCGAAAATATGAACTCAACCACGCCAAATTCAACCCAATATGAGCCCAAATGGATTCAAATTGAAGACCCAAAGCGTATTTGGAAGGTTCAAACCATAATTTGGATTACTAAACAACTTTAAAACATGACATGCTCATAGTCGAATCAAATGGCTCAACGAGACGAATCCAACGAGCCAAAGATTGCTGAATTCTAATATCATAAGACATTCAAATGTCCAACAAATAATCCACGAACAAGGGAATCAATATCGGTCTTCCATTCAAACTATTCCCAAATTATCCTTGATTTCCCTCCTATTTATTGATCATGCCACTCTAAAAAAAAACTATAAGATGAATCCTCATTCCCCCAAGGAAGGGAGGGAGAAAGAAGGGGAAGAAGAGAGGAGACAAAGATCCTCCTCGACCACCGACTGTCGTCAAACTTTTGCCAGATTTTCACCCGACAACCGACTGACGCCGGATTTCCACGTGGCAACAGACTGACACGGGACTTTTTCTCGGCAACCAACTGACGTTGAACTTCCATGCACTCGGCTGCTGAATAACGCTGGACTTCCACCGACTGACTCCAGAATTCGACCTGGCCGGCTGCCGACTAACGTCGGACTTCCACCGACTGACTTCAGAATTCCACCCCGACTTCTGTCTAGCCACCAACTAACATTGGACTTCAAGCCAGCCATCGACTTTTGCCCAACGACTAACTAATGTTGGATTTCCACCCAACTTCCAATTATTATTGGACTTACAGCCAACCGCCAACTGACGCCAAATATATGCGCGATCACTGACTGACACCAAACTTACACCTGGCCATTAACTAATGCTGGACTTCCACTTAAATGCCGACTATGATCTTTCCGACCTTCGTCGGGTCACCCGCCGACTGCGGTCC
The DNA here is from genome assembly GCA_016618105.1 of Dendrobium huoshanense. Classification (NCBI taxonomy): domain Eukaryota; kingdom Viridiplantae; phylum Streptophyta; class Magnoliopsida; order Asparagales; family Orchidaceae; genus Dendrobium; species Dendrobium huoshanense. The sequence continues at coordinate 28,598,905 of CM028356.1, read as the reverse complement.
TTTCGACCTCCGTTGCCTGACAATAGTCTTTCCGACCTTCTTCGCTAGACAACTGTCTTTATGACCTTCTTCGCCCACAAACTACGGTCCTTCCGACCTCTGTCGCCTGACCTCAATATTTCTGACCTACGTTGTCTGCCGACTATGATCCTTGCAACCACCGTCGCCCGAATACGATCATTCCAACCTCCTTCGCCAACCGACTATAATCATGCCAACCAAATGAATATATCAATTCTGATTCTTCCAATTTCCACAATTTTATGCATCTTATATGATGTATATTTACTACATGAAACCAAGACCTTCCCCCAAGAAAGGGCCTCATTTGTAATCAACATCAAATACTAGTGGATTCATTCAAACTGGGCTAGACCCCATGGTTTTTCCCCTTTTCATGGTTTTGCATGTAAAAATATTGGTGTCTCTTATAAATATTGCACCCTAGTATATATTATTATGTGCTCGATCTTCATACAAAACTAAGATGTTAAACTATATATTTCTCTATTGTCGCAAGTATTCAAGGACGCAATAATTAGCAATCATGATCTTAAGCGCAAATTAAGTTGCTGGAAATATTTAAAAATATTTTTATATATTAAGTGATTGTTTATTACTTTTCTTCTAATATGTCATTCTTTTTATCATTTTATTATAATAATTATTTCAATCAAATTTATTTTCTATTTTTTATAATAAATGAGTAGGCTCTTGAGCCGACTCAAATTTGTATAATTAAGCTTGAGCTCGAGCTTGAACATTTTTTTTTTTTTTGAGAAATTTGGGGCAACACCTAAACACTGACACACAACATATACGCGAGACTTGAACCCGTAACCTTTTACCTGTGAGCCAAATTCTCAACTAATAAATCAAAAAGATATGTGTAGCTTGAACCTAATTAGTTAATCAAATTAAAGCTCAATTCAGAGATGACTCGAGCTGAGGTCGGCTCGGCTCTTTTAAGGGAACTTTTATTTGGTCCGGTCACCTAACGTAGCTTTACGTTCGGACGCCAGTAAAATAGTACCACGTGTTCTCACTATTTACTGCGCGGCCTGACAACCTTGACCCGGAACAGAGACAGGATTGCTATGTTCGCGTGTTGCTAGGTATTGCTCGGTATTTGCTCGGTATTGGTCAATTTTGCTCGGAAATAGCGAGAAATACCATTATGTGAAGACCAATACCGAGAAATACCGAGTTTTTCTTGGTATTGCTCGGTATTGGTCTTCATAAAGCGATATTTTTCATTATTGCTAAGCAATACCGAGCAATACCTAGAGCAATACCGAGCAATACGCGAACATATAAATCCCGGGTCAAGTCGTCGGGCCACACAGTATTTAGTAAGACCACGTGGCGACATGTTATTGACGTCCGAACGTAGAGCTACGCCAAGTCACATGACCTAATAATTGTTCCTTTTAAGGCCCCTACGATTAAACTTTTTTTTTTTTTAAAACCCACTCATGGGGCCTACGTGTTAATATTCAAAATTCGGTTACAAGATCCTTATAAGGAACCTCCAGCTCACTAATGCTCGAAAGAGCTACAAGTAAAAAAGTAAAATAAAAACCTATGAGCCGGTGGTTCCTTTTTCTATAATTACAAAAATAATGCAACATTAACCTAGGTCTGTGAGTCAACAGAACCCAAAAAAGGAAGCACATAATGATGACATTCCGCTCAGTCTTCCTGCAAAAAAGCCAGTAATAATATCCAATAATGGCTAAAAACCAAAATAAACTAACCTTGCACGCCGAACAGCTTTTACGATGAATTTGCAAGTATATATCACAAAATTCGCATAGTAAGCATAGAAAAAGACATCATTAGAAATCAAAAAACTACTTGCAGGAATATACGAATTATTCCAGAGGATAATATCAGCACAACAGAACAAAATAGCCCCCAAAAAATAATGATCAGCAAGAATTTTTTTGACAAAACCACCTTTCCCAATGCTTATAACCCGAGAGAACGATTAACCTGAAGGCATTTAAGATAAAATTTCCATCCTGAAAGAGATAACATAAGGTAAAGACACACCAGAAATTCCCCAACCAACATTTAATAGTCTCCCAACAGAAAAAGGGCAAGGAAAAGCCAGAGACAGCTCCCCTGTCCAGAAACACAGAGCAAAACAAAACAGACTCCAAAAGAAACACCTAAACCAAAAGAAAAATAGCAGAAGTAACAGCAGGATAACACCCAGCTAATCGAAAATAAGAAAGAAACAGCCCAGAACCGAAAGACCCAAACAACAAAAACACACCCATCAAGTTCCCCTAGTGTAAGGAAGCCCCAGATTATCACGCCTAACCAAACCTAGCAACTAATCAGGCAGCTTATCAATCTCAAAAATAATATCATTACTAGAGGGGAGCAGCCAAATTTTGCTAACCACTCAGCACATGCATTGCCTTCTCTAAAGATATGATTTAAAGTGCAGTTAAGTTTAGACATAGCCATATGAATCTGTTTAATGAGATAGAAATACTGCGGATTTATAGAATTTTCCTTCTTAATCAATTGAGTAACCAGCAAAGCATCCACCTCAACTTGAACATTATAAAAACCCTTAGTAAGACACAACTCCAAACCCTTAGCAAGACCCAAGAGCTCAGCAAAAATGGCTTTACACGGATATAAAGGGTCCGTAAAAGCCAAAATTACCTCACCCGACCAATCACGCAGAATACCCCCCATCCCAGCAGAAAACTGATCCACAGATCCATCTGTATTAAGCTTAAAGAAAAACTGGGTAGGTTTTAACCAGCTGACAAATCGCTCCCTACTCCCCACCTGAGCACCATTTAAATCAATACCAATAGTCGCAACATAACTAACATATTTTTTGAAATCTTTCTCCTTAATAAGATTAGAAGAGAAACATTGAGAGACTTTATTATTAACATTAGAAATAATGACATTAGCATTAATCTTAATACCCCTATGCTTAGCCTCATTTCTAGCCTTCCAGATGAACCACAAAATGAAGATAGGCAGAATGTTAAAAATATGACCCTTAGCAGGAATCATCCAATTAGAAAGCATAGCATAAATGTTCTCATTACTCGTGACAGTGTAAGCTTTGTTAACAGAGTTAGAAAAAAACCTCCAAATAGTCTTGGCCGTATGGCTACTAATAAACACATGCTCAATACTTTCAATATTAAAACAACACTGACATTTAGAGGGAAAGAGAAAAACCTTTGTTCCAGAGACGATTATCCATATGTAAAAACCCTTTAATGCATCTCCAAGCAAGAATAGAATAAGAAACCGGGATGCAATTATTCCATAAAGCCTTAAAAACCATAGACTCAACTTGCTTATCTCTAAATTTATCCCACACTAAATTAAGCTTAAAAAGACCAAAAGACCATTAGAGGAAATATTAAAAAGGATACAATCTTTATCATTCAACTGAAGCGGGAGACATAGGATTTGATTAAGCACCTCATTAGGAATAATATTACCAAGCTCCATCATATTCCAATTACCATTCACCAACAAACTAGACACTTTAGTGTTTATAAGAGTATGAGTATTAAGCATGCTATCAATAGACCCATTTCCCAACCAATTATCCTGCCAGAAAGAAATATCACCATTTCCCAAACCCCATTGAACAAATTGCTCGGCTTCCCAACTTATCTTACATAATCTTTTCCAAACCAACGAATCAGCCTTCTTGAAATTACAATATAAAGGTTGAACATCCTTACAATATTTAAAATGCATAAATTTAGCCCAAAGACTGTTATTAGTCCTAAAAGCAAATCATAACTTATGAGAGAAAGCATGCACCATATCCAAAATACTCTTGCAACCCAAACCACCTTCATTAACCGGCCCACACACTTTATTCCACGAAGCCCAGTAAATACAAGAATGCTCGTTATTGGCTCCCCAGAAAATTTTGTTAATAAGACGTTCCAATCTCAAACAAGTAGCAGGAGAAGGATGAAGCGTATGAAAAATAAAATTAGGAATCAAATTTAACACATGCTTGATCAACATTAATCTACCCCCAAAAGATAAAAATTTAGTGGTCAAATTGGAAATTTTACTTTGGAAAACATTGAACATATCTTCAAAAATAGAAGCTTTTTTCCTACCCTTAAAAATAGGCGTACCCAAGTATTTGATAGGAAAATAGACACAATTAAAATTGCACAATCTGATAATCTCATTAATTTTGGCAAGGTTAACCGAATTAGAAATAATGAAATTACTCTTATGCCTATTAATGTTGAGACCACTGGCCTTATGAAAACCTTCCAGAAACTTAACCAGAATTTTAATATTGTTAATACAAGCATTTGAAAAAATGATAAAATCATCAGCAAAACAAAGGTGTGAGATAGGAATACCCCCCAAAGTATGATACTACAAAGACGGGTGTCTCATGAATAATTCCTCTAGGCTTCTGGACAGATAATCAACAGCAATAATGAACAAAGCAGGTGAAAGAGGATCACCTTGTCTCAAACCTTGAGAAGACTTAAAAAAACCGTGATTAGCACCATTAATAATGACAGAAAAATAACAATTATCAATGCTGTTTTTCACCAAAAGAATAAAAAACTCACTAAAGCCAAATAAAGCAAGGACTTTGTATCAAAAATCTCAATTTAAATTATCATAAGCTTTTGTGATATCTAACTTGAAGATAATATTACCACCTTTGGATTTGATATTAATATCATGAGCAATCTCTTGGGTAAGAAGAATGTTGTAAAAAATGCTTCTACCTTTAACAAAACCCGTTTGATTTTGAGAAATAATTCTATGAAGAAAATTAGCCAATCTGGAAGAAATAATTTTAGAAACTAATTTGTTAAAGAAGGAATACAAGCTTATAGGTCTAAAATCATTCCAATCATTAGTAAGCTCTTTCTTGGGAATTAAAACAATATTAGTAGAAAAAAAGAATTTAACATAAGGTTTCCCAGAAAAAAATTCATTGACAGCTTCAATAATATCTATCTTGGTAATATGCCAAGTTTTAACAAAAAAATTAGTAGTAAAACCATCAGGACCCGCCACAGAGTCCATATTCATCGTTTGAATGACATTCCAAATCTCCTCCTCCAAAGGAGGTTTAGTCAGCATAAAATTATCATTTTCAGAAATACAATTTGGGACAATGTAAGGGTTATCAATGACTTGGGAAGTAAACTTACTATTAAAAATGCTTCTAAAATGATCCACACCCGAGTTGATAATGGAGATCTCATCCTAAAAAATCCTCCCATCTTTATCCAAAATTTTAAAAATATAATTCTTAATTTTTTTCTTATTGTACATAGCATGGAAAAACTTCGTATTCCTATCACCTACAACCAGAAACCTTTTTTTTTTTTTTTTTTGGTTAAAACCCGCGGAGGGGCCTACGTGTTACATCAGAAAATCGGTTACAAGGTCCTTAAAAGGACCAACCAGCTAACTAGTGCTCAGAAGAGCTACAATCCAAAAAAGAAAGAAAAAAACCTAATAGCCGGTCGGTCCTTATCCTATGATTACAAAATTGAAAGCAAAAATCAATCGGGCTGTGAGACGACAGCACCCAAAAAAGGAAGATCCAATGAGCAGCTTTTGGCACGAACTTCCTGCAAAAAATAGGAAGAAAATAGAAATTGACGAGAATGATAGGCAAAAAAAAGGAACCTGGCCACCTTTATAGCTATAACAACCGCAACTTTCAATTATCCTGCAGAAAAGACTCCAATAACAAACCTTAGGATCACTCTTAAACAAAACAGTGATAATAGATTCCGGATTTAGGAATGTAACAGGATCAAAGTTAGGATAAAACCAATTGCAAAGAATGGAAGAAAAAAAATCTCTCCCAAAACACAGCCAGATATTTCTATAATGCCATAATAAATCGGAGAGACTAAATAAGCGCCCAGGTCTGTCAGTATCCAAGTATTTTCCCTCCATGTTTTAATGTGAAAGCTTTACTGTTCTCCATGCAGTAAGGACATGCTAATTTCCCTGCTGTGCTCCAACCAGACAACATACCATAAGCTGGAAAATCACCGATAGTCCACAGCAAAGCAGCTCGAAGGAGAAAATTTTGTTTTATTGATATGTCATATGTGAGCACTCCTTCCCATAATAATTTGAGGTCATCAATTAATGGCTGCAAATAGATATCAATCTTTGCCTTCGGATTATGTGGTCCAGGTATAATCAGAGTTAAGAACATGAACGGAGTAGTCATACACATCTCTGGTGGCAGGTTGTATGGTGTTAATATAACTGGCCAACAAGAATACGGTGTAGCTGTTTGACTATAAGGAGTAAAACCATCAGTACATAATCCAAATCTTATGTTGCGGGGTTCAGCAGCAAATGAAGGATGCACTCGATCAAAATGTTTCCACGCTTCAGCATCTGATGGATGAGAAAGAACATCACTTTTTGCTATTTTCTCCTTATGCCATCTCATATGGCCTGCTGAACTCATTGATGCATAGAGCCGCTGAAGTCTTGGAATGATTGATAAATAAAACAAACGGGAATATGACACATCTTTCTTTGGACGACGTTGTTTTCCCGAGTTCTGCTTAAAACGAGGAGCATTGCAGATGTGACAAGTAACTTCTGCTGCATCATCCTTATAGTATAACATACATCCATTGATACAACAATCAATCTTTGTAGCAGTGAGACCCAGCTTGGATACTAATTTCTTTGTTCGGTACAAGTCTGAGGGAATTATATTGTCAGCCGGATTAGTTTCCTTCATAAGACCAATAACGTCATTAAAACACTCACGGGGAATATTATACTCAGTTTTAATACTTAACATCCTCACTGCAATGGATAATTCCGAATGCGTACTGCAACCTTCCCAAATTGGCTTTTGGGCTGAATGTAATAACTCAAAGAATTTTTGTGTCTCTGCATTTGGTGGCTCTTTCACATTAGACCTTAAATTATGACCTGCTACATCAAAAATAAGGTCTTCATAGGGTCTACTCATTTGATTTTCATGAAATGTTTCATAAGCTGTAGATGAACCAGCATGAGCATCTCTATGTGGCTCGTACTCGCCATGTGATGTCCAAATCCAATAGTTTGGAAGAAATCCCCTACGATATAAATCAAGCTTCACATCATCGGGCTTTAGGAATGCTAGATTTTTATGCTTCGAACACGGACATCTAAACATTTTATCAAGCTGAAAGGAAGGCAGTTGAGATGCAACTTGAATGAAAGTTTCAACTCCCTGTATAAATTCAACTGTCAATCCTTTTTGACCCGGCAACAATCTATTATACATCCAATATCTCTCTTCTTGGATAGTCATTTGCACGTTGAAGTAAACGTACCCTACATGTTGGAGGCATAAACAATCTGTTATACATCGAAATAGATTTTTATGCTTTAAAAGTCACCTCTAATAAACCAATGTTCCTTATAAGAATTCTCAAGGTCAACAAGCCATTGCCAAAGAGGCAATCTACCAAGTCTTGTGCAACTAAATAAACTATATACCAATATTATAAATATTAAAAATAGAGAAGTTGCAATGAATAATTTGATCAAAATCATCAATACTAGTTAAATTAATATCACTTTTACAAAAACCCAAATTTTACTGGAACAATTAGCGAAGGAAAAAATCAAACTTTAGGAAGAATCAACCATGGGCTCTAAAAGGACTAAAAAAGAAATATTAAGATTTCAGTATAAATTGTGGATACGCATACAAGTTTCACGATAACCAACACATGTAATATTCGCAACCATATAACTAATCATTAAGATCATTTTTTGAAAGAAGTGTTGTATCTTGTGATTCTAGAATCAGCAGAAGATCCAAGTAATTACTTTTTTTTTAGTTTTTCTTATAACTTTTTCAGAAATCATCTTTAGTAACATTAACTAAACTTATGTCCTTAAGTTTATCAACAAACTTGTGGTAATAATCCTCATTGGCAGAATTTATCTCGCCCTCCTCTCAATTGCGAGGAGAAGGACAAATACCTTATGATTCCTCACTAGATTGCTCAGTAAAACCTCCTTTCCTTTATTATCTCCAGCCATCTCAAGAGATTCAGCATAAGATAACACAAAAACTAGAATCTTAACATAAGGAACCATTTTAAAAAACATTTAAAGAAATATAAGTTTGATGAGGACCTTTGGCATTATTCACAGTATTACATTCAGGTCCTAGAATATGCAGAATAGTTGAATCAAGCCCAACATCAAGAGCAACTTGAATTAAAGAATTGGTAAGAACATAATTACCTTCGTTGGGATTCTTCATCTAAAATCACTCAAGCATAGTTAAAAGTTAAACCCAACTGTCTAGATTTGGAGCTTAATAACTCAAGCATTAATCCAAATTGATTTTGACAAACAATATAAGCATTAATCCAAGCAAACCTAAACCTATATATGCACCATAACTCTCTCCCACATTTTTAAAGTATAAAACATTAACTAACAAGATAATATCAACAAATAATCAAAGAAAAACCATTAAAATTAACCTTAAAAGAGAAATCGGTTTGTTTGGGGTCGGAAACGGTCGGCGGTCGGGGGTCGGAGTAAAGGGGTCGGCGGCGGTCGGACTGGGGACGGCGGCGGTCGGACAGGGGTCGGCGGGGGGTCGGAATGGGGTCGGAGGCCGGAGTTCCTTCGTCGGGGGCTGATCGGACGAGCGGAGGAGCGATATGAGCGAGCGGCCGAGAGAGAGAAGGAAACAGGGAAAATGAAATGAGCGGAGCGAGGGGGCTCGTATTAGGGCTTTTACCAGCGGTTTTCCGGCGGTTTAGACCGCCGGTAAAAAATCACTTATCACCGTCGATTAAGACAGCCGGAAAACCGCCGATTCACGTCTATATCCGGCGGTTTTCCGGCGGTTTAGACCGCCGGCAAAACTCACTTATCACCGGCGGTTTAGACCGCCGGATAAGCGCCGGTTAATGTTGAAATCCGGCGGTTTACCGGCGGTTTAGACACCGTCGGTATTACCGACGGTGTATCGTAGCTAAGCCGTCGATTAAGCCGTCGTTGGCGTCCGACGGCGTAACCGCCGGCGTAGCCGTCGGTAATACCGACGGCCTCTAAACCGCCGGTTCAAACCGCCGGTTTTCACTGTTTTTCCTGTAGTGACCGCCAACTGACGCCAAACATATGCGCGATCACAGACCGACACCAAACTTACATCTGGCCACCAACTAATGTTGGACGTCCACTTAAATGCCGACTATGATCTTTCCGACCTTCGTCGGGTCGTCCGCAAACTGCGGCCCTTCCGACCTCCGTTGCCTGACAATAGTCTTTCCGACTTTCTTCGTTAGACAACCGTCTTTATGACCTTCTTTTCCCATCGACTACGATCCTTCCGACCTCTATCGCCTGACCTCAATATTTCTGACCTACATTGCCTGCCGACTATGATCTTTGCAACCACCATCGCCCGAATACGTTCATTCCAACCTCCGTCGTCAACCGACTATAATCATGCCAACCAAATGAATATATCAATTCTGATTCTTCCAATTTCCACCATTTTATGCATCTTCTACGATGTATATTTACTACATGAAACCAAGGCCTTCCCCCAAGAAAGGGCCCATCAAATTCTAGTGGATTCATTCAAACTGGGCTAGACCCCGTGGTTTTTCCCCTTTTCAGAGTTTTGCATGTAAAAATATTGGTGTCTCTTATAAATGTTGCACCCTCTAGTATATCTTATTATGTGCTCGATCCTCGTACAAAACTAAGATGTTAAACTATATATTTTTCTATTGTCACGAGTATTCAAGGACGCAACAATTAGCAATCATGATATTAAGCGCAAATTAAGTTGCTGGAAATATTTAAAAATATTTATATATTAAGTGATTGTTTATTACTTCTCTTCTAATATGTCATTCTTTTTATCATTTTATTATAATAATTATTTCAATCAAATTCATTTTCTATTTTTTATAATAAATGAGTAGGCTCTTAAGCCGACTCAAATTTGTATAATTAAGCTTGAGCTCGAGCTTGAGCGTTTTTTTTTTTTTTTTTTTGAGAAATTAGGGGCAACACCCAAACACTGACACACAAATATACACGAGACTTGAACCAATAACCTTTTAACTTTGAGCCGAATTCCCAACTAATAAATCAAAAAGATATGCGTAGCTTGAACCTAATTAGTTAATCAAATTAAAGCTCAATTCAGAGATGACTCGAGCTGAGGTCGGCTCGGCTCTTTTAAGGGAACTTTTATTTGGTCCGGTCACCTGACGTAGCTTTACGTTCGGACGCCAGTAAAATAGTGCCACATGTTCTCACTATTTACCGCGCGGCCCGACAACCTTGACCCGGAACAGAGACGGGATTGTTATGTTCGTGTGTTGCTAGGTATTGCTCGGTATTTGCTTGGTATTGGTAGATTTTGCTCTGAAATAATGAGAAATACCATTCTGTGAAGATCAATACCGAGCAATACCAAGTTTTTCTCGGTATTGCTCGGTATTTCTCGGTATTGCTCGGTATTGGTCTTCATAGAGCGATATTTTTCATTATTGCCAAGCAATACCTAGCAATACCTAGCAATACCGAGCAGTACCTATAGCAATACGCGAACATATAAATCCCGGGTCAAGTCGTCGGGCCGCGCGGTATTGAGTAAGACCACGTGACGACATGTTATTGACGTCCGAACGTAGAGTTACGTCAGATTACCTGACCTAATAATTGTTCCTTTTAAGGCCCCTACAATTAACTAAAACGAGCACTAGTGGGTATTTGTTTGCTGCAAAATTGCCAGCATAACCTGCAAATCTCAATCTTCTAATGTATCTAATTGAAAATATTGAATATGTTCACGAGATGCTTGCTTGGTGTGACATAATCAGGTCTGTTCTGCAAAAGCTTTAATATTTGTGCCAGCCATAGTGCCATTTCAAAACTGTGACACGTGTCCTTATTGAATGCTGTTAAATCATTGAAGGAACACAAATGGTCAGATGGGATTCGAATCATATCTATAATTAGCAGATACTTTTACATAATAAAGTAATAAACTCTGATTATCCACGTTAATTTTAATGATTTTGATTAAGTTATCATGTAATTTGAAATTCATTCATATTGCCTGATAGATCCTCTTTAATCAGCCGATATTTTTACAAAATACAATTATTATTTCTGATTCTTCGGCTTAATTTGAATGATAATTAAAATTGAGCCCCCATTTTACACTTTGAGCCTTGGCTCAAATTTTTATCACCTTTCGTCCCTATTTGCTCTTCTCGTCTTTATTGATCATTCTAAGTCAATTTAAGCTCAATTTCACTGAGTCTTCCATAGATCTAAAGGTTAATCTTCTTCTCTATATTCTGATGATTTTAATTAATTTAAGATTTCATTAATTAATTAATTTTTTTTTTTTTTTTTGAATTTTAGTGCTTTAAATTTTCTAAAAGAAATTGGTAGTTTTGTATGTTAGTTAATATTCAATGCCAGGTTCTAACATGGGAGTTAGGCTGATTTTAATTAAAAATGTTTTAGGCTCCATGCCTATTTATTTGCTGCAGACTATCAATCCTATTTTTGAAATTGGATAAGATTATCAATAAGTTCTTTTGGTGTTCTTCAAGTGTTTCCAAAAAGTTCCACTAGTCATCATGGCATTTTTGTAGTTTCCCTTCTCATGAAGGGGATCTGGAATGTAAATATATTCTTGATATGGTCTAATCATCCTCTTTCAAACTTTGGTGAAAGTTTAGAAGTAACAAATCTCTGTGAGCTAATTTCATAAACCTAAAATATTGCAATCATCTGCATCCTATTAGATGCTTTTTCAAGAAGGGGCAATCTCCTATTTGGAATAGATTGTTCAAGATTAAATGGCTAGGGGAGAGGTCTATTATCTGGGGGTTGGTTAATGCGGCTTTCCTCTTCTTTTGGAAGGATGATTGGACTGGTTTTGACTCCCTTGATTCTTATGTTAACACTCCTACTTCTAATGTTAATGTTTCTAATTTTATATAAATGTAAGTGGTGCCCTAATAGTCTTGCTGAACAACTTCCTATCACCATTGTTAAAATGAATGATTTGTGATATTCTTTTTCATCCACTATAGGAAAAACTGTTATTTCCAGTGACATTTCTGATGGATAAATGTACGCCGAAAATATAGATGGAAAATCGACGATATTATCGACGGAAGCATTCTGACTGCTTTTCTGGCAAATATACCACAAATTTGTCAAAAAAAACCATATTTCATATCTTGTCACTGTTCACGATTGTCTTCACATTATTTTTCCCATTTATTTCATTCCTGCTCCCAACCGCCACTCCTCTTTACGTATCGTGGTTGCCACCTCGTCTGTCACCGTTCACCGACGTTCGTCGTCATTTGTTGATGTTCGCCTCTTCCTTCGCCTTGGTACCTCCATTCGTCGTCTCGTTCATCGTTGTTCTCCATAAGTTTTTCACCTTCTACCATTTCGATCTGAGCATTTTCTTATCATTGCTTAAAAATTGCTTCTAGTTGGATGGTTGAAGTGGAGGAATGATTCAGGCTTGTTTTATAATAGAATGTACTCCTTAAACTTAAGGGAAAAACCATAAGATGAGGTTGTGACCAATTTTTTCAAGGTTGTTTTTGTGATAGAATGGTTGCCATTAAAAGCGAAGCATACAATTAAGTTAAGTGTTACAGAGCTGAAGTTGATTAGGTAGATGAGTGGCTTTACTTTAGGGATAGAATGAGAAAAGATTAGACTAACTCTAATGATAGTTAAGATTAGAAAGAGTCAACTTAAATGGTTTTGTCATATAAAATATTGGCCTTCTGATGCTAATGGCTTGATTAATATATAGTTATGAGAGTATGTGTATAACAGTTGGCCAGTGTTAAGAGAGATAAATATAGACCTAAAAATGGCTTGATTAAATGAAATTAGAAGTGAAATTTTTATTAGATTTAAATGAGAATGTGACTCTTAACAGGACACAATGGAGAAAATTGATTCATGTTGTCGACCCCATATATTGGGATAAAGGCTTGATATTCTTATTATTGCTGTAATGATAGATGTCTATATGAAAGTTCCATGTCAATGCCATCTATTTCAAGAAAACATGCATACTCAAGGTCTATCCATTTTAAAAGAAAATAAGACTTGCAAATCAATCTGAATTCTATCAATGTAACTCTAGGTCTATCTATTTTCCTTCATAATCCTCTGACATTAGTTTTATCAATTTATATAATGTTATTATATATCCTTCATTGCACGTAGTCTTTTTTTAATCACTTTTTGTACAACAGATGTCACTCCAATATCTAATAAATTCATATAATGTATAGGATAAATTCTTCATATTATGAATATTAGAAATCAAAGAATTTATTAATGGAGTGAAATTTTTCATCCACACAGCTTGTTAATTACATTGCTTTATCTCGGATGGAATGTTTGATTGTTTATGTTCTAAATATAAAAATCAAGTGCACTTCACACTATATGAGGTAACTATTGATCTATATCACAGAATTCATGCCAGAATACTGATATTGGACTTCTCATGATGAGTATGAGCCATATTTTGATTCTTGATGCAACTTTTCTATAATTTCTAATATAGCTAAGGAACAAAATATTCAAACCCTCAAGGACTTTGTTTATGATGCAACTGAGACACAATTTGAATAATATACATAATATTCATCAAATAAGGAGGCATCAAACTTCAATGATTTATTTCATGTTGCTCAACAACCAATTCAGAAGGGATGCACTACTTAGACAAAGTTATCTATTAATATAAAAATATTAAGCATGAAAATATAATATAATGTTTCATGTGATATTTTAATCAATTCATTGGGTTTCTTAAGGAGACTAACCCAACAAATAATATAAATCCTACAAATTTATATCAGATTAAAATTTTAATTTTTAAACATAGTTTGACATATAAAAAAATATATTATTATGTTAATGGATTCATGTTATACTATAAACATGATATATCAGAGATAATATGGCATCATTATAATACACCAAGATTTAAATCAAAGTCTATGAAGAAAGGAAAGCGTAATGATGTAGCAGTCAGTATGATGTTTTATTTACCTATAATATTAGACTGTAATGTTTATATGCATCTATGAACTGCATATATGAGATGACATAACAAACACATCTCAGAAGTAGGTGTTCTGACACAATCATCAGAAGTAGAGGCCAGAAAGTGCTTTGATCGAACATATCCTACCTTTGCTACAAAATAAAAAATATTAAATTAGGTTTATACAGAAATGGTTTTAATCTATTTAACCAAATTCTGGGACTTCTTCTTCTTAGCCTTCCACTCAAAGCTAGCCAAGCATGCCTTTACCTACTCCTCAAACTAGTAGTCCCCAGTATTAATCTCCAGACCCTTGCTTTTCTTCAACGGACCCCATGCATGTACTCCCTTCTACCTTTACTACCCCTGCCACCTTCTCGTGGAGGCCCTCTAACTTATCCATATCCACTATATGTCCCACCATTCTACCACCCACCATCCCCTTAGCCCTCTATAGATGGACCTTCCACCCTAGTTACAACATATAAGATGTCAGATGGGTGCATGTTGATTGTAATTGAGGGTGACACGTACATACTGAGGACATTCTTAACATAATAAGATAATTTGAGAAATATTTTTTCACCTAACATATTTTGTGCATATTTTATCCATCGAAGATGACCAAAAATATAATACAAGACATCATACGAGCATGTTTTATGCACCTTATATTTCTTGGAAGAAAATCTCGAAAGAAGTGCTCAACTTATGGTTCAGGGAGTTTGAGATTTGTTATTAGAAAAAAATATTATGTTATATATTTTTTAATTTACTTAACAAAAATAATATATATTACATTTTTATATGTAGAAATATTTTTACTAGTTATCTGAGCATAATGATGAGATTAGAAATTTTTTTTTTGAAACACAAGTCGACTCGCATGCAAGATATATTTATAAACATTAAGAAGTCTGACGAGTGACCCCTTTGGATTGGTGAGAGTGTATGGTCTGAGCTAACTAGTGCTTGGGCCAGTCCAGATTATACTAGAAAGAAGGACCATAATAGACATAATATAGCTTCTGACATTAGGGGTATGGGTAATTTACTCCATACTGAGAGCTCAATTTCACATACTAAGCACACACACGATGTTTGGTTAGAATTTTAACAAATTTTAATAATTTATTTAGTTATGAATACTAATGTAAGCATATTGCAAAAAGAGTTACTAGGTAATGAAATCGTCTGTTGTTGAGTTGCACAGTCATACATACGTACAAGTAGTAGAAGGACTAGCAATGGGTTGATGAGTGAGCAAGGAGAGCTTATGTAGTATTTAAGTTTAATATTTTATGTGTCATGTGTAAATTGATTAATTTTGTATTAACTTTTATAGGAATAGTATATACGACTTCGAGAGAGTTAGGCTAGAGAAAGTGAGGGTTCCTTTAAGGGATCAACATATTATTCTGACTACTACACTTGGTTGCAAGCAACAGGTGGAATGCAAAAAGGGCAGGTTTATGCATTAGTCTCACAAGCCTATGCATATGAGGGGCAGAACTCTGGCGGCTCCAATTTCTCAGTAGACAACCAGGATACTTTGTTTAGCTAACATGTGGCTACTCTTACAACAGAGCTAGATCAAGTCCGAAAATCACAAGCAAACATGCAAATGCAGATGCAGATGAAGTAAAGTTAGATATTGGAGGAGTCGCAGAGAATGAGGGAGCAATTCAATGAAAAGGAACCAGCACTAACCAAGGTGAGGAATGAAGAAATATATTATGATTATAATTTGTATTTATTATTGAACATTTTATTACTATGTGTTTTTATATTTTATAGCTCATTTTTATTGTGTAATAAACTTGATGTTTATTTTCAAACTATTTGGTAATTACAGAATATATTTTTGTGATCAAATGTATTATTACATATAACATTAATGTTTATGTTCGAAGTTGAAATGTGAGTATGATATATGTATGTTTCACAGAATTGTTGTGTTGTAGAATATTTAAGAGGAAGGGCTATTTTTTATTTTAGGTACAAGTTTTTGACGGATTATCCATTGGTAACGACAATACGATTAATACTTACAATGTTTCCATCATAATATTTCTATCTGAACTTTCAACGACCACTCTGTTGGTGATACTCTTCAGTTATCTCGTCAAAAATAACCGACGGCTTGATCGCCAGTAATTCTGGCAACTCCCAAAAATTCACCGATTAATCCGTCAAAAATAGTTATGACATGTTTATTTCCATTGGAAAAGTATTTCCAATGCGTGTTTTATCACCGACACATTTTTTGTCAGAAATCCGCTGGAAAGTCAATATTTCCATAGGATAACGTTCATTTCCGATGAATTTTGGTCTCCCGAAATACCAGTTTTCATGTAGTGAACCTAATGATAAAGATTAGTCTGCCTTTAAATTTTTTAAGAATGATCATTTTAACTTCAAGGGGGCTAGGGATTCTTGTACAACTCAATGGCAAGGTAATGGAATTTTTAATAAAATCTGGGACTCTGTCACCCCCATGAATATTTCCTTATTTAATTGGAGGAGTCTTAAAGGAGTTATTTTTGTGGATTCTAGATTAATTGGAAAAGATATTTTCTTGGTTTCTAATGTCAATGTTGCTTTCATACTAAAACTTTGAACAATGCTTTTATGAATAGGCTTATTACCTCGAGAGTGTTGGCTATTTTGGGAATATTTTTCATGTGTGATTTAATAATAATTTGAATAACTGTTAATCTTTCTTATCTGATTTGTTTTATAATAGACTCAAAGGTCATATTGTCACTATTATTCCTATTATTGTATTTTGGCTTTTATGGTATTAAAGGAACAATTGCAAGTACAATGGTGTTTAAATGAGCTCTAATAGAATTATTAACAATCTCCAAAACAAAATTCTCAACTCTTCATGTGTATTTTACTAATAGAATTATTAGCTAAGATGCTTAATTGTATATACTTTAAATACTATAATTTAATGATTTTAATGGGTCTGAACCTAACCTGGTAAGTCATGTGTATTTTAAATTCTTGTATTGTTGTTTTATGTTATCTATGAATGTCTTTGATACTTAGAAATGTGTCATTTCTATTAAAGTGCCTATCCGAAGGATTTGTGCAAAAAATTTGAATTTTGAAAAATTCTCTTTTGAGTGCAATGGTGCTATATAAGCTCTCTTCCTTTCTCGTATTTAATTAGTGTGTAAGGACACTGATTAGTGTAGCATTGAGGAGCTAGTTTTGGTCTAGAGCACTACGGTGTTGCGGAGTCGTGCTCTCTTTTTTGTTTGGTGTTTGAAGGAAGCGTTGAAGTGTCGTGCTCTCTATTTGGTTAGGTGATTGAAGGGAGCACTGTAGTGATAGGTCTTGGAGTGTTGTGGCACTGAAATGAAATTTTTATAAATATCAAATTTCACTTAAAGTGATAGGTCTAAGTGTTGTGGAACTAAAATAAAATTTTTATAAATATCAAATTTCACTTAAATCTTTAAATGTCTTTTTCATTTCTTCAACTTGAGCTCTCCGGTAGAGAGAGAGAGTGAGTGAGAAGGAAGAATTCTAGAGAGAGAGAATCCATTTTGGAGAGCTTCGGACCATTTTTTGTCTATCGGGCAATTCAAAAACATTATTTGGGCCAAAGTAGTTTGCATTTTGTCTATCTCAATTTTTAATAATTCAAAATTTTTGAGATTTTTGTGACATCGTAGTTTAAATTTTGATGCAAAAGTGGGAATATTTGATCGCTCGAAAAATATTAACAATGCAATTTTTTGATATGTTGTAGTTATTAATGTTAGCATTTAAAGAATATTAACAAAATTATTTTTGGAAATAAGATTTTAGATCTTAAGATTTTGTCTGTGCATGAGGATGCTAATATTATGTGGGAAAAAGTTGCTAGTGATATTAAGAATATTGCAAAAGATATCCTTGGAGTATCAAAGGGATAAGCTCATAATAGTAAAAGTAGTTGGTGGTGGAATCCAAATGTGCAAGAAAAGATTAAAAATAAGAAGCTTTGTTATAAAAATTGGTTTAATTTTAAGAATTCTGATAATTGGGAAATATATAAAGTGGCTCGTAAGGATGCTAAGAAAGCAATATGCGATGCAAAGACATTAGCTTTTAGTGATTTATATAATAGATTAGATACTAAAGAGGGAGAAAGATATATGTATAAGTTAGCCAAACAAAGAGATAGGAGTAGTAAGGATTTAGTTCAAGTGAAGTGTATTAAAGATGAAGATCAAAAAATACTTTTCTTAGAAGATGATATTCAACAAAGATGGATGAGATATTTTGCTAAACTTTTTAATGAAGATTGTGAAAATAAGATTGACTATAATGACCTTAGCACCCTAAATGAAAATAAAGATTTCTGTTTTTATCGGCGTATTAGTAAAACTGAAGTTAGAGAGGCTTTAAAGAAAATGAAGGGTGGAAAAGCTGTTGGACCTGATGATATTCCAATAGAGGTGTGGAAATGCTTAGGAGATGAAGGAATTTCATGGCTTACTAAACATTTTAATACTATTTTGAAGACTAAAAAGATGCCAGATGAGTGGAGAATGAGCGTGTTAATTCCTATTTTTAAAAATAAAGGTGATGCACAAGATTGTGCGAATTATAGAGGTATTAAGTTAATGTGTCATACTTTAAAACTTTGAGAGCGAGATATGGAGCATAGGTTGCGGCGTGATACTAATGTTTCTCAAAATCAATTTGGTTTCATGCCGGGTAGGTCGACTATGGAAGCCATACATTTATTAAGAGGTTTGATTGAGAAATATAGAGAAAATAAGGAGGATCTACATATGATATTTATTGATTTAGAAAAAGCATATGATAAAGTTCCAAGAGAAGTGCTATGGAGAGTTCTTGAAAAGAAAGGAGTCAATAATGCTTATATTCAAATCATTAAAGATATGTATGCAGGAGCTATTACTTGTGTTCAAACACAAGGTGGATTGACTAAGTATTTCCCTATTTCGGTTGGGTTACATCAAGGATCAGCCTTAAGCCCATATCTTTTTGCTTTAGTCATGGATGTTCTCACTAGACATTTGCAAGAGGATATACCTTGGTGTATGCTTTTTGCTGATGATATTCTTCTTGTTGATAAGACTAGAGAGGGAGTTGAAGGTAAACTTGAATTATGGAGGTCAACCTTAGAGTCTAAAGGTTTTCGCTTGAGTAGATCTAAAACGGAATATATGGAGTGTAATTTTAGTAGTAATAGACCTAGTGAGGGGATTGTGACTTTGGGCGATCAAGTCATTAATAAGAGTACACGTTTTAGATATCTTGGATCTATTGTTCAGAGTGATGGTGAAATAGATGGGGATATTATCAGCAGAATTCAAGTTGGATGGTTGAAGTGGAGGAATGCATCGGGCTTGTTATGTGATAGAAATGTACCCCTCAAACTTAAGGGAAATTCTATAAGATGGTAGTGAGGCCTGCAATGCTTTATGGTGCTGAATGTTGGCCATTAAAAGAGAAGCATAATACTAAGTTAAGTGTGGCAGAGATGAGGATGCTCAGGTGGATGAGTGGCTTTACCCTTAGAGATAGGATACGAAATGAGCATATACGTGAAAAGGTTGGAGTAGCTCCAGTAGAAGATAAGATTAGAGAGAGTCGCCTTAGATGGTTTGGTCACATTAAACAGCGGCCTTCCGGTGACCCGGTTAGGAGAGTAGAGGTATTAGATTTGACTTATGTTAAGAAAGGTAGGGGTAGACCTAAAAAGACTTGGTTAGAAAATATTAGGAATGACCTTTCTTTATTAGATTTAAACGAGAATTTGACTTTTAATAGGACACAATGGAGAAAAAGGATTCATGTAGCCGACCCAACGTAGTGGGATAAAGGCTTGATGTTGTTGTTGTTGTTGTTGTTGTTGTAGTTATTAATGTTAAGCACATTATAGTATTTTATTTAGAAATTTTTACAAGATAATTTTGAAATACATCATTTTGATAAATTGAAAAATTATTCTAATGCCCATAAATAAGATCATAGTACAATAAAGCCTAAAGATATAACTATAAGCAAAGCATGGTAATTTGATAAATATTTAAAAAATATGATATTTTCTTAATGGTTTTTTCCTCCTAAATGTTTATCTGCCATTTGTTAGATCTTATGTGGCATTTTGTGGTCATTATGATGCTGGTTCCTATATCTAAAATTATAATTATTTATGTGCTTCTATAGTTATATATATGAAATGTGTAAATTGACGGAGTTCAGAGAATCAATTGTAGATTTTATTGTGCCGTGCACATGAAGTTATAAGGGCTTAAAATTTTGTTTAGGGGAAATGTTAATTACAAGTTCTAAAAGATCAAATCCTCTCTAAAGCATAAAACATTACATCCAAATTAAAATAACCTGATGCATGAGCCAATAATCCTATCTAACTTACAGGAAAGAGAAGGAAAAACAACAATGAGACAAGAAGCTAACCCTAAAAAAAGTGCCCCGATGATATCTTCAATGAATTACATAATATATCTCATATTATGAGCCTACTTGTTAATACAAAATTTGATTACAAGCCCTTAAAGATATTAGATGCCACCAATGCTCAAAGGGATACAATTTATATATATATATATATATATATATATATATAAGGAGCTAAAGATTCGTATTGATACAATATAAGAAAAAAAATTAAAGGGGAGGTAGGAAACCACCAGGCAAAAGCAAGCCCTATCGCGATCAGCATAAAGCCCAATCAGGCACCAGCATACGGACCTGCAAAAATAAGAAAGCTACAAAAATCTAAGACCACTTATAAGTCCCTCGATACATGAAAGCAAAGAAAACTTGTAGCTAATCTAGAGCCAACAAACGGAGAGTCCCACACAATCAAAACTCGGGAAAAATTATTAGAATGAGAGAAAACTGCTATAAATATAGCCAGAAAGGGATCCTCCCCAAAAGCCACAGAGAACCAAGCACATCCAGCCCACTAAACAACAATACAAAAAATAAGAAAAGAAAGGAGAGCAAGCCCAAACAAACTAACCAAATAAAGAGCAACAGTAGCAAGCTGTATGAAACCACCAACATACAAAGAATAATAAGCCAATGAAAAATGTTTGCATATGTAATGTGTATGCACAGTTGTCTTAATTGGACTGAATGCTCGAAAAAAAAAAAAACAATGAAAAAATTAATGGAAGGAAGATTACAACTTATTGGTTTGGTTAACAAGAACCCTTAAAAAAACAAGAACTTCACTTTCATGATTATTGACATATTTCTATTTAAGATATTATATCTAACAAGAAAAGATGTTTTATTTACCCGTCATCTGCTACTCCACTCGGAGTTGAGTGTTATTTTTTTGGAGACATTAGACTAAGGAAGACAAATTCACATACACATCACTTATATAAGACTCAATCTAAAATTTTTTAATTGATAATTAAAACTCTCAATCAACAGATCAAAATATGTTGCACGGACTACAGGCATAGCTAGGAAATTGGTGGCGGAGTATATATATATATAAGAGGACGAATAGTGCTATAGTGAAGTATACCAAAGAAAGATGAGTTTTTGTGCACCTCACCTACTGGAATTATTGACATAAAGAGAAGAAGTACTGTTTGTCAACTAGCCTGCATGGGAGAAAAGTCAGGCGACAAACCCACCGTAGAAGAGGATTGTGCAAAGAGACCTTTGCCCAATTTTAAACAGAGAAATATATTCATAATTAAATATAATATTTTTTAAAATAAAATTGAAATATTTTAAAACACTTAAAAATTTTTATTAGCAATTGAAGCTTAGGTTTTGTTTGAGACAGTTTTTTGTTGCTTTCTAAAACAAAATTTTAACACAATTTTTTTGAATTAGAAAATTTTATACTAAAAAGTCATTTTAAGAAGTAGTACAAAAAATATTCCAAACGAAGCCTTCGGCTTTTTTAGTGATTTTTAAAACGGAGTTCTAATACAAAAATTCAAAATTTTGAACTAGAACTCCATTTTAAAAAGCAATAAAAAAGCCGTCCCAAACGAAGCCTTAATCTCTGGCTGGAAATTAAGCCTCACACATCAGTGTTATGGTTTAAATTAGCCTTCCTGCGAGTCATTAATAGCTCCAACAGAATTTCTATTAGCAAATTCTCATTGAATAGTTTCATAGAAAGGCTCCATCATTGTTCAAGTGGATCCCTTTAGCTGAGCCTGTTACTGACATTTTGGTCGCCCATTTTTACTTTCTTTAATATTTTAATTTAACTCTTAATTCCTAAAAATTGCACGTTAATTCTATTTGTATCAGAAACTATACACTTCCATGAAAATTTTGTGTTCTTCAATATATATTTTAAAATCTCTTCCTGATTAAAATGTATTCCTCATACAAATTTGTATAATCCAAGAAGAAAGAACAGGAATTAGCGTTATCGTTGCAAAACCTAAGAACATTTATCAGAAGAAGGATGTGATAAGTACAGAGAGAGGTAGCAGAAGGAAGCTGATGAAAGTTAAAATTCAATGCGAAAGTGCTGATCTGTTACTGTGTTACAACGGCAAAATTAAGCCTTTGGCTCAATGTTCTGAGCAGTAGAGGTGACCTCGAGCTCTACGTACTTCATGCATTAATAGTTGGCTTTTAAGGAGGAGACAAAAATTAGGAGATGAAAGCACAGAGCAGTCTCCTACAGGCTGCCAGCTTTGCCTATACTGAGATAGGTATCACAAGCGCACAGCACATAGAAATTGAAATATATTATTAGTCGCAAAGTAAATATGACGGAGTGATAAATAATTTTAACACCAATATTAATAATTGTGCATGTTTTCACATTTAGTAGGATTTTCTCAAGAAGTCGGAAACCTCTTCTTGGTATTTTTTTTTTTAAAATAGCTTTATTAGGAATCTTTAGTGTTGTTAAGATTAACAATTTTGAATTGTCCACTATCGTAAGTTGGCTTGCTAATGATAAGTATTACGACCTGGAATATTTGCGGTGGTAGAGAAATATAATATTTAATGTCTTAATTTTGTACGAAGATTCAGCACACAAATAGATAAAAGAGAGGATGTATCGTTCATAAGAGATACCAAAGTTTTTACATGAAAACCCTGAAAAGAGGGAAAACCCACAATTATTTGCAGTCGATTACAAATGAGGCCTTTCCTTAGGGGGAAGGCCTTGGATTGATGTAGCAAATATACATCATATTACATGGTGGGAATTAGAAGAATTAATATTGAATTAATGTTCGTTTAGTTGGTAGGACCATAGCCGACAAATGATGGATGTCAGAAAGACTATATTTGGGTGAAAATGGTCAAAAGGACCGTTGTTTGGCGAGGGAGGTTTGAAGGACCTAGTTGGCTGGAGAGAGTAGTCAGAAATATCATTATCTTGAGAGGGAGGTCGGAAGGATTTTAGTTAGCGTGAGACAGTGATAAGAAAGACCGTTTTCTGGAGATGGAGGTCGGAAGGACTGCAGTAGGCGACAGAGATCTGAAGGATCGTAGTTGGCAAGAAACAGGGGTCAGAATGACTGTTGTATGACGATGGAGGTTGGAAGGACCGTAGTAGGCAATGAAGGTCGGAAGGACTGTAATTGCCAGTCGACGGAGGTCGGAAGGACTGTAGTCGCATGCAGACGACAGAGGTCGGAAAGATCGTAGTCGTAAGACGATGGTCCAGCGAAAGTCCGGGCGTTATTCGGTGGTCTGGCTGAACTGCGACTTCTTTTAGTAGTCCGGTAGAAGTCCGACAGAACTCTGGCGTCAGTCAAGGGTTCGACATAACTTCGGGAGTTATTCGGTGATCTGGCACAACTCCGGCTTTTGCTGGTTTACCCTGCAGAACTGAGGCATTATGTGGTGGTCCGATGAAACTCGAAGTATTAAGCGATGGTCTGGTGGAACTCCGGGCATCATGCGATGGTACGGTGGAGGAACTCAGGGTGTCAGGTGGTGGTCCAGTGAAACTTCGGGCATCAGGCAGAACTCTGGGCGTTAGACTGTGGTTCGACAAAACTCCACCTTCAGGCAGTTGTCTGGCAGAATTCATGGCATCAGCCAGTGGTCCGATGGAACTCCGAAGTTAGGAGGTAGTCCGACGAAACTCCAGGCATCAGACAGTGGTCCGGCGGAACTCTAGGCAGTGGTCGAAGAGGCACGGAGGCAGAGGGATCTCCGATCTCTCTCTTACTTCTCTTTCTTTTGCCTAGGTCATCCCCTTTTTATGAGAAAGAGGGTTTTATCTATAAATTCTGTAGAGTGACATGACCCATAAATAAGAGGAAGATCAAGGATACTTTTGGAGTGGTTTGTATGGACGGTCGATCTTATTGATTCCCTTGATCATTTACCATTTGCTAGACATTTGAATGTCTTATTGATATCATAATTCAATGACTTTGGTTCGAACCTTCCAAGAGTGTTTCGGGTCCTTGATTTGTACCCATTTGAGTTCAGATTGAGTCGAATTCGGTGTCATCGGGTTTGTATTTTTGAGACGTCCAGTTTGACTATAGGTTTGCTAAAGTCGGGGTTTGGATGATCCCAATTTTAATTTCAGAAGTTTTCAACATGATTTTGCCTCAAGATTCATGCCCAATCAAGATAATTTTTTATGATATATAAATAATAATTATGCTCGAATTTTTGCCTATTTAATATCTGAATTCAAGGTTGCTTGATGAAACTTCTAAATTAACTACACTTTCTCGATGTTAAAGATTAACCACCAATTTCTCTATTTTAAATCTTCATATTTAGGCTTAGGCTTTTGTACATTTATGATAACGCTTTATTCACTATCAAAAAATAGGATTTTTCGAAGAAGTTCTTATTAGCAGTTTTAAAACCGCTTCCAAGACATATTTTAGCATTGTTTTTAATTGCTAAAAATTGCACCGGTTTTAACCGGTGCAATTAGAGAAGTGTTTGTTAAACCTCTTAATGTGGGCATGGCTATGAGTTTAACATCCTGTCTTTTTTGTGCATATACACTCATGGATATATATATATATATATATGGTGTTTCTAAGAAAATAAGATGATAGTTTTTATAATAAGGTTTTTGGAGAATGGGTGTAATTAGAAAGTTGCAAATTTGAAATATGCCTCAATATTTTTCCATTGGCATAAATTTGATCGTATTAAACAACTCCCTAATTGTTAAAATACGGCCTTTAATTTAACAAAAAGTCAAGAAAATGTGCTTTCCTAGAAAATGAATGGAAGAAAAAGGAACTAATTATTGAACATTTGGAATGCTTGATATTTTAAAGCTAGTTTTGGGGGATATAGATAACTCTAAGGGTGACATCAACTACCAAAAAGCTATTAATTCGTATGATAATATATTGATAAAAATCTAATGTACCTCTAAAGAAAAATGCAGCCCATCCCCTCCTCCAAACATTTCTCTTAGGGAAATTCCCCTTTCTCTCATAAAAATTAAACGATAAATATATATTAATCATATCCTTTGAAAAGTTATAATTATGAGTGTGTTGTTGAATATGGTTATCAAATTAGACATGGTAAAAGCTTATATAGGATTATGTTCATATGGCCTTATGATATTTCTTAGAAGTTTGGATTTCACCAATTTATTGAGATAATTAAGGCCTTGATTTCTAATCTTTAGTTTTCCAGCTTCATTAATAATTCTTCACATGATTTCTTTAAATCTTGTTATGGGCAGCAATAGGGAGATTCCATATTTTCTCTACTCCTTTTCATTATGATTAAGCATCTTTCTAAGGATTTAAATAGAATATATTGGAGAAACCCAATCATCATATTCCCTTTTGGTTGTATAATATTAGTTTTCCATTTATTTTTTGAAAATGATATCATTATATTTATCAATACTATACGCTCATCTTAATATATAGTATAATAAAATTCTTTAAAAAGTATAAACTTCTTTTTTGGAAAATATACCTCGAGAGAGCCCAATGTGAAAAATTTTCAAAGGATTAATAGAATTAAAAAGAAATTTATAGAAGAAGAAAAAAAAAATCAATGTAAGAACTCCTCAATGTCCTACCACAAGAACTAAGCTCATCTCTACCTATGAAAAGACCTTTGATATTTAACTTGAATTTCGCTATAGGAAGAATAAGAAAATAAGCAATCATAACATTCTTATTAGTCATAATATGCATATTCAGATGATTAACAAGGATATTTGCACCATTAAACTGAGTAGAAATAATCAAATTACAAGCTATCGATCTACTAATAAACTTAATTATGCATTGCTAGAGTTGAACAAGATATGCTAATATAATGGACTATTATTTGATCTGCCATGATTCTTGATATTCCGCAATAGCCAGCAAACTATCAAAAATAAATTCTTAGAAATATGAGACAATGACATTACCATTGTGAGTGTCAAAGCTATTATTAAAATATGAAGCAAAATGAATTCAAACATCAATAACAAATTGGTCAGATCAAATCCTTGTTCATTTCAAAAAGTAATCATATAATTATCATATTTGCTCGGTCTAATAAGATTCCAAGTATTTAAAAAAGAAAAAGATGACTCCTCTCCTTTATTCTAGAACATGGAGAGTAGTCACATATAGTATAAAAAATGATAGAGCTGACCATCTCTAAGGGAACAAGCTCCACCAAGAGTGGTTTAGTCTAGGCCTCATCTTTAAAAATAATGGTTAGCCTTAAGGCTTAAGCTTGGGCAATTGAACCAAATATAGTTTAAAAAGTTCTTAAAATTTTCACCTTCATTTCTAATAGCATAGAGTTTATTCCAAATGTGAGAATTCATAATTATTTTATTTGAAACAAGGATGTTTAGAATAATAGTTATTGAAGCTGGAATATTCAAGGCGGTGTAGTACAAAAAACTTCACGTCTTAGAATAGTCGCTACTATAGCTTGCACTTCGTTTTGTCTTCCCAATCAGGGGCGGAGCCAGCTTCAATTTTGAGGGGGGGGGGGGAGGCAAATAGAGCACAAAAATAATATTATATTTTTGTGCTGCGATAACACAATTTTTTCATAGTATATTGCCTAGCTAGTGGCATGTATTCATAATCTTGTTATGAAATTAGATGATAAAGGTCTTTGCAGATTTGATCTTGTTAGTGATAACGCTTCAGTGTTCGTTTGTTCACTGAGACCATCCCCATTGCTATAGAAAATTTAGCGTTTTTCATAATAAAATATTTCAATCATTAATACAATGGCTTTATTCTGATTGGATTTTCCTTATTATTAAATTGAAGCTGGCTACAGCTTTTTCAAATCTCATCTTCTTTTTAATCTCAATAAATAGAGTTCATCTTATACGTTTCTGTGTTATGGTATCCTTCCACTATATCGTCCTCTTTCAGGTTCTCAATATTATCATTCCTAAACCCTAAAAACATCACTGTCTTAAAGGTTTTCCTCTAAATCTAAGTCTATTTGTTCTATTGAATTGAACGTCTTTGGACATTTGCTAGCTAGCTATTAACAGTTTTTATGCTTTTTGTTCTCACCTTCAGCCATTTCCAATTTCTTTCAAGCTTCTGGTAACTGATTTATGTAGGCAGATAGAAGCAGCATCTGTTCATTGCATTTGAGTAGCTGCAACAATAAAAATATATTAATATAAATTAGAATAATATAGACGTGCTATGTTGCTTTCAGTTTGCTGGCATACTGTAAAGGCTTTAGCAGACATCAAAGTCTTTTGCCAGCTATGAATTTGCCGACGTACAGTTCTGCCATGCATATGCAGCCACTTTATTATGCAACATGGCAGTAAGATCAGTTGCCTTTACTGCTTCGGAGCTTTTAGGCTTGTTGCTCGATCAGGAAGTGCTTATAGAATAATAATAATAATATCAAAGAATTATAAGCTGGCCGGGTACTGACCAACTTCTGATCCACTGGCAACTGTTCGAATCTGCAGATGTTAAACAATAAAAAAAATCGATCCTTTGTGGATTAAAATATTCATTACTCATTAATAAATTCGAGCTATTAAGAGCCGTCCTGCAGCTTATTATTTGTGAATGTTGATGGATGCACTATCAAAAAATTGATCTTTTCGTAACAGTTTATAGCAATGGTTTTAAAATCATCGTTGTATATAGATATAAATAGCGGTTTTAACCGCTGCTAAATTTACGGTCAGTTTCCACAATATTTTGTAATAGCGGTTTGCAAACTATCGATCTCCTCATTTCGTTCCTCCTAGCCTACTCATTCTACTTCTTGATCATGATTTCATCTTCGTAGATCTCCATTTGACGCTGAATCCTACCTTCATGATGCCAAATCCACCCATCCGAATCCTAGCGTCCTGCTGCCGAATCCACCCTTCTCGACACGGTTCCCCACAGAAAGTTCTAGCATCGCCTTTGTCAATAGCATGCTCGCCGAAGCAAAGCCTATCAAGATTGGCATGTCCGCCACCACCCTCCGACGGCCTCAATTAGGAAGCCTAATTCTTCTTTTTCTTCTCTAGTGATAACTTCAACTAAAGTTAATTTTTTCCTAGATTTACTTCTAATTTTGTTTCTGTTATAGCTTATGGACGGATCTTATAGCAATGGTCATGATGATGGGTTATTTCAGATTTTGAGAAGGAAAAAGAGGCGGAGGGGGATGAAAGTGAGTTGGAGAAGCCAACGCCGCCGGTAGAGGTGGTTCCGATTTCTTGTAAGTTTTGTTTCTAGGGTTTAGTAGGTTTAGTAGGCTTAATGGGGGACCATATTTCTTTTGTTGAGATTGATCAATCTGTTGGCTTTTTCATTTGGTTGCAGAAAAGAAGTTGGAATTAGTTCAAACATCAAAGAAGTAAGACAAACCCGCTTAAATTGCAGAGAAAGCTTTGTTTTTTTTTTTTTTTTTTCCTATAATTTTATTTAGTTTGCATTCAGCGTTTTAGTTAATCCAGTAAAGTTGAGCCGCTATAGAATTTACTACCTTCTTTCTATATCTTATTGGCTTCTTGAATAATTAGAATATTATTATAAACAATATTTTAAAAGCTTTTGGTATTACGAAAATTAATCTCTTTTGTTTATTTTCGATGCAGGGGTTACGTTGGAATTCATAGCTCCAGATTTAGAGACATTTTGCTAAAGCCAGAACTACTGCATGCTATAGTTGATTTTTGATTTGAGCACCCTTCAGAAGGCATAATGCATTTTATTGTCAACTAATTTAAGATGCCATAATTTCTATATTTACATTTTCATTTTTCCTTTGAAAAAAAAAGGTTTTATTGATGATAAATTATTTATTATAGGCATTCGTATACCATGTTGATGGTTATCAGTTAATCGATTGGGTACATATATACTATTTTTTATAATTACTAATAGTATGCATATGTACTAAGCGCACATGATTTTGTGTAAGCAAAAAAGAGTTCATCCAATATGTTCATAATCCATTAGTTAAAAGATCCTAAGGATTTCTATTGTTTGTTACTTTGTTCTGATCTTGATTGCAGGTGTGTACCTCCATTAGATGTTGTCATTAATGATATCTTCAACTCAGCAAACTGCACTCCAAGTATTTGTGCAAAAGCCCCTTCAAAAGCTGGTAAGGTTTAGGCTTCGTTTGGGACGGCTTTTTTATTGCTTTATAAAACGGAGTTTTAGTTAAAAAATAAAAAAAATTGTACTAAAACTCTGTTTTAGAAAGTAATTAAAAAAGCCAACCCAAACGAAGCCTTAATCTGGTTGTTTGGTGTTATTGTAGTTGATGCTTCATTGGATTTCCAATGCGGTTGATAATGAACATTCTTCTTTATGGATCGGGAGATATGGCTTGGAAGGTCGGTTCAAATTTCTTTTTTCTCTTTGTGTTGATAGGTTTGGAGATATTGTTGATAACAAAGCGGGTGAGGTTTGACAATGCTTTCTACGTTGAACTTGTGAGTTAAGTTGTAATGTTATTGTTCATTTGTTATAAGAGCAAGGAATGAATTGTTGATGAAATTATGAAGGTCAAAATTCAGTATGAGTGGAGGCCGACACCTTGCGCATCTTGTGAATCTCTATTTCACTCTTCTACTATGTGCCCATCCAACTCTTCCTATCAAAATGGGGAAAACATAAAGAAAGCGGTTAACTTCAGAGGGAGGAGCACTTCACGTGCACCGCCTACCAACAGGGATAACAGTTCCCATCCACCTGGGCGAACCAGAATCTTACCTCCGCAGCAAAATAAAAAAATACTACCTAGTCGATCCAAAGAAATCAGCTGTGAAAATCCGCACGCTGACATTCCATCCTCCTCCACCCCTTCAGAATCTTCACTTCCTCACATTACAGCTGACCAAACCTCCGCATCTAAACCCCAACCTCCACAAACTGTCATCATACCCAATCTAAACTCGCCCACTGATGACTATGTTATCAGCTCTATAAACCCCCTTATGTCTCTCAAAAGCAGGCAACCGATGTTGTTTCCCCCAACAAATTTGACGCCCTTATGGGCATTCAAACAGATGTGTCTATCACGGATTCGAACCCTGCTTTGGATAAGTTTTTGAATAAGGAAAGTGATGTTTTCATCCATCCAAAACAAAAATTAGCCAATATACCTCAGCCCCCAACTTCCTCAGCAACCAAAAACACTAGAGGCAAGCACAAAAAGCCTCAACCAACTACCTCAAAATCGCAATGATCCTTCCCCACATAGCCTCTTGGAACATAAGGAGATTCAATAACCTAGCAGAGTCACTATCTGCAAGCAACTTATCCAAGCTCATAAGTTGGATTTAATATGTATTATGGAGAACCGGATTCATGGTAACTCTATGCTTGACCCTTGGTTTACTGAGGCTCACAAAATTTTTTACTTTGAAGAGAGCTGCAATAACTTTAACCTATCTGTTTCTGGAAGGATATGGATTAAATGGGCTAGAGACAAGATCTCTTTTGTTCCCACTTTTTTCTCCCCTCAGCTTGTTTGTGGATTTTTTACTTATCATCCGAATACTACTTTTCTTCTTATCGCAGTTTATGGGTCTAATTTGGCTGAGGACAGATTGTCCCTTTGGCAGCAACTTCATGCCAATGCACCTTCCCCTGACATCCCGTGGATTCTTATGGGAGATTACAATTGTTGTAGGTATCAGAATGAAAAGTCCGGTGGTTCTCCCCTCCAACATAGTAGGACCGGGGATTTTAACTCCTTCATCTTCGATAACCAACTCATTGACCTTTCTTCCTCAGTCTGTTTCACACCTGGTTCAATCAACAATCCGAGACTCCCATTCATAGTAAGCTGGATAGGGCTCTTGTTAATGCTGCTTGGATAGATAAGTATATCTCTCTTATTATTATGTGGATAAGCCTTTTTGCTCGGATCATAACCCGATCATTCTTAAAAATGGGACCTCTGAACCTACTTTCTGTCGTTTTATGTTTAAAAATTTCTGGATATCTAAAAATGAATACTGGGCCCTATTGCTTGATATTTTCCTACAGCCCTCTGTGGGCAATCCTCTGATGGATTTCTCTAATAAGTTAAGAAGGCTTAAGGATTCTATTAAAACTAAACCTTGGGCTTCTGCCAATGCCATCCAAGTTGCTCTCCATAGCCACCATGATAAGCAGATGGCTCTCCTTTCTTCTCTGGATGCTGACCCTTTGAATCCCACTCTTAATGCTATTCTGAAAAACACCAATGAGATTATTGCTGATCTTACTTCTTCGTGGGCTTCCTGGATGTCTCAACAAGCTAAAGCCAAATGGCTCCAACATGGAGAGGACGACCTTAAAATTCTTATATTCTAAAATTCGTATGAGGAAATCCTTTAATAGTGCTGCATTGAATATTATTATTTGCGACAACTCTGGAAATGGGAATGGTGCTAAGCAGAATGTCTTCTCTCACTTCCATAATTTGTTTAATCCTGATGTCTCTATGTTACAGGTTTCTACTCCCCTTCCGGCTGGCAAAACTATTCCTGCTGATGTTTTGTCGACTCTTACCTTGCCAATTTCTAATTATGAAATCAAGAATGCTGTTTTTTCTGGAGAATCCTCTTCCTCCTCTGGTCCTGACGGGTTTAACTTCCATTTTTACAAGACCGAGTGGCATATTCTTGGGCCCTCTTTATGTAAAGTTGTCCAATCCTTTTTCAACAAAGGATACATACCTCCTGGGGTTAAATCTATCGCTATTTTCTTGATTCCTAAATCTTCTCATGTGAATTCTATCTCTAATTTTAGGCCCATCTCCCTATGCAACACTTTATACAAGATTATCTCTAAAATCTTAGCTAACAGACTCAAGTGTGTTATGCCTTACATCATTGATATGGCTCAAGCTGGATTTATCCAACATAGGATCTCGACTGATAATGTCATTTTATCTTCTAAGCTCTTGAGGTTCTTTAAGAAATGCAAAAAAGAACCTTACTTTTGTGCTAAATTGGACATTAAAAAATCTTTTGATTCTCTATCTAGAGAATTCATGTTGCAAAGAATGGTGCTTAAGGGCATTCCCCCGGTATTCATCAATTGGGTTAAAACTTGCATCTCTAACGTCAATTTTTCTATTTGCATTGATGGGCAATTAGAAGGGTACATCCCCTCATCTGTTGGGCTTAGGAAAGGTTGCCCCTTGAGCCCTTACTTATTTTGCATAGCTATGGATTCTTTATCTAGCTTATTATATAATTTGAATGATGGCCTTGCTTTCCAACCCGTCAATATTAATGGCCTTAAAATCTCTCATCTTTTATATGCGGATGACGTTCTTATTTTTGGGAAGGCTAATGGGAGGAACTGTCAGATTCTTAAAGATATTCTCCAGAAGTTTGCCCTTTCTTCTGGTCTTGTGGTTAACCCTGCAAAGAGTTCTATTATTATGCAAGAGAACTCCCCTTATAATAAAGACATCTGTGACATCCTAGATATTCATAATATTTGCAGTTCATTCACCTACCTGGGGATCGACGGAAATCTTGTATTAGCGACGGATATTATCCGCCGATAATGATGGGTTTTCCCGTAGTGATCCCAGTCTCCATAAAAAGAACTCTGTTATCCCACTTCTCTCCTCTTCTGGACGTACGTCATATCTAACAAGCTATCTGGATGGAAAGCAAAGGCTTTATCTTTTGCTGGTAGACTGCAATTTTTGAAATTTACAATATGGAATACCATAGCGTACTAGATTCGTGAAGCTATAATACCCAAATCTTGTTGCAAACAGATTGCAAAAATTTTAGCTAAATTTTTGTTTTTTGGCAACATTAAGTCAAGAAAACTTCATATGGTGTCTTGGGCTAATACTTGCAAACCGAAAAATAAAGGTGGCCTTGGCATCCCTGCTTTTCATGCCATTCATTATGCTTATGAGTGCTCCCTTATATTGAGAATATATGAAAGGCAATCCCCCTTATTTGATTAGATTTTTACTAATTATTGCTCCCCTTGGAAGCCTTATGCTCCTTCATCCTCAGCTATGTGAAAAAGTATCTATCAAACGGCTTTAAAAGCTAAGAGTAATTTCATTTTTAAGGTCACTGGTAATAGCCCCATTAGCTTACTATGGGACCATTAGTATAAAGGATTATGCATCCAGGATATTCCTGAATTCAATTACTTCACTTCCCTTTGCCCGGATAATGCCAGGCTTGACTCTCTTGTTTCTAGGGATAACTGGAATATTCCTAGTATGAATACTGATAATTTCAAAAATGCGGTTTCCTCTATCCCCATTGCCTGTGTTGATAGAGTCAACTGTATTTCTTGGTGTACTGCGGGGAGGCAGAATTTTTCCTATTTCATTCAGGAATTTTATAAAATGGAGGAGGATGTCACATGGAGTAAGGCTGTATGGCACAAACACTCAGCTCTTAGATTCTCTATTTATCCTTGGCTATGCTTTGTGGGTGGATTAAAAACTTCTGATGCTCTACGGAAAAGAAATATTGATGTTCAACCTGAATGTGTTTTCTGTCATGGAAATGCGGAAAGTGTTTCACACCTTTATTTCGAATGCGACTATACTTTTAAAATTATTACTGCTTTGATTCCCACTATAAGCTCTTTTCTTTTGAGGCCAAACCTACTTCAGATTACATATTACCTTATGAATTTGGGTGATTCTTCTTCGGGCAACCTGGCTGTCCATTTCTTAACTCTGCGGACGGCTGTTTATACGATTTGGAGATAAAGAAATGAAAGGAAATTTATCCATCACACCAAAAGCAATACTACTATCCTGCTTCTGATTAAAAAGGCGGTTACTATTAAACTGAAAAGATATAGAAATTCATGAATGGGGTTTGGTTATCTGTTGCTCACTGTTTGCTGGAGCTTAACTTTGATTTATTTTACAGATTTTACTGTGGTTTTCATTCGAGAATTTAGATGGTTGATTTTGCTGTTTTATTGGGGGCGATGATGTGCAGTCTTCATCCTCCCCCCAGGACGGCAAATTATGCAACATTTCTATATTTGATGACATTTTTGGCAATCGGGGGTTGCATTCTCTATAGGGTGAAGACTGGGATTCCTGAGCCCGATTTGATATTCCTCTTAGCCAATCTCTGCTGGGGCTTCTTAGCCTGCTGGGTTCATCTTCACGATAAAAAAATTTTCGGTGGAGGGCGGTTCTGCAATGTGACGATGGTCGCTGTTTTTAAGCTTTAATTTGCATGTGTTTTTGGTACAATTGTGCTTAATTGTGCTCACTTCCTCCTTGCTTCCACAATTTTGATGGTTTTTCTTGATATTTCACACATGTAACTAGTTTTTTTCACATATTAATGGAATTGGGCTTGCCCGACTTTTCCCAAAAAAAAAAAATTGTTGATGAAAAGTTATAAGAGCTAGGAAGTTTTGATCCCACAACTAATGGGAGTTGACCATTAACTTCTTGCCATTTGCATGGATGTCCACCATGGAGGCCAAAATGATATGGTTTATCATATTCAAGATAAGCTTATTGTCTTTTAAACCAATTATTAATCACAAGTTATTATTACCCATATGCAAATGTGTTATAATAACTTGTGAGAGAGGAATATTTATGATAAAATATTAAAGTTTAATTTTATGTTATTATTATTTAAATTGTATTTTTAGTTATAATTTTAAAATTATAATTATATTTTAAAAAGCATGATTATCAATTGTAAGATCAAAAGATGTAATAATAACTTCTAAGAGAAGAATTGTGGCTAAATATTTATTTGTAGTCATAAATACTTTTATTAATGAGAATTAATCACCGTTGAAAAAGTGGAGAAAAAAATGTAACTAAATGATAATTTTCTCATGCATGTAAGAAAACAATGAGAATTTAGATAACTTTTTTATCACTAATAATGCCCATATTAAAAATAGTTTTAGATTAAACTATGTGCTATGAGAGATAAGTCTTTATATTTGATACATCACCAAAAATCGTCTTGATTGAACAAGTCGAATCTCAAGGCATATCAGAGTTGTAAAGTTCTAAAATTAAATTTGGGACCATCCAGACTCTAATTTTAGCAAACCTATAATCAAACTGGACTTTTCGAAGAGGCGAACCATCGACACCAAAATCGGTCCAATCCGAGCTCAAAATGGGTATGAATTAACAGTCTAAAGCGTATTTAGAAGGTTCAAAGCCTTAATTGTATGACAAAATGATATCAAAATATAGCATGCTTATAACAAAATCGAGCACCTCGGTGAGGCAAATCCAGCAAGCCAAAGATCGCTGAATTCTGACATCATTTGGCCATGTAAACACTTGAAACGCTCTATGATCAGGCGAATCAATACGGGCCATCCGATGGAGCACTCCTGCCCCTGATTTTCTTCATATTTACTGGGCATGCCACTCTCATAAATCTATAAATCGACCCCCATTTCTTACATGAAGGGAGGCTGGGGACTTAGATTTTTGGCTGGAGATTGGAGGGAGCGTTAAGGCTTCAAGAGCTCTAGTACCACCGTCGGTGAATCTTCATCGGCCGTCATCAGACTACTGCCTAGCCGCTGACCACCTCCAGACTTTCAATCAGCTGTTGACCACTGTTAGGCATCAACCATCCATCATCAGATCTCTGCCTAGCTGTCGATCGTCGCTTCGTTGCCGACCTCCTCCACCTTTCGACTACGATCCCTCGAACCATAGTCGCCCGCCAACTATGGTCCCTCCAACCTCCGTAGCCATCTAACTACGATCCCTTCGACCAATGTTGCCTGACGACCCTGTGACATACAATACCTATCAACTAAAATCTCTTGGACCACTATCGCCTACCGACTGTGGTCATTATGACAACCATCTCCTTCCAACTGCAGTTAGGGGTGTCATTATTTGACACAACCCGAAAACCTGACTCGAACCAACCCCAAAAATTTTGGTTTATGATCAACCCTAACCCGAAATGGATCAAGTTTGGGTTCAACAATTCGACTCATTTCAAAAATTGGGTCGGGTTCTGGTTGCCCCGTTGACCCGAAATTGTCACAAAATTGACCCGATTTTGACCCTAAAACCCATATTTGACCAGACAACCCGAGATTGACCCATTTTTGACCCGAAAAATGGATATTGACCCATTTTTGGACTAAAAAACTAGCATTTTTCATGGTCCTGGTTCATTGGGCTAGACGCGGACCCAAAGCGGGTCAGTTTTGGTCCAGAAAATTGACTCGTTTGTAAAAATGGGTCGGGTTTGGGTTGACCCGAATAGTGTCGGGTTAGTTTAGGGTTCGAACTCCATCACCTAACATCGCCCATTGAATAAGATACTTATTACCACCTTCCTTTGTCAACTACGGTCCCTCTGTCTACCGTCGCTTGCCGATTGTACTCCCTCCGACTAATATCGCTGACTACAATCCCTTCGACTATAGTCATCCTCTGAACTCCTTTGCCCGTCAACTATGATCCCTCCAACCAATGTCACCTCTCGATCCTATGACCTCAGGCGACTATGAACCCTTCGACCACCGTATGTCTCACATCTACTATGATCCTTCTGACCACCATTGCCGGAGAAATATCGTCCGTCCGACAACTGTCGCCTCGAAATACTATCCCTCTAATAATCGTAGCTCGTCGACTATATATGGTCTATCTGACCCATATCACCCATTGGCCCTTTGACCTCTTCCACCCGTCGACTACAATTCCTCAAACCACCACCACTGCCAGCCGACTATGATTAGTTTGACCACCGTTGCCCCCCAACTATGGTCACTCCGACCAACTTCGCTCTCTATCTATGGTGCCTTTGGCCACCATCGCCCTTCAATTACGATCCCTTCGATCTCCCGACACGCACTAGTGAAATCATTTTAACTGGGTTAGACCCCGCGATTTTTTTCCCCTTTTAAGGGTTTTTCATGTAAAAATCTTGATGTCTCTTAAAACTTTTGTACCCCGGCCCTCTATCTTTATCTGTATGTGTGCTAGATTTGGTTCAAAGCTAAGATATTAGGATCTTTATCTCTCTAATATATATGCCAATGTAGAGCCAAACATAACGAAATTTTATGTTTAACACATGAAAATTTATCGCTACAAATCACTTATTTTTTTTGCTTAATAATCAATTGGTGAAAAAGTTTTAGATATTTATACATGCCATTTGTTAGAAATTATCATTTTATTTGTGTTATTTCTTTTTAAAAAAAATCATTATAATGTAGTCATTCCAAAACGCAGCACCTTTATATTATGCATAGTACAGTCAATTTTGATGAATTAACAAAAAATCTCAACAGCCCAAATTTCAAACTCCATTTAAAAGTTCCTTTCAGTTCTATGGGTAAACAAGAAAACGAAACAAGCTATTTTAATTTAGCACTTTAGATGATATGAAAGATTCAATAATAATAATTGAAGAAAGTGTTCTCATGTTTTCTCTTCCTTTGTCTCCTTTTTCACTGCCGAATTCAAACATTTGGAGATTCAAGCAATAAACATCAATTTGTTAAGATTTGATAGAGACTTTTATAGTATATATAGTTTCCTCTTATCTTAAAATTTCTTTTGAGACAGTTTTCTTACTACTTTGATTTCAAACTGCAACTAAAAATTTAATTTGACCCCTATTTTTTCACTACTTTTAAAATTTTTAACGCAAGAAAGCTAATTTTTATAATAGCTTTACAATCACTTTTATAAAAAGTAACTATTGTTCCAAATGGGTAAAGTTATAATCTGGGCGGATACGGACGCTGTGCGGAGGCGAATCAGAATGCGTCACATCACCCTTTTGTTGTGTACCCACTATATATCGGGTGACGTGGCATGCACTGATTTGCCTCTAGATGGTCCGGTGTCCGCACAAAATAATTTCTCCTCAAATGGGCCCTAAATGACCCTCGCCCCAAAATTATGAAAATATTGACTGAAATTTAAAATTAACTTCAAAATTAGAAAATAAACGCAAATTTCTTAAATATAGTACAAAAATTTTCTAAAGCAGTTTCATAGTACAAAAATTTCTTAAATATAGTGAAAAAGTAATGACCAAATAGAAACTATGATTGTCATATGAAAAAAAAATAAAGAAATAATAAAGCTGTCCCAAATGAAACCTATATGACCCCTTTCCTAATATTCATTTTTCCCAAATATAGTAATCTAATCCACATTATTATTATATATATAAAACAATCTTTGACATTGCACCTCCATGTGGCCGTGTGTGATTGGTGCAACAAACTTGTGGCTCTTTTTAATTTTAGCTTTTTTTTTTTTTTAAGCTTAAAATAACAAGATTTTCTATGATTTTGCTTGTTTAAATCAAGGCCTCATCTTTTTAAAGCTAAATTTTGTCAATGCTTGCGCAATGTTTGGAATTTTATTCCTTAGGCGTTCAATGAGAGGTGCCGAAAATGTATGATAAATTAAGAAAATACATTTTCTAAATTTAAACCTCGACCAATTCTAATCTCGTTATAAATAAGAATGGGTCTTGGCTTTTTTTAATTACCGACATTTATAAATTGAGCAACGGCTTTACATGGTAGAACGAGGATGGCTAATGAGATGAAGAAGATGATAAGAATGATGGCTTCTGATGGGAAGGAGGTGGTGGTGGAAGAGGCGGTGGCGATGAAGTCTGAGATTATCCGTCACATGATTGAAGACAATTACACAGAAGATGTAATTCCAATACCCAATGTCACCGCCTCCGTCCTCTCTAATATCTTTGATTACTGCAAGAAGCACATGGATTTCTTGCCTGAATTCGAAGAGCTTGAGGACTTTGATAACAAATTCGTTGACATTGATACTGATGCCCTCTATGATCTTATCATGGTAAATAATTATCCAAGTTTAAGTATTTTCTTTTTTGTTATGTCCTTTGTTCCATTATCATATATTTTCGTTCTTTGTTTAATGTTATCATAGGCAGCAAATTATTTGGGCGTGAAAGACTTGATAGATTTGATTTGCAAGAAAGTCGCAAATATGATCCGAGGGAAAAGCCCAGAGGAAATTCGTCAGATATTTAAAATTGAAAATGATTTCACGCCCGAAGAAGAAGAAAAGATCCGGAAGGAACACGCATGGGCCTTCGAATGAACCGCTTTTGATGCTAACTTTTTTATTTTCTATTCAATCATAAGTTTATAGTCATTGTAATTTTTTCTATTCAATCAGTATTTTCTTATTTTAAGAAATTTCACTCTGTTTAATTTTAAATTGTTCAATTTGTCTTAAAATTCTTATTAAACATCAAAGCAATTGTAATTGTGGAGCATGTTTGGTTATTTTGTATGCCTTGATTAGAAGATCATTCAATGGTTCCATGTCGATTAGCAAAGGAAATTGAAGATGACAATTGAGTTGCAATGTTTTCAATAAAGCTCAATAGTCACCGTTTTTTTTTTTTAAACAAAACTAATATATTAAGATAAACAAAAAATGTTACAACAGCAATTGACCAAAAATAAAAAGAAAAAAGGCAAAATACAACCCAACAGAGGGCTCAGTAATCGGTCGAGGCTCCCAGCGTCCCCGAAGCCTCGCACGGACCATCCATTAAGATGAAAACAGCGCCCAAATCCAACTAACTCTAAGAACAACACCAAAGGTTGCCACCAGCTCGACGACAAGGACATGAGCCTCAGCCACATCATTGGCCCATAAACCAGCGCACCACCCAAGCGACCAAATGACTAGAAAGCCAAACCCGCAAAAATAAAGGGAAAAAATACAGTATACATAAAAATTATCTT
Source organism: Dendrobium huoshanense (assembly GCA_016618105.1). NCBI lineage: Eukaryota > Viridiplantae > Streptophyta > Magnoliopsida > Asparagales > Orchidaceae > Dendrobium > Dendrobium huoshanense. The sequence continues at coordinate 28,558,609 of CM028356.1, read as the reverse complement.
CTTCTCTGAACCCTTCCACGAAATCTCTCTTGAGAAGCAACCGAGCGAACAGGTCTATCACGAACCAGAGTAAAATCGTTTCCAGGGTCAAAACCACCGCAAAAGTCCGGAGAACCCAAACCACAATCCGAAAATTTGGATTCAGATTCACATTCCGAAGACCCATGCATCCAGTTTACATGGTTCCTAATATCAAATCCAGAATTAACCATAGTATACGTTTCGGCCAATTTAACCGGTACATCAACAAAAGTATGTGAGCACACCAAATTTTCATTAAAAGTATCCAACCGCACACCCTCAACATTAACGTCCACAGCCACAGTAGGATTACACGATGCCTCGCCACCCAACAAAGGAAAACCATCTCCAGTCATATCCACAACACCCAAAACAGGCGATTGAACAACCAACTCCTCATTCACAGCCACAACAGGGCAGCTATCCAAAACATCACTTATATTAACACTAACAGGATTAATTAAGGGACCTGAAACAACCCCAACCTCATTACCAGATAAAAGAGCATCCCCCAATTCATTTAAAAAAGACTAATTCGGGGACCCCATAGCAACAGGAGAGCAAATCGGAGATAAACCATCACAAACAGGTAAAACCACAAGATCAGAAGAAGCAACAACATTACCGACTACATTTAAGCCATCAACAACAGGAACAGTCTGAGCACCCGAACTACCCCCCCCCCCCCCCCCCCCCCCCCCCCAACGAACGAAGAAGAAGGGACAAGATTAGGGTGAAGAATTGTTCAACCGGCTTTAGAATGCCCCAAAGAAGAACAGTGCACGCAATAATCCGGAAAATCTTCAAAAACTACAGATTGAACATAACATGAATTTTCCGGCCCAACCCAAATTTTATCAGGAAATTTTTTGAACACATCATTTTCAACCAACACTCTCGCAACAGAAGGACGGGAACCAGTAGATGTAGCGTTATTAGTTTGTAATGGTTTTCCAAAAATCCTTCCCAGGCCATGAAGAATTCGTGAAGCATACAGATGAGGCCTAAGGTTTGGAAAAGAAATCCAGATGGGAATAATAGGGGGTTCGATTTCCACATCTCATATAGGAGATCACTTAATCAATTTCATGTAACAGTTGTTAACGAAATAAGATCTATGAGCAAAAACCCTACAATAATCCAATTCATTGAAAAGCTTAATCAAGACATTTCGCTGATTCAGAACAGTGACAGAAACATCCCCATTCAGTTTAAGATTAAAGAAAAAATTCCTAATGGCAACCAACGAGGGCCGACGACCAGGGAATTTTCCAACAAGGGCAAACTCAAACGGGGCAGCTAGGGATTTGATTTCCATCTCCGAAATTCACAAGGAAGGCATGCCTCTAAACGAAGAAACTTTAAGCTCAGGAAAAACCATAGAAACAGAGGAAGAACCAGAGAGCGCCTCTTTAAACGAGAGAGGTGAAGAGCCGGGTAAAAAACCAGGATCACGAAGACGAGAAGAAGCCATCAAAACAAAAACACAAAAGCAAAAGGAAGAAGAGACTTCCCTAGCGCACGAAGAACAGATGGAGCATGCCGAGCGGAGGCGGCCGCCAGGAGGATTTAGGGCGAAGCCCTAAATCCCACAGCACGAGGGAGATGAGAGAGAATTTGATATGTCCTCTTTGTGGAATATTTATGATTAAATATTAAAGTTTAATCTTATATTTATCACTCATAATGCACATATTAAAAATATTTTTTTTAGATTAAAATATATGCTATATGAAAGATAATTCTTTATGTTTGATACATCACGAAAAATCACATTGACTGAACATGTTGAATCTCAAGGCATATCAAAGTTGTAAAGTTCTAAAATTAAATTTGGGAACATCCAAACTCTAATTTCAGCAAACCTATAATCAAACGGAACTTATCAAAGAGGCGAACCAATGACACCAAACTCGGTACAATCTGAGCTCAAAATGGGTCCGAATTAACAGTCTAAAGCGTATTCAAAATGTTCAAAGTCTTATTTAGATGAAAAAATGATATTCAAATATGGCATGCTTATAATCAAATCGAACAACTCAACGATCCAAATCTAACAAGTTAAAGATCGTTGAATTCTGATATCATTTAGGCATGAAAACATTTGAAAAATGCTCTATGATCGAGGGAATCAATGTGGGCTATCTGATTGAGCACTCTGAAGCTGTCCTAGATTTTCTCCATATTTCCTGAGCATGTCACTCTTAGAAATCTATAAATAGACCCCCACTTCTTACATGAAGGGAGGCTGGGGAGTTAGATTTTTGGCTGGAGATTGGAGGGAGCTATTAGGCTTCAAGAGCTCTAGCACCATCGTCAGTGAACCTCCGTCGACCATCGTCGGACCACCGACTAGCCGCTGACCACCTCTAGACTTTCACCTGGCCGTCAACAACCCTTCTCTCTTTGATTATGATCCCTTCGACCTCCCGTCACCCACTAACTACGGTCCCTACAACCACCATTGCATGACTACAATCACGCTGACCAAACAATCATTTCAACACTTTTAATAGCAACGATCATGTAACGAGTTATATACAATGTGTATTTGCAACATTAAGTTAATACCCCCCCCCCAGACCATCGTTAGACATCGCCCAGCTGCCAATCGTTGCTTGGTTGCTGACATTCGCCACCTTCCGACTACGATCCCTTGGACCACAGTAGCCCGCCGACTACGGTCCCTCCAACCACAGTCGTCCACTGACTACGGCCCCTTCGACCAACGTCATCCATTGATCCTGCGGCATACGCCACCTATCGACTACAATCTCTTGGACCACCAAAGCCCATCGACTACAGTCAATCAAACCAACATCGCCCTCCAACTACAGTCCCTCCGACCAATGTTGCCTGCAACCTATGGTCCCTATGGCGACCGTATGTCGCCCCCCAACGAAGGTCCCTACGACCACTATTGCCCATCGGTTATGGTCCCTCTGACCAACGTCGTTGACTGACCCTACGGCCTCCATCACCTACCATCGCCCATTGAATATGATACTTTTCACCACCATCGTCCGCCAACTACGACCCCTCTGAGCACTGTCGCCCTCCGACTACACTCCCTCTGATTAATATCGCTAACTACGATTCTTTCGACCTCCATTGCCCGCCAACTATGATCCCTCTAACCAATGTCATGTCCTGACCTTATGACCTCAGCCGACTATGAACCCTCGAACCATCGTATGTCTCCTAGAAGCAATGGTCTTTCTGATCGTCGTCGACAGAGAGATAAGATTTGTCTGACAACTATCACCCACGGACTACGGTCCCAATAACCATCGTCGCCCGTCGAATCTGATCTGACCCACATCGCCCGCTAGCCCTATGTCATCTTCCACCTGTCAACTATAATTCCTTATACCACCATTGTATATTGAATATTTTCAGTCCAACCAACATCGCCCCCCAACTATGGTCACTTCGACCAACTTCTCTCTCTGTCTATGGTGTCTTTGGCCACCTTCTCTCTTTGACTACGATCCCTTCGACCTCCCGTCACCCACTAACTACAGTCCATACAACCACCGTCGCACGACTACAGTCACGCTGACCAAACAATCTTTTCAACACTTTTAATAACACGATCATGTAACGAGTGATAGACAACCACCGTCGCACGACTAGCCACTGACCATCTCTAGACTTTCACCTAGCCGTCGACGACTGTCAGACTTCCACCAGACCATCATCAGACACCGCCCAGCTGCCAATCGTTGCTTGGTTGCTGACATCCGCCACCTTCCAACTACGATCCCTTGGACCACAGTCGCCCGCCAACTAAGGTCCCTCTAACCACCGTCATCCACTAACTACGGTCCCTTCGACCAACGTCGTCTATTGATCCTGTGGCATTCGCCACCTATCGACTACAATCTCTTGGACCACCATCGCCCATCAACTACGGTCATTCTAACCACCATCGCCTCCAACTACAGTCCCTCTGACCACTGTTGTCTGCCGACTATGGTCCCTATGGCGACCGTATGTCGCCCCCTGACGACGGTCCCTCCGACCACTATTGCCCATCGGCTATAGTCCCTCCAACCAACGTCGTTGGCCGACCCTATGACCTCCATCACCTACCATCGCCCATTGAATATGATACTTTTCACCACCATCGTTTGCCAACTAAAGCCCCTCTGAGCACTGTCGCCCTCTAACTACACTCCCTCTGAACAATATCGCTGACTGCGATTCATTCGACCATAATCGCCCTTCGACCTCCATTTCCCGCCTACTATGATCCCTCTAACGATGTCATGTGTTGACCCTATGACTTCAGCCGACTATGAACCCTCGAACCATTGTATGTCTCCTAGAAGCAATGGTCTTTCTATTCGTCGTCACCAGAGAGATATGATTCGTCCGACAACTGTCACCTGCGGACTACGGTCCCAATAACCATCGTCGCCCGTCGACTCTAATCCATCTGACCCACGTCGCCTTCTAGCCCTGTGTCATCTTCCACCTGTCGACTATAATTTCTCAGACCACCATTGTCAGCTGACTATTGTCAGTCCAACCAACATTGCCCCCCAACTATGGTCACTTCGACCAACTTCGCTCTCTGTCTATGGTGTCTTTGGCCAACTTCTCTCTTTTATTATGATCCCTTCGACCTCCCGTCACCCACTAACTACGGTCCCTACAACCACCGTCGCATGACTACAGTCACGCTGACCAAACAATCTTTTCAACACTTTTAATAGCAACGATCATGTAACGAGTTATATACAATGTGTATTTGCAACATTAAGTTAATACCCCCCCCCCCCCCCCCCCCCCCCCCCCCCCCCACACACACACACACAAGAAAGGGCCTTATTCACAATCACCATCAACACTAGTGAATCATTTTAACTGAGTCAAACCACGTGATTTTTTCCCTTTTTAGAGTTTTTTATATAAAAATTTTTGTCTCTTAATCATACCCCGGCCCTCTCTCTTTATCTGTATGTGTGTTGGATTTTTGTTCAAAGCTAAGATATTAGGATCTTTATCTCTCTAACACACACACACACACACACTATATATATATATATATAGAGAGAGAGAGAGAGAGAGAGAGAGAGAGAGAGAGAGAGAGAGAGAGAGAGAGAGAGAGAGAGAGAGAACAAAACATGTCGAAATTTTGTTAACACATGAAAATTTATCGCTACAAATCACTTATATGTTTTCTTAATAATTAATTGGCGAAAAAGTTTTAGATATTTATATATGCCATTCATTATAAATTATCATTTCATTTGTGTTATTTCTTTTTAAAAAATCAATATAATGTACAGTCATTCCAAAATGCAGCACCTTCATATTATGTATAGTACAATCAATTTTGATGAATTAACAAAAAATCTCAACAACCCCCATATTTCAAACTCAATAGAAAAAGTCCTTTTAGTTCTATGAGGAAACAAGAAAACAAAACAAAACAAGCTACTTTAATTTGGCACTTTAGATGATATGGGGATTTAATAATAATAATTGAAGAAAGTATTCTCATTTTTTCTCTTACTTTGTCTTCTTTTTTACTGTCGAATTCATACATTTGGAGATTCAAGCATTAAACATCAGTTTGTTAAGATTTTATAGATACTTTTATAGTATATATAGTTTGCTCTTATCTTAAAATTTCTTTTGAGACAACTTTCTTACTATTTTGCTTTCAGACATCGACTACAAATTTTTTTGACCCCTATTTTTTCAGTACTTTAAAAAAATTTTAATGCAAGAAAGCTATTTTTTATAATCGCTTTACAACCACCTTTATAAAAAGTAGCAATTGTCCCAAATGGGTGAAATTATTCTGCGCGGATATAGACCCTGTTTGGAGGCAAATCAGAATGCGTCACGTCACCCTTCGCTTTGTACCGCAGATGTGTACTTACTACGTACCGGGAGACGTGACACGCTCTGATTTGCCTCCTAATAATCTGGTGTCCAGACAGAATAATTTCTCTCCAAATGGACCCTAAATGACCCTACCCCCAAAATTATGAAAATATTGACTCAAATTTAAAATTAAAAAATAAATGAAAATTCAAATTATTGACTACGGGTGTGTTTAGGATGAATGTTGCTTTTTTGAAAATGTGGTTATAAAGCTGTTAAGGAAAAAAAATAACTTTTTTAAAAGTTGTAGAAAGCAATTTCATAGTGCAAAAATTTCATGGAAATAGTGAAAAAATAATTACCAAATAGAAACAATGATAGTCAGACCCAAATGAAACCTATATGACCCTTTTCCTAATATTCATTTTTCCCAGATATAGTAATCTAATCCATAGTATTATTATAAAAAATACAATTAACATGCTTTTCAACTAGCTTCAGTTTTTTAGCACACAACTCTCCTAGGGTTTGTTTCCTTTGTGATTTGTGTTCGCCTTCCCGCCGCCTGAGGAGGACTTCTGTTCTAGATGTCCTCCTCTGCATTCCCCCCGCTTCCTTCCACTTCCACCGCTTCGATGGCCTCCCTCTCTAGGGATCTTCTTCATTTGAAGCTTCTTTTATCCTCTCAAACACCAGTCTCGCATGATTTCTCCAGTTCGCTGGCTCACCACCCGACCAAAAATTTTACTGCTCATTTTACCCAGTCACAGTTTATTGCGGGTGCCCCGGAATGGTCGCTTTTGTTGGTTGGTTATTCAATCGGTAAGAGGCCTTTTTACGAAGCTCTACTCTCGCTCATCAAGCGTTCCTGGAAACTGAAAGGGGAGCTTACTATGTTAACGCTTGATGACCGTTTTTTCCTGCTAAAGTTCTCAGCTCCCGAAGATTATGAGATGGCTTGGTCTTGTGGTCCGTGGTTCTTCTTCGGAAAGCCTTTCATTCTACAAAAGTGGTCTCCGGATTTTGTCCCTAAACGTGAAGAATTTGCATCTATCCCTCTATGGATCAAGATCAAAAACTTACCACTCTCCTGCTGGACTCTGGAAGGTATTTCAAAAATAGCCAGTTGTGTTGTTGTGCCTTTGGCGGTGGATGCGCTAACTGCGGCGAAAACCAGGCTTACCTTCGCTAGAGTCTGCGTCCAGGTTTCATGTTCTGACCCTTTACCAGAAGAAATTTTTATCTCTGTGGACGGTAAATTAACTCCCCTCACTGTTCTCTACGATTGGAAGTCAATCCCCTGCAAACTTTGTAATTCCATCTACCACGCCCCGCCTAAATGTCCAAAAAATCCAAACCCTCCTCCAAACCCACCCCCATCCACTAAGTCGTCCGGCATTCCTTCTGCTGCTCGTGGTCGCAGTTCTAGTCGTAGACCAAGGAAAAGCCAGCCTCCGACATTCCAATCCTTTAATAAACCCTCTACCTCGGCTGCAGCTCAGGCTGTAGACCCGCCCATCCTCCCTAATCCCACTAATCTCCCATCTCTCTCTGCCCCCCCCCCCCCCCCCCCCCCCCCCCCCCCCCTCCCCAATTACCATTCTCAATCTGAATTCCCCTACTGCTGACGTCTGCCTTACAGACACTTCTTCACCTTCTAAGTTTGATCCGACCCATAATCTTAAAGGAAAAGAATCTCTACCCACTGCAAATAAATTTGAGCTTCTTTCTGGCCAACATGACCATCAGGTCCAACAAGACCCGCAACCCCCCACTGCCTCTACACAAATCAATTGTCAAACCACTCACCTTACTTCTCCTGTAATCCAGGATAAGTCTAATCTCTTACCATCTCCTGATAACTCCTCTTCTAACACACCCTCTCATAGTGCTAGCACTAGTTATAATTCTTCCCAAGACAAAGCCAGCCCAAAGAATACAAGGAGCAAACAAGCCAAAAAGGCTAACAACTCCAAATCTAAACATAAATGACCCTTCCCAGATTGGCTTCATGGAATGTGAGGGGATTTAATAATCCATCCAAAGTTTTGTCTTGTAAGTCGTTGATCAAAAAATATAACCTGGATATGGTTTTCATTCTGGAAGCAAAAATTTCGGTTCAGTCTTTAGCTGATGGCTGGTTCCTCCGGTCGCACTCGATTTTTCCCGTTGAGGGATCTTTTAACAATTTTGCATATTCCTCCCCTGGTCAAATATGAATTAAATGGAATGCCCAGAAAGTTTCTTTTAGACCTCTTTTCACTTCCTCCCAACTCATCCATGGGGTGATTCATCGGGGTGATTTGGATATTTGTTGTATCTCTGTTATTTATGCCTCCAATTCGATTTTGGACAGACATTCTCTGTGGAACTTTACTGCTAGTATGGCTAGTAACATCACTCTCCCTTGGGCCATTTTAGGCGATTTTAACTGCTGTAGAAATCCGTCTGATAAGGCGGGGGGTACGCCTCGACAATTAAGTAAACTGGGTGAGTTAAATAATTTTGTGTTTAACTCTGCTGTTGATGACTTAGCTTCTGTCGACCATTTTTACACTTGGTATAATCAGCGATTGGATGATCCAATCCACATAAAATTGGACATAGTATTTATCGATGATGTGTGGATGAATGCGTTTCCTAATTCTTACTACATTGTTTCCGACCCGGACATTTCTGATCATTGCCCCATTATCTTACAAATGGAAACTCTCACCAATCAAAGACATCGGTTTTTGTACAAGAACTACTGGAGTAAAATTCCTGCCTTCTGGGATGAGGTGATGACTGTTTTTTCCTTGCCTACCTCTGGAAGTCCTATTTGTGATTTCTATCACAAGCTCAAGGAACTTAAGTGCTTGCTTAAGCAAAGGAGTTGGAGCTCCTCAAATACTTTAAAAGATGAACTTGAGAAGCTTTCCAATACCCAATCCCAAATTATCTCTTGTCTTCAAAGAGACCCGTTAAACAATTCTCTCAATTCGAGCCTCAAGTTCATTAATGAAAAGCTTGCTGATGGTCAGGCTAAGTTTATTGATTGGATTTCTCAAAGAAGCAAAGCTCACTGGATTAAGGCTGGTGAAGATGACCTGAAATTTCTCTACTCCAATATTCATATTCGTCACAACTCCAATCAAATTAGGGGCATTGAGGTGAATGAGATTCTTCACTCCTCTATTCATGGCATAAACTCTGCCTTTATTAATCATTTCCAAGCTCTGTTTAACACCCCCCACTCTAATGTTATCTCTCAAATTCCGGTTGGCAACACTGTTCCTACGGATTTGCTGGAAGGTTTAATTGCCCCATTCTCTTATGAAGAAATTAAGCAGGTCATCTTCTCCTCCCCCTCTAATGCTGCTCCCGGGCCGAATGGGTTTACTTTTGAGTTCTATAAAGCGACTTGGAGTATTTTAGGCAACAAAATTTGCAGTGCTGTGCAATCTTTTTTCAATACTTCTTTCTTGCCTAGACAAGTCAAGAATTCTGCCATTGTTCTCATTCCGAAGCACCCTCATGCTTCTTCTGTCAATGACTACAGACCTATATCATTATGCAACTCCTTTTATAAGATCATTACTAAGTTGTTGACTAGCATAATGAAGAATGTAATGCCTTTTATTGTCAATCTGGCCCAAGTGGGATTCATTACTGATAGGATCATTTCTGATAATGTTATTTTGGCCTCTGAACTTCTTGGTACCTTTAACAGTAACACAAAAAATTCATTTTTTTGTGCCAAATTTGACATTCACAAGGCATTTGATACTGTGTCTAGGCAATTTCTAATTGATAGGCTCGAAGCTAAAGGCTTTCCTTTTGTTTTCATCTCTTGAATCCAGGCTTGTATTTCTGAGGTTTATTTCTTGGTTCTGATTAATGGCTCTATGGAAGGTTACTTCAATTCATCTTTTGGTCTGAGACAGGGATGCCTTTATCACCTTATTTGTTTATTATTGTCATGGATGGTCTGTCTGCTTGCTTTGAGGAAGCTCTGCTAGCTCAATCCTTCTCCGGTATCTCTATGGGTAACTCCTCTATTACCCACCTCTTATACGCAGATGACTTACTTGTGTTCTCTAAAGCTAACCCCGGTGAGGCTGCTTCTCTTAAGACCATTCTGGAGCTTTTTGAGGCTCATTCTGGCCTTAAGGTCAACCCCAACAAAAGCTCTATCCTCTTTTCTAAGAATTGTAGGTATGCTGATGAAATTTGCGAGCTTCTTAACATTCAAAGGGCTACCTCTCCTATTAAGTACTTGGGGATTCCTATTTTCACAAAGAAACTTTCACAAGTTCATTTCCAACTGCTTATTACGAAAATCACTAAAGCTTTAGATGGGTGCAAGGCAAAGGCTCTTTCCTTTGGAGGGAGAATTCAATTTCTTAAATATACCATTCTCAACATGATTTCTTATTGGATGAGAGGTGCTTCTCTTCCAAAGTATTGCTTAAAGGTGTTAAACAAGCTCTATTCCAGATTTCTCTTCTCTAGAGACATTTCGGATAAGAAACTCCATTTGATTGCATGGAAAGATACCTACATTCCAAAAATTAATGGGGGTCTTGGGTTCCCTTCCCTGGATTCCCTATCTTACTGCTTCTCTTGCTCTATTATTTGGAGGTTCATTTCTAGCTCTAACCCTCTGTTCCATTGGTGGAGCAATCGATATAAATCTCTTTGGGCTCCTTTACCTCCCCGCAGCTCCTCTTATTGGATTAATCTTTGTAAGGTTGCCCAGAGGAGTCAACACTGCATTAACCTTAAAGTCCACACAAACTGCCATTTTTCCCTACTTTGGGACCCTTGGTGTTTTGGTAAATCTCTTTCGGCTATTTCGAATGCACCTATGGGTTTGAGCTGGTTGGAAAATTTGAACAATTTAACTGTCTCTGATATTATCAGTAATGGGCATTGGGATGTCCCGACCAACTGGCCTACCTTTCTGCGGAGGGAAATTATTGATGTTCCTATTTCTAATAGCATTGCTGGGAGTATGTGGAATAACTCTGAGAAGGTTTCTAATAAGTTATTCTATAAAGAATTTTGTAATCATTTACCTACTGTAAGCTGGCATACTTTTATTTGGCACAAGAGATCAGCCATTAGGTTCTCTTCTTATGGCTGGCTTGCGATTAAAAATGGCCTCAAAACTGCTGATCAACTTCTTAAAAGAGGCATTTTGGTGAACTCTATGTGTGCTTTCTGCCACGATTACGGCGAAACCCACTCTCATCTATTCTTTGAATGTGATTTTTCTTTTGGTATCATCAACTATCTGATTCCTCAAACCCAAAGTTTGCTTCTCAGGCCGAACCTTTTACAAGCTTTTGAATTTGCTAAGGATATTGCTGATAATTGTAGTATAAAGGCACTGTATTGCCTGCTGCTGAATTCTGCTATTTATTTTATTTGGCGTGCCCGCAATGATAGAATTTTTGGCAATATGATTGATTGCTGCTCTACGGTGGTTAGAAAAATTAAAAGAGCCTGTCATGCTAAGGCCGTGGGCTGGAAAAATGCTAATGATTTGTTGTATTTGCTGGGTTAACTGGTTCTTTACCTTCTGGATGGCGCTCTATGCTTATGTCTCTGTCAACTGGAATACTATCGTTGCCGCCTGGAGATCTAGTCAGATGCTATGTCCCTTCTGGATGGATGGATTGGCAACCGTTGGGACTTCGTTCGTGAGGTTTTTTTGCAGGACAATGATGAACGCTGCAGCATTGCTCCTTGGAGGGCCAAGTTTTGGCAACCAGGAGTGTTTTTCTGTTCCTTTTGATCCCGAGCCGCCGATTTTTGGCTGCAGCAATACCTGAGTTCTGGTTTTTTGTATACCACAATTTTGTTTCTTTACTTGTAATTGGGGGTGGTATAGGTTTTTCTTTACAGTTTTTCTTTATAGTTTTTCTTTATAGTTGTATTTTTTCTCCTGTCCTCCTCTGGTTTTGGCTTGGGGCTGGACCTTTTCTGTATTTTCTTTTAGTCAATGAATGGGCTTAGGCCCCAAATTTTCCCCCAAAAAAAAAAAAAAAAATACAACTATCTTTGACATTGCAACTCCATGCGGCCATGTATGACTGGTGCAGCAAACTTGTGGCTAGTTTTAGTTTTAGCTTAAAATAGCAAAAAAATTTATGATTTTGCATGTTTAAATCAAGGCCACATCTTTTTAAAGCTAAATTTAGTCAATGCTTGCGCAATATTTGGAGTTTTATTCCCTAGACGTTCAATGAGAGGAGCCAAAAATATATGATAAATAAAAAAAAAATATTTTTTTTCTAATTTTTAAATCTTAACCAATTATAATCTTGCTATAAATAAGAATGGGTCCTCAATTTTTTTACCGACATTTAAAAATTGAGCAACGACTTTGCATGGTAGAACGAGGAAGGCTAACGAGATGAAGAAGATGATAAGAATGATGGCTTCTGATGGGAAGGAGGTGGTGGTGGAAGAGGCGGTAGCGATGCAGTCTGAGATTATTCGCCTCATGGTTGAAGACAATTGCATAGAAGATGTCATTCCAATACCCAATGTCACCTCCTCCGTCCTCTCTAATATCTTTGATTACTGCAAGAAACACATGGACTTCTTGCCTGAATTCGAAGAGCTTAAGGACTTTGATAACAAATTCGTTGACATTGATACCGATGCCCTCTATGATCTCATCATGGTAAATAATTATCCAAGTTCAAGTATTTTCTTTTTTGTTATGTCCTTTGTTCCCTTATCATATATATTAATTTTCGTTCTTTATTTGATGTTATCACAGGCAGCAAATTATTTGGGCGTGAAAGACTTGATAGATTTGATTTGCCAGAAAGTTGCAAATATAATCCGAGGGAAAAGCCCAGAGGAAATCCGTCAGATTTTTAAAATTGAAAATGATTTCACGCCCGAAGAAGAAGAAAAGATCAGGAAGGAAAACTTATGGGCCTTCGAATGAACCGCTTTTGATGCTAAATTTTTTATTTTCTATTCAATCATATGTTTGTAGTCATTGTATTTTTTTCTATTCAACCAAAATTTTCTTATTTTAAGAAATTTTACTGTGTTTAATTTTAAAATCAAATTAGTCTAAATCTTGCTTGAATCTAGTTCAAATCATCCGAACAAAATTCAAACTTGATTCGAACAATAGAGAACCTAGTTCGAGCTCATGGACAAAATAGCTCCAACTTTGTGAGAACATTGATGCATTTAGAATGAATGTGTAGAATTTTCTCTATGGAGAATCAAACCTATTGGAACCACAACTTGAACTTATTAATTGAACTATAATGTTCATTAAACCATGAACTAATCATTTAAAACTTTTCAAATAAAGCAATATTTCCCTGTTTACTGTTTTTTCTTAATTTTGTAGGCCTCAATTTCAGTAACTCTTCCATTTTATTGGGAAGAGACTCATAGTTTAGTAGTATTGCCAGTATATTTTGTTTGTGACGGTTTTTTTATTGTTTCTTAAAATAGTTTATCAGTACAAAAATTTTATTTGTATACTTAAATAAACAGCAGCCAGGCCGGAAATATTTTTCGTCGGAAATAAACCGCTAGTTTTAATTTCCTACACGATTTATACCGGAGAAAAAAAAATTGCCGGAAAATCTCATTACCGCCGAAAAATCGCCAATCTATCGGAAAAAGCCGCCGTTAATGACGGATTTTCTTGTAGTGTTTGCTTTTCAAATCGTAAAAACAATTTTTATTTGACCATAATTTTTTCGTTGCTGTCAAAAAATATTTACACTAGAAATTTACTTTCTATAATAATTTTATAAAGCAGTAAAAAAATCATTCCAAATGAAGCCTATAACTCATATTATGATTACGTTTGAGGTTCTTTTTTTGATCCAGATCTCTTACAGCACATTTATATGTTATTATATTATATTGCTCTAATTTTATCTTCTAGAGTTTCTGTGTGTTCTTTTCTTCTTCTTTTTTTCCCTTCGAAGGCTTCAAATTTTGTCAAGCACAGTTATTGTTTTTGAATCAATATATTTGATCCTGTGATCTCAATTTTCTCCAAAAGAATAATACATATGATTATTTTCGTGATTTTATCCGCTAAAATGTGAAAACAAAGACTCTCTTTTATTGGAATTTTTATTAGGTCCGAACACCTGTTGTAGTTCTACATCCGGACGCCAATAAAATATCGTCACTTGCTCTTATTCTTTACCGCGCGGCCTGACGATCCGACCCGGAACGGAAAAAATTTTACTCAAACAAAGGCATTATTGGAACTCTATTTTATTAAAACTCGTTTTTCTCGATCTCTCTTTCTAAACCTCCAATTTACCTAACCAACAATCCAACCAAATGAAACCTCTGTCTCACTGATGAGCATTTTCCATCCAAAATAAATGCAAACATAAGCCAAAAAGCAGACCTTTCACATGCCAATTACATTAATGTTTCATTTGGGATGGCTTTCTTCCTGCATTTTAAAGTAACTTTTTAAAACTAATTTAAGAAGCAATAAAAAAGTCATCCTGTTTGCCCAAGTCATCTCATCATATTGATACATCAACACACAAAAATACCATTTGGTTTTCTCAGCTAGAAAAGTTCCCATCACAATGGAAGATTCCTCACAGACAATTAAAAGGATTTAGATAAGCAAATAGCAGGAGGCCTAAAATGAAACACCAAGCTACTAATTTTCAGGATAAACTTTCTTCAGAAGCTCGAGAAGAAGAACTGCTGCAGAGTCCTTCGCCTTCTTAACGCTAGGCATTGGCTCCCCTATGCATTCATCAGTCCACCCACGATCTGTGGTGTTAACACGAACTGCGTAGACAAATCTCTTGGCATGCGCAGGGCCACCTTCATTTACACAGTGATAATGTGGCATTGGCCACTGCCTCCTCAAGCATATATCATTAAGAGCCTGCCTGGTAAATACCTGACCGTTATTACTCTTCTTCTCTCCATTATGCCCATCTTTTCTTAATTCATTCTCCTTGTCTTTCTCTTTCTTCTCCTTTTCTTCCTTCTCCTTCAGTATGGCTAGTACGTTTCTTGCTGCCAACTTCTGAGCCATTTTTTTCTGAGGGTTCTGAGCAACTCCGATCTGGACTCCATCAATGAAAACTTCTACTGTAGCCAGATTACCCATGCGAGAAGCTTTGTATTCCAGTCCTTCTGCCTGTTGCTGGCAGCGCTCTTGGAGTTCTCTGACTGGATGCATAGGAAGTGTTTCTGGAGTCACCATAGGTTGCAGCAAAGGCTGGAAAACCTTGAGAAAGGAAAGAAAATTAAATCAGTTAATGATAATATAACAACAAGAGGATATAACGAAAGGTAGAACATAAGAGCGCCGACCTTCCAAACAACTGAGGTATCAAGATCATTGTCTAGAAAAGTTGCACCAGCTATGGATTCAACAATGTCACCAAGAACTTTGGGAGCTTTGCAATCTCCCAGACCAAAGGAATTGAATCCAGGCTTTGATAGTTCTTCTTGAACATCCTTCACAAAGTCTCGAATCTGTAATGAATAGAGAGTAATGCTTAAGCTCGTTAGATGATTTCAGTCATCATAAGAAATGGAATATGATCAGTTTACAAGAGAAAAGGATATGGCTGGACAGACCTGAGCCTCTAGAGCACTTGAACCATGGCGAAGGTGGAGGTGGAGCTTGTGCTTAACAGCAACACGAGCAAAGTTCTCATTATTAACTGCAGCAGCACGCAGGTCCGTAAGGCGTCCGGGAGGCAAATCAGTGTAGGTGAAGAAAAGATGCCGTGTTATAAGGTGATCCAACACAGCATCACCAACAAATTCTAGCCTTTGGTAACACGAAACACCAGCTGATGGCCTTGAGGCATGTGTAATGGCTTCAACCAAGAGACCTTTATTTTTAAACTTTACATTCAAAATTCTTTCAAGTGTATCAAAGTCAACAACCCTCAATATATTTTCAGGAATTGCATTTGGGTTTACAAACTCTAGCTCCTGAAGGTTAAATTCCACTTGAATTCCAATCCAGCGCATCAGATGGTTAACAGCATTCTTTCCACCGTCAACATAGTAAACCCCAATTAAGGCTTCCACAACATCAGCAAGTGTTTTGCTAGAAAGAACTCTGTAGCAACTGGAATCGCCATCGATCTCCCCATCTTCCCTGCCATTTTCTATAGAATCATCATCATATAAATCATTTTTTGACTCGGAGTCGCAACCATGAGATTCTTCACCAAACATAGATGAGTCAGATTCTTTTGTTTCTTCATCAAAGACAGGAAGCACACCAGGAGCAGCCCATCGGGACGGAGAAAAACGATCGGCCTGGATATATGATTGGAGACCTTTATTCAAAGCATAGTGATATAGGACCATGTTGCTCACCATCTGCTGCCTCATCCTCGTAAGCTGACCCTCATGTTTCTGTGGATATTTGAGAAAAAGAAATCTGCTAACCACCCATTTCAAATAAGCATCACCTAGCAACTCCGCCCTTTCATAGCAGACTGTCTCCTGACATGAAGCAGCTGTCAAAGCCTCCAAGATCTGCAAGACTTAGCATGTAAAGCCAATTGGCCATAAAGCAGGAAATTATGCAGAAAAATAGCGTGAGAATTGGACACAAAACCTTGGCAGATGGAACAGGATAATTGATCTTTTCCTTGAGCTGAATAGCAAGAAGCATACTCTCCACCCTTTTCATTATTGAGGGCAATCTTTGGGCTCCTCGCACAAGACTTCCAGGAAGCGGGTGGATGAGGCATAGTTCAGGAGGTAAGAAAACATAGTATGTTTTGTCAAGATTTTCTTCAGATTCTCCCTCTGGTGCTACAGCAGCATGAAAAAATTGAACCAAAAACAGTTCAGATCAACTGAAGCTCGGGTGTGTTGTGGAGCAGAAATTTCAATCCAAATGTCACATACCTTCCGTATGTTCAAACCTTGGGGAAAGGAGATTCTTGCAATATGACACACCGCGTGCTCGTATCAGAGGTTGTTTTTTGTACATCAAATCCACCCCATACCTGAAATGGCAGTTAATTTACCTAACCAGAAGAAAAGCCAATTTGGTATTGCAAGATTTATCAAACCTTTTTTCTTTCATTGCACTTATTAACTAGAAATGTCGGTGCCTTTATAGAAGGAAACCAAGGAACTCAAACAGGCAGTAGACAACTACTTGATGTTAGAGAAGGGAATATTTCAGTTCTCCCATGAGCAAAAATTAGAGTATATGTGCAGGACATAGGAAAGCATGAATTACAAATGTAGAATGAACATGGCAAAGAAGTTCCACTGCATGATAAAGATGGGAAGAAGATTTCTAGAAGTCTTACTTTTGCCTGTAATAGTCAGCATATGAACTATACTCCAAAGGCCCTAAATAGCCTTCCTTCCGAGGAAATGAATTCTCTGCATTCATATCAGGGCGTATAGAATCCACAAAGAACCTTTTCCCGGAGTGTGCAGCAGTGACAATCTTACCCAAAAGATCCTCTGCATCAATACAACAATCAGCCATATATAATTTGCCGAACCGATATCTATCATCAAGGGACTCTACAGATGGCCGGCGAGGAATCAACCCAGCTGCCTTTACAATATCAAATTGTGCCACAGCACCCCTGATACCATATGTAGGGTGAAGTTTTTGTCCAAACGCCATACCATGACGTAGCTTTCCATATCCATACTCCCTACGGTCTCCTCCAAGAGTTCTCTCATTAGTACCAAGGTAGACATCTGGGCGCGCCCTCTGTAGTGGATTAAGCCAAGCATGAGAAGAGACTATACGTTCAATCTGAGCCCAATCAACTTCTTTTGATGCATCAAAATGTTTGGCGGCAATGACTGGGACAAAAAGATAGGCTTTAGAGGTATCCCAAGGAGTGGTTGAGGGATCAACATCCACATCAAGCACAATACTCATAAGTCTAACATGGAAACTCTTCAATGTAGCCAACTGCAAAATCATAATAGGTTAATGTAAGAAAGATTATAAACTTCCAGCTAAGCCTTAATCTGGTTTATCATTAAAGACTAGAACAAAGACATCAACCTCAGTTCCTGTAATAGTAACAGGTCCTCTATATACCAGAGATGCATTTGCTATCATAGTTCGAGCAACAAAAAGATCCATTGACATCGATAAGACCTGCCAAAACAAAAATTATTATAGATATTGAGGATTATAGTTGTGAATATGAACAATCCACATCCCAACTAAGCAAACCTCTGCATCCAGCTCTTTGCCAAAAAGTATCGCGAAATCAGAAACCTGTGAGAGGAATGGGTCCTTAGAATTTCCAACATTGATAGATTTTACAGCATACATGTACAGCTGATATTCAGCTAAATCCTGGCAACCTTCTCTTCTATTTAAAATCCATTCCCCCTATAGGTCAAAGAAAAAACATCAATGATATAATAATAGACAGAAGCAATGCTGCATGTTTATCCACATTGAAGGAAAATGCAATTTAACACAATGCAAAGTTTAAGCTCTATTCTTCCAAAAAACCTCTATTTTGAAGACTCCATTCTTTTTCAGCCCAAGTGTTTTACCAGATTATTCTGGGAAATGGAGTAAACATATTTTTGTGTTTAAAGTTTACATGATGTAACAAGAATAAATAAATGTAGGTACATGATGCTACAACCCAAATTGGTTTGCGGGTTTATGTTGTAGTTTATTTCTCTGCTTCAAACACTAGAGTTCCACATCACGATGGAGATAACCATATCAACACCACCCTCTAATCAAATTAGGATAATCTTCCAATCTTCAAAAAGTCTGCTCGTAATTACTTATTGAAGTCTGCCAAGTTAAATAAAAAAAGAAAGTAAGAAAGAAAGAAAATGTCTGAAATGTTTGCTTTTAAAAGGTACCTGTTGAGGGCACAATAGATCATGAAGAAGCAGGCGTATGGGCATAGGAAGGACATCTAGTTCATTGTAGGGTAGAGGGTGTTCTTAAAACTACGGGCCTACAAGTAGAGGACAGTCACCAATATGAGGAAGCTTTCCCTAAGATAATTTGGCCCATATGAGCTTTTGGAGTAGATTAGAGCGGTAGCCTATCATTTGATACTACCCCCAACGGGGACTATACATCCAATGTTCCATGCATGAGCAATCGGGGATCAGGCAACTAGTTCTGAGCTACCGAATACACTAACATAAGACTTGGAGATGATATTAGAATCACTGGAGTTTATGGGGGTTCATCGGGGAGGAGAGGGGGATTAAGGAGATTCTAATTAAATGGAAGGGGCTACCAGACTATGAAGCCACATGAGAGCCTTATTCGAGGGTGAGACATCAAGTCTCATCTTTCCACCCTGAGGACAAGATGGTTCTTTGGGAGCGGGGTATTGAAATAAACAGACCAGTCAAGGAGGGACCGGCCCAACCAGCCCAAGGGTTGGGCCGGCCCACTTATTACAGCAGGTGAAAGCCTGCTACTGTCGCCAGCCTCAAATCCCCCCCCCCTATTGGGGTGGGGTCCACTTCCCAAAGGATTCTAAAGAAGGTTGTTTAGTCCTTTTGCATTATTTTGTTATTTGCTTTAAGTAGAAGTTTGTATTAGGGTTATGGCATAGTTTTTATGGCTGATTTCTATTTTGGATGTTTATCATTCTTGGGCTCTAGCAGCATCTAGAGAATTGGGAGAGATAGATCCTCCTCTCGAATAGAAGATCAATTGTATCTTTGAAGCCAACCCCACGTAGTGGGATAAAGGCTTGATGTTGTTGTTATTGTTTCATCCAATAATACAAAAATATCTACTATTTTTCTGATTTTTCCTGGAGTTTAGTAGAGTTTTCTCTCTGAAATCTACCAGCATTTTCTATCACATAAGTGGAGAATCCTCCTGGAAAGAAGATGATGGTAGATGCTACAAAGAAAATGGAAATCAACCCAAAAATAAAAAGTTTGATCCCAAACATGACATATTTATAAGAAAAAAAAAATGGATAAGAAAATTTAAAGATAAATTGCTGCAACTCTCTTTGTTGTATCAGCAATCTAGATAAGAAAACAACTAATCTTCTGGTCTAAGCTTATTCTCAAATATCACTAAATAAGCTTGGTTCGTCAAAATTCTCACATGCCCTCATCACAAATAAGAAGAAAATTACTGCTTGGATGATAGACTAGAGAGTGTTAGATTATATATAAGAAGACAAAAAAAGGCTTTGTTATAATTGCAACTTGTGTCATGAAAATTCTAATGTCTGAATTGTAGATGGATCATCATCAAAAATAGTAAAAATAAGTTCAAACATTCTCTTAAAAGATATGACACTTGACTTTTATGCTTCTAATGTCTATCCTAAATTACAGTTTATTCTAAATCAGCACATTCACTCAAGAAAAAAAATATGCTGTTAATTTCTCACCTAATCTTTATCACTTTCAAGGCTTGAAAATGGATAGGATGATTTATAAGAGTAACTTCTAAAGAATGATCTCTTAAGGCACAAGCTCAAACTTTCAGAACCCATATATTTCAAATTCCAATTACACTTCAAATAATGATTATGATGTCAAGCTTTCATATTATCAACTTGGATATACAAACTTTAATTGCCTTAAAAAATAAATTCCATCTCTATTCACCAATGAAAAATCAAAGAGATTTTAGTGTGAAATTCATCATCTAGCTAATACTAATAATTCTTACCTCAACAAATGCTACAAATATTCACAATTGTTTGATTTAGTCTATGTGATGTGAGGGGACCATCTAATCCCAAAAATGTCGCTAAAGCTAGAAAATTTATTTCATTCAATGGCAATCATAATCACCTCACTTAAATTTTCTTAAAGAAAGAAAAATATGAAGTGGAAAAAATTTTTAACCATCCGCACAATTATTGAAACTCAATTTTAATCTAAAATATAAAAGTCATAAAAATCGACAAAGAGTAAAAAAAACTTAGAATCAATCTTAAAAACTAATAGGTATCAAGGAAATATCCACCAAAATTTTTGTGTTGATATACCCCTCAACAAAATAGGATTGTTGAAAAGAAAAAATAGACAATTATTAAAAATGGCTACATCAATATTATCCTCCATAAATGTTTCTATATATCTTTTGGAGATGAGCTATCCAAATAGCTACATATTAACAAAACCCTCAGGTGTACCTAAATTTCAAACCCTTGTTCAAACCTTTCTCCATTCATTTTCCAAGACTATAATCTACTCCAAAAATCTTTAGATATTCAGTCTTCTTTCGCATTCATTCTCAATATCGAAGAAAATTAGACATTACATCCATCAAAATATTTGTTAAATACTCCCCAAATAAAAAAGGATATAAATACTATTCTTAGATTACTGAAACATTTATAATTCCATATAAATAATCTTCCTTAAACACAAACCCTATTACTCCAAACTTAAAATTAAAGGGAAGGAAGTTTAAAAATAAGAATTTTAAACTTGACATTTATTTGATCATCCATCATTCTCTTATCAACCCCAAAAAACAATGAACAATTTTCATTTCCTCTAATTGAACCTACTAAAACCACAAACTCTATCATCATCTTATCAATATATTCAACCAACTGAGGTCATATACACCAAACACCCAACGCTTAAGATTACATGACCTATAAAAGTCTCACTTGGAATAAGTGTTGTTGTCACTTACCCTGATAAAATACAAATAATAAACAATGTTCATGAAGCTCTCAAAATCTCGATTGAAAGAAAACTGCAATGAAAGAAATCTAGACACTGGAAAAGATAAGTACATGAGAAGTTTCTCAACTTTCACCACAAAATACCAGTTGGATGAATATAAATTTTTACAATCAAATATAAAGCAGATGAGTGGATAAATTTGAGTCCTAACTTGTACCAAAGAGGAACACCCAATAATATGGCATTGATTATTAAGAAACTCTCTCCCATTGCCAAACTCAACACAATTAAAACTTTATTCACTCTAATGGAAAATTTGAACCGGCCTCCATATAAACTCCATATTAAGAATGATTTTTTTAATAGGAAGCTTAAGAATGAAGCATACAAAGAGATTTCAATTGGTTTAGAAAATCATAGAAACGACAATAAGGTATGCAAATTAAAAAAGCTTTATGGCTTCAAAAAATCTTGTCATGCGCCAAATTTATTAAAAAGAGTGGGTAAAGTTGATGTCAAGCTGATCACACTTTTTTTAGCATTCACATAAAGGAAACAAGTTAATTGTGACCGTATATGTAGATGATATTGTATCAATACGAGAAGAGTTAATCAGGATAGATGGATTTCTAGTAAGAGAGTTTGAATTTTAAAAAAAAAATCCAAAATACTTTCTTAGTATAGAGGTGGAACAATCAAATTAAGGTATTGTTATTTCCTAAAAATATATTATTTATCTACTTTAAGAAAGATGAATGCTTGGATGTAAGCCAACAAAAACTCCAATAGGCCCAACAAGTTGGCAAAGGTAGGTATCAACGCCTTATGGGCAAACTCGTTCCTCTAATCCTCTCCCATCCGGATATTGGGTCCTTAATGGTGTTGTAAATATGTGTGAGCAACCCTACTGAAGGCCATATGAAATTTATTAACTGCGTTCTAATGCACCTCAAGATGTCACCAAAAAATGACTTCCTATATTAAAATTCATCCAAAATGAAAATCACAATTTTTACAAGAGCTGAGTAGGCAAAAGTACTTTGGATCAAAGATCAGCCTTTGTATATTGTACTTATGTATGAGAAAACCTAATTATATGGAGAAGTAAGACCAATGTGATCTCAAAAAGAAATGTTGAAACTAAATACAAGTAGTGGCATCTGGTATTTGTGAAGGAATGTAGTCACAAAAAACTGTTAAAAGGCCAAACTATTAAGTGAAAAAAATTTTAAAATTATATTGTGACAACCATACTACAATAAGTGTAGCAAAAAATAACTTGTCCACCATTACAGTATTAAATACATTGAGATAGACCAACATTTGCTCTAAAAGATAAAATGAAAACAAATTAATCTAACTAAATAATGATCCAAAAAATTCTCAAACAGAATATATCCTCACCAAGATTTTACATAGAATGAGTTTTAATTTTCAAAATGATATGTTAAACTATCACAAATATTGTCACTCACCTGGAGAATTTCTGCCACACCTTCAGGATAAAATTCTCTATGCCGTGAAGTCCCTGGAAGAGAATCACCTTCATCATTTTGTTCAATTTTCTCACCTTCCTCTCCAGCTCCCTTGTCTGGCAAAAGCGCATCAGTGAATGCTCCCATTTCATGTAGTTTCTTACAAGCAGCCAAACACACAGCCTGTGTAGAAAAGATTCGTTTTTTTATAAGACTGGTCTAATGGATTTCACCTGTACCAAAAATCCAAAACTCTGAAAGGCATCAAAACCATACTTGCTGTGCAAGGCGCAATGAAGTGCATGAAGGGCCCTCTAGCTTCTCAAATGCAGCATTGCAGGGAAGCTGAAGCTTGCATGAATATTCATTTAAGCCACCAGGTCTCTCATGCCTTTCCATAATGAACTCAGGACGAAGCAAGGAGTACCTACACCACATCGATGAGAAGATATATCTGCCTGATTCTGTTGATTCAGAAGTAAGCCAATAACTCTTACCTGTCACTTGGCAACTGAGAGCAATAGAAGTAGATAAGCCCAACAGCTGAATTTAAGCTCACAACAGCACCGGTAGATTCAACCTGGTAAATGGAGTCAGGCACAGCTTCTAGTGAAGAAAGTCTTGGGTTACCCT
Organism: Dendrobium huoshanense; assembly: GCA_016618105.1. Taxonomy (NCBI): domain Eukaryota; kingdom Viridiplantae; phylum Streptophyta; class Magnoliopsida; order Asparagales; family Orchidaceae; genus Dendrobium; species Dendrobium huoshanense. The sequence goes on along the minus strand of CM028356.1, from coordinate 28,535,003 downwards.
TAAGATGACTGATATCTGTCCTCTCTAAAGCTTCTTTTCTCAAAGTTTCCTCACTATTGCGAGCATTTTTTAAAAATGTCTCATGTGACAAGTTTCCCCTGACAAAAGCCATTCTGAATGTCAGAAAGCAAACTCCACAACATTCAAATATTTATGCACATTAAAAAGATCAAAGTATAACAATAGTACCTTTCAAGCATCAATATGTAGTCGGATCCAGGTTTCCTAGCACGACCTCTAGATTGGATATATGCCAAAACAGTTTTGGCGAGGTCAAATCTTATGACCACATTACACTGTCGAATGTCAAGTCCTTCTTCAGCAACACTTGTTGCCACCAGTAAAGTTACCTGAAAAATAAGCACAGAAGATTACAATCCTTATTTGTATATTTGGAAAGAACATGTAATGAGGACATCCGTGTAAGACCCAAGCAGGTATGCTTAAATTAATAGATAAAATGATTTACTAAATGTCGGTATCTTTGTAGAAATTCAAATGGATGAATAATAAATTGTTTGTTACTGTTAAATAGATTAATATTAAATATAAAAACTTAGTACTAAATGTCTGTTACTATAGTAATATTAACAGATAATAGGATTTTTACAGCGGCTGAGAACAAAGGCTGAAGGGATATGTGGCTGTGAAGGAGCTGTGAAATCAGCATTTCTGAGAGTTTCCGAATATTGTGAGATGGGCACAGTACAGGATTTCCTATAGCAGTTCGGCACAGTGCAGATTTTCAGTAGGATTTGGCATAGTGCTGAAGGAAATTTCTTGTGGCCGTGAAGGAAAAGAAAACAGCAGTACATGTAAGTGAAATGGAAGTTATTAAAAATCTGTAACTAAGATTTGGATGTGATTAATGTGAAATTGTGTAATGAATTGTTGATGTAGAATGGAGGGGGACCAAGTAAAAAGATGGGGACATTGATTTGAGGAATTAAAGACTTGTCCACATATGAATTTTAATTAAGGAAAGGTTTTGAATTAAATCCTAATTAAAAGTCAAATGAGCATCATTTGAGGGGGCTTCCTTAAATAGGTTTCCTCATTTATGAAGTAAAATTCAAATTCAAATGAGTATGAATTTAAATAGCTTCCAAAATTAAATGGAGCTAAATTAGGAAGGGGTTTAATTGGGAGCTATGATGCACGGACACGGACAAGGCGACACGGACACGACACGACACGGACACGGGACACGGGTTTTTTTGAAAATATAGGACACGGGTACGGCGCGGACACGGCAATACATTTTTTTATATAGTATATATATATTAATGTAATATCATATTAAAAATGACAAACAATAATAAATGAATGACATGATAACTTGTCTAGCTTATAATATAAAATATTTAGTACAAAATATCTAGTACAACCACAAAAATATAAGCAAATAATCACTTACTACAACATCAAGCATTCAAGCTTCAACTACTATGATTAGCTTTAGAGGTTTGTTTTTGGCCTTCAATATCATCATCATTGAATATCACTGCTTTCTACTCAGGTTTAACAAGAGAAAGATTTGTAATTGTGCAAAAATGGAGGAGATGAAAATACCTTCACTGTCAAAGAGAAATGAAAATGAGAATATTCGATGAATGGGTATTAAATGCAGGCGTTGATTTGGTGTTGTTGATAGAAAATAAGAAATTTAGTTTAAATCTCGCCAAATATAAGAAATTATATTTAAAAAAAATTATAAAATATTTAAGATACGCGCGTCGGATACGCGTGTCCAATTTGTTTTTAATATTTTTTTAATCGGACACGTTTTTGGCGTGTCCGACACGTGTCGGAGGAGTGTCGGACGAGTGTCGTGTCGGACACGGTGTCGGACACTGCACGCCTCTTTGAGGAGAAGTGTCGGTGCATTATAGATTGGGAGCAATAGTGGGGAAGAATTAATAGGAGGAGAGAGGTAGGGAAAATTTCAAATGGTTTTCTAAATAAGATCAATTAAATTAAAGGAGATTTATTACCATATCTCTTTCAATTTAAATTCAAAAATAAATTAACCTGATTTAGAAACTTTCCAAATATAAATCAGGTTAAATTATGAAAGAATTCAAATTTGAAATTGATTCAAAATTGAATTGATTCTTTGAATTTAAATTGAAAGAGACATGAGTAATAAATCTCCTGTAATTTAATTGATCTTGTTTAGGAAACCATTTGAAATCTTCCCTACCTCTCTCCTCCCATTAATTCTTCCCCACTATTGCTCCCAATTAAACCCCTTCCTAATTTAGCTCCCTTTAATTTTGGAAGCTATTTAAATTCATGTTCATTTTAATTTGAATTTTACTTCCAAAATGAGGAAACCTATTTAAGGAAGCCCCCCTCAAATCATGCTCATTTGACTTTTAATTAGGAATTAATTCAAAACCATTCCTTAATTAAAATTCATATGTGGGCAAGTCTTTAATTCCTCAAATCAATGTCCCCATCTTTTTTCTTGGCCCCCTTCGTTCTACATTAGTTTGGTATCAGAGCATGGTTCCCCGAGATGCAAACTCGACAGAGTCGAGCTCTTTTCCACCCCGGGAGAATGATGCAAACATCCGATGGTGGACGATATTCAAAGGAAGGGTCAAAAATCGACGGCTGAGATCACTCCGTTTTATTTTAGTTTATTAATTGTATTTTGATTTAATTTTGCATTTTTCCTTTTTTACCCTTTTTTATTTAGAGAGAAAGTTTAAAGGAGGAAGATTCTTTGGGATCTATGCAAAGGGGAGGTTATGAGTTAAATAATAATGTTAGTATAAATGAATTTTATACAAACGTAATTGAATTATAATTTATGGAACCTAGAGAGAATTAAAATTGTGTAGGTTACTTACAATCAAAGAAGAGTGCGGGATTGAGTTGAAAAGACGAATATTCAAGGAGGTAAGTAATGCATTCATATTCAAATAGAATGACTTTCAATTATAATCATGAAGGTTAATTTTGAATGCATTAAAGTGAAAGGTTCTTAAACTTGTTTAATATATAGAAATGATTTTTCATTCAAGTCTCCTAGTATGAACAACCATATATATAATTTAATCAAGTGTAAATTAAGATTTTTTTTATGTTAATCTAAATGTTTTCCTATTTGATACTATTTTTGAAAGATGTTAATTTCCATGCATATAGTATGCATTTTAATTGTATATCGATTATAACAGAAATGATTTTGAAAGCATGCAACAACTTACGTATGACTTATGAACATTGAAAAGTTATTGAATATCAATGTAAAAGTAAAGTTTGATTGAATATCAATTTAAAAGTAAAGTTTGATTATAAATGATGAATAACTTACAAGTATAGGTGGGACAAAAGGGTTCCTATATGTGAGACTACATTGCAAGTGAGGCAAAAGAGACCCCAAAAAATATGATACATGCATAACATGTGGGGCAAAATGGACCACTAAAGAGGCAAAAGGGTTCTCTATGTAATTCAATGATGATAATGTCAGGTTATCTAAACTCCATTGAATAATGCTATTAAAAGTATAGCTAAGTTTTTTACAAATTAAAATCGATATTCAGTATAAACTTCAAAAGAAGTAAAGAATAATTTTAATTATGATTTACGATATTTTCAGTGATAATTTAAATATTTTTATTTATTCCTATTATTGTATTTTAACTGTAATTAATTTGCATAATTTATTGAGACTCATAGCTCACCAGTATTTTCTTACTAACTGTTGTTACATGAAAGGAAAAGAAGAAGATTGTTGCAAATTAATTTATGTAAGTTATTTCTTCTTTTATGTTAAGGTTATCTTTGATAGGGAGCTTCTTGTCAGGTATTAAAACATTTTCGAAATAGATTTTATTTGGATTTCCTTAGTGGATGGGTAAGTATGTTTATTGAAGTTTTAATTTATTAGTTACTTCCGTTGATGTATGAATTGAAAAATGGTTAGATGTTTTATATGAATTTCCAATGTGAAAAAAAATTTATTAAATGTTATGAGAAAGGAAAAATATTATGTTATATATGTTACACTCTACAGTACTATTAAGGGGAACTGTGGGGTGTTATAATCCGACCGTGGAAAGTTTATCAGAGGAAGGGCTGGAGAAATACAGCTACGATCGAATTACTCTATTTTTTAGCATTTATTTGTATTTGATTTATTATGTGTATTCTTCTGTTTTTAACCTCACTTGAGGGAGTACCGGAGTAAGTACATGTGACCTCAGGGGGCACTTTTGTCATTTGATGTTTTATTATTTTTTGTCTATTTATAGGCCTCGCCTCCCCCTTGGGAGGATGATGATGATGACGAATGAAAATTTCTGCACTTTATGTTTTGGTACGTTTGAGATTTTTTGTAAGAGCTCATGTGAAGTCCCTAAGTGAGGGCAAAACAAGACTCGTCAGCCACATGAAGCATCTGGGCTCAAAGTTTATTGACGTCGCCATCCCCCCCCCCCCCCCAATCAGGCTCGTCATCCTCACATCAAGCCCAACCGAATCATCACCCATAACTCTCCCTGGCCGATACACCACAACCCCTTCCTCTCTTCCTAATCGCTGCCTCCCCTTTGCTCATGGACAAAACTTTCATGACCTCTTCTCCCCACTTTCTCTCCAAATTGATCCTCCATTTCCAAAATTAGCCTAGCTTAACTTTAGGAAATCTAAATTCAAATTTGAATTCTCCTTGAACCTTGTATTCCTTTCTGAAATTGTTTGATTATTTTTGGAAATGTATCCCCATCAATAAATTTGAAATTTAAATGAAGAATCCTTATTAACTCTCCTTCCTAAATTAGCCTAGCTTAATTTTAGGAAATGGATTAAGCTAGGCTAATTTAGGAAGGAGAGTTAATAAGGATTCTTCATTTAAATTTCAAATTTATTAATGGAGATACCTTTCCAAAAATAATCCAATAATTTAGGAAATGAATTCAAGGCTCAAATTTGAATTCTCCTAAAAGTTTTGAATTATGTTCCTAAATTATTGGGCTATGTTTGAAAGGATATCCCCATCCGCAAATGTAAGCATTTATTGTAAATTTGAATTAAATCCTATTTCCTTAGCCAATATGTTGTAATTGGCGACCCAATTAAAGCCTCAAACCAGCCCCAATCAATTGATTGAGCCAAATCCCCCCCCCCCCCCCCCCCCCTCTTCTCATTGATCCTTACCATAATTATACAAGTCTTTTGGACATAAATCTTGGACCCAGCTTTATGCTATTTGATGTCCCACTATTTTGGATGTCATCTAATGATGATTGTTGCTATTTCCTTGCTATCAATTGCTTGATATTTCTCTTCCGAGTCATCCCAAGGACAACTACCAACTGGTGATACACAAATTTGGCCATTTTCCAAGTCCAATACCTGTTGGTCCTGAGTTCAACAACCACATAGCTGCTGTCCAAATTTCCAGCGACTACAGCGTTGTCCAAGCGTGTGAAAGGGATTCGTATTGTTGCCCTTCCCATCGAGACAACCATATAACTTCGTCGTGGCTTAGTATCTTCGTCCTTACAGGTAAACTCTCCCCCCCCCCCTGCACCTTTTGATTCCTCCTCAATTGTGGCATCGTTTTATTGTGAAAACTTATCTGTGTAGCTCATACCAAGAGTGTCGTGTGAGTAGATCTTTGTAGTGACTAATCTATTTGTTAATTTGGGGATTGTTTATGAAACAACACGTGAGAATGATTAACTTATTTGATTATCCATTGGTCATCCTATTAGCTTGTGATTGAATGCTTAAACTTGATTACCCTCTTGCATGATGAAGTCATTACTTAATTTCATTGTGAATTAATAACTTGTAAGCTCTGTTAAAGTACGAGGAATTTCCAATTCAATGTCACCTGCATATCTAGTTCTACATCAACATGTCATATGAAAAAACATTAATAATAATAATAATTCCTTTGTTACTTCAAAAACCTGCAGCATTGTACATTCTAACGAGAATGAATCGCAAGAAATTAAGAGCTCATAAGATGCTATAGAACAAGAAATATTAAAAAAAGAAGGCAAGAATAAAGTGCAAAAAAAGCCCTATGTCCTAAATATAAAGCATCAGTATACATACTCGACCATCACGAAACTTTGAAATTGTGTCCTGCATTTGGCAAGTCCGCATTTCTTGATTATTGTTGTGCCCTATCAAGCTGGCACATCTTATGAAACTTAGAGATGGAAGCTCCAATAACACCTGCATTGTACATAACAAGATAAATTGGCCTGAAAATTTTATAGAAGTGAGTTCTGCAGCTAGAATAGACACCATTATTTACTTTTGGAAGAACAAGTGCAGCAACAACACGCTCCACAAAGATGATAGCACGAAAATCTTCAGTCTGCTGATACTTGAGAAGTATTTTAATTAATGCCTGAACCTTAGGAGTAACTTTGCCATCTGCAACAGCAGCTCCTATAATGTTATCGACATGTTCACCACCAGAGACAGCTGGAAGCATAAAGTACATGGAAAACCAGAGTTAATAAGTTCGACCTTGCAATTGTAAGCATTTTTAATTGGAAGAATACTTAAAATCCATCTGTATGAAATATTAAACCGCAGCAAAAGTTTAAGCCAAATGAACCATGCTAGAGATTATTATACTAGTTATAATCCTACCAACAAAGATCTACTCATGCTTCTACTACATGAAACTGCATTTATATAGCTACAGTCAAAGGTAACTAATTCTGTCTTTACATGAAGAAGATCTGCACTTCTTAAAGTCAGTAAAATGGTCAGTCAAAATGGCTCCAAACCTAAAATTTTAAAATAATAAAGCAAAACCAACATTTTGCACACTAAATCTGTATGAGATGGTTGACTATGCTTGAAGTTTTTATTGGAAGCAATCAGCTCAGTAATGAGATTGTTAAAAATAACATTCAATCTCATAAAATGATTAAATTTTACAAATAAGCTTCAACATGAACTGAACAAAAGAAGGCCATGAACCGAACTAACCATGACTGTTTAGCAGCTCTCCCTCTTCAATGTCATCAACAGAATGTACATCTGTATTGTTTATAATTGTAGGATTATTACAATCATTAATTACGGCGCCCTCAGATAACTGGCATTGCAATAAAGTAACAACTTTTTTCAGATAAGATTCTTGAAACTTCACATCAAGCTGGTAATTCGCCCTCTCATCATTTTGCAAAGCTGTTAAAAATGAATGTGCAACCTGAAAAAGCAGATATTAACATAGAATTTAGTTCTAAGAATAGAACTTTCAACATCCATTACCTTGTAAGCACACCACTGGCCAAGTTCGGCCAATGCATAGTTGATGGCCCTCAATTTTTGAATTAGATTAGCAGCACCGTCACTTTCAGTTCTTTCAGAAACACCATAAACAAGACGGAGTTCTTCTTTGGATCCAGCATCCCTGGCTCCCATAAATTGCCATTTGCTTCTTCTAGAACTGGAACGTGCAGCTTCTTCTACAGCAGCTTCCATAAGTTTGATCTGCTCATGAAAAGACCACAAGCTAGCTGCTTTGTCATAATGCACAACAGTTTCCAATGGCGTAGGGACATGCTTTTCTAGTTCCCTGCGATCTTTGACAGTACAAACTATGGAGTCCAGTTTACTTTCAAGATTTCGAATCTTGATAGCACAATCTTCTTGGCTAGAGACTCCTGCAGAGAAAATCACACACAAATTGATGATTCCAGAAAAAGCACAGCACTAGGTAACACAAGCGCAAACTAAGGCTTCGTTTGGGACGGCTTTCTTATTGCTTCTTCTTAAAGCAACTTTTTAGTAAAAAAAAAATTTAATTGTTGAACTAGACAGCTACTTTAAGAAGCAGCAACAAAGCCTAAAAGAATGGATAAAACCAATAGCTAATGCATGACAAACTAGCTAAAGAGGCACCCTACCCTTCAAGTTGACTGGAGATGCTGTCATACCAAAAACAGCTGGCCTTTTCTCCTTTGGAGTTGTATGATAAAACTCTGACATTACCAACGAATATGGATGTTTTTTAACTGCGTGGTGGCACTCATCAAGAATAAGAAGATGTATGGAATCCATTTTTATTATACTGTGCCTGAGAATGTTTAACAAAATTTGAGCAGTCATAACAAGAACCTGCAACAAAAGCATTCATCAAATTGATTCTTCAGGTGTTAGTGCATGCCAAAAATAAAGTGTTCATGAGAAAACTAATTACCAATAGCATGTTCCTTCGGTTATACAAGAGTTATTCATTAAATAGAAAAATCTTACACTTGTAATTGAAACAATAATCACAAGTAGAAATATGACAAAGCACTTTATAAAGAAAAGTAGCAAACGGTTGAAGACTCAATGGAAGCAAATAAGCAATAATTATTTTATCAAGTCCATACATGGAAACATGAAAAGACCTTTTTCAAACTGTCCCCTTCAAGTAATATAGTTCCTAATGGTTAACAGTAGTATACAAAAAGTAATAAGTTTATACTAAATTCTAAGAAAAAAGAAATTTATTATGACTATCAAGCATCTATGTAGAAATAAACTATCTAAATAGCATTTCAACTATGCTTAACACAAATCTATATTCATTCATAAAAAATAAAACAAGCATCTAGAAGTCATTGAAGAGGAGAACGTGAAAGAAGACATCAGAATTTTTTGTATGCAGTCATTGTATTAATTTAGCAGTGAGAACTTACATCACACAATAGCAAGAATTGAAGATATAATGTGAACCAAGAGGCTGTCTGATGAGGTCATCGATAGGAGATTTCGGCGCGTCTATCAGAGACGACCACGGAGATCGACGGCCATGATTGCGAGTCTTTATTATTGATTTTTACTTGTACCATCAGTTTTATTATTATGCTTTTATTTTCGTAGTTTCCCATTTTACCCCTGAGGGTAGTAGTTGCTTTTGTAGCCCCAAGGGGCATTTTAGACTTTTGCACTTTATTTTCTTTGGAGCCTATTTATATAGCCATTGTATCTTGTATGAGAATTATTGGATAATTGAATGAAAATTGCGTTTGTGTTCTCTTTGTGAGTGCATGAGGATCTCTGTGTGAGTTCTTCAAACTTGAGATCTCTTAGTGAGTTCTCAAACCTTTTTTTTGTTTTTATTTACTTTCTCTTCCCCACCCAAATCCCCCACCTCATCCCCTAGTTGGCAGCCGAACCCGTGGCTTTCCCCCTCCCACCCGTCGGCCAACCTAGCCCCACCGTCCGCCAATGGTGCCGCCGGCCTCCCCTCATGTCTACCCTCCCACCGCCACTCTCCCTTGTAGCCGCTCGTGAATTTGAAATTTCAAATTTTGAAATTCTTCCATTTTTGGAAAGTTTTCATTTTTGGAAAGAATGAATGAATTGAAATTTCAAAATTTGAATCAAATTGGATTTATTGGATGATTGCCTAGTCATCATCCTTGAATAGAAATCCCCTCTCTCTCTCTCCCTAATTTCCTCTCCCTGCACTCAACTCGCCGCCCTCCCCTATTATGGCCCCCATTAATGGCCTCATTAATTCCTTTAATCCAAATTGAAATTTGAAATTGATTTCATTTGGATTTCCCTCCCAACCCAACCAAAACTGAAATTATTCTCAGCTTTCACACCCAAACCCTCTCCTCTCTTCCCTATTGCCGCCGGCCCCCTTGTGCTTCTTTCCCCAATTAAGGAATTAATGAAATTGAATTAAGGCTCAAATTCCTCCCTCCAAAACACCCAAAACTGAAATAATTTTCAGTTTCTTCCACCACCGCCCCCTCTTTCTCCCCTTCTCACCGCCGGCCTCCCCCCCTTGGCATCCGGAGCCGCCGGCCACTTCCTCCACCCTTTCGAGATCTTGCTTGCGGCGACCATCCGAATCCACTCCAAGGATGCATGGACGAGCCCGAGTGGAACTACGGGTTTGAATACGACCGCAACGGAAGAGTTAACATCTTGCGATCACAATTCTTTGACGTCGGATTTGACTTCGACGATACCGTTGAAGAATATTTGGACCGAATATTGCCGACGCTTGTGGACTCTATTGACGAACACTTCTCCGTCTACACTTGGATTATCAAAGGTCGATCTACCGTGCCTCCTCCGCCTCCGAGATCCTCTTCCACGGCAACGTTCCTTGGTGCTTCCATCTTAGTGGCAACCTCCATGCTAGTTTGGACAATCTTCCGTCGCTCAACTTAGCCTCCGTAGGAAGAGAGAGCTAAAGGTCTCAAGGTGAACAACTTTGTATTAACTGTGGGATTCCTATTTACTAGCCTTTGTGTTATTGTTCCTTCGCACTTGCTTAAAGAGTTTAGCTCTCTTGTCGTAGTTTCTTTGCCAAGCAAATTGAACACCGCAAATTACTTATAATTGACTTGACTTTGATGCATGATTAAATAATTTGTGGAGCTAACATTTAATTCTCTTTTTAAATTCTTGTGTAACTCCCCATTGCATCACATCATTTTGGTATCAGAGCATGGTTATCATGCTTGACATGCATAGAAAGCATCCTAGGGTTTAGTTCCTTGCAGTAGTTCAAAAACTTCATGCATATCATTGTTTAGATAAATTATTTTCACTGTTTTGCTATTGTTTTTGGCTTTTCCAGCAAGCATATAGCTGAATTAGGACGTCCTAGCTAGCATTGTAGTGTGACCTTTTTGTTTAGTAAGTTCTTAAATGTCTAAGACAGCTACACCTTGTTTAACCTTGCTGGTCTCACAAATTCTGCAACTGTTTTCACTATTATGAGGTCCAAACATCTAATCGTTTGCTGTCTTTTATTTTCCTAGCTGTGTAAGGTTGCTGCCCTCTCAAAACCTGCACCTGTTAGAGGCTTTTTAGTGTTCTGTAAGCTGTCCCAAGTTGCTGTCCAGTGATTTAAACCAACTCCTAACCTCTAGACAACTTAACTCCTAGTTGTAAGTTGCTGTCCACAGCCAACCAGAAATTTATAAAAGCGTTAGGAACATCCTACCCTAGTGTCTAGGTGCTGTTCGCCTCTCCTATACTTTCCATAGCAACCTCCAACCTTCACCAATGGACCTGGAACACTTGCAAGCGACGTTAGACCTTATAGTTAGGCAATTAGGATCGGTTACGCAACAGATCCGCAACACCCAAACGGATTTAGCTGACTTTAGACGTCATATAAGTGACCGTCTGGATAATATTGAGCGTATGAGGAACCCTGCGATATACACGCTTTCGAGACCTCACTCACCTTATGGTGATGACAACAGACACGATCATGAACAATCTCGTGATCCCGGACAATTCCAAGACCATTATCGTCATAACCTAAGACCCCATCAAGAGCCTATTGGAAACGACAATCCTTGGAGAGACAACGACGCTCAGTTATTAAAAAACATTAGGATTGACGCCCCGACATACGATGGAACTCTTGACCCCCAAGTTTTTCTGGACTGGATCAAGTCAATGGATAGCTATTTTAAATGGTACAACATCTCTGAAGCGAAGAAAGTCAGATTCGCTGAAATGAAACTCACTGGGCGAGCCAACCTTTACTGGACCAACCTAGAAAACATGCGGGAATCTCGAGGAGAACACCCGATAAGCGATTGGAGGACCATGAAGCAAGAACTTAGGAAGAAATACCTACCACCATCCTACTACCCTAAGCTTCTGGATAAGTGGAATAGGCTAACTCAGGAAAGCAGGTCAGTTAAGGATTACATCTCCGCCTTCGACGATTTCCTGATTCGTTGCAACGGAGAGGAATCTGCTACCCCAACACAGATCCTGTCTATGTTTAGAGCTGGCCTTCGGGAAGATCTTCGCACTGAACTGTTTTCCAGGGGAATAGACACACTAGAGGCCGCTTGCAGTCTGGTGCTTGACCTTGAGGAATCCAAAACCCATTCCCACACTAGGCAGTTCGACTCCCGACCCAGCCCGTATCGCTCTTCCACCAGCCAACCTCAAAACCGACCCCCAAACTCGACCGGTAGCCGACCCACTGCTAGCTCAGCCCCTCAGCGATCCGACCTTAAGGGTAAAGCACCTGAACGAGACACCCCGAAACCCAATTCTGGAACCAAATGTTATAGGTGTCATGGGTATGGGCACATTGCCTCATAATGTTCCAGTCCCTATAAGGTCACCATAATAGAAGAGGTTGATGACGACGAGGATGAGCCCGATACTGACGTAGTTCACCATGTGGATGAAGAGGAAGATTCTTTTACGGAGGATGAACCTGTCACCCTGCAAGTTGTTAGATGTGCACTGTCCCAACCCAAGCCGAGTGATGATTGGAGAAGAACAACCATTTTCCACACCTTTACTAAGATAGGGGATAAGAACTGTAAGGTTATTGTCGATAGCGGAAGATGTATCAACGCTGTCTCTTCAGCGATGATTTCTAAGCTCAACCTTAAGGCCACACCTCATCCAAATCCGTACAAGGTCGCCTGGATTAACTCAACTTCTATGGAAATCAAAGATAGGAGCCTTATCCCGCTCGAGTTTAATGGATATCAGGAGAAGATTTGGTGTGATGTGTTGACTATGGATGTGAGTCAAATTATTCTTGGCCGCCCTTGGCTGTTTGACAACGATGTCCACATTTATGGGAGGACGAACACCTGCGTGTTCGAACACAACGTAAAGAAGATTAAGTTGATCCCATCACAGCCCCGACCCGATAAGAGCGAAACTAAGGTTAGTCCCCCTAAGCCTAATAAGGGCTTACACTTCTTAACTGCGAAAGAAGTTGACATCGAGCTTCACCACGGGTCACCCATGTACGCCCTGGTAGCTAGGGAAGTGGATGATGATCACGAAGGGCAAGTCCCTGACGAAGTAAAACCCCTGCTAGAGCAATTCGCTGATGTCTTCCCCGAGGAGTTACCGGACCAACTTCCTCCCCTCAGAGACATCCAACATGTCATAGACTTGGTTCCTGGAGCATCCCTGCCTAACCTCCCTCACTACCGGATGAACCCAACGGAGCATGCTGAGCTAAAAAGGCAAGTAGATGAGCTTCTACAACGAGGATTTATTAAAGAAAGCCTTAGCCCCTGTGCAGTCCCTGCCCTCCTAACTCCGAAGAAAGACGGCTCTTGGAGGATGTGCGTTGATAGCCGTGCTATCAACAAGATTACCGTTAAATATCGCTTTCCGATTCCCCGACTAGACGACATGCTTGACATGATGACGGGGGCAACGCTGTTCTCTAAAGTGGATCTTAAGAGTGGATATCATCAGATTAGGATCCGCCCGGGGGATGAATGGAAAACGGCCTTCAAAACAAAAGACGGATTGTATGAATGGATGGTCATGCCTTTTGGTCTTAGTAACGCTCCTAGCACTTTCATGCGGATTATGACCCAAGTCCTACGACCCTTCCTCGGAAAATTCGTAGTCGTCTACTTTGATGATATCTTAATCTATAGTAAATCGGTAGACCAACATTTGGGACATTTGAAACAAGTATGTGAGATTTTGAGGAAAGAACAGTTATATGCGAACCCTCAGAAGTGTGTGTTTCTTACTGATAGCGTCACCTTTCTCGGATTTATAATCTCATCTCGAGGAATCTCAGCCGACCCCGAGAAAGTGAGAGCGATCAACGAGTGGCCTGAGCCTAAAACCATAAGAGATGTTCGGAGTTTTCATGGATTGGCCACATTCTATCGGAGGTTCATCAGGAGTTTTAGTACTATCGTGTCACCCATAACTGACTGCCTAAAGAAAGGCGAATTTCATTGGACATCAGCTGCCACTAAAGCCTTCGAGGACATTAAGAGGAAAATGGTGGAAGCCCCTCTCCCGGATTTTTCCAAAGTATTTGAAGTAACCTGCGACGCGTCAGGGATTGGTATTGGGGGAGTTTTATCTCAAGAAGGACACCCCGTGGCGTATTTTAGCGAGAAATTAAATGACATCCGTCAGCGGTATTCAACCTATGACAAGGAATTTTATGCAGTCATCCAGTCCCTTAGATATTGGAGACATTACTTGTTGCCCCAAGAATTTGTGATATTCTCTGATCATGAAGCCTTGAGGTACATAAACTCGCAGAAGAAGATCAACGCCCGCCATGGTCGTTGGGTCGAGTTCTTGCAGGAGTACACATATACAATTAGACACAAAGCGGGAAGTGAGAACAAAGCTGCGGATGCCCTTAGTAGGAGGCTGATGATAACCCAGAAAATGAAAGCTGAAGTCATCGGTTTCGAACGCCTCAAAGTCGAGTATAAGGACTGCCCAGATTTTCAGGACACCTATTCCCTCTTGACCGAGGGAGGAGAACGCACGATAGATGACTTCCTGATAGACAACAGATACCTATTCAAAGCCCAGAAGCTCTGTGTTCCCCAAACCTCCCTTCGCGAATACCTCGTATGGGAATTACATGGAGGTTTAGCTGGCCACTTTGGGCAAGCTAAAACTATCGCCGCTCTAGAAAACCGTTTCTATTGGCCTAGCCTCAAGAGCGATGTCGGTAGGCTCTTGAAGCGATGTCATATCTGCCAACTGGCCAAGCAACGAAAGCAGAACACGGGACTCTACTCTCCACTCCCCGTACCTAGTCGCCCGTGGCAAGATGTAAGTATGGACTTCGTCCTGGGTCTACCCAAAACCACTAGGAAACATGATTTCGTCTTTGTGGTCGTAGATCGATTTTCTAAAATGGCGCATTTCCTCCCATGCTCCAAAACTTTCGATGCTTCCCGAATCGCTAAGCTTTACTTTGAAGAAATCGTTAGACTCCATGGTCTTCCTAAGACAATCGTGTCCGATAGGGATGTTAAGTTTACAAGCTATTTCTGGAAAACCCTTTGGCACAAAATGGGGACAAAGCTCCAATTTTCCACTGCATTTCACCCCCAAACCGATGGCCAAACTGAGGTTGTCAATAAAAGTCTAGGGAATCTTTTAAGGACTTTGGTAGGAGAAAACCTTAGGGATTGGGACTCAAAGCTTCCTATAGCCGAATTTGCTTATAACAACTCTATAAACCGAACCACTGGCCTCAGCCTTACAGAGATTGTGTATGGATATCAGCCAAATCAGCCCATTGACCTAGTTCCCATGAGTCCTAGGACTAGAACATCTGAGTCTGCATTTGCATTCGCATCTCATCTGCATGAATTACACAATGAAATTAAAAAGAAAATTGAACAAAGCAATACTGATTATAAAATTCATGCTGATAAGAAAAGGAGATTTAAAGAATTCAAGGTGGGAGATTTTGTGATGGTACGGATCCGCCCGGAGCGTATTCTTCCTGGGTCCATAAAGAAATTACATGCGAGAAGTGCCGGACCCTTTAAAATACTTGCGAAGGTTAACAATAATGCTTATGTGCTGGAACTCCCGGAAGGGTTTAATATGAATCCCACTTTTAATATAGAGGATATAGTAGCCTTTGAGGGTCCTGATTTTAACCCCAACAATCCATTTCATAATGAGCCTTGTGTGACCCCACCTGGTGAGATCCCTAGCCTTCCCCCAATTTACCCCACTTACCTAGAGCGGAAAAGATTGAAACCATCCTGGATGATGAGATTATTTTCACAAAAGATGGAGGTCGCCAACGGTACTTGGTCCATTGGGAAGGAACTCCGGAGACAGAGGACACGTGGATTGATCGAGAGGAGCTACAGAGACTGGACCCAGACCTGCTGGAGTTATATGAGAGCTTCCGTAGTACGCACTCGACGGGGTCGAGTTCTCTCCCACCCGGGGAGAATGATGAGGTCATCGATAGGACATTTCGGCGCGTCTATCAGAGACGACCACGGAGATCGACGGCCATGATTGCGAGTCTTTATTATTGATTTTTACTTGTACCATCAGTTTTATTATTATACTTTTATTTTCGTAGTTTCTCATTTTACCCCTGATGGTAGTAGTTGCTTTTGTAGCCCCAAGGGGCATTTTAGACTTTTGCACTTTATTTTCTTTGGAGCCAATTTATATGGCCATTGTATCTTGTATGAGAATTATTGGATAATTGAATGAAAATTGCGTTTGTGTTCTCTTTGTGAGTGCATGAGGATCTCTGTGTGAGTTCTTCAAACTTGAGATCTCTTAGTGAGTTCTCAAACCTTGTTTTTGTTTTTATTTACTTTCTCTTCCCCACCCAAATCCCCCACCTCATCCCCTAGTTGGCAGCCGAACCCGTGGCTTTCCCCCTCCCACCCGTCGGCCAACCTAGCCCCACCGTCCGCCAATGGTGCCGCCGGCCTCCCCTCATGTCTACCCTCCCACCGCCACTCTCCCTCGTAGCCGCTCGTGAATTTGAAATTTCAAATTTTGAAATTCTTCCATTTTTGGAAAGTTTTCATTTTTGGAAAGAATGAATGAATTGAAATTTCAAAATTTGAATCAAATTGAATTTATTGGATGATTGCCTAGTCATCATCCTTAGAATAGAAATCCCCTCTCTCTCCCTAATTTCCTCTCCCTGCACTCAACTCGCCGCCCTCCCCTATTATGGCCCCCATTAATGGCCTCATTAATTCCTTTAATCCAAATTGAAATTTGAAATTGATTTCATTTGGATTTCCCTCCCAACCCAACCAAAACTGAAATTATTCTCAGCTTTCACACCCAAACCCTCTCCTCTCTTCCCTATTGCCGCCGGCCCCCTTGTGCTTCTTTCCCCTCATTAATTCCCCAATTAAGGAATTAATGAAATTGAATTAAGGCTCAAATTCCTCCCTCCAAAACCCCCAAAACTGAAATAATTTTCAGTTTCTTCCACTACCGCCCCTCTTTCTCCCCTTCTCACCGCCGGCCTCCCCCCCTTGGCATCCGGAGCCGCCGGCCACTTCCTCCACCCTTTCAAAATCTTGCTTGCGGCGACCATCTGAATCCACTCCAAGGATGCATGGACGAGCCCGAGTGGAACTACGGGTTTGAATACAACCGCAACGGAAGAGTTAACATCTTGCGATCACAATTCTTTGACGTCGGATTTGACTTCGACGATACTGTCGAAGAATATTTGGACCGAATATTGCCGACGCTTGTGGACTCTATTGACGAACACTTCTTCGTCTACACTTGGATTATCAAAAGTCGATCTACCGTGCCTCCTCCGCCTCCGAGATCCTCTTTCACGGCAACGTTCCTTGGTGCTTCCATCTTAGTGGCAACCTCCATGCTAGTTTGAACAATCTTCCGTCGCTCAACTTAGCCTCCGTAGGAAGAGAGAGCTAAAGGTCTCAAGGTGAACAACTTTGTATTAACTGTGGGATTCCTATTTACTAGCCTTTGTGTTATTGTTCCTTCGCACTTGCTTAAAGAGTTTAGCTCTCTTGTCGTAGTTTCTTTGCCTAACAAATTGAACACCGCAAATTACTTATAATTGACTTGACTTTGATGCATGATTAACTAATTTGTGGAGCTAACATTTAATTCTCTTTTTAAATTCTTGTGTAACTCCTCATTGCATCACATCAATGTCAGTACATAGTTTCGAGTTAATCACCTTGCCATGCTGCTAGATTAATCAATGGATGGTTCAGAACAAATGGTCCAAAACCTAATCCAATAAGAGAGCTACAAAAGATTTATGGACTCAAATAGACCTACAACCATTCAAAAAGGAACCCACATCAGGTATAGTGACCAAATCATCAAAGAAGTCATATCAACAACATCATCAAACAAGAGAGTGGCACAAGATGCCTCAATGCATTCAGATTTTACCTGTAGGTTTGAACATGATCATGTTTCCAAAATTAAGAAGCTATTGGGGCGATGGCGTTCCTAGGTTGAGGAAGTTGAGAATGCCAATATTTGAAGCGGATAATGATATAGGTGGGATGAATGGATTGAATGAGGATATGGTTACGGTTGTAGGGCTATGTCTAGAGGTGAAAACCCTAACTTGATTCTAGTGTACGATAGCATGGCCACTAATTGAGCAACTAAAAAAAGATAGTTTTAACTGGAGGGAAGCAACAACACAGGCCTTCGATCAACTGAAGAAAGCCATGACCAGCGCCACATCCTTCCACCTTAAGGACAAGGTGCACTCTTTCGGGGGGAGTATTAATGTGCCAGGGAGGCCCACCTTGTGGGGCCCAGGGGAGCTATTATTCATTATATAAGAAGGAGGAATCAATGGGAATTTAGGAAATTTTTAATTAAAATTGGGAGAGAATTATCTAGGGGAAAGATTCAATTTGAATTCAAATCTGAGAGGGATTTAATTAATGAAATGGGGCTGATTTTGGAGTGATTTAATTAAGGAAAAGGGGCTGATTAGGGAGATAATTAATTAAGGAAATGGGGGGCTGATTTTGGGAGGGAATTAATTAAGGAAGTGGGGCTGATTTGGGGAAAAATTAATTAAGGAAAGATGGCTGATTTGGGAGAGAATTAATCAAGGAAAGGTGGCTGATTTTAGGGGGTGGGAATTAATTAAGGAATGGGTGCTGATTTGAGGGTGAATTAATTAAGGAATGGGGGCAGATTTGGGGGTGTATTAATTAAGTAAAAGAGGATTGATTCCCCCTTGCGGGGCCCGGGAGAGCTATTATTCATTATATAAGGAGGAATCAATGGGAAGTTATTTAGGAGATTTTTTAATTAAAATTGGGAGAGAATTATCTAGGGAAAGATTCAATTTGAATTCAAATCTGAGAGGGATTTAATTAAGAAAAGGGGGGCTGATTTGGGAGTGATTTAATTAAGGAAAGGGGTTTATTTGGGTGGAAATTAATTAAAGAAATATGGGGCTGATTTGGGAGGGAATTTATTAAGGAAGTTGGGCTGATTTTGGGGAAAATGAATTAAAGAAAGAGGGCTGATTTGGGACAAAATTAATTAAGGAAAGGTGGCTGATTTGAGGGGGGTGGGAATTAATTAAGGAATGGGGGTTGATTTGGGGGTAAATTAATTAAGGAAAAAGGGGCAGATTTGGGGGTGAATTAATTAAGAAAAAGAGGCTGATTCCACCCACCCCCCTCCAAAAAAAAAAATTGCCCCATTTTCTTAATTAATTCCTTCCCAAATCAACCTTCTTTCCATAATTAATTCCCCCCAAATCAGCCAAAAAAAAATCAACTCCCATTCCTTAATTGATCCCCCCCCCCCAATCAGCCCCCATTCCTTAATTAATTCACCCCACATCAACCATCTTTTTTTAATTAATTCCCACCCAAATCAAATCAACCCACATCGCTTTAATTAATTCCTTCACAAATCAGCCCCCATTCCATAATTAAATCCCTCTTAGAATTGAATTCAAATTGGAACTTTCCTTAAATAGTTCCCTCTCAATTTTAATTAAAACTTTCCTAAATAACTTCCTCTTAATTCCTCCTGCTTACATAATGAATAATAGCTCCCTCGGGCACCACATTGTGGGCACCCTGGCGTATCATTGACACTTTCTCTCTTACTTGATACTCAATCTCTTCTCTCCTACCCACTCTCTATCACCAGACCTCTCCCTCACTCTACTCACACACACTCTCTCTCACTTAGGCCAATAATCAAAGTAGAATCTAGAGATTCAATCAGAATGATCTCTAATATTTCATATCCACCCAATCACCCCCTTTCTTTTCCTCTCTATCTCTTAGAAATTGGGCCACCCTGTTATCATTGTCTCACATATCAAGTGGCATCTCCCTTCATGAGCACTATATCCAAGGCAAGAGTCTTTAAGCCTTCATGATCAACCTTTAATACTAATTCTAATTAAAAAAAATGTGGATTGTTCATTCTCTCATTTTGGGTTGTAATTTGGAAGCAAAATTCCACCGTGAACAGCCTAGATTTCTAAAGCGTAAATCTTTGGTCTTTTTAAGGCATTATTTGGCAATATTTTTGTTAATTAGACATTCTAATACAATAGAATTAATTTTTAGGCATTTGATAAAGTTAAATCAATTAATTTGTGGAAAAGTTCAACACTACAAAAGCTGAAAAATGAGGGTTGCTAAAAAGCTAAGAAAACATGTTTTTTTTAAAATATGATTTTATTCAAAACAACTATGATTTTTTTTTTAATATAAGTAACTATAAACGATTTTGATATTACCGCAAAAATTATTTTATGAATTTTAATTTAAATTTAAATTTTAGGTGCTTTTGATGGATAAATGCTATAATGTTTCCTTGTTCAGTAATAAAATTACTTATTATTAGTATGCGAATCATTATATAATTATAATTAGTATTCTAATTTTAATTTTATTCATAACAGCATAATTTTTAATTTTTAATTTTATTAAT
This sequence comes from Dendrobium huoshanense, assembly GCA_016618105.1. NCBI lineage: Eukaryota > Viridiplantae > Streptophyta > Magnoliopsida > Asparagales > Orchidaceae > Dendrobium > Dendrobium huoshanense. The sequence continues at coordinate 28,514,801 of CM028356.1, read as the reverse complement.
TATTTTTAAGATAGATATAGTTAATTTTATTTACTAATAAAAATCTATGTTTATTTTTGTCATTTAACCGATTCGATTTACTTCATTATTGTTTTTATAAAACAAGTTAATCTATCAAAACAATTTTAAAAGCAAACAATAATAATTTTACCAAACAATCATTCACTTGACAAAAAAGCAGAATAAAATAAAGTTGTAGACTACTCTACCAAATGAGGCCTAGGAGAATTGGATGCTAATCTCTTAGTTCTTGATCATTGCCATCAATTCATTCAGATTTTACCCGTAGGTTTGAACATGATCATGTATCCAAAATTAAGAAGATTGCAATTAGATCTAGCTTTTTCCTTCAAACCAATCAAATCCATTTATCTAGATTTAAAGAAGATTTATTTATCCTCTTATGTTTACATCACAATTATCCATATTATAAAAAGGCTTGATAGAAACTTCATCCTGATCCTCAATCACATGACATCAATTTCTAAATCTTGAATGCAAGAGGGAATTGAAAATGATTAATACCAAAGAGGGACTAAAGAAAATGATGAATAAACTAGAATTATTTATTAAAAACCATGTCAGACAAATAGACTTGTGAAGTATCAAAGTTTCCAAGAGAGGTAATCTTCATCATGTTGAAATTCCCAAATCATGCAAGAGCCCACAAATGCAGCTTGAGTACTCAAGAGTCTCATAAGAAACCAACGCACAACCAAGTGAATAACTAACAAGATTGACATGAGAGAAACAAAAGCAATGGAGACAATGAATCCATCAAACGATGAAGAAGAGCATGACAGAAATTGCAAGTGTTGCAACTAAGCAATTGGAAACAACCAAATGCCATCATGGACCAAAAAAAGAAAAGTTAATACTTTTACCCAAATAATTCGGATAAGACTAAGGTGATTTTAGTTGATTTTATTATGTCAACATAATATTGTTTCAATAACGGAGCAAATATATAAAGCGAGCAAACAATGGAAGCTCACAGAGGCATCAAGAGGCATATAAAATGAATATTACTTGAGAAGAGTGGCAATAAGTGACTTAAAACCAAGTGCATTAATGAAATGGAAATAGCATATTGCGAGGAAACTATTATACCATCAACATTAACTTAGCTAACCAAACCCAAACCTCTTTTAGTCAGCCACATTAAGCCCATCCCACAATTGAATTCGCTATGGCAAAATGCAACAAAAGATGATAAAAATTTCAATGATCTCATGAGTATAAAATTCATGCTATCAAAGATCATCCTCAAGTAAGACATCTAATAGCACGAGAAAGGTGAAATATATCATCTTTTATTTTAAATGTTGATAACTAAAATAGGCCTCAAAATAGAAGTAATCATCAAGGCAGGCATGGTTTCTATTATTAACAAAGAGGTCAATTCTGAGCTCATATAGCACATGTTAATCATGTAAAATGATTGCCCACATAAAACAAAATTATCCATAGGGCAATGATGGATATGGTCCAAAATAGATGGAGTCATATATGAATAATGCATGTAAAAATATTCATGAATCATTGATCCTTAACGTGGAAAGTTCAGTACATGTCATATCATTTTACTCCATACAAAGAGTTTAGTATTAACTACTCTGCAAAAGATTGCAAAAAGATTTATCTTACTAATGGTGAATACTTGAGTGTTGTGGGAGTTAGTGATGTACAAGTCAAGGTTGAAAATGCATCTATTTGGAAGCTTTGCAATGCAAGGAATATTCTCGACTTGAAAACAAACTAGATCTCAATTGGACAACTAGGCTAAAATGGTTACAACTTGTCCTTTTGTAATGATTCTTAAAAGGTGACCAACGAAATCGGTGATTTAGCAACTTATTCAATAACTCAATCAATGTTTATGTGTGACTTATTAATAAGGTGCAAGTATAATAGAGGTTTATATTAAGCAAATAGCTATATTGTAAGCCTTTTCTTTTTATTTACATTTGAATTTAAAAAAAGATCGAAATATTAATAATATTGAGTATGGTATGTCAATTTTAATAATGTTTGATAATGAGTTCATATGTTTAAATAGCATCTCTTATAAATTTAGCCAGACCCAAAGTTTTGTACTTAAATTGGCATTCTATTCTTTGAACATTACTTTGGAAAACTATCAAATAGTAACATTTTTTTACCAAAAAATTGAAATACAATTCAATTAGATACATCAGCAATTGCTTTTGCTTGTAATCACCAAGAACATCAATGTTACCTCAAGTCATCAACCCGCTCCTTGTGTTCAACCCTTTGTTTAAAATTGCGCAATAAGAGGCGCGCCTCTACGCAATTCTGTCCAAAAGCGCCTCGAGGCGCACGCAATTTGGACACTAGTTGAGGCGTACGCCTCACCCTGTGTGAGGCGCGCCTCAATTGCGCAATTATGGGTGAGGCGTACGCCTCATCCAAATGGTCCCACCTACTTAAAATGAGCATTTTTTTCCTTATACCCGATCGGTCGAGGCATTTCGCGATTTTTCTCCGCCCGCAAGCCCCAAGTCGCGAAACCGAGACCCTCCCGCACGGTCGGCCTCCCTTCCCGCCGGCGCCGCCTCTCTCCGGCGATCATGAAGTGTCCGGCCGCCTTGTAGGAGAAGTCCACAAACGATTTTAGGTATTTTTTTTTTAGTTTTTGGTTAGATTTTTCAAGTGAAAGAAATTCTAAGGTTTTTAATTTTTTGAATTATTTTGTGTGATTTTGGATTCTTTCATTAGGGATCATGGTTAAAGGCAAGGAAAAGGGGTCTGCGTCATTGCGGAGGGACCCTTCTTGGAAATATAGTGTACAAGTTGACATAGGCGGCGGAGAGAAGAGTTATGTTTATTTGAAATGCAATTTTTGCGAAAAAGTGGTGAATGGAGGTGTTACCCGCATGAAGGAACACTTATCATGCTCGCAAAAAAACGTAGCACTGTGTGCAAATGTGCCGAAAAAGGTGAAGTAGGAAATTATTGCTTATATGAAGAAAAGTACCACGGCAAAACACTTGCAACTAGAGCAATTTGATGATAGGGTCGAACATGGCGCTTATTTTGGGAGCGAGAGTGGAAAGGGCTCTTCCTCCACTATACATATCAAAGGTGCACGAGGTCCTATGGATCAGTATATGACTAATCCAAAAGAGGATAGAGGACAAGCACAAATGATGCCTGCGGCCGGTACTAGAGAGGGTCGACGCCAGGTTTGCATGGATATTGGGAGGTGATTGAAGATGATGATATGAGAACATGCTAATGATCTTTTCTCTTATTGAACAGAGAAGAGAAAAATGAGTCATATTGAAGATGATGATGATATGGCATTCATAGATACAATTGGAGAAGAAGATTCCCTTGAAGACCCATTTAGTGATGGGATATGATTGCATTTTATATATTTTTTGTACTTTGGGAGTTTTGTTAAACTAATATTTTGTGATTTTGTACTTTGGGACATGATTTTATTGCATCTACTTTCTTACTTTCCACTATTTTCATATATCATTTAGATGATTTTATTGTAAGATACAATATTGCTATTATTTTCCTGCTAAAACCCTTAATTTTTCATTTACGCAATTCTGTGTCCGTGAGGCTTACGCCTCAGACCGCCTCGAGGCTTAATTATGCAATTTTAAGCCTTGGTTCAACCATCACAAACCTATCATAATGATAAAAGATTTGGTTTATAATGGTACTTATACTCCATTCACTCATTTAAGTTTTATGCACAACTATCATTTTACTTCTAAAGTTTTAAAGGAGTTGGTTCCATTAAAAGTTTAAGGCCCACTCCTATGCACAAGATTTATAAGGGTAAAATTGACCTCATTAATCACTTAGATATGTTTAAGAATGTTCTCTTTAAACCATCTCAAACACTATCAAATGCAAAATAATTGCCACTATATTTAGGGTTATGTACAAAGGTGGTTAATAACCAACCCTCTTCTTACTTATTTTAGATAAAATTCTAAACTTGGATGAGGCTGTTGAAAATATCTAGGTTGCTCTTCCATTATCAAGCAGAAAGAAGATGAGGGCATGATACATTATATAGCTAGGTTCAACAAGGCCTCTCATAAGATCACAGATAATGATAAGTCCCTCGCTAAAATTGTTTTCATCTAGGGACAAATGAGGAGCTTAGTTCTAGGTGGCAAAAATCCTCCAAATAGCATCGACACTTATTAAGAAAAGGTGCAAAATACAAACATTACTAGGGGTGTCAATTCGGGTCAGCAGGTCGGGTTCAGGTCGAACCCGGAACTGATCCGGCACTGTTCGGGTCAACCCGAACCCGACTCATTTTTAAAAATGGGTCAGGTTTCACGACCCAAACCCGACCCGATTCGGGTCCGGGTCAACCCGACCCGACACGAATGACCCGAAGTTGACCTAAAATTGCTAATTTTTTGGTCAAAATCGGGTCAATATTCGATTTTCTGGTCAAAATCGGGTAAAAAACGGGTCAATCTCAGGTTTCCGGGTCAAATAAGAGTTTTCGTGTCAGTTTCGGGCCATTTTTGGGTTGTTGGGTCAACCCGAACCCGACCGATTTTTAAAACGGATTGATTTGTTGAACCCGAACCCGACCCGTTTCGGGTCCGGGTTGACCCTAACCCGAATTTTTCCGGGTCGGGTTCAGGTCGTGTCAAAAATTGACACCCCTAAACATTACAAAGAATTTGTGTGTGTCTAAATACCCTAAAAAAAGTAAAATCAGCAACTGAGTTTTTCTGTCTTATTTTTCTGTCTTATTGAGGCAATGCAAAACAAAGCGTAAACCCCAAACTAAGAATAAAAAAAACTCTTATATAAAAGAAATTTTATAAATATGCAATAAATCATATATAAATAGTTAAAAGGAAAATTAAAAACCCAAAACCTAAAATTAAATAAAGCAAACTAATTAAAACAAAATGAATAGAAAAATCACTTAAAAGATAACAAAAATTGGAAATATATATATATATAAATGAAACTAAAAAACAAATTAAAAAAATCTAATTAAATCCATTGAAAAAAAATTAAAAGAAAATAAAAAGAAATGAAATAAACTGAATAAAATTAAATTAAAAATTTTGGTAAAAATAAAATAAAATACAGCTAAAAATGAAAAAATAAAATAAAATAAAAACTTTAAACTTCTATCTTTGAATTGATTTAAACCCTAAGCCTAAAAGCTTTGAATGTATGCCTTTTTCAAGAAAAGATTAATTTAAGGCATTTATCTCATGCGCCGCAAGGCAGATAGTCTAAAGCAGTATGACTCAAATGAAAAAGGCACAAACCTCATGCCAAAAAATCGAAACTACTTATTGGGTACCTCATAACGAGGCATGCCTCGAAGCAATCACATTGAACATTTTTTTAATCAAGGCTTGTCATACCCTAAAAAGAGAAAGACTAATACCAAAAACAACAATAGCAATATTTTTTTTCAACCTGTGAAGAAACTCAAGAAGACCGATTTCTCCGACTATGGGAGTTAATTCAAGAATTAATCCTAGAAGACACCACCTACCTCCCACAAGGGATTTTGATATCTATTTCCATGGATCTCATGCTTTTTAACATAGGTTAGGATCTCTTGGCCAACAAGAATATCTTCCTCCTAAACCACCTTCACTATCTCTCTTTGGCCAAAAAAGACAAATGTTTCATTTCAAGCTCTTGCCTTGATAAGAATATTGTATTTGGTCACCATCATTTTTATATCTTAAAGCCTATTAAGGCAGAAAACTAGAATGTTAGATTCCAAAAAGACCTCACGAATGAAAGTCGAGATATGTCATAATGTATATGCCCATCTCCAAGTAGAAGTTTTCATTCTACTCTAGAATTCAGACTGCTACAAATTCCTCAACTAAAGCTTGTTTTCAAAATGGTTTAGTCTCCTTATATAATCATCAAAATATCTATCCATATAATTTAGTTTGGTTCTTGGCTACAAATAGTCCCTTCCCGAAATCTTCAAAATGAGATTCTGAGATATCTAATCTAATCTCATATCCAAAGTGACCAATTTATTACTTTGGAAATCCAATTCCTTGTCTTATTCATCCACCCTATCATTACTAGTTGTGATAGGAGGAACTGAATGAGTCAAAGACAGTAGAATATTCAATCTCCAATGCTAGAGATAGAAAAATGCAACCTATTCAAATTAATTAAAATGATATGCTCAACAAGCTTTTTGAACTAAAAAAGGTTGTTAAATTCAATAGAATGCCTCTCCAATAGAGCTTCTACTTCTGCTGCTTCAAATGGAAGCAGCAACAATGTTCTATTCACCTTTATCATCTAAAACCTCATCACCGCCCTCTTTCATAGATTGTTCAAACACATAAGTGAAAGGGTCCTCATTGAAAAAGGGAAAATCCAAAAAAAATGTCTTCCTAAACAAGTTCCTCCGAAACCCTAACCTCAAAGCATTTTTAGGAATTAGGACCTAGAGGTTCAAGGCTTTTTTATTCCAAATTTACTGAAGCCAATAGAATCATTCCTTGTTGGCCTTAGACGCCTTCAACTGGAACATCTGCAATGCTAGTCGCAAAATAAAAATCAATCATTGACTTGCGAGCATTATCAACAGCCTCATCATCATTCTATTGTGGCCTCTTACAAGCCACATGGTCAAAATTTTGGAAAAGATATACTTTAAGGGCTTTATTATACTGAAGAATATACAAAACTTTCTTTATGAAAGTAAAAGAAATAAGAGATTTCAAGGACTAAAAATCATATGCTGAAACCCTATAATTACAAAAGTGCAATCATCAAAATTCTCATAAATACAACAACAACAACATCAAGCCTTTATCCCACTACGTGGGGTCGGTGATGCATGCAAAGGGGGGTTCAAAACAAAATGAATATTTTGGTTTTGACTTCTTTAGGGCTTGCTAGCTCATTAATATTTTGAGCTAAAAGTTAGCTCATTATGAGCTATTTTTTTAGTTCATTTATGGAACTAAAGAATTAGCTCATTGTTTCTTGAACTTGCCCCTTCCTCTTCCTTTTGCCTCTTGGGATGCTGTAGCCTTTTGTTGGATTTATTTTCCGTGGTCCCCTTTCTCTCATTAAAAAATGGTGGCTGTTTGGTTGCTGAAAACCGTGACTTACCTGTTGGATTTCCTATGCTTGGCTGCTGAAACCGTGGCCTTCCTCCTTGGATTTGCTGTGCCGTTTGGTTTCTCTGTGCTGGAATCCGTGGCCTTTAATCCCTTGGTGCTGTTTGGTTTCCCTGAGCTGGAACCGTGGTTTTTTTTTATCTTAAAGTTTGCTATGATGTTTGGAATTCCTGTGCAGGAAATTGATGGCTTTTATCACCTCATTTATATGTGAATATGAACAGTTTTTTGGACTGTTTTTGGACAGTTTTTTGGGCTGTATTTTGGACAGAATTTGGACAGTTTTTGGGACTGTTTGGTGGCTGTTTGAGGAGGAATTCCAAGAGTTTTTACTGTAGTTTTAAGGTGGCTTTTGACCTTCTATTTCCAGCTTTTAATTAATATTTTAATGGCTGTTTAGTTCCCCTCTTATGCCTATATATAGTAGATGTTTTGGGCTTTTTAAAAGATGATGATGTGAGTTATTTTTGGAGATAAAACCTGCGGGTTTGTTGTTTGGAAAAGCTTGCGAGCTTTGTCCATTCCCTCTTCCACCTCCTTCGGAAATCCTGCGGGCTCTTTCCAACCTTCGTCTCGACTTCTAATCTCTTTCTTCTATCCACAAGTGCCACTCCATCAGTATCCTTCTTCTCTATGTGAAGCAACTATAGGGTGTCTTGTTTGAGTCATTTGTAAGTTTCAAAGTTGTAAGTGTCGTCAAGTAAGTGTCTATGTTTGTAAGTTTCTTTATATAATATAAAAAGTGTCTTTTGAGTATTTTTATGTCTTTATTTTGTTCTTAGAAAGAGTTTGTTTTTGTGATCAAAAATTTGGGCCCCTCCCCAAATTTTTGATTGCATCAGTCGGCTACATGAATCCTTTTTCTCCATTGTGTCCTATTAAAAGTCAAATTCTCGTTTAAATCTAATACAGAAAGGTCATTCCTAATATTTTCTAACCAAGTCTTTTTAGGTCTACCCCTACCTTTCTTAACATAAGTCAAATCTAATACCTCTACTCTCCTAACCGGGTCATCGCAAGGCCGCTGTTTTATGTGACCAAACCATCTAAGGCGACTTTCTCTAATCTTATCTTCTACTGGAGCTACTCCAACCTTTTCACGTATATGCTCATTTCGTATCCTATCTCTAAGGGTAAAGCCACTCATCCACCTGAGCATCCTCATCTCTGCCACACTTAACTTAGTATTATGCTTCTCTTTTAAAGGCCAACATTCGGCACCATAAAGCATTGCACTAAATTCTCATAAATATTAAAAAAAAAATCTCATAAATATCAAAAAAAAAAGTCCAGCCTTACAAGTGGGACAATAAGATGTCACTAAAGGATTAATTCCTAGTGAGAGATTTCGATTTCAACTTCTTCTTTCAGGCAAAGCTATTGGGATTATTCTCAAGAAATCCCACTTGAGAATCCTATTCAAAACATAAAGTCATTCAGGTATGACTCACTCATTACAAATACTCAAAGGAAAATATTAAAGATCAGTCTTTAATATAACCAAAGATGCTGGGAAATCACTAACAGAAGACATTACATATAGAATATGAACAGGATAAATATCAGTAGTTAAGTCTCTCAAAAGATACCAACGCCTACATCTACATCACTTAATTGCAATAAAAATAATAATAAATTTCAATCATGCATACAATCCTTGTGAGCCTTTGTATTTAAAGAGAGATGATATCTTGTATATTTTCTTTTTACATAATGAATACTTTCTTTTGGTTCCTTACACAATGGAGGAAAGTCACAAAATCAAACCACTTCAATCTCTTTATCTACTCCTCTAATTGTGTTATTGTTCTACAACTCTATAGATTGCCTCTAGTACAATTCTTTCTCGTAATCTATTTTCTCTAAATCCTAAACAACTAAACTCCTGTTATCTCATGTGAGAACAAGCTTTCCACCGTTCAAAAGTAGGTAGCTTCCCAGAAAAAGTGGTTTTATGAATTTTAGTTGTTCTATTTAATTAATAAATAAATTTAACAAATTAGGTTCTAATTAAGATTACTTTATCTTATTACAATGATATAAAATTCATAATAATATAAATTTCAATCAATCATGTCAATGTCGCAACAATTTTTTACCAAACTGTCATAATTCTTACAACACCTTAGACAATTAGGCGTCGTTTGGGACGGCTTTCTAATGTAGCTTTTTATTGAACTAGAAAGCTAATTCAGAAAGCAATAAGAAAGCTGTCCCAACTAAAGTCTTAATCTTATCAGCCAATTATCCTCTTTGCTCAACAACACAACAATGTCAAATAGAGCCTATGAAAATGGCCAGTAGCAGATATGACTGCATTCCAACATATATATTATCATGCCAACATCAATGTAATGTATGAAATACCATAAAAAACGGCACTTTAATGAAGAAAACAAAATTATATAGAAAACAAAGAAAACTTTTCTTGGTTGCTCATTCCCCCAAAAATCACTGCTGCATGAAAACTGCTCGAAACTAGACATTTTCTTAATTTCTGTAAAATAGAAACATAGTAAAGTTTACTTGCAAAGTAAAAACATAGTGTATGAATTGCAAAGGTTGATAGAATAGCATCTATAAGCATTTAATTAACAATGCAATTAAAACTAAGGCTTCACAAAACCAAAAGAAGAGATGCACCTGCATTGATTCAAACTCGCGGTGCCATTTCCGAGCATCCCAGAAGTCTTGTCCCATCTCCCCACAGTAATGCCCAACACTAAATCTAGTCCTCTTTCGAATCACCTCCGCTTGCTGCAATCATTTTCCACAGAATGCAAGCTATATTAAAATTCAAATCAACAAGATTTCTGAGAAAAAAATATTATCCTGTACCTGGTAAACAAGAGGAACCTTGGGCACTAGGAAGATTGCCAGCATTTTCTTGTTCTCCTTCATCATCTCAGCGCACAAACTCTTCATGAGTAGAACCGCAATCAGGGTCTTCCCTGCTCCAGTCTCGAGGAAAGCAATGGTGTTTTTCTTCTTCGCCTGTTCAAGAACTTCAAGCTGATACTGCCTCGCTTGTTCCTCAGCCGGCTTTTCCTTCTCCTCGTCCCTCTTCTCAGGGCTCCCCCTAACATGCTCCACACTGTCATACTTGGCCTTTTTCGTCTCCCGGTTGGCTTCTGCCTCCCAAGAGCCAACCCTAAAGACAATTCTACCGGACCGATGGTCCCTCTCCCAGTAACCTTTGCTCGGCCTCTCCATCCGCTCCCTATCCCTGAACTCTCCCCCATCCCGGTCCCTTTTTCTTCCACGCTCGCCCTCCCGCCGTTTCCTATCATCCCTGTCGCGGAACCAACGCCTGCCTAGAGGCAATTCCCTGTACCGGTCGTGTCGGCCAGCTGGGTAGCTCCTCTCCTCCGCTCGAAAACTGGCTTCCCGAGCTCTCTTCCCATATCTACCGTCGCCATTAACCACATTCCCATCATTGAGATCCAGCCGTGCCCCTGGCTCCCTTTTCACCAAGGCTGAGCCGTTTCCCCCCAAACCTGCTCGATCCTCCGACTTCCAACCGTTCACGGGGATGTCTGCAGGCACTGAAGAAGGCATTAGAGACTGCACAGTGGCTTCCCGAGGCGGCAGAGTGACGGGCTGATCTCCATTGATGCTCTCCAGGATCCGGTCAATCTCCATAATGAAGCCATCTTCCGGTGCGTGCTGATCGAGCGAGAAGGGCAGCACGGAAGGATCAAAGTCGGCGAATTCGATGCCGGAGAGGGCGTCTACGTCCTCCAAGGCATCGAACCAATAAGAAGCCGGAGCGCCGGCGGCCCCCTGTAATGCCGACTCGCCTCCCATACCACCTTGCCGATACCACAAAGAAGCAAAAAAGACAGACAAACCTTGGACTTACCTCGTGCCTGGATGCCTGATAACCGGCAACCAACTGACCAGGCCAGAGAGATGGAGAGAGGGAGGCGGTGATATACCGTATGAATCACGCAAAGGAGAAGCGCGGTGCGCAAGATGGGATTTTGATTAGTCTCGTCAGTTAAGGAACCATTCGGCGGTATAAAAACGCCACCCTCTCGGCCTCTCTATAACAGTTCTCTTTCCCGAATCACTCTCTTGGCTTCCTCCATCCCTCCTTTCACCCTCACTCTCTCTCCCTCTCCCTCTTTCACTCTCTCTCCCTCTCTCTCTCTCTCCCCCCTATCTTTTCGGTATCACCTTTCCGTGGCTTGCCTTTTTGACTCCTGGATTCGCAGGAGAGAGCGTGAGAAGGAGAGAGAGAGAGACAAGAGTCCGCGGGCAGAATACGAGAGGAGAGGAGGAATGAGACGGTGATTCTTTTTCTTATAAGAGTGGGCGTCCGGATATCACGACTGGACACAAAAAAAGGAGTAAAGGTTAGGTTTACAGGCGGTTTCGCACGTGCGAACATCTCCGGTCTAATTACAAACCACATTGATACTTGGTCGGCGACCCGGCCCACTTCGTTAACCCGAGCGGACTAAAGAGGCGACCAAATCCACCCGCTCCGGCCGGCTTTCAACCCAGCCTTGTGAAAATATGACTAAAAATTAATAATGGCTGACTATTTTTCATGGTGATTCAATTATAATAATCAAAATCTATAAACATAACAGCTATGAACCAGATGGAATTCAGAACTCTTCCAGATTTCCAATTGTCAGATTCATGACAAAATTTTCATGGTGACGATTGCATTTTACATATCTTTGCAAAGCACAGACGTATAGATCTCATTATCTCCGACAGAGAAGAAGTCCTTTTTTTATTGTTTTTTTTTTAACGGGGTATCCACCTGTTGTCATTCCCGAAAAAGGCGCTTAGCGCTGTGACTAATCCTCTGTTGACCTAAAAGAGGCACTCACCCTAGAAACCTCTTGGCTCGCACCTGATTGCGACGCCGCTCAAGGGGAATCGAGCATGGGTTGAGGGTTCTCAACCGTACTTGCTCACCAACCAAGCTAAGCATGGGTTAATTTTTTTTTATTGTAATATGAAGGTTTTAAATCCCAATCTTGTCATATTTGATATTGGTTCCATATGTCAAGGGCTGATCAGATGATTTTCTATTTAATTAGTATACGATTGTCGGAAGTCAATTTTCTCGTCCATTAAAGCTTGTTTTGGACAGCTTTTCAATTATTTTCTAAAACAGCTTTTTAGTACAAACATTTCTAATTCAAGAAATTTTTTTATTAAAAAAATGTTTTAGAAAGCGTTAAAATAGTTGTCCCAAATGAAGCCTAAATCTTGGCATAGAATTGAATTAAGGGTTGTTTTTTACTCATACATAGTTTATATGGAGACCTGATATTCACATTCAATAGAATGAATTAAATATTTGTTTCATGTTGGATATGAAATATAAATATTCCATACAAAACTTTTTTTTGCAAAAAAACATCTATTTATGTGTAAATTTTGATGTAATTTTTAGATCTCCAAAACAGATAAAATTTAAATCCAAAAAAATTAATGTTAACTTTGAAATTATCTAGACTTTATTTTATATATTTTTATAGTTAAAATGAGTTTCTTGACAAGACAAATCTAAGGAAAAGCTAAAAATTTCATATGAAATAAAATAAGACTTCAATATTAGTTTCATTATTTTGATTATAACAAATATATAATTAGTGAATATAATATTTTTTCACGGAGTAATTTCAGGACAAGATGACTATCTCTGTCAAGAAAATTTAGAGCTCAAGATGATCAATATAAGTTCAATAGTCTTGTGACTCATGTTCTAATCAACTGCATCTATATGCTCAAATTAAAGTTCGTTTAAATTATTTAAGTTTGTTGGGGAACGATGAACCAAATAAAAGAGAAATAATAAATCATGATATGCAAAACACAAATGAACATAAGAGATTTATATAGAAAATTCAAATCTGGGAAAAACCATTGGGGAGAAGGAGAACGGCTTCAGCATAGAAAAGAGACAGAGTACAAAATGCTTATAAACCCTAAGACATTTACAACATATTTATAAGGCAAATATAAAGTACTAAAAACAAGCAGAATTCCAAAAATACTCTTACATCCAAAATTTGTTCTAGGGGCGTTGCACCTGAAAATCCTTGCAAGGGTGTTGCTCCTTGACATCGTGACCTGACAAGGCAGGTCAAACCACACGAGGGGGCATTGTCCCCTTGAACCTTCGACAAATCTATGAAGCATGTGATGATCAAAGACATAAATAAATAAGGGTTGAGCCAAACTCAAGGCAACTCCAACAGAGTTAATTATATTGACTAAAATATAATAAACAATATTTTTTGACATATTTAAATAATTTAAAGCTTATTATTAAATTTTTTGGAAAAATATCAACGGCACTCATAATAGTTGAGAATGAATATTATTGAGCGTATATCTTAAATATATACTCATTATAAATTTGTAAATGTGACTCTTAATTTTAATTCCATTATATGAGCCTTATTTTGCAAATATAAAATTATATATAATATTCGTATTTGTTATATTTAAAAGTTTTCAATATATTACTCTTATAATTTCAATTTTTGTAAAATACTCTATGAATTTATGATACTGTCGTGTTAAATCACTAAGTAAATAATATTCAGCCAAATTTTATTACATTTGCATCATTAATAGCTGCTAGAAATAACTTATTTTATTTAATATTTATCTAAATAAATCAAAAGAAATTTATTAGTTTCAATTTAAATGCTCATATTAACATTTATTTATGATTATATGCTATATATGGATTATAATAATTCAGTATATTAATATTTATTTTTTTAGACATTTAAGTCAAGTAAGGAACAAGTTAACACACACATTATAGACGTAAGATTCAAACTCAATATTATATATTAAATGGCTAATCTTCTTTAAGAAGCAATTGAATATTTTTTTTAATAACTTCTTAATTACTTTACTTAAAGGAATCAAAGCATATAAATTAGAGAATTAATTTTGAATAGGAGATTGACGAAAAATTATTTGAAAATATACTCAAAACTCTCTTTCTCTCTCTCTCTCAAATTTTGACTAAGATCAAAATTTTAAGTGTGGATCAAACTTTATTCGAGCTTGAGAGAAATAAACAAGAATATTCATAAGCAATAAGGTGTTGTACGATTAGGGGTGTCAATATTTGACACGACACGAAAATCCGACCCATACCCGACCCAAAAAATCCGGGTCAGACCCGATCCATTTGAAAAACGGGTCGGGTTCGGGTTGACCCGGCGGGTTGCCTGGTCAACCCGAAAACCCGTTTATTTTAAAAAAAAATCTGAATTTGCCGCTGCCCGCTGCTGCCCTGCTGTCGCCGTGCCGCGCTTGCTCTCGCGAAACTCGAGCTCCTTCTCTGCCGCGCGGTCGGGTCGGGTCGTGTCTGGGTTCGAATTTCCGACCCGTTTACCTACTCGGGTCGGGTCCGAGTTCAAATATCTGACCCGTTTGAACCCGTGTCAGTTTCAGGTTCAACACGAACCCGACCCGTGACCCGAAATTGACACCCCTATGTACGATGATCAACATCACATTGTAAGATCATTATTTAGTTTTCATTTAAAATTTTGATTTCCTATACTATTAGATCTCATGTGTAACAAAATTTGAAGTTTGTGTTTGTCTTTAATTTAAATTTGTCTTACTAAATTTTAAATTTTAGTTTTGTGTATTTAGGATGTGAGGGTTCCTACACCAACACTTTGTGTGAAGTGGAATTAAAGACAATTTTGAAACTATTAAATTACGAAGTGAGCTAGCTCATTAAGATCATTTTAGAAAAATGTGGTATGCAATATCCCAATATCTAATTTTAAAAGAATTATATATTTTATATCTTAATTTATCTACCAGTACCTCTAAACTTATTTATTTTAAAAAAAATAGCATAAGCAACTATAAATCATATACATTAAAATAGTTCTATAATCATGTATCAAAATTTTATTATAATAGTTATGAGATCAAATCAATATATCAGTTTATCTCTCTATACTCCTGACTATAAAAGAATAAAATTAAAATATTAAAAAATAAAATAAAACCTGAATTTTAATTTTTCACACTCGATTGGATCATTACCCCTTTCTAAAAATATATAAAAATTACGAAGTGAGCTAGCAACTCATTAAGTTACTAGAACTTAATAATTGAAATCAATGCAAGTCAAATAAAAATAATATTCTTATAATCATTCAATTTATATCAGTAAGACACATAAATATGTAATTATAAGAGTATGTAGCAGTCGCTATAAATAGTAAACATTGTCATTTTATATGAGCAATATAAATCAGTATAAGCAATGCAATTCATAATCAGTGATCAATGGTTATATAGAGGATCAGTATATTCTATAATTCCTATTAATTATGTCTTTTATCTCAATATATATGTCACATTAAGTGTATTAGTATATTTGTCATATTAAGCAAGTATTCAATGTATTTTTTTTCAAAACATAAACTTTATTAATAATACCAAAAAGGAGTACAAGATGCATAAAAATAAAACGAAAAAAGTCGCATAAGATACAAAATGGATACAACCCATCAGGCTCAGTAATTGGCATAGGCTTTCAACTACTCCGAAGTCAGGCACAGACCATCAAATTTGGATCAGAGAGAAAAATTAGACCAAGTATCCATCCCAACGGAGCAAGAAACTCACCACCAAAGATTGTCATGAGCCCCGACTTCAAATTAGTGAGCCCACACTACATCGTTGCCCAGAAAAACAATATTGCCTAACAATAAATATAATGAAGCTCCAGTGAATCGGCACCATGCAATATATCATATGCATATAGTACAATATCAAGATATGTATCTTTTGTATTATATCACTAATAAATGCTATATAATGCAATATATCATCATATATTGTATGCTCATGTATAAATCTTTTCATATACCTATATCACTGATGTCCTATATCATATGAATATCATATTATATCATGACATTTATGTAATTTATCATGTTATATATATATATATATATATACAATCAATAATATAAGATATCCTACTATCTCTTGTATCTTTATTATATCTAGTCCTATAGGTCAATCCTACATGAATAATTTTTAATTACACTAGCCCTATTTCTAAAAATTAGTCTCATATCACATATCATAAGTCAAATGACTTTCATGTAAGAAGTCATCACTTCTTACTCGTCATTGAATTACATTATATTAGTTAATCTTCATATAACTCCACTTTCATATTGCTTAGAATTACACCATAAATCTTATTTAAAAGAAAACACATCAATCCACCCTTTTATACAGGGTAACATAACTCAATCCTATCTGAATTAGTTAATCTATGACAATCGGAGCACTTTTCTAAGTTAGAACAATAAAAAATATCATCCTCATCCCCACTTTCTCTCTCCTCTCTCTTTATCTCTCTTCCTTTCTCTCCTAAGCAAGTTACAAAAATGGGGAAGGGGCATGGCTGAGAGAGGGATTTAAGTAAATGATTTTAGGTATTTTATTTAAAAAAAGTAAACTTTAAGACCATTGTCGTGCTGCCCAAGGCCCTAGTGTAATATCAGTTTTGCTCCAGGTTCGTCCAGGACGAAATTGGATCGTCCGGGACGATCGGTACAGGTTGTGCAGAAACTCATGTTTGGTTGTATGGTTCGTCTGGACGAAATCAGGATCGTCTGGACGAAAATAAGTCAGAGAACCCTTCGCCGGGGACGATATTTGATTTTTCGTCTGGACGGAATTTCCTCTTCATGGATCGTCCGGGACGAAGTTCAATCGTCCAGGACGATCAGTCTGGATATATATAGAAATGAGATATTTTGAAGAGAGAGAAAAAGCTGAGGAGAGAGAAAAACGAAGGAAAAAGTGGAAAAGTGGATTTTCGGGCGACGCCGAGCTGTTTTTGTCCGAAGAGATTGTTCAGGAAATTGCTGTACGCAAGGTAAGGGACAATCCGACTTTCTCAATTTTCAGAACCGTCGCTTTTGGCGGTATTATCTGTCCGAAATTAAGTTTTGTTCGTGATTTTCGTCCGTAATTTCCGACTGGTTTAGTTTTTACCGGGTAACTTTCTGTATTTTGTTGAAGTGCCGAGTGTGCACATTTTGGTTATTTTCTGAAGATTTTTGTCCGGGTATTTTTGATTCGACTGTGTTTTTAGTCGACTGGATTTTTCTGTGAATTTGGAAATTATCTGTGCAGTAGAATAAATGTTCTGAAATGTTGATATCTATATTCTGTGCGAATTTGGTGAATTTTGATTTTCATGAAAATTATGTAAATTCTGTATACTGCCGTTGTGCTGCCCGATTTTTGGGTAATTTCTGATTTGTCCGGATTTCTTCTGATTTGATATGCTATTTGTATATGCTATAAAAAGGGAGTTATAAGGGGCCTGGATCCTATGAGATTCAGTTAGTGTCTGGGAAATTCTGAAACGAGCTCAATATGAAATATGATATATGTTCTGTTCCGGATCCGAGGAAATCTGTTTAGGTGCTATAAGCACTATATATGTATTCTGGTGCTATAAGCACATCTGTTCTGGTGCCGTGAGCACAAAGGGAGGCATAAGGGGCCTAGATCCTATGAGATTCAGTCAGTGTCAGGGAATTTAGCTATTAATTAAATATCGGATATCTGATCTGATATGATTCTGATATGATTTTGTTCTGTTCCGATATGATCTGTACGATTCTGATTCTGTTGATTTGATATGTCTGATCTGTTCTGTTTCTGATTTGATACGACTTCTGTTTTCGTACAGTTCTGTTTGATTTGATATCTGTCCGATTCCGTTCTGATTTCTGTACGGATTTGTCTGATGTGTTGGTTTTGAGATTCTGAGGATTTTGATTGGAGGTTTGTTGCTTTGCTGAGCTGTTGAGCTCACCCTTGCTTTCTGGTGGTTTTCAGGTTATGGGAAAGGGAATGAAGTCCATGATTAGTTCAGAGTCTGATCAGTATAGGTATTGTTTTGTACCTTTTGATTTTTGTACAGTCATGGCTTTTCTGTTCTGTCTTTCTTTCTGTCTAAAATCCATGTACTGTATTTGTAGATGATTGTTTTGAGGAAAAGAATGAAAAACATATAGATCTTTTGTTCCGCTGCATTTGATGTTTTTAGTGGCTCTGTGTTTCTCTATTTTTGAGTTAAATGTTTGGAAGATTCAGTTCCGAACCAATTTCCAAAGCTAGATCCTGGTTAGCTTCTCCGTCGCGGCCCGGTGCGAACGGGATCCGTCTCGTCTCGGATTGGGTCGTGACACCTAGTGCCACTACGTTCATTTATTTCCCTAAAAACCTAAGAATTCAATGTCGCAGTGTACAAAAGCCCAACGCTGCAGTGTCACTCAACAAAATTTTCTTCATATTAAATCAATTTATAAATTTTGGGCTATTATAACTATGACCATAAAGAATGATAAAATTTTGTAATTTCAAACTCATACTAGTTAATATGTTTCGATTCATCATCTTACTTGATGTTTTTTTCCCATGTAAAATTTTTTGAATGACTTATGTATATGCTATTTTATCCTTTTTTTATTTGTTTTTTTTTTCTTTAATTCAAAGACCAGAGGTCAATTTTTATAATCACGAATTTCTAGCATATAATCATGTGTGTTACATGCTAGAAAGTTTGTGACAAGAGATCAGTGAGTATTTTCTTTCTCAGCTTTTGACAAAAATCCAACTGCACAAAATAAATTA
This sequence comes from Dendrobium huoshanense, assembly GCA_016618105.1. Taxonomy (NCBI): domain Eukaryota; kingdom Viridiplantae; phylum Streptophyta; class Magnoliopsida; order Asparagales; family Orchidaceae; genus Dendrobium; species Dendrobium huoshanense. The sequence continues at coordinate 28,495,974 of CM028356.1, read as the reverse complement.
TACAACAACAACATCAAGCATTTATCCACTACGTGGGGTCGGCTACATGAATCTTTTTTCTCCATTGTGTCCTATTAAAGGTCAAATTCTCGTTTAAATCTAATAAAGAAAGGTCATTCCTAATATTTTCTAACCAGGACTTTTTAGGTCTGCCTCTACCTTTCTTAACATAAGTCAAATCTAATACCTCTACTCTCCTAATCGGGTCATTGGAAGGTCGCCGTTTTATGTGACCAAACCATATCATCTAAGGCGACTCTCTCTAATATTATCTTCAACTAGAGCTACTCAAACCTTTTAACGTATATGCTCATTTCGTATCCTATCTCTAAGGGTAAAGCAACTCATCCACCTAAGCATCCTCATCTTTGCCACACTTAAATTAATATTATGCTTCTCTTTTAATGGCCAACATTCAGCACCAAAAAGCATTGCATGCCTCACTACCATCTTATAGAATTTTCTCTTAAGTTTGAGGGGTACTTTTCTATCGATCACACAACAAGCCTGATGCATTCCTCCACTTCAATCATCCAACTTGAATTCCGCTGATAATATCCCCATCTATTTCACCATCACTCTGAACAATAAATCCAAGATATCTAAAATGTATACTCTTATTAATGACTTGATCGCCCAAAGTCACAATCCCCTCACTAGGTCTATTACTATTAAAATTATACTCCATATAGTACGTTTTAGATCTACTCAAGCGAAAACCTTTAATCTCTAATGTTAACCTCCATAATTCAAGTTTACTTTCAACTCCCTCTCTAGTCTTATCAACAAGAAGAATATCATCAGCAAAAAGCATACACCAAGGTACATCCTCTTGCAAATGTCTAGTGAGAACATCCATGACTAAAGCAAAAAGATATGGGCTTAAGGCTGATCCTTGATGTAACCCAACTGAAATAGGGAAATACTTGGTCAAATCACCTTGTGTTTGAACACAAGTAATCGCTCATGCATACATATCTTTAATGATTTGAATATAAGCATTATTAACTCCTTTCTTTTCAAGAACTCTCCATAGCACTTCTCTTGGAACTTTATCATATGCTTTTTCTAAATCAAAAAATATCATATGTAGATCTTTCTTATTTTCTTTATATTTCTCCATCAAACCTCTTAATAAATGTATGGCTTCCATAGTCGACCTACCCAGCATGAATCCAAATTGATTTTGAGAAACATTAGTATTACGCTGCAACCTATGCTCCATAACTCGCTCCCATAGTTTTAAAGTATGACACATTAACTTAATTCCTCTATAATTCGCACAATCTTGTGCATCACCTTTATTCTTAAAAATATGAATTAACACACTTATTCTTCACTCATCTGTCATATTTTTAGTCTTCAAAATAGTATTAAAAAGTTTAGCAAGATAATAAATACCTTCATCCCCTAAGCATTTCCACACCTCGCTCTTCCACCCTTCATTTTTTTAAAGCATCTATAACTTCGATTTTACTAATACGCCGATAAAAAGAAATCTTTATTTTCATTTAGGGTGCTAAGGTCACTATAGTCAATCTTATTTTCATAATTTTCATTAAAAAGTTTAGTAAAATAAATAAATTATATAATAAATTATAGAAGATGATAAATTTTTTTGTGGAAACCCCAATAAAGAAAAAAAAAACACAGGGTATGACCCAGTTATAATAATCGACTATCAAATAGAAGATATAAGAATTATCTCTTCCTAACAATTGAAGAAGATGGGTGTAGTTATAGTACAATTGTCTAATTTCTCTTATATGGATTATAGAAGTCTGGTATCCACAAGAAGACAATTAAAACACAATAATATAGTTAGATGTTGAAAGAAGTCTTGCATTGGTGGTGGTCGTCAGCGATTATAGCCAAAAAAAGTAAGAGAGCTATTTAATTCTCCTAGCTCTTGAAGTAGAGAATGGAGTCTTATTTATAGGCCCTTTGAGATGAATATTTTAATAAATTTGATTGCTTGGAAACCAAAGCACTTCATCATATGATTCATATTGATCCTTTTAATCATAGATTTTTTTTTATCAAATATCTGGCTGCCTTAATGTTGTCGAAATCAACTGATCTTGGGCTTGTTTGATTCATCTTGTCAAGTCGCTCAATTTAAATATAAACATGCTATAATTAGTTGCCGTTTGGCCAAATAATTAATATTCAAAAGTTTCTATACGTAATTCAAATACTTGACTTGACCACATTTGGGATCAGATCGGAACATTGATACTGTCAATAAATTCATCTCATTGAATATTTAGTTCAACTTTATATTTATCGAAATTGAAATTTAGATGACCCTATATCTAATTCCATAACTTTTCAAATCAAAAATTATCTTAAAATTCATACAAATTATATGAATTTTTCGGAGATCTATCAATGTGCATATAAACGTATTAAATAATTATGAGTGAATTTTAATTTTGAATCAAATTTCTTTTCAATAAATTTTATTAAGTTATATAATACTATTTTAAACCAATAAAATTAAAATGATTATCATAATCAATAATCATATTCCTACCGTCCATCAACTTGAGAACGAACTCGAGGAAAATATACGCAACCACTCGCTCATCTTGGATGCTTGCATGGCGCATGCTTTGCTTTTATTATGTGGTTTGGTTATGGGTGGATTTAATTAATTAATTATAATATTTAATTAAACATTGTATTTTTCGACTGAGTTGGATCGCATTTGCTGTACGGAAATGGATGCCCGTTGTCTGATGCCTACAGATTAAAGCATGTCTGTCCTGGCTACACAGGCAAGTGGACCCACCTGCTCAGCGATTGACAATGGCCACCTATCCTATGAGTGAATGCGATACGGAAGAAGGCGGGTCGGTTGGTTAAGAGATTCCCTTTTTTAATTACTGCCAATGAATATTTATATATAATCTTTTCAAATAATGGGTGCGAGTCCTTTTCAAAATAGCTAGCTTATAAATCCTTTATAAATTATTTTCAAATTTATTTAATAATGCAACAACAGTACAATAATTTATATACGCAATGGTTAAAAATGTATTTATATTAAATTAAACTAATATAAGTGGCTCAAAGAGTCAATTAACACATCATATATAAAATTATTTTTTATTTGAATTTAAAATAAAAAGAGTGACTATTTTATTTAAATATTAAATAATGTTTATTAGTTATTTTCTTTATTGACTAAATATATGTATATGATATATTTTATTGATTTAAAATTTGACTCAATTTGATTATTTTTTAAATAAATTTGTGGGTCGCTCCAAACCGATCTCATTGATTGAGAAATAATATTATAATGTAAATTGTTGTTCGAGATCGAGAATATAAAGGGAAAAAAAATTAAGAATAGAAAAAAAAAGACATTTTAAGGAGTGGAATCTTAAAAATAGGGGCTTAGTAAGTATAAAATTAAGATAGTCAATGGAAACATCCAACCTTTAAAGCTTAAGGAAAAAATGATAACAAATACTCCTTTAGTTGATCATTGTTATTAACAATTTTTCCATCATTTATGTTGTTAATTTCTTCTAGTTGATTAATGGCCTTAACAAATCCTAATGTTTTACATGCTAATATGAATATTCCAATAATAATTAACATTAATAAATATTTCCAAACTAACCACTATATAAAAGCCCAAATATAGTCAATTTAGAATCCATTGTATGGAAAATTGCCAATGTTAACAAACAGTCCACCACCAATGAAGCAATACTTGGCCAACTCCATCAATTCTATTGAGTAGAATCCTTTCAAATGATGTGGCATATGAAGGAATAACAAACAAACCAATCATATATAAGATTTAGGTCTTAAAGTGTTAATTAGATATTAAAATGCTGAGATGCAGTTTTCATATTTGCAATTATGTAATAATTATTGGGTTACGCAGTTTTTGAAATTTGAACTCTCTAAATTTGTTGAAATTTAAAATGTAAATTTGAAATATGGTAGTTTTGATAGTTAGTATAATTATGGTAGTTAGGATAGCTATGGAAGTTATTATAATTTGTAGTAATTTGAGTTTGAAGTTTTGAATTTTAAATTTAGAAAATTCAAAATTCAAATTCGAGGTTATTGGAAATTAAGTTGGTTATGGTATCTATGGAGGTGTTTTTTTTTTATATAAATTTTTTTTTGTTGGCATCCACATGATTTTAAGACATTTGGAGATATTTTAGAATAAAGGATTGTGAACAAAAGGTGAAAGGATACAAGAAAATAAAGAATCCTCTCCTCTAACCATAAGATGAGATCCTATTATTCTTATTTTTTTCTTTACATGTTAAAAGCCAAGTGCATTTGGAAGAAAATGAGAAATAATTGATGAAAAATATCATAATAATATTTAAAATATTTGTCTTATGCATATATTATTGTGGTAAACTTCAATACCACATTATAAAATCTTCCAACAATAATATTTTTGCCATCCATGAAAACATAATGCTATTGTCAAATAATAGCAACATTTGGTGTTATCATTATAATAACCATTGTTGTTCTATGTACTCTAGTTCTAATAGTTTATCCTAATCCTCCACTTGGCAAAGGTAAGAGTATATATTTTTATAATACATTACCATTGCATGTCTAGAGTATAATGCACAGTAATCTATTTATATCAAAATTTTTAGAGAAGCTTATTGTTTTAAAATTCAAAGCTCCACAAATTGAGATGTATAAGAGATATATAGGTCTTGAGGTAATCTTAGCATATTTAAGAATATTTAATCTATATATAATATTTTATATATGATCAAATATTTGCTACCAACTCCATGGACTCTACAAGTAGGTTATTTAATATTCTAAATTGAGCATTAGCTTATTTAAAGAGTTCCCTTTTATTTATTTTTGACATAGTTCTATATGTTGAAAAAGTCAATGAAGACCTCTCAATCTCTATTTTGTATTAAGTAAAAAGAGAGTAAGAGCTTGAAATAATACATAGCATGATTCAAAAAGGCCTCTTATGAAGTGACCATTGATGGCAATTATGCTTAACTCTAAAAGTCCCCAAGGTAGAAGTGACCTAGACATCAATGGATATTACTCCATCTATGTTATCCAACTAAGCACTATTCAACCTAAAGTCATCCATATTCAAGTTTTTATCAACTTATTGGATGTCTTTGATTGTCAAAATTTGTGACATAGTGTCTAAATAAATAATCTAGAACTAACAAGGTTGATGACACACTCCATGATCTATATTGAAAGAATTATATATGTTTTTCATGTTGATCATTTAACTAGATCTACCAATAATCAACTAAAAGAAATAAGATTGTATTTTTGTCTTGTCGGGAGCCTCATATCATAGGATCTTTACATTTTCTTGAAAATATATAAAACCACGTAATGAGCGCATAATCCATCAAGTAACTAAAATTTTATAACTGAAACCATTATAATATAAAAGAGAATAAAATGTTATAAATAATATAAAGAAATATATGTATACATGTCTATACTTATTATCTATATTAATTTATTATTCTATAGTTCATCACATCTTTAATTCATTACATCATCAATCACAGTATCAGTAACAATCAACAATACTAATGCTAATAACAATATTAGTATTATGATCAATAAAATTAAATAGTGTTAATGATAAAAAAATAATATTAATGTCAGTCATAATATCAGTACAATATTCGTAGTAGTGTTGATATCAATATTCAGATATTCAATGAGTGTATTTTAATTAAGAGTATCTTACTCCTGTAATTATGACTCCTAATAAGTCGCCAATTATAACTTCTAATTAATGTACTCCTTATAACTCTCCTTAAATCACGTGAATCAATCCCCCCGACTCCTTATAACTCATAATTAATCTCTAGCTCCTTATATCTCCTTATCCATGAATCACATGGATTAGCAGGATATCACGTGAAATTATCATATCATGTATCTAATATCATTTAGTACTTCATTTTGAATATAATAAAATTATATCAAATAGTTCAAAATGATCAAATCTATAACATATCTAAATTTGCGTGCTGAAAGCTTATGAAATTAAGAGATAACACATTTTTGATAGAATTAGGAGAGATAGAATTTATAAAAATCAAAATAATTAAAAGCAAAAGTAAGGATTAGTCACTTACAATGAATAGAATAAAATGTGTAATAGGAATAACTGATAAAAATAATCCAAAGACATTTTTCTATCCCCTCTGCTTCCTCTCTTTCAATTTTTTCCTAGCCAAGAAACCAAGTGATAGAGTCGGTGGGGTGAGACAATGATATATATATATATATATATATATATATATATATATATATATATATATATATATATATATATATATATATATATATATATATATATGACCTAACGCTACAACACTCACCAAATTAGCTCCAAAGTACTTTACTTAAGAATTTTCATATTTTTTAAAAAAATTATTTCAAATATTTGAGTTATTACAGTTAATGGGTCTACTTACTTTTATAAAGTCTTAATACCATGCTATTAAGGTAATAACAAATCATAATTTAATATAATAGTCCATTGAGTTATCACATAGTCATAATAGCTCACTATTAATATGACAACTTCCATAAGCTTATAATGACGTACCATAAACTAACTAACTTTGAAAAGGAAATTTCTTAGCTTAATGAGCCACCCAAATGAGTTAGTGAGCCACCGTAAAGGAGCCAACAATAAGCTGATAATCCTTATTAATAACTCAACAACTTTTCAAAGAAGTCGGATAAAATTTAGATCATAATGTTGATTTGGATGAGAAAAATTCCCTCTTTCCCATGTTGGTTTCAATAAATGCACCATAAAGAGAAAAAAGAACATGCCATATTGAGAGATGGAAATAAAATATTCCCTCTAGTGAAAATTATTCTATGTTTCCACCAACTTTTCATTGAGTATTTATGGCATGATTTCTTATATGTAGCTACCCATGTTATCATACATGTTCTCATATAATTATGACTAGATTTGACAAGGTCTCCACCATATGTTATGTTTGATATATTTCTAAATCATACATGATAAGTGTATGTAAGTTATGTGGGGATTGTTAATCCAGCGGGATGATTATAGTTTGTCTAATACTTATCATCGATACTTTGATCCCACCACATGTATTTCAATTTATAATTATTCCTACACTTATTGTGGTGCTTTCATGGTTCTTATGTACTTTATATATTTCTATCGGTGTTACTATCCACTCCCAAAATCATAATATGAATCTTTTAGCAATTTTATATATATCTGATATGATCATTCATAATGACATGATCTAATAATCTAAATTTAGTTTACATTACCTACGTTATTTTTAACACTTAGCAATATAAGTTGAAATACAATTTATTATGCATATGAGATTTTTAAATGCATTCCCTATAATGAGTTTTTTTTCTCATTAATAAGGCAAAAAACTATTTATTATACATTAGCATTATATTTAGTTGGATTTTGTTGCATATGCTATCATTATAAGGATCTAACACACATTATGACATTTGATATTTTTGTAATACTTGTCTTCATAAGCTACTTCTATTATTCCATATTTTGAAGTGCGTTTTATATTATGATAGTTTACATATATCCTACATATTAGTATTTACCATGCCCATCATATATAACACATAATGTGATTAACATGTCATTCTATACTATATTAAGGACATCTAATATATTAGAAAATGATTAGAAATTTACATGTGAATGATAATTGTACAACATATGTTATCATGTTGATATTCCAAGTGTTGTTTACATGATAACTTATAATTTTTTTAATCTTACCAATATATAATATTGCATCTTATGGACTTGTGATGAATATTTATACATATAGTGTATACTTTACTCTGTAGATTTTTTTAAATTTGATTACATAGATTAATCATATTGTATATATTTCATGTTGTAGCATGGGAGATTCATGAGGTATATATATATATATATATATATATATATATATGGTGGACTATATATATGTAAATAGTCAAAGGTTAGCTATTAATCAATAGACTATATAGCTAAGATGAATGCATAAGATCGATGTAGAATGGTGGATTGACTAGTCTTTCTTAAGGGTGTAAAGTAACCCCTTACCTGGATTAATAAAGAGTTTAAGGTTGGTTGTAATATTTTATGTTCACCAATAAGTAGTTAGGTGGTAATCTTAGTATATAATATATGCCACCAATAATAAAATTATGATTGTTTTTGTTGATAGATTAACTAGCAAAATACATCATGTTAATGTATTAACTATGAAGGCCTATAAAAAGTATCAGTATGACAACACCAACCAATACTTAATATTCACATATCTATGAATTACTATGTACCCATTATGCATTATTACATCCTAAGGTTGAGTATCTTATTTATTTGTTTTTTATTCAATGATGTTCTCTATAAAGAGCATAATATGACCTATGAGACATTATTTTGTTTAGATTGTGTTATATGGCATGTGCAAGTGCATTGTTTTACTAGCACTTTTACATGTGTACATAAATTATTACTAGATTCAATTATGTCAATCTGTAGGCAATCATCAAACATTAATATCTTATTTGAAGATGCCCAATATATATCTTATTTTGAGTTGATCCTTGAATACGAGCAACTACAAATTTTCTTATTTCTCTAATAGTAACAAATGATACTTATTATTAAACTTAGCATATGTAATACAATATCACTAACCTTATATAAGCTTGATTTTCTTATTATTACTATTTGATATATCTTTTCTACTTCGTTTATTCAAAACTATCACACCATTAATTGAGTATTTATCTGACTAATTTTATTTAATTATATTCACATTATGACATTGGGTAAAATTTATAAATTTACTTGTGCAAATTATATGATCAAAATAGTTTATCATAGTTTGTCTATTGAGAAGATTTACATATTATTCTCTTTCACTAAATTAAATTCTATAGTAAGTATCATGTGGCTAATCAGGCTTTAAGCTCACTCTATTATACATGTGTATTTAGTTGATTTAATGATGGAAAAGATGCCACGCTCCGGGATCTAAAGTGAAAGAATTTTATTTCCCATTCTTTTTATCTTTTCATTTTTCATTAACAATCAATATTCTCTAATTTTATTCGATATCTAGAGCTGATTACTTGCACTAAAGAAATATAAATAAATAACAAAAAATATATAGTTCACATTAATACTAGTAAATATCAGCATTCAACTATTATAGTCTCAAATAATATATATAATGGTCACACTGACAGCAAAAGTAAATATGAACTAAGGAGGTGAAGTAAAAATTACACTAACATCACTACATATCCTCAAGTTGTTAGCTTGTTACTTGAAATCATTTAAAATTATATAATGAGCGTGAAAGCCTAGCAAGTAACCAAAATCTTACAACAAAAATTAATGCAATAAAAAAAATAATATGATGTAAATCATATAAAAAAATCTATGAATCAATATATGCTATCTATGCTTGTCACTTGAATTAATCAATCATTATGTCTTTATTAAATAATTAGTTTTTATCAATCATATCATTCAATCATTCTTATCAATCTATTAGTTATACAATAGCATTAGTATCCATAATTAATAATAGAAAGTAGTAATGGTAATAATAAATCAGTAGTAATATCCATAATAGTGTTCATATAAGTACTAACTATGAAGATCTCAACTTCTTGGATCTATTATGACATCCATATGCATATAATTCCTTATATATTTATGGAACATGATTTTCTTGAAGTAATAAATATTTTAATGTAAAAGTGAAAGCATGTCTTTTTTATTTTCCAATGGCCTTGAATTTGTGCAATGAATATTCTTCTTATTATTCATATTAACCACCTTCATTAGACTTTTGGCATCAAAATTTATGAAATGGTATATTCAAATGGTTGATTATAGATAGTACAAGCTATTTGAGCTAGCTTGGGGTTTTTATCATTTTATCATATTTTTATCATGGAAATATGCAATTTATTCTTTTCATTATAGAAAAAAGGAAAATTTTACATAATCAAAATCATCATTCTTAAAATTTATAAGTAGACCTTAGATTTGTTTATTTGGCTCATTCAAAATGAGGAAGCATCCTCGAGAACCTATACAGTTATAAAGCTTGAAGAGTCATCCAAACCCTTGGAGAATTTAAAGTTTTAGTGGTTTCTCAAATCATTTGATAGTCTCCATAGGACATTGTTGTCTCATATAAGACTTGAGTTATAGCCTTATTTGCACCTTAAGCATCTCCCTCTAGGTTAGTGTCACAACTATCATGATTTAATTTATTACCATTTTTCGTACTGTTGCTTTTACGACTTGCATCACAACCATCTCCTTCAAGAAAGATAGCAAAACCCCATACCATTAATGTCTTATTCTAGACTTGAATTGCATTGTTGCTTGTATCATAACCATATCTATCATAGAAGATAATTTAACCTTGCTTATGTCATATCTTTCTCCTTCCTCACTTGTATTGCAACCTTGATTAGGACTTATTTCGAGCCTGCATTGCAAACTTGCTATGTCATAGCTGTCTCCTTCAAGATCATTACTATAGCCTTTCTTATGGTATATTTGTCTTTTTCAAAATCTACATTGTAACTTATCTTACTCCACATGAACTCCTTCAATGTCTATATACAACATCACCTACAATTTGATTCATTTTACAACTTCCCTTACACTATAACAATCTCTTTTAAGATATATATTGAAACCTTACTTGCATATTAGCCATCACTACATTAGAACTTGCATCTAAGGGTATCAATAAATGATCAGACAAATACAGACCCAACTCCAAAAATTTAGGTTTGTTTTAACCCAATTAAAAGTTGAGGCAGATTAAGGTTGACCAAAATATTCAAAACTGACTAAAAATTAACTTGATTACTATTTAGGTTCATGTCAAATGAGTTATGCTTGAGTTCTAAATGTCATATTTGCATTAAGCAAGTCATATCCAAGTTAATTGGGCATATTAATCTAAGAAAAATTACATAATCCATATAATAAATGGGTTAAACGGGTGTCAGGTTTGGATGGAGTTAGGTTTGGGGCAAACATTTTGACCTATATAATAAATGACGTGGGTCAAGTCAACTTCATGTTTGACCTGAACTCGACTTATGAACCAGAATTAACACCTCTAGCAAGATCATTGCAACACTCTCCATCAAGACTAGCACTATAGCCATATCTTCTTAGACCCAAACTAGAATCATATTTAGCCCAAATAATACACAAATACCTTCAATTTTGTTATAGCACACACGAAATATTCACAATCAATGTGGACCTAGTTAGATTCTCCCTATATTACATTCCATTTATTAAAGTTCCTTCAATTATTTAAAAGCAAGCCATCCTTTTACAAAGTTTTTATAAATAGTGGATGTTATTGAATTTGTCTTATTTGAGTGATTCTTTTCCCTCCAAGAATATTCCAGATAAAAAACAATGTTATACAATTTTCATTATTTGACCGCTAGGGTGTGTAATATGAATATAAAATTGATTGTGAAGTTGCTGTAAGAAAAGCAACATAGCTATTATGGCTGTAATTATGGTTGTAAAAAATAATTTTTCATTACAAAACTTTCTAAAAGCAATGAGAAAATAACAAGAAAGTAATAGCCAAATAAAATTATAATTGTTATCTGAAGATCATATCAACGAGAAAACTGCCATAAACAAATCCAATGTATCAAAATGTCATTGAGTAGTATTTATTCTTGTCTTTGAGAAATGAGAAATTATTCTGTGAGGACGGCGAACGTCATCCAGAGACCAACCAGAATGTGCCATGTCACCAACTGCTTGATACCGCGGCTCGGTACCACTCGGTACCTGTACCGCACTCGTACTGTTGATGTGACGCATTCTAGTTAGTCTCCGAATGGAGAACTGTATTCGGCATCCGCACATAATAATTTCTCCATTGAAATAGAGATCATGCTTTAAATTTTTCATAAAATATTCCAAATCACGGGCTTATCTAATTCAGCAAATCAGGCGGTCCAACCAACCCACTTGATTGAGCCGAGCATGATCAGCTAGCTCTATTGTTAGCAAATTCCCATACACTATGGTTGCTGGGAGAAGAATTTCAATGCACGTAAATTCAGATTCTTGATAATTAAAACTTGAAGCATATATGCTTTTGGCTGAATTCTAACTCAATAAAAGTACTTTTATTAGGGGGAAAAAATTCTGTCTGTATTCTAATTTTTCTGCTTATATTTTGATTTCAAACCTTCAGAAATTTTCTTAACGCATAAATATAATTAAATTATTTGACATTCATAAATAAAAATATGCCACAAAAATCAACTGAATTATATATATATATATATATATATATATATATATATATATATATATATATATATATATATATATATATATATATATATATATATATATATATATATATATATATATATATATATATATATATATATATGTCTAAAAATATAATTAAAATTTTCAATAATATAAATAAATTGTTAGATAGATGTGATTAAGGTTCCGTTTGGAACAGTTTTCTTACTACTTCTTAAAACAATTTTTTATACTAAAAAGCTGTTTTAAGAAGTAGCAAAAAAGTTATCCAAACGAAACCTAAAAGGAACGGGTTTCACAAACATATAATAAAATTATAGTACATAACAATATCATTTTTTGTCTAAGTTATTTATTTATTTATTATTTTATTAGTGTGTCAAAAATATATTTCATAATTCTACATCACTGGCCGTATCTTAAATGACTCTTCCTCGATCAATAATGCTATGCTAATTTACTCCTCCTTTACTAACTAAAATGTCATTATTATAATATGTGAAATCGGAACTTTTATTTTATCCAGTGAACGTACGCAGAGGAATGTTCGGTTTTAGGCAAAAAAACGTATGTACCGAGTTTTTTACAGGCGCGAAAAACTCGGTACAGGCGTTTTTTTGCCTAGAACCGAACCTTCCTCTGCGTACGTTCACTGGATAAAATAAAAGTTGGTGAAATCGAGCCGAATGTAAATATATTGGAAATTTTTTTGCCACCGTTTGTAATTAACTATCTAAGTAAATACAAATTAGCTCATGTTCAGTAATAATTTGAAGAAAAAAAAAATCATTTTTATAATATGAATAATAAATCATACTAAGGATCTTTAAATCCATCAAATTATTTTGAATAAGAGATATATTTATATAAAACACCATATAATTTGATCTTTGAGTGAGAAAAGAATAGTTTCAAAGTTTATAATTAAGGACAATAGTTTATCTTATTTTAACCCTAAATTAAAACGTTTAATCCTAATCTAAAGTTTTGATTTCTTAGAACCGTAATAGGACAATTATGGTTTTTCTTCAATTTGATAGTTCTAAAAAAAAATGTCTATTATTGAATAAAAGATACGGAGGTGCATTAAACACAATATTAAAATACTATAATTTAAAAATAAAAAAAAATGTAGAATGATTAATATAGTAAATAATTATGAAATAAAATCATATAATAATAAATTTATTTTAATTGCTCATAAAATGAGAAATTTAATTAACTTTATCGGATACTTTGATACTATATATTGTTAATTTGCAAAAGTAAAGAACCATCTCTTTTATAAAAGTTATTGATGTTCTTATCAGATATTTGCGAGAAGATGTGTCTTGGTGTATACTTTTTGCAGATGATTTTCTTCTTGTTGATAAAATTTGAGAGGAAAGTTGAAGAAAAACTTGAATTATTGAGGTAAACCTGAAGAGTTGAACGTTTTCATTTAACCGGATCTAAAACCGAATGCATATATATATTGTAATTTTAGTAATAATAGATATAGTGGGAGAATTGTTAATTTGGATGATCAAGTCATTAAAAAGAATGTATGTTTTAGATATCTCGAGTATATTGTTGAAAGTGGCGGTGAAATATATGAGGACATTTGATATGTTATCAAAAAATTCTCTTGATCGGCACGAATCTCGATGCAAAATCAAGTTGGAAACTTCAAAAATTAATTTGGAGACCATCCAAACTCTGATTTCCACAAACTTACATTCGAATTGAGCGTCTTGGAAATACGAATCCAACGACTCCAAATTCGACTCAATCCGAGCCCAAATGAGTCCAAATCAAGGATCCGAAGCGTTGTTGGAAGCTTCATAATACTGTTTGAGTTACCAAACGATCTCCGATTTTTACGAGCTTATACTCGAATCGAACGGCTCGACGAGACGAATCCAACGAGCCCAAGTTATCCAAATCCGACATCTCTAAGACCTTCAAATATTCATTGAACGGTGCATGATCGTAGAAATCAAGATTGGCCGTCCATTCGAACCACTCCAAATTTACCCTTGATCTTCCACTTATTTTCAAGCCATGCCATTCAAGAATTCTATAAATAGAACTCCATTTCCTCATGAAGAGGAGGAAGAAGCCAAGAGAGAAGAAGGAAGAGAAGAAAGAAAGCTCTAGCCGCCTAACTCCTCCTCGACCACTGCCGGAGTGCTGTCACACCACCGTCGTAGGTCTGCCGCACCACCGTCGGACCACCAAGGGACGTCGGAGTGCTGCCGCACCATCGCCGGAGTACTGCCGCACCATCGTCGTAGTTCTACTGCACCACCGCCGGACCACCAAGGGACGCCGGAGTTCTACCGCACCACCATCGGACCACCAAGAGACGCCGGATTGCTGCCGCACCACCGACGGATCACCAAGGGACGCCAAAGTGCCATCCGAAGCTGAACTACCCCCTGACACTGAAGTGCCACTGTCGATCCACCGCCTGACACCGGAGTGCTGCCAGACCACCATCTGATAGTGGAGTGACATTGGACTTTTGCAAAACTCTCAGTTGATATTTGTAATCTTGTCGTTTTCAAGGACAAGACAGACCATTGTACTTTCCTCAAATTTTAGTTGAATCATTTTCAACTGAGCTAGGCCCCATGGTTTTTTCCCTTTCCGGGTTTTCCACGTAAAAAATATTGTGTTCTCTGTGTGTGAGCTGGATATCCGTGCAACGCTAAGACATAGAATTATAACTCTATCGCCGCATATATTCTAGCCCGCAACAGTTTGGCGCCGTCTGTGGGAACGTGGTTCCTGACTGGGGGGAAATTTTTGCTCCAACCTCAAAAGGTTGTTCGTGTTAACATCCTTGTTGCATCAATTTCATGAGAATTAAATATGGACTGGGGGGCAACCTTGACTACAGTCGTGGTCGAGAAGATTCCTCCAACTATTCGAATATCCAAGGCAATAGCTTGTGATCATAAAGCTTCTAGCAAATGCAACGATGCTTCCACTAAATTGATGGCTTCATATAATCCATGGTTAGACATCTACTCCTTATACAAGGTATTAATCTTGACCTCAAAAAGGCAGAAACGGTCTAAAGATAGACCATTCTCCACCTTCGATTCGAGATACATGTGGCATTCGCCCCCTCCCAATCAAAGAATAATCAATCCTTGTTGAATTCTCTCGACTTCTTCCACACAGGTTAACGTCATCGAGCAGGGCTATGACATACAACCTCGGATAGGTCTTACATCATTGGTGGATTCTCTCGACCTCTTCCACACAGGTTAACGTCATCGAGCAGGCCTCTGACATACAACCTCGGATAGGTCTTACATCCTTGGTGGATTCTCTCGACCTCTTTTACACAGGTTAACATCATCGAGTAGGGCTCTTGTCACGACCCGACCCGAGACGAGACGGATCCCGTTCGCACCGGGCCGCGACGGAAAAGCTAACCAGGATCTAGCTTTGGAATTTGGTTCGGAACTGAATCTTCCAAATTATTTAAACAACACAAACAAACAAACACAGAGCTACTAAAAACATCAAATGCAGCGGAACAAAACATCTATCATTTCTTTTCCTCAAAACAATCATCTACAAATACAGTACATGGCTTTTAGACAGAAAGAAAGACAGAACAGAAAAATCATGACTGTACAATAATCAAAAGTACAAAACAATACCTATACTGATCAGACTCTGAACTAATCCTGGACTTCCTTCCCTTTCCCAGAACCTGAAAACCACCAGAAAGCAAGGGTGAGCTCAACAGTTCAGCAAAGCAACAAACCTCCAATCAAAATCCTCAGAATCGCAAAACCAACACATCAGACAAATCCGTACATAAATCAGAACGGAATCGGACAGATATCAAATCAAATAGAACTGTACGGAAACAGAAGTCGTGTCAAATCAGAAACAGAACAGATCAGACATATCAGATCAACATAATCAGAATCGTACAGATCATATCGGAACAGAACAAAATCGTATCAGAATCAGATCAGAATCATATATCAGATATTATGTAATTCATAGCTAAATTCCCTGACACTGACTGAATCTCATAGGATCCAGGCCCCTTATGCCTCCCTTTATGCTCACGGCACCAGAACAGATGTGCATATAGCACCAGAATACATATATAGTGCATATAGCACCTAAACAGATTTCCTCGGATCCGGAACAGAACAGATATCAGATTTCATATTGAGCTCATTTCAGAATTCCCAGACACTAACTGAATCTCATAGGATCCAGGCCCCTTATAACTCCCTTTTTATAGCTTATACAGATAGCATATCAAATCAGAAGAATTTCGGACAAATCAGAAATTACCAAAAAATCGGGCAGCACAACGGCAGTATACAGAATTTACACAATTTTCATGAAAATCAAAATTCACCAAATTCGCACAGAATACAGATATCAACATTTCAGAACATTTATTCTACTACACAAAGAATTTCCAAGTTCACAGAAAAATCCAGTCGACTAAAAATACAGTCGAACCAAAAATACCCGGACAAAAATCTTCAGAAAATAACCAAAATGTGTACACTCGGCACGTCAACAACATACAGAAACTTACGCGGTAAAAACTGAACCAATCAAAAGATACGGACGAAAATCACGAACAAAAATCAATTCCAGACAGATAATACCGCCAAACACGACGGTTCTAAAAATTGAGAAAGGTGGAATGTGCCTTACCTCGTGCACAATAATTTCCTCAACAGTCTCTTCGAACGAAAACGGCTCCGCATCTTCCTGAAATCAACTTTTCCAAATTTCTCTTTTTCTCTCTCCTCAGATCGAAAATCAGATATTTTTAATTAAAATTTCTCTCTCTTCAAATGAGCTTATTTCCCTTAAATCATACACAGATCGGCCTGGCCGATCGCCAGATCGTCCCGGGACGATCCGACCAAAAGGATCGTCCTGGTCAGTTCCCAGGGCTGTTGTCTGGCCGATATTTTCTACGGTACCAATCGGCCTGGCCGATGTCTCCAATCGGCCTGGACGATGCCTACAGGAAATCACCTAGAGCAAATCTGGGCAAATTCTAGAGCTGTTTCTCAACTGATCGTCCCAGAACGATCCCAGATCGTCCTGGACGATCTTGGAGCAGATCTTGATATTACAGCTCTGACATACAACCTCGGATAGGTCTTACATCCTTGGTGGATTCTCTCGACCTCTTCCACACAGGTTAACGTCATCGAGCAGAGCTCTGACAAACAACCTCGGATAGGTCTTACATCCTTGTTATATCTTTGACGAATTATACACTCTACTGCCCGTTACTAATATTATCTTATCATAAATAGAATTAATGAGCTTGCTGCCCCCTTTCAGTTTTCTCTTGTGGGTTTCTTCCCTTCCATAAGGCCACCTCTGGAATCGATTCGTAAATTTTTTTTCAATTTGAAGTTGAATAATGAAATCTCTGTTACGATTTTAGATCCTTCTCATATTCTGATAAAGTTATATAATGATCTAGATTACTGTAGGGTGTTTTGTCACCGTTCTTACCTAGTTTTTAATTGCGTTATGAAACTAACGAAGTGGTCGCCGACGTTGGACATTGGTGTTGAGTCACCGGTGATACCTGTCTGGGTTTCGTTTCCTCGCCTTCGTCCCCATTTCTTTTCGCCTCGTATTAATTCTTTTTGGTCTTGGCGAATTATTTGAGAAGCCGCTGAAATTGACGAAGCTACTGTTGTCGGTTCCCGTCCTTCTATTGCCCGTGTGTTAGTTGAGCTAGATATAACGAAATCCTATCCTAAGCAAGTCTGGTTAGGCTCGAAATCTCTAGGTTAGACTCAAGAAGTGGTTTTTGACAAGTTACCTCAATTCTGTGCTGGCTGTAAGTGTATTGGTCACTCGCTAGGTAACTGCCGCCCTTCTACTCATGTCATTAAAAATTCTCCCTATATCGCTAATTTAGAGGTTGGAAATGGCGATAATGTTGTTACTCATACTATTCTGGTGGGTGAAAATGTGAATTCTAATTTTTTTTTCCCGATAATTTACATGCTGCTGAGCCTCCGTCTATTACCCCTGTTGTTGAGGGGATTTCTGATTCGTTGAAGGATGTGAATGGTGAGGTTGTGATTGGTGAGGGTGGTCCGGTTGTGGATGTTTGCCTTACTCTTAATAATGAGCTGGAACTTTCTGCTCTTCCCATAACTGTAGAAACTCCTACTACTATTGTGGATCCTGTGTCGGTTACTTCAGTTCAGGTTGATTTGAATGAAACTGTGTCTACTTTGGTGGCTAATGGAGTGCTGGGTGTTGGAGGAATTATATCTGATACTGCTATGGGTGCTTTATCCCCGAATGCTACTCCTTTTTTTCCTCCTGCTTTAGCGTCTGTTAGCAATGTGATTTTGCCGACTATAGCTACGGAAAATTTTAATAACTCCGAAGGTGGTGCTTGTCACGACCCGACCCGAGACGAGACGGATCCCGCCCGCGCCGGATCGCGACGGAGCAAGCACTAACCAGGATCTAGCTTTGGAATTTGGTTCGGAACTGAATCTTCCAAATAATTAATCCAACAGACTAATAAACGCAGAGCTACTAAAAACATCAAATGCAGCGGAACAAAACATCTATCTGATTTCATTTCCTCAAAATAATCATCTACAGAACAGTACATGGCTTTCAACAGAAAGAAAGACAGAACAGAAAAGCCATGACTGTACAAAAATCAAAAGTACAAAAGTACCTAATCTGATCAGACTCTGAACTAATCCTGGACTTCCTTGCCTTTCCCAGAACCTGAAAACCACCAGAAAGCAAGGGTGAGCTCAACAGCTCAGCAAAGCAACAAACCTCCAATCAAAATCCTCAGAAACTCAAAACCAACACATCAGATAAATCCGTACAAAATCAGAACAGAATCGGACAGATATCAAATCAAACGGAACTGTACGGAACAGAAATCGTATCAAATCCAAAACAGAACAGATCAGACATATCAAATAACAGAATCAGAATAATACAGATCATATCAGAACAGAACAATTCGTATCAGAATCATATCAGAATATCACATATCAGATATTATGTAATTCATAGCTAAATTCCCTGACACTGACTGAATCTCATAGGATCCAGGCCCCTTATGCCTCCCTTTGTGCTCACTGCACCAGAATCAGAACAGATGTGCTTATAGCACCAGAATACATATATAGTGCATATAGCACCTAAACAGATTGTTTCCTCGGATCCGGAACAGAACAAATATCAAATTTCAGATTGAGCTCATTTCAGATATCCCGTTTCACTAACTGAATCTCATAGGATCCAGGCCCCTTATAACTCCCTTTTCATAGCATATACAGATAGCATATCAATTCAGAGAAAACCCGGACAAATCAGAAATTACTCAAAAATCGGGCAGCACAACGGCAGTATACAGAATTTACACAATTTTCCTGAAAATAACAATTTACCAAATTTGCACAGAATATAGATATCAACATTTCAGAACATTTATTCTACTGCACAGAGACTTTCCAAGTTCACAGAAAAATCCAGTCGACTAAAAACACAGTCGAATCAAAAATATCCGGACAAAAATCTTCAGAAAATAACCAAAATGTGCACACTCGGCACTTCAACAGAATACAGAAAGTTGTACGGTAAAAACTAAACCAGTCGGAAATTACGGACAAAAATCACAAACGAAACTTAATTCCGGACAGATAATACCGCCAAAAGCGACGGTTCTGAAAATTGAGAAAGTCGGATTGTGCCTTACCTTGCGTACAGCAATTTCCTCAACTGTCACAACGGACGAAAACAGCTCGGCGTCGCCCAAAAATCCACTTTTCCACTTTTTCCTTCGTTTTTCTCTCTCCTCAGCTTTTTCTCTCTCTTCAAAATATCTCATTTCTATATATATCCAAACTGATCGTCCTGGACGATCCAGCTTCGTACCGGACGATCCATGAAGAAAAGAATTTCGTCCAGACGAAAATCCAATATCGTCCCCGGCGAAGGGCTCTCTGACTTGATTTCGTCCAGACGATCCAAATTTCGTCCAGACGAACCATACAGCCAAACATGATTTTCTTTGCACAACCTGTACCGATCGTCCTGGACGATCCAACTTCGTCCAGACGAACCTGGAGCAAAAACTGATATTACAATCTCCCCAACTTAAAAAAAATGTCGTCCTCGACATTATCCAGTCCAAACTCAGTCAAAACAAGTATGGGTACAACCGTCTCATGTCAGACTCCTTCTCCCAAGTGGCTTCCCGTGCAGTACGGTGCTTCCACTGGACTTTAACCATTGGAATCTGTTTACTTCTTAGTTTTCGTACGTCGTACGCCAAAATCAACTCTGGCTCTTCCTTGTACACCAGATTCTCCTGAATCTCAACCTCATCAGCAGATACCTTCTTCCCAGAGTCAGATACCCACTTCCTCAGAGTGGATACGTGAAACACATTATGCACGTCAGGCATCGAATCAGAAAGTAATAACTTGTAAGCAGCTTTTCCAATCCTTTCCAAAATTTCAAAAGGTCCAACATACCTCGGACTAAGCTTGCTCACCTGACCAAATCTGCTCACACCCTTCATCGGACTGACTTTGACATACACAAAGTCACCAACCTGAAACTCTACAAATCTGTGCTTCTGATTGTAATACTTCTGCTGACGATCTTGAGCAGCTTTCAATCTCTCTTTTATCAAACTGACCTTCTGAGCAGTTTCATCAGCAAAAGTGGCTCCCAAAGCCTGTCTATCTCCGACCTCCGTCAGAGTCAAAGGAGTACGGCACTTCCTGCCATACAGAGCCTCGTACGGTGCCATACCGATACTGGACTGAAAACTGTTGTTATATGCAAACTCAATCAGTGGAATATGATCTTCCCAGCTTCCGCTAAAATCCAGAACACAAAGTCTCAACAGGTCTTCCAGTACCTGAATAGTCCTCTCAGACTGTCCGTCGGTCTGAGGATGAAAGGCTGTACTGAAATGCAGTTTCGTACCCAAGCCTTGCTGAATGCCTTTCCAAAGTCTGGAAGTAAAACGTCCATCTCGATCAGATACGATCACACGAGGCACACCGTGCAATCTGACTATCTCCTTCACATAAATCTGTGCCAAACGATCCACTGAATCCGTCTGTCTGATCGGAAGAAAATGGGCTGACTTGGTCAATCGATCTACAACCACCCAAATAGCATCGTGCCCTTGTCTAGATCGAGGGAAACCCATTGCAAAATCCATCGTTACCTCCTCCCATTTCCACTCAGGGATAGGCAACGACTGCAACGGTCCACCTGGTCGCTGATGCTCTGCCTTCACCAACTGACAGGCTTCGCATCTCGACACAAACTCTGTCACATCTTTCTTCATTCCAGGCCACCAAAACAAAAGTTTCATATCAGCGTACATCTTACCACTGCCCGGATGTACAGTGTAGCCTGAATGATGAGATTCATACAGAATCTCCTGCCTCAAGTCTCCAAACACAGGTACCCATAACCTGTTCTTACAGAAAATAGCACCAGAATCAGAAATTCGAAGTTCAGGAGTCTTACCAGATCCAATCTGTGCAATCAACTTCGAATAATCAGAATCTGACTTCTGGGCTTCTTGAATCCTTGTCTCCAAAGTAGACTGAATACTCATCTGAGCCAACTCCAAACCACTGGAGGAAATCACTTCCAACTGCAATCGCTCCATGTCACGTATCAGGAAGTCGTCACAAGTAAGCTGAATACCTGATACTCCAGAAGACTTCCTGCTCAGAGCATCTGCTACCACATTCGCCTTCCCAGGCTGATACTGAATAGTCAAATCGTAGTCCTTGATCAACTCGAGCCACCTCCTCTGTCTCAGATTCAGATCCTTCTGAGTAAAAATATACTTCAGGCTCTTATGATCAGTGAAAATCTCACAGCTGACGCCATACAGGTAATGACGCCAAATCTTCAAAGCAAAGACTACTGCAGCTAACTCCAAATCATGTGTCGGGTAATTCTTCTCATGTGGTTTTAACTGTCTCGAAGCATAAGCAATTACCTGACCATGCTGCATCAGGACACATCCCAGTCCTTTCAGTGAAGCATCACTGAATACCTGAAAACCTTCCGTACCTGACGAAAGTGCTAACACTGGAGCTGAAGTCAAACAATCCTTCAATCGCTGAAAACTAGCTTCACACTCCGGTGTCCAAACAAAAGGAACTGACTTCTGAGTCAGTCTCGTCAGAGACGTCGAAATCTGTGAAAAGCCCTTCACAAATTTCCTGTAATACCCGGCCATACCCAAGAAACTACGTACCTCAAATATCGTAGTCGGCCTTGGCCAATCAGCAACAGCCTGAATCTTCTGGGGGTCTACAGAAATGCCTTCTCCGCTAATCACATGCCCCAGAAAAGAAATGCTCTTCAACCAGAACTCACACTTGGAGAACTTGGCATACAGCTGATGCCTCCTCAAAGTCTCCAACACAATCCTCAAATGTCCGACATGATCATCCTCAGATGCAGAATATACCAGAATATCGTCAATGAAGACGATCACAAACTGATCCAAATACTCTCTGAATACTCGGTTCATCAAATCCATGAAAATAGCAGGTGCGTTGGTTACCCCAAAAGGCATAACCAAAAACTCATAGTGTCCGTACCGAGTACTGAAAGCTGTCTTCACCACATCAACTTCCTTCACCTTCACCTGATAATATCCGGATCGCAAGTCAATCTTCGAAAATACTGAAGATCCGGAAAGCTGATCAAACAAGTCGTCAATCCGAGGCAAAGGATACTTGTTCTTGATCGTGACCTTGTTCAAATCTCTATAATCGATACACATACGGAGTGTACCGTCCTTCTTCTTCACAAACAGAACAGGTGCTCCCCAGGGCGAAACACTAGGGCGCACAAAACCTCTGTCAACCAACTCCTGAAGCTGAACTTTCAACTCAGAAAGTTCTTTCGGTGCCATCCTGTACGGAGCTTTCGATATCGGAGCGGTACCCGGAAAAACATCGATAGAGAACTCCACATCTCTATCCGGAGGTAAACCAACCAACTCCTCAGGAAAAACATCAGCAAACTCCCGTACCACAGGGATCTCAAAAACAGAACCAACCTCTAGGTTCAGATCCCGCACTGAAGCCAAAAATACTGGGCATCCCTTCTTCCACATCCTGCTCACCTCCAACACAGAAACCAGACTGGAGAGAACACCTCGTAATCCCTGAAATACAACTCTCTCTCCAGCCATAAGCAAACTCACTTGCTTCTTCAGACAGTCTATCTGGGCTTCATACTGACTCAACCAATCCATGCCCAGAATCACATCATATGAAGAAATCGGCAATCGAATCAAACTCGATTTCCACTTCTTGCCAGAAATCTCAATCTCACACAAACAAAACTGTCGAGCAATCAAAGGATTCCCAGCCGGTAAAATCACAGACAAAGAAACCGGAAGTAAAAGAGAATCCAAACGTAAAGCCTCAAAACAGTGCTCGGACAGAAAAGAATGACTCGCTCCAGAGTCAAACAAAACACGACAGGGCTGATCAGAAATGTAAATCGTACCTGTCACAACATCGGGAGCATCTCGAGCCTCCTGCTGACTCAAACTGTAAACTCGGGGCTGAACTGGAACAGGGGCTGAAGCAACAGAACTACTCTGCTCCCTCTGAACAGTAGGTGGTCTACGTGGTGCAGAACTAGAACCACCACCTCTACCAGCAAATCCCTCAGGGCGTGGAGGAACAGTCCTCGGTCTTCCTGCTGAACCGGCAGGTCTGACAAAGCTCTCAGATCGGAACTCCGAACGCTGATCAAATCCCATCTGCGGACACTCTGCAATCCGATGTCCTGACTGACCACATCGAAAGCACAGACCAGCCATCCTGTAGCACTGGCCAAAGTGTCGCCGTCCACAGTTCTGGCACACAGGTGCCGAACTAACTGATCCAGAACTCGTCGTACTGGTAACAGTACCAGACGATCCTCCGCTCCTCCTGGAATCTCCAGATCCAGAACTAGAAACAAATCTCCTCTTCCCAGAGGAACCACTGCCAGATGCCTCTCCTCCAAACCTCTTCCTACTCGCAGTCCACCGCTGCTGAGTAGCCAACAGGTCATTCTCTATCAGACGAGCTCGTTCCACAAGCTCAGAGAAATCGGTGATCCGGAATGGTATCAGGGGCTGCCTCAAAGTATCTCGCAATCCCCTCAGAAATCTGTAACACCTCTCAGCCGAAGTGCTAACCAGCTGCGGAGCGTACCTGGCTAATGCAGTAAACTCAGCCTCGTACTGCATCACCGTCTTGCTCCCCTGAACAAGCCTCAGAAAATTCTCCTGCATCTGCTGTCGTGCAGAAGGGGGAACAAACCAATCTCTGAATACCTCAGTGAACTCTTCCCAAGTAATCAAAGAGTTCAGTCTGCCCTGAAATCTGGCTGCCTGCTGGCCGTCCCACCAGTGCTCAGCCTCTCCGTCCAACAGAAAAACTGCCAACGGTACTTTCCTGTCTGACGGACACTGCATCCCGTCAAAAGTCTTCTCCACTCTCCTCAGCCACTCCTCAGCAGCTCTGGGCTCAACAGCGCCCTCAAACCTCGGAGGTTTCAACCTCAAAAAACAACTGCAAATGTCTATCAAGGTCATCAGATCTGATAGTAGAAGCTCTACTCTGAGTCTCGCTCATCATCTGAGCAACAAGTGAAGCAAACTGTGAAAGCGTATCAGCACCGACCACTGGGGCTGTACTCCCCACGGGTGCTGCCTGATCGGCACTCTGACCATCTGTCATGTCTGGGTCTGGCTGATCCATACAGAAAATCCAGAAAAATCCGGAAAACTATCACAAAAACAACACAATAAAAAGCCGAACAAATCAAAACTACCCCCCAGACAGACTTACTGATCACTTCCTATAGCTCTGTTTCACAAAATTTCCAAATTCCAAAACTATTGCTCTGATACCAAAAAAAACTTGTCACGACCCGACCCGAGACGAGACGGATCCCGCCCGCGCCGGATCGCGACGGAGCAAGCACTAACCAGGATCTAGCTTTGGAATTTGGTTCGGAACTGAATCTTCCAAATAATTAATCCAACAGACTAATAAACGCAGAGCTACTAAAAACATCAAATGCAGCGGAACAAAACATCTATCTGATTTCATTTCCTCAAAATAATCATCTACAGAACAGTACATGGCTTTCAACAGAAAGAAAGACAGAACAGAAAAGCCATGACTGTACAAAAATCAAAAGTACAAAAGTACCTAATCTGATCAGACTCTGAACTAATCCTGGACTTCCTTGCCTTTCCCAGAACCTGAAAACCACCAGAAAGCAAGGGTGAGCTCAACAGCTCAGCAAAGCAACAAACCTCCAATCAAAATCCTCAGAAACTCAAAACCAACACATCAGATAAATCCGTACAAAATCAGAACAGAATCGGACAGATATCAAATCAAACGGAACTGTACGGAACAGAAATCGTATCAAATCCAAAACAGAACAGATCAGACATATCAAATAACAGAATCAGAATAATACAGATCATATCAGAACAGAACAATTCGTATCAGAATCATATCAGAATATCACATATCAGATATTATGTAATTCATAGCTAAATTCCCTGACACTGACTGAATCTCATAGGATCCAGGCCCCTTATGCCTCCCTTTGTGCTCACTGCACCAGAATCAGAACAGATGTGCTTATAGCACCAGAATACATATATAGTGCATATAGCACCTAAACAGATTGTTTCCTCGGATCCGGAACAGAACAAATATCAAATTTCAGATTGAGCTCATTTCAGATATCCCGTTTCACTAACTGAATCTCATAGGATCCAGGCCCCTTATAACTCCCTTTTCATAGCATATACAGATAGCATATCAATTCAGAGAAAACCCGGACAAATCAGAAATTACTCAAAAATCGGGCAGCACAACGGCAGTATACAGAATTTACACAATTTTCCTGAAAATAACAATTTACCAAATTTGCACAGAATATAGATATCAACATTTCAGAACATTTATTCTACTGCACAGAGACTTTCCAAGTTCACAGAAAAATCCAGTCGACTAAAAACACAGTCGAATCAAAAATATCCGGACAAAAATCTTCAGAAAATAACCAAAATGTGCACACTCGGCACTTCAACAGAATACAGAAAGTTGTACGGTAAAAACTAAACCAGTCGGAAATTACGGACAAAAATCACAAACGAAACTTAATTCCGGACAGATAATACCGCCAAAAGCGACGGTTCTGAAAATTGAGAAAGTCGGATTGTGCCTTACCTTGCGTACAGCAATTTCCTCAACTGTCACAACGGACGAAAACAGCTCGGCGTCGCCCAAAAATCCACTTTTCCACTTTTTCCTTCGTTTTTCTCTCTCCTCAGCTTTTTCTCTCTCTTCAAAATATCTCATTTCTATATATATCCAAACTGATCGTCCTGGACGATCCAGCTTCGTACCGGACGATCCATGAAGAAAAGAATTTCGTCCAGACGAAAATCCAATATCGTCCCCGGCGAAGGGCTCTCTGACTTGATTTCGTCCAGACGATCCAAATTTCGTCCAGACGAACCATACAGCCAAACATGATTTTCTTTGCACAACCTGTACCGATCGTCCTGGACGATCCAACTTCGTCCAGACGAACCTGGAGCAAAAACTGATATTACAGTGCTGCTGTTAATTACTCTGTTGCTTTGGTTCCTGTTTTGCTTGAGGCTGAGCCTCCTTCGTCTGGTGCCAGTGATCCGTTTGTAAACAAGTTAATTGAGGTTCCATTAAATTTGATCAAATCGCAATCTATGGCTAACTGTTTGGGTGAATCTTCTGGTTTGGAGATTATGAACCATCTTAATTGTTTGGATGGTTCGTCAGATTGTGAATCAGAATCTGAATTTTCTGAAGGTGGATTGGATTCTCCGGATTGCGGTGAGGGTTCTGACCCTGGTAATGATTTCACTCTGGTTGGTGCTAGACCTCTTTTCAATGTTGCTTCTCGGGGGAGATTTTGGGGGAGAGGCCGACGTAGATGATGATTTTTGATGTAGTTTTGATGTTGCGATGGACTAAGGGCAATGATGTGGTCGAGGCTCGCGTCCTTGTCGTTTTGCTGGTGGCAACCTTTGATTGGACAGTCCGTGCGAGGCTTCAGAGCGCTGGTAGCCTCGGCCGTTTACTGAGTCCATTTTTTGCCTGTAATTTTCCTTTTTCTGCTTTAGCTCCCTCTCTTTCATTGTTGTAACAGTTTTGAGTTGATTAATATGTCTCTGTTTAAAAAAAAAAATAATGGCTGCATAAAATTCCTTTTTTTTTTTCTGAGAGAAACTTAATTTCATTTTACAAACCAAATTTCCTCCAATTTTTAATCCCTTTTAACAACTAGGAATAGTATACGGTGCTCGCGCGCATGCCACTATCCTATAAATGAGATAACGACTTTGAAATAATCTACAAAGTGCTTTTCGGCGTTGTGACAGAATATATTTTGCTTTTCTGGAAGATGAAAACTGAGGACAACCGGAGAAGGTAGGAGGATCTCGTCATGAATGGGAAGGATTTTTGGCTTGTTCGCGCAAGTGGTCACCGAAAGTATTAACCATCTCTTGCATTCAAAGCAGATTAGCATCTCAATCAAGGCTTATTCCAGAACCAATATATATTTGAAAAAAAGTCTATTGTCCCATTTTCTATGTAGATAAAGATGGACGGAGATCACTTTTCACAGGTTGTCAACTCCACTCTTTCTTCTTTTTTATTTTTTTAGAAAGTAAATATAGTAGAAGATAAGATTAGACACAGTCGCCTTAGATGGTTTGGTCATATAAAAAGGCATGATCCGGTTAGGAGAGTAGAGGTATTAGATTTGACTTATGTTAAGAAAGGTAGGGGTAGATCTAAAAAGACTTGGTTAGAAAATATTAGAAATGACGTTTCTTTATTAGATTTAAACGAGAATTTGACTTTTAATAGGACACAATGGAGAAAAATGATTCATATAGCCGACCCCATGTACTGGGATAAATGTTTGTTGTTGTTGTTGTTGTTGCAGAAAGAAAATATAGTGATAGGGTGAATAAGGATTTATTGGAGACGATTTTTTTATTGTTTTCTAAAGCAGCTTTTTAGTATTAACAAAATCTTAGAGTTTATTTGGTATAGCTTTCTTATTATTTTCTAAAACAGCTTTTTAGTATTAACATTTTTTTGCTAAAAAAAAAAATTGTATTAAAGAGTTGTTTTACAAAGTACAAAAGAAGCCGTCCTCAATGAAGCCTTAGTGTCGAATTTTATTAAGGTGGTTGTAAAATTACTCTGAAGAAAATAGTTTTATTAAATGCTGATATTAAAAGCATAAAAATTTATTGAAAGTAATGAAAAAATATTGATCACGCAAAAAATAAGATTAAGATCTAAAAAGCAAAATAGTAATAAAGTTGTTTCAAATGAAATCTTAATTATATATAATTTAAACTTTTTATTCTTAATTTTTTAATAATTATATATATTATAGAAGTTTCATCTTACTCCAATCTTAATTTTGCAACGGGAATTATTGAAATTATAGAAAATGTTAAGAAGATATTTGTAAATTGGCTAACTGGAGACTTTAATTTGTTCGGTAATATTGGATTGTCTTTATGTGATACAATATTCTATCTTTTTTATTTTATAATATGCTATCTAATTTATTCATATATAAAATTAATAAACTATTCGGAAAATATGTATTTTAATGCTTGTGGAATTGTTAACAAAGTTGCAAATGGAGTACAGAACTCTCTGATGCACATTTACAAAAAAAATTAATGTTTTAAATAACAAAATAACTAAAAAAAGTCAAAAAAAAAAATAAAAAAAAAAAAAAACGGAGTGGCACGATCGGGCGACTAAAGGTGTCAAAAAATGGGTTTTGAGTAGGATTCGGGTCAAATCCGCTACTACTTTGCCCGACCAGAATCCAACCAATTTTTTGCAAACAGGTCAGAAATTAAAACATGAACCCCACCTGTCGGGTTATCGGGTTGACCTAACATGACCCAATTATCTTAGATTGCCACTTACCATAGCAACAAGGGTAAGTGCAAGTGCGGGTGAGCTAGCGCATGCTAGTAAGGCAGGCGCCAATGCAGGTGAGCGCAGACGAGCCAGACGGGCGCCAATGCGAGCTGGGCTACGAACACTGGACTGCCGTGGCGATCAGGTGAGCGGAAGCACTGGTCGCAGGGTGAGCGCAAGTGCAGGCTGCCAGGCGAGCGTTGGCTGCTGGGCAAGTTCGCCAACGGGCGATGCTTTGTGGGATGGGAATTAGGTCGATTCCGGATTGATGTCAGGTTTTCGAGTTTAAATGGTTAAAAAAAGAGAGAAGATTTTGGAGCACAACAAAAAGTTTAAAAGTTTTTTTTTTAATAAGCAAATTATTTAATTATAATCATTAAAATGAATAATTAATGTGCTTCAATGGAAATGAAGGGCCCAATTACGTGGGCAGAGAGCCTTCTGCAATAGACTTGCAAAATTCAACCTCTAGGTCCTTAAATGCCTCCTACTTTGTTCCTACTTGGCCTGACATGATAATGTGAACAAGTGGAGTAGCTATTCTAATATATTCTTAGCTTAAACATTACTGCAACATATACAACTAAACATTCTACTTCCAATTGAAAACAGCCGGCTCTCTTTTGACCTTTTTTTTTTCTGTTTGGAATCCTTTTATCTTTTCATTATTTTTTTTTGGAACATTTAGAACAATTAAGCAAATTCACACAAACATCACATATATAAGACTCGAACCTAAAACCTCTTAGTTGGTAGTAAAAAATCTCAATCCATCAGCACACTAAGGTAAGTTTAGGGTTCTCATTATTTTTAGTTGATTCTGAATGAAGTGTAAGGAGGATGGAAGTTAGGCAATGATGAGCAATTTGTCAAATTTTATTTAAATTTAAGCTTATAAAAGAGGATTAATCACTTGATTTTTATATTAATGTATTTTTTTACTTATTGAATGTGGGACTGAATTCATACCTCATATGTCCTTAATTTTAGTATATCAACTCTACAAATTATTTTCCGAAAATATACTTAAAAATTAATGGGGGGTAATCATATTATATATATAACATAGTAGATAAATGATAATTATAAATTATAGGAACTTGAAGAAAGAGAAAATAATATGCATGCCAACCTTATTGTTAATGTAGGAAAATGGTTAATATGAGCCCCAATTCAACTTTAGCTCGAGCCTTGCTCTCGACTTGGGGACGGGAAAATAAATTGAAATTGGAGACTTCAAGCTAGCTTACTTCAGTAAAGTAGATTATCCAGCTTTAATGTGGTGTTTTCATTCTGTCATATATATTCATTATATCATTATATTATCATTATCATTCTTATTATTATTACATGTGACTCTCAATAAATCATCAAAAATCATCTCCCTCTGTCCGTCAATGTAATCATTCCTCAGTTACATGCTACAACTGGAATAACACCGCAAACCATCTTTATAAGAAAGCTCATCGACCCACTCTCCAACAAGGAATATTATCATTTTAATAACCATCCTGCATTAATTAAAGTGTTAACAACCAACCTTCTTGCTTACATGCAATGACCATGTTCATTAGGCCTCAAAATATATCAATTACATGAAATTCAATAATCATATAAAAATGTAGATTGACTATTATGAAGTGCATGCAAATTTTTTAGTCAGTAGTATACCAAAACTCTAATTTACTACAATTAAAATATGCCATGCAAATCAATTTAAGCTATTATTTCATTCTTACATACAAGTTAATAAACTAGACAAATCACTCAGATATTCATAACAACCTATATACCTTGTGAAATTTAATAATATTATAGTCAAAATGTGCATAAAATCAATATATATTATATACACAAAGTTACATGATAAAGGTGCGGTAACTTAGGAGAAAATATATTTTTATTGATTTAAGAAAAATTCAAAATCATTGAAAACTAGAGTTAGATTCGAGTTACCTGCCACTAGTAGAAGAAATCTATGAATAGAATCGATGGACAAAAATGCTTTGAATTCCTTTCTCTCTCCTCCCACTCTCGACATAAAATCCTTATATATTGTATACACAAAGTTACACTGTAAAAGTGCATTAAATTAAAAGAAAATACATTCTTATCAATTTGAGAAAGATTAAATCCATCAAACTCAAAATCATTGAAAACTAGAGTAGGATTCAAGTTAATAGCACAAGTAGAAGAAATCTCTGAACAAAATCGACGGATGAAATGCTTCGAACTCCTTTTTCTCTTCTCCCTCTCTCTTCCTTCCCCTCCTCCCCTCTTCCATTCCTTCCTCAATAAACCTAAGGCCTGGGTGAGTGAGTGGCTGAGTGGAGAAGAAATTTATATATAAAAATTTATTTTAGTGTGTATCTCGCAACACCCAAGAGATCCCACGCCACTACACTACATGTTAAATCTAAAATTATTGTAGAATAGAGCCTTCAATATCACAACAATAATTTCTAACACTATTGTGCTCACAGATCAGCACTACTGCGCCCTCAGGCACAACGCCACATCACTCTAGTTCTGACAAAAAATTTACATTCTCATTTTAAATTTATTTTAATAATTGGCATATTGTCACACAATATAAGTGGCCTGACGACTTTCACCAACATCCACTATAAAAATATATACTATCTTGTTGTTTATATTATATCATTTAGAAAGGGGAAGAAGTAGCCAGAACAACAAAGAACTGTTGTGAGGAGGATAATACTCTTTTTCACTAGAGGATGAGCTTCTTCCAAAGTCCATAGAGAATCAAACCAAATTCTTACCTTACTTCCAAAGGGGAAGAAGTAACCATATTTAATGAGATAAACAATCCAACAATAAATCAAATATTATAACTGAACTCAATGCAAGGCAAATCATAACAGTAACAGCCATATGATCAAGAATTAGTATAGAAATAGTGAAGCACACATGCAGTAATAGTAAAATCTATAAATAGTAAAATAATACATGAAAAAAGTTAGTAAATTAGTAAGGATGTTAAATCGATAGAACAATCATCATATCAGTACTATTAATCCATAAAAAATCATATAAATTGACAAAACTAAATCATCAATAAAGACTATTGAAATTATATCAATGTAATAAAATTATATAATTATGTATATATCTTATCCAAACATCAAATCAGTATCTTAATCATATACTTAGTATGTCACATTAAACAAGTAAGGAGTCCTAACTTAATTGATATTTTTTCAGTATCGTATCAGTGTGACTTAATAAACAAAGTCGTCACTCTTTACCCATCGACCGATAATCTTCTTATAACTCTCAATCAGTGTATCACGCGACTCAGTCGAGAATAACACCAAACCACATATTTAAAGGAAAACATGTCGGCTTACCATCCTCTACAAATCAATTAGTCTCCAACCAACGTCAGTGCATGACCAATCTTTACTTGTCTTTCTCCACAAACATTAGTATCACAATACTATAATAGTAATATAGTGACTAGCTATTGCTCAATCACATATCCACACTCATTTCAATGCATTATAGTAAATAAAATATAATTAAACTTAATTAAAAAGGTGCCAAAAAGTCTTAATGGTAGCAACAAAAAGCCATTCTAAGCAAAATTCACATTTTTAGAAATTCACCAAATTATCATAGATCATTTTCAGAAATTCACTAAACTATTAGAGATCGTATATAATAACATTGTGAAGCTTTAATTGAACTAAAACACAATTTTTATATGTCAAAATAAAATTTTGAATAGACAAAAAATATTATTTTTTCAAAATCATCATGCGAAAAATCTCAAATAAACACTCAAAATGTTTATATCTTAATAACTATAACATATAAAAAATTACGTGGTGAAAGTTTTACCAATACAAAATTATCCTCATTTTTCCGTAACGAAAATATAAATTTAATAAAAAAAACATAAAAAATACTAAATTATTGAAATAAAAATAGGATAATTATTCCTTACAGTGAGATGAGCATATCTCCCAAAAAAATTAATGAACGAAAAATCGTTCTACGATCTCCAAATCCGAGCTTCTCATTTATCTCTCCTCTCATTTCTCTCAAAATTCCTCTCAGCTAACCTCTCCTAGCCGAATTCATAAAGAAATAGAAATTTAATATGTTACGTAGTGGGTTTAAATATTTAATAATAAAATAATATAATTATATAATTTAATCAATTTTTGTATAAAAATTCATATAAATCAATTTGAAGCTTAAAAAATCATAGAAAAATATGTTATGACGAAAATGATTTGTGATTTAAATTTATAATGACTTCAGAAAATAATTATTTCACTCTGTTTGTTATTACAAAAATAATCAGAACATTAGAGAGCAGAGGAAGGAGGAGGATGAGAAGTCTAATTTTTTTTTTTTTTCTCTAGGATGAGCTTCAAACCCCAATTCCTTCCTCCAAAGAATCAAACCCCAATTCCTTCCTCCCTTCTTCCATTATGTGAAGAGCATGATGATTATAGCACAAGTGATGTTGGATTGTAGCGTCACGAATGTTTAAATGCATTAGCACATGTTAATGGAGATTTCACTATTCTAACATATTATTATGGTTGACCATAGAAGTATGGAATGAATCTGCTGTGATAGAAAGTAGAAGGGTTTGGTCGGCCTTAGCTCAAGGTAGGATAAAATCAAGTGTAATTGGTCTATCAGGCATATCTTGTTAGCTTTGAATGAGTAACCTAGTGGAAAAGCTTTTTAGCAGCAACTCTTTGGCTAAATAATGAGATAAGTATGCATGTTTTGAATATTTTTGCCGAATGGAGGATCTGGATCAACTTGAGTAGTCATATCCCACTGAGTAATTACATCTCGTTAAGTAGTTATATCCTATGTAGTAAGATCTCGTGCCAAATGGATAATACTAATTAGTTATGGAAAAAATGCACTGCATCTCCTTATTTTGCTTCATCAGGCCTGTTTATAGGGAGTTAATGGCATAAAAAAAAGGTTTTTTTTTTAAAGCTTAACTTCTTCCTATCCAATAAATCATTTGTGAACCGTTCGGTTTTGTCTCAAATGGATGAAATATTTGTGCTCACTGCACTTTTACTGTTCACAGAGACAACATGCAGTGTGCTTTTTTGTTCACAGAAATAAAATCGGACGGTTCTTCCCATTCAATGTCCGCACAGAATAATCTCTCGCTATTTATAAGGGTATAGAGGAAGGTTTTAGCCAAGGTGGTTGAGGGAGCTATTATGGAGATGGAAGTCATTGTGATGTTGATATTGGAGGATATACTGGCCAAGGTGGTTGTTTGTAGGGGTGTCAATTTCGGGTCAAGGGTCAGGTTCGGATTGAACCTGAAATTGACACGGCAATATTCGGGTCAACCCGAACCAGACCCGTTTTTGCAAACGGACAGTTTTCCGGACCCGAACCCTACCCGCTTCGGGTATTGGTCAACTCGACACGACCTGGATGACCCGATGCCAACAAGAAACTGCTAGTTTTCAGGTAAAAAACGGGT
Organism: Dendrobium huoshanense; assembly: GCA_016618105.1. Classification (NCBI taxonomy): domain Eukaryota; kingdom Viridiplantae; phylum Streptophyta; class Magnoliopsida; order Asparagales; family Orchidaceae; genus Dendrobium; species Dendrobium huoshanense. The sequence continues at coordinate 28,461,017 of CM028356.1, read as the reverse complement.
CAATCTCGGATTGCCGGGTAAAAAAATAGTTTTTTTGGGTAAAAACATATCAATTTCAGGTCTAAGGGTCAACCTGAACCCGAAATTGTTTTTGAAACGGGTCGAATTATTGAATCCAAATCCGACCCGTTTCGGGTTCGGGTTGACACTAACCTAAAATTTTCTGGTCGGATTTGAGTTAAATTTTTGGATCGTGTCAAATATTGCACCCCTAACCGTTTGCTTTGTGAGGGGGTTACACGATCACTACAATGGCTATCGATGGGTTAAAAGTTGCCAGCTTTTTCAAGATCTTTGATCGCAGGTTTGTAAGACCTTGCACAATAAAAAACGTGCATATTTCACTTAGAATGATCTAAGGCGGCGTGATAGTGTCCTACAAGCCTTTATAATTTTGTTCATCTTCATCTGTGTATGTATGTGCATGTAATTATTTTTAGGCCGATTAGATCCTCACTTATGTTTCCTAGTCGAACTCCTCACCTGTAACCATTTTTTACCAAATAAAGTTGAAAAAAATGATGCACTTAATTGTTTTCTTTTAATGTTATTCTCTCTTTTAATATTCTTTTATTCTTCCTCTTTCAATAAGCTTGCATTTTCAATTTATGGTGATCATCTTTGTAGTATCAACTGTGACAATGTTCTGAACTGATTTGGAATTGATATGGTAACTCTTTTGTGTTTGCATTTATGTATTTTCTATTATCTAAACATCTTTGTATGCTTTCAAATGCATCAATTCTGTCTTAGAGCATATCCCGAGGATTTTGTGTGTGAAACTTTTATATCTAAAAATTTTCCTTGGAAGCAATGCACCGTTGTGTTGGAGAGTGCTCAGCTTCATGAATTTTTTGTTTATAAATTGAGAAAAAAATGGATTTGTAGGGAGCACTATGGAGCTGGGGCGACATTGCGACATCGTGCTCCCTATTTTCTGGGGAATTTAAGGAGCACTGTGGCACTGTGCGTTTGAGCGCCGATTCTGTGTTAAATGAATTTTTTATATAAATATCAAAATCCATTAAATCTCATTTTACTAAAAATATTATGCCCCTTAAGCGGCCGAATATAGAGAGAGAAAAAGAGACTCTAGACAAATAAAATCTATTTCGTGCAACTTAGGACTAATTCCATCCTTCGAGCTAGTTTAGAAAATTATCAAGATCGAGGCAATTTACATTCACCCTATCTAAGTTTTTAATAATTTGAAGTTTTTGATATTTTTTATTTAAATTCTGAAATTTCAGCAAAAAAAGTGGGTAGATTCTAACATCCGATAAACTTTTATAACATAGCTTTTATATGTTATAGATTATTCTACACATTTTTGTATGTTATTTATAAATTTTCACAAAACAATTTTGATTCCTTGATAATTTGACACGAATAAATAGTGTCATTGCACAAAAACATCTTTGATACATAGTTGTAAATAATGTGTGGTAATTGATCATGATTGAAAAATGTGAAATTTAGTATGAGAGTTTACCCCAAAATTTTATCTTTTTTGCGTCCATAGGACATTCTGTAAAATTCTATGATAAGTCTGATATTATTTACTATAGTTGAAAATGCAATTGTTTCTATGTTCATTTTCTAACATGTTATAAGGACATATTATTTGATATGTTAGCCCAAATAATCATAAAAGCCTGAATTATCAATTCTAATATCTGTTAAGAGGTATAAAGGCAATGAATATAATTTGTTCTGAATAGCTAATATTATTTGTTTAATTCCTATTATTTGTGATACCGTGTGTTATGTTTACTGTTTAAAATTTTATTAGATATTCCATGTTTTAAATTGTTAGATCTATTCTGAGATATTGTAGATTATTGTTCTAAATAATTTGCTACTGTTATATTCTGTTGAAGGCTTTATATGAATAGTCCGTTATTTCTTTCTATTCTACTATTCTTAAATGTGATTATTTAGTTTGATACGTCATCATGAAATTATTTGATCGGGCACGAATCTCGGCTCAAAAATCAAGTTGGAAACTTCATACATTAAATTCGGGAGCATCTGAACTACGATTTCAGCGAGCTTACAATTAAACTGAGCATCTCGGAAATACGAACCCAACGGCACCAAATTCAACTCAATCCGAGCCCAAATGAGCCAAAATCAAGCACCCGAAGCGCTGTTGGAAAGCTCGTACCACAATTTGAGTTACCAAATGGTCTTCGATTTTAACAAGCTTATAGACGAAGCGAACGGCTCGACGAGACGAATCCAAAGAGCCCAAGATCGTTGGATTCCGACATCACTAAGGCCTTCAAATGGCTGACGAACGGTGTATGATCAAGGGATTCAATACCATCCGTCCATTCAACCACTCCCTGTTCGCTCCTGATCTTACACCTATTTATAAGTCATGCCACTCCAGAAAACCTATAAATAGACCCCTCATTTCTCATAAGAGGGGACCCAAGCAATAGAGAGAAGAAGAGAAGAGAAGAGAAGAAGAAGAGGAGGAGAATCAGCTCCTCCTCGACCACCGCCAGAGTTCTTTCCGTCACCTGAATACGCCGGAATTCTGCCGGATATTCGGGGGACGCCGAAATTCTGCATAACTTTGTAACTGAATTTCAATTCAGGAGAAACTCTTTGTAATATGATCGTTCTAACTTGTGGGACGAATCAGCCTCTATACTTCAAACAAACACTAGTGGAATTACTTTAACTGGGTGTGGCCCAGTGGTTTTTTCCCTCTTTCGAGTTTTCCACGTAAAAATCCTGGTGTTATTTTCCTTTCCTGTTTGTGTGCTGAATATTCGTACAACGCTAAAACGAAAGTATTTCAACTCTATCGCCGCGTATATTCTAGCCCGCAACATAGTTATTAAAAATTTAGGTAGGTTCAGTGTAGCATACTAAGTTGTATTTTGCTCATGTCTGCTACTATGCTTTTGTTTTAAGTCAGGGCAAGGAAAAAGGACATGTTGAGTAGAGAGATGTTGTAGGTTCTAATCGGTCTTTAGAAAAAAATTTATTAGAGGTATTTTGCAGTCATGTCTTTCTATTATGTACTGCATTCTTCAATGGCATTTATTATTTGTAATGAAATATTTTGATATATATATTTCTGAGATTAGTAAAAAAGATATTTGAAGATGAGTATTTAATATATTCATTTGAAGTAAATTAGTAGCTTTATTGTATGTAAAAAATTAGAAATTTTAAATTTCTCTCCATATTGGTCTTGAAAAAATTCCAATCTAATATGATACGCCTTGTTTTGTATGTGAGTAATGTTGGGTCAAATTGTGACAATATTTGCTGGTCAAGCCACTAGTGGTCTCTATCAAGTCATTACACTCCAACAACATGAAATATTCTATTTAAGCATCTACTATTAGACAATAAGATATCTCTCAGACTTTCATTGTTAAAAAGATCTTATAGATGAGCAGTCTACACTTCTCTAACAACACCTTTTAAAACTATCAAGTACGAGGCACATTAATCATATCTAGGGCACTTGAATATTGTCAAATAGAGAATAATAGTGAAGGGAGTGTAGGGGTTCCTTCTTGAGCATAAAAGGAAAGGAAGACATGGTCTATACTTTAGCTTGTAGTAAATTAAGAGTTATTGAGATAGTGGAATCATAATAGGCATCTAATTAGCTTAATTCGATGATACAAAGCCTTTCGTTATTTTTTCACTTGACATCTAGCATTGATTCTTGTTGCAATGGAGAGCTTTGAGCCACTCTAATTATAGTTAAATAAAAGGAGGCATCTATCATCAATGTTGAGCTAAATGCAAAGTTGCTCCATCACCATAAATCCCCCATTGGGTTACAAGAGAACTACTCATATGAGTCCATAAATTGAGAGACTCTTTCTAATGTGATCAAGTTCTTTTTAGCTAAGAAGTTCATGAAAAGAGAGTCACAAAATCCCAGAGTGAAAGCCATAGTAGTCACCTCCAACACCAAGTTGGTGACTTCTCAATGACCTTGGGTGTATTGATAGACATAGATCTGGAGGATCTCTCTCTCTCTACCTATCTGATACACAATAGGGCATGAGAAATTTTAAGTGAAAGTTTGAAAGCAACAAACTTTATTATGAAATATTGAACAAAACTTTCATAAACCGTCTTCGCATAACATCCTTTAGGGTAGAAAGCAATGATATGTTAAAACAATATTTTAGAAATAGGAGCTAATGCCATGATACCATCTTTGGGTGCTTTATAGGGTCTTTCATCCTCTTGTAATGATTTAGTAGATAGATCTTATCTTGAAGTGACATTTCCTCCATAATCCCCATCAAGCATCAAGTGTAAGTCTCATTTTATACAAGGTTTTCTAGATAAATTAGTTCAATATGATTTTCTTGGGGGTTAAACATTACAACTAGCTTTCTTAGAACAATTAGAGGTACAACTAAAGCCTTCTAGTAGGGCACTTTTGGGATGATACTAGGAAGCAACGATTCCATTGTCTCAAAGTTTGTAGGCACTTATTAGTGTAGCTTATCTTAATGTTATGTTCATTTGGTCATTCATCTTGTTTGAGATATCTTGGAATTGAACCATGAGCACCATCAAATTTGGATAAGAAAAAGGGCCTTATACAATATCTTCAAATTGAGCATAAAAGTGGTGGGGGTGGATGTTTGATCACTACAATCTAGTTAATCTTATATTAGACTGTTTCAACTAACTTGAAGGATCTCAATTAGAACATCAACAAACATTTAACATGGGAAAATGGTCAACTCAATCTCAAACCTTCTTCACAAAAAAAGAAAAAAAAGAAAAAAAAAAAGAGTTAAAATGGGAGTATTCAAGCTACTTACTTGTTTTAATGGAAATAAAACATATTATAGAGAAAGTATAAAGAGAACAAGCACAACAAAGCATAATAGGATGCAAGTGATTTAGTGATCTTTACCTACATCTATTGTAAATATACATACTAGTTTTTTTTTTTTTAAAATTTTTTTTTTTAAATTGTATCTTATAATAAGATGATGTATTAATCAAGGATAGAGAGTAGTGGAAGGAGAAGAAAAAATGAAAAACATATTCTTCATTAGAGGAAGCACTCCTGAAACTAGAATTCAGAGTCCAGAGTATTTAACTTATCTTCTTTTCTCTCTTCATTCATTTTATGAGCCCTCCGAGGATGACTTCATGGAATGTGCCATTTAAGGCCTACCTGCCAAGTGGCTTGAGGTGTCAAGGACATTATGATTATATAATGGGTGCTATTGAATCACAACTTCATGATTAATGTGTTATCCTAAATTTAGATTTACATAAATGAGAGATACAAAATATTAAAATATAATTTTATATTTTTAGAAATTTTGAAAAACCAAATTGAATATTATATTCTTTATACATAAGAATTAGATAATATGATTTAAAAAGTAATACATAAGTGAGAAAAAAGAAACTAGGTTAATGCTTCGTTTACCTTACTTGGGAATGAGGAAGAAAAAGAAGCAGCATAAATCATAAGTATTTCTCAAGAGACTATAGGCTTTCTCAAGAGGCTAACAAAAAGATACAACCCAAAGAGGCTCACATATTTTTTTCTTTCGACCTCCCTTTATATGGATAAAAAAATTTGATCATAAATAAGCATTTAATACATGCAATCATGACTATAATTAAGGGAGCAAGGAGGAGGCAGTACCAAATTCAATGTCAAAATCATGGATAATTAGAGTTAGCTCTTTATTACTTGATGATAGGCATGTGGTTATAATCATTCGACTCTCAAGCGCTTCTTCCTTAGAACTTTTATGAGATTCCTCTCGTCCTCAACTTCTCTAGGAATTAATGTTCCCTACTCGAATTTCTCACATCAATATCTTGATTCTCTCGATAGTCCCTTCTCAGCTTTTAAGTCTTCTAGGCATACACACAATCATCCAATCTATGATGCTTTAATAATGTAGTATATCCAACATTCCTAACAAATCACAAAAGCCATATGGCATATCATGATCATGTAAATAATATGAATAAAAATAAATAATAGTAAATAATAAAACTTTGTAGTATAAATAATATACATAATCCATTATATGCTAATAGCAACAATATCATATGAAATTTCTTCCAACATGTGTAGCAAAATAAATACTACTACACACAATGTGTAGAAACATGTGCAAAATAGAAATCTTATGGATAGCACAACATGCATATCATGGATATAGTGTATACAATATGTAACATGGGAAAAAAAATATGTAGAATGATCACATAATTTTATGACATACCATTCTAGATTTTTACACATAGTAAATCACCTCATAAAATGGAACATAGTAGATTCATTTGAATGCAAAATACTCGATGAAAATATATTACAATAGATGAAAATGCATAAAAATAACAAAATAATAACAAACAAAAAAATTATGAAAAATTATGATATGATGAAAGTTATCATATTATTAATGAATCTTGATTTAGCAAAATCAATGCAAATAAAACATAAGAAAATACAAAAGATATGAAATCAATAAAATTTGAAGTATGGTGATGATAGTCTATCTAAAGAAGAAGAATTATCCCAACTAGTCTAACTTCTAAATTAGACTCAAATACCTTCAAATCAAAGTTTTCTCAAACTAGAATCTCTTTCCCTCCCAACTGATTTTTCAATAATCGACTACCATGAAATGAAATGAGGTTGAAAAGTGGATACATAAAATTATATATATCAAATAATCACATTTTAGTGAATAAACTTAGCTTCCTAAGCAGAGTTTTAATCGCAAAAGGAACTAAAGTTTGATTCAATATAAGGTTCAACAAATATGAAAAAAACTATTCATGAAGTATTATATTAAATCTAGAACACATTAAAAAATCATTCATGAAATGAGCCTCAGATAGCTCCAAAAAGTTCAAAAAGTTCAGTTATTTCAATAAATCTCAAAGAAGGCAAGTTTAATAAGCAAACTGTCATTTCAATAAATTATTCAACAAAAGTTTGAATGCACTGTAGCATAGAAAAGATGGTTCATAAAAAAAGACAATAAATTTGAAAAAAAAAATCTAATCATTCATACATAACTCAATCATATTGTAACACTATTCAATGGATCATAGAACTATTCATACATCATCATCATTATTTTTTTGGTACGCATGCCAGAACATCACATTGTTAAAACTTGGGTGTATATAAAATCAATTTCTAAAATCTCTGAAAATTCTAAGAAAAAAAAATAAAGATTGGTCTAACTAAATTAATATTTATGAAACAAATAAGGAGGATGAAATGTCATACCAAGAATGTATTATTTTAACCTCAAATGAGGAGCCAGGGAACCAAAGAGTATAATCAAAGTTAGGAGACCTCAGATTGCTAACCAAGAGGTAAACATTGGGCAATAATGATGATGATGATGTTATCAAAGATTATTGTATTCTTCCTATAGAAACGTAATATGCCACTTGCTATTTGCTTGAGTTAATCTTATTGCCTATTAAAATTACACTGATATATGTCATAGTCAATGGTGAACCTTCTCTAGTTTTCATATTTCTCTCATGTTATTTAGATTGATGCAATCATGAATTGACTAATATCTAAATTGCAATAATGTATTGTTAAAAAGTTATCTAGATTACTAAAATATTATATTAAATTGAGGGTGTTGGTCGGCAAAGCAATGACCCTTTTAGGTTTCATTTGGGATGGATTTCTTATTGCTTCTTAAAATAAATTTCAGTACAAAAATTAAAATTTCCGTACTAAAGCGTTGATTTAAGAAACATTAAGAATTAAAGTCGTCCCAAACAAAATCTAATCACTACTGCAAACTTCAAACTGATTCAGTGATAAATGCTTCTCGTCTTAACTAACAGTCTTTTGCTTCCTTCTCGTATATTCTACTATTTATTTTTCATTACATAATTCAACAAAATAGGATGCTACATAGCTATTATACTAACAAGTCCTGAGAATCTACTACCATTGCTTATTCTCTTTACAACAGATTTTCTTTTCACCTTCAAGAGTCTTGCCGATTCTATTCACCTCGTAAACCTTCTTATCACTAAAAATAGATCTTATATAAATTCGATCTGAAATGAGATATTAGATATAGTTCTTCATAAAAATCTCTTGAAATGGATAAATATAATATTGTGTTTTGCGGAATATCCAAGTCAATGGGGCTTTGTTTTTGGGACTTCGAGTAAAATTAATCCCAAACTCACAAAATTTGTATATACAAGACCTTGAATCCACGATCTATTAATTGAAAGCCTAAGTTCTCAACTACGCCAATGTAAACTACATAATAGTAGGGGTGTCAATATTTGACATGACTTGAAAACCAAACTCGAACCCGACCTAAAATACTGGGTTAGGGTCAACCCGTTTGTGAAACGGGTTGGGTTCGGGTTCAACAAATCGACCCGTTTCACCGAGTCGGATTCGCGTTGACCCGGATATCCGGAAATGAATCGGAATGACTCGAAATGATATAGCAAAAACCCATTTGCCTGTGTCTGACGACGCCTGCGCGCTATCTTGCCGTGTCGCATCGTTGTTGAGCCTGCCTACTATCTTGCCGTGTCGCATCGCGTCGCTCGCCTGCTGTCTTGTTGTGTCGCATCGCGTTGCCCGCCTGCTGCAGCGTCGCCGACGACAACAACGGATCGGGTCGGGTTGACCCGAACCCGAAGCGGGTCAAGTTCGAGTTCGAAAAACTGACCCATTTGCAAAAACGTGTCGCGTTGAATAGTACCGGGTCATATTCATGTTCGACTCGAACCCGACCTATGACCTGATTTTGACAACCCTACATAATAAAGGGATCTTTTAGTTAAATTAATTTCTAAGAAAACCAGTGCTAACCTCATTTTATCCCAAAATGTCAACTTTTGAACTATGCCAAGGGCCATAGGCCTGCAACTTCTACAAAGTTATGGTCAAGATCCTGACTCTAAGAATGCAAGTTGCCAAAAATTATTGGCTTCTCTCCCCAACTTGTTCTACGAGGTCTTTGTCAATTATGACCATAAGGTCGGTGGGTTCACCACAATTTTATAACTTGTCGCTTTCTTAATGTGACTGTCCTGCAAGCCTTGAAGCATTTTCTGTTCGAATATTTCCAATCGTCATTTTTGAATTTGCAATTATCGTCGCTAAGGTTAGTTAAAAAGTTGGGAGATTCATAGCTGTACTTTGAATTTAATTAGGATGAAGACCGATAGTACTTAAGGAAATCATAGATTATTTGGATAAGTTCTGGATTGTATTTAAAAGCCTTGGAAAACGTATAGAGATTGAGAGTTTCCTCTTCTGTATTATTGCTGTTTCCTCAACATACTATTTCTTCATTATAACAGGTTTCTTACCAATAAAACAAACAAAAAAAAGATAAAAGTTGGATTATTCTCTTCAAAAACAAAATTCCATATAGCAGTCATATTACTATATTTCAACATTTGCAATCAGAGCAGTTACAAGAGAGAAGCAGACAGAAGGTGATGGACTAAATTGATCTGATCAATTAGAGGTAACCTTTAATAAAGAGCCAACAGGTGTAGGCAAAAGAAACTAAGGTGGAAGAGGTCATGGCTGTGGGTGATTTAAAGAAAGACGCTAAGGAAGAGGTAGATCTGATGGAAACCAGAGAAATAAAATTGGAGGAAATAATGACTCTACAACTACGTCATGCGCTTATTGTGGAAAAATAAATCATGTTGAGAAGGATTGTTGGTTGAAAAATAAGAGTGATCAAGATGGAGCTCATCAAAATGTTATCATTGCAAGAAATATGGGCATATTGGAATGAAGAATTACCAACAGGCAAGATGACAAGCATATTTTTCATGAGCAAAGTTACATTAAGAGATTGGGTCATCTACACAAGTTATAATTTTGGTGCCTTGCTAATAATGCTAAAATGAAAGATGTTATATAATATTTAGATAGTGAGGAATGATAAGAATAACGAAGTTTAGGAGCTTTGAATTGAAATTATTATTATTTACAGTAAGATAAAAAATATATATTCCTGATGAATCAGTAGATGAAAAAGGGTTACTATGTGTTTGTTTTTGAAAAAGAAGAATGCATGCTTCTAGATGATTAAACTGAAAAGGCATTGTTATCAATAAAAATGATAGAATATTAAAAAAATTTCAATTGCATTTTTACAGTATAGATTCAATGCATTAAGTGCATCTAGTGAAGGCTCCATATTATGTCATAGAAGATTTGGTCAATTAAATTTTAATGATCAATAGTTTATACATAAGATGAAAATCGCTAAAGGAATTTTTTTTATTGAAAATGATAAAATAATATGTAAAGTATGTGTGAATGGTAATTATCATCGTGAGAAATTTCTAATTGGAAAATCATGGAGAGAAAATGAGCCGTTAATGGTTGTGCATATTGATATTTGAGATCCCATGAAGATGCAATATTGAAATGGTGGTAAATATTTTCTCATTTTAGCTGTTGATTATACAAGGATAATTTGGGTTTTCTTTATAAAAAAAATCAATGGCTATCTCCATTTTTAAAAAAATTTAGAGGTTATTTGATTGGCTAAAAAAGAAATACCATGTAAAAATAATGTAATATATAATAAATACAGTATATTTGAAATGCTTTGGAGTTATTTGAATAAGTGTAAAATAAATGTAGGTGATTATTTTATTTGACTTGAAGTAAAATATATTTAGTGTAAACTCCAAAGATGATGGTGGTCAATGATTGGTGGTAGAGTAATGGCGACCGACGGTGGTGGTGGCGGGTGGCTGCCAACAAAGATGAGGGTGGTAGGTGGTCGTTGGTGGCAGGCAACAACTGCCAGAGTTGGGGCGATGGTCAATGGTGGTAGTGGGGAACAAATGACAGAGGTAACAACAATGACCTGGAGGTGGAAATTGATTGACAGTGTGTGGTGGTCAGTGACAATAGGGACAACATGTGGTCAACAACATAGGCAACCGATGATAGTGACGATGAATTTATGATGTATTTAAAAATCGCCTAAATATTAGGAAGCCCAAAGACGCCAAAATTAAATTAAAGGATGAATTTCAAATGCAACAAAATTTTACACTACATTTGTTTTATTTAAAACTAAACACTAATTTCACAAAACCCTTTTATTTGCAATGCATTACACTCATTTCACTTCAAACCATTCACTTCAAACCAAACAGTCCCTTAAGATTGCTGTTAAGAAACAAAAAGTGATTATTATATTCTGATAGTGCATACTGATCATAGTAGTGAATTTGCTCCTTATGAGTTCAAGATATTTTGCAGTGAAATGGGCAATCAAAGGCAATTGACAGATGGCTACATGCCATAGCAGCAGAATGGTATATTAGAACACAAGAACATTATGGTTGTAAGAGAGCAATAAGTATTTTAGAATATAAAGGGATGCCAAATGAATATTATGATGAAGTTGTCGCTACAATAATATTTTTTTATAAACCATTTTCCAACAAGATAAAAAAAACTCCTTACTAAGCCTCGTATGAGATTAAATCATAGTTAAAAAGTATTAAGATTTTTTGTTCTATGCATTATACACTTATTCGGAAAAAAAAAAAAGTTAAAAATTGGATTATAAAAGCATTAATTGCATCTTCAATGGCTGTAGTGAAGAAAAAAAGATTTATTAACTCTATCATCCTATTTACAAAAAAACAATCATAAATTAAGATGTAATATTTAATGAAACTTCTGCTTGGAATTCATAAAGTGGCATTGACACCCCTTAAATATGTAAAATAAATCAAAAACTTATCTATTGCTTACCTTTGTGATTCGATCAATTATTAATGATTCTCAGATTAGCTCCTAGCTCATATTGGCGGTATTTATAACCCAGGTGAATTTGTCTGCTTAACCATGTAGACTGTTTGTTTTCAAGATGCAGCCATAAAGAAGCTATTGGTCTAAAATAAATTTATTAGTTTTTTTTGTTTTTTTTTGGGAACGGGGTATCCACCCGCTGCCACCCCCGGCGTTTGGCAGAGTGACTATTTCTCAGCTGACCTAGAAGAGGCACCCACCCAAAAACCTCCTGACCTGCACTTGATTGAGCCCCACTTAAGATGTGATGCCGCTCGAAAAGAATCGAGCACAAGTTGGGGGTTCCCAATCTTACTCGCCCATTATTAGTAAAAATTCAATTATGATGGACTTTCCAAAGGAATAAAGCTCAATTGTTGTCAAAGTACATGCACAACATCAAGGTATTAATTTCTTTGAAATTTTTGCTCTAGTTTCCAGAATTAACACCATTAGAACTATTCTGACTTTAGGAGAAAAGTATTACGACTAGATATAAACTCGGCTTTTATATACGATGAATTTAAACTGGTATTTTTTGAACAACCTTAAATTATTGTGTTGAAAGGCATGGAGCACAAAGTCTATAAGCTAAAGAAAGCATTCAATGGGCTTAAACAAGAGTCGAGAGAATGATATAGTAAAATTGACAGTATTTTGTTACAAAATATTTCCAAAAAAAAAAAAACTAGAGAGTGATCTACTCTATATGTAAACATTCATGGTGATGATATGTTGATTGTTCACTTACATGTGAATGATATTGATACTATATACAATAAAACTTGTACCTAAAGCGTAATTGCATTATTTTGTTAGAGAGATTGTGGCTAAAGGAGATATGTACCTAAAGCATCATAGCACTGAAGATCAAGTGATTGATATTTTCATAAAGGCTTTACCAGAAGATAAATTATAGAAATTTTGTTTCATGTCAGGAGTTCAACATACGCTTAAATTCCAGGAGACATTGGAATAATATCAAATGTAATTTTTGAATTTTCTATCATGGTGGATAAGGATTATATTTAGTTAAACAGATTCATGAGTCTTTTGGACTTGATTAGAATAAAGATTGTTAGTAAGATTTTAAGGTCAAATGGATGTTCTGGATTGTATTTAAAAACAAGCCTAAGAGAAAGCATGGAGATTGATCTTTTCTTCTTCTATATTATTATTATGTCCTCTAGATACTATTCGCGCCATTATTACAGCTAGCTTCTTGCAAAATAAATTTATATAGTAGCCAAGTTATTCTTTCTTCAAAAAATAATTCCAAACCGCACACATAATATTCTAACCTATATTCCCACATTTTCAAGACTGTCCTGGCATTAAAATCACATCCCACATTGAAAATTGATATGGGTAATATTTGGTTGCCTAGATTTGATCAGGGCGAATAGCTAACTAAGGGATTTTTTTTTTCCAAACATCCAATTTGGGTGCTATTTGACCTATATAGCCAAATTTACCATATATAAACATTTTGACTCGATGGCCAGAGGTTTTACTTTCGAGGCAATAAAGAATAGTCATTAAGAATATACTTATTCAAATCATTGGAAGGTCAGACGGTCACAATAGCATGATATAAATATATGAAATTGTGGGAGACGTTATCCTAAGTAATATTTCAAGCCATCGGAAATGAATAAAGTAGCAGAGTACCCTGAAGGGTTTAATCCCTTCTTTATTAGGGGTTATTTGGTTGTCTAAAAAAGCAATACACAGTAAAATGAATATTTTGGAATTGTTTTGATGATAGTAAAAAAAATGCATAAGATTTTGTTTTTGTTTAAATGAATGCAATATAAAGTGCAAAAAGATGTATGTGTGGCGGGGCTTGCAGTGGTAGCCGGTGGCTAGGCCACGACCGGCTCGTGGCCGACGGATATCGGCAGCAGGACGTGCAGGACGGTGGCGTCTGATGGTGGCAATGGTGGTGAGTTCACGGTGTATTTGAAAATCGTCCAAATCTGAAGAATTTAAATACACTAGATTTGAACTAAAAGGCAAATTTCATTTACTTCAAAATTTTACTTTGTGTTCTGATAGGAAACACTTGAGTTCCCAAGTGTTTCTCACCAAAACTAAAGTTGATTCGATGGAAACTGCTGTCCACAGCAGAAATACAGCAGAAATCTGCTGCTTACAGCAGAAAAAAAGCAAAACCACAGAGAAATCTGAGAGAAAACTCAAAGAAAAGCTTGTATTCCACTAGTCGATGAATAAAATAGCAAGATACAATTGATCCTCAATTCGAGAGGAGGATCGATCTCTCCCAAATCTCTAGACGCCGCTAGAGCCCAAAGAAAACCTAAATCTAAGAGATCTCAAATTTTAGCCCAAATTCAAGATGATCAAACCCTAGGAAAATCTACTATTTAATGCATACAAAACAAAAGGAAATCCCTAAACAGTCCCTACATTCAAATTCCCCTCTTAATTTCCCCAAAAAATGCTTCCTATTCGGCTCCCGCAAGGCACGCGGTGCGCGCGGCCTCCGCCCAGGCGAACAAATCGCCTGTTTCGCGATATTCGCCCGTGAACCGGTCCCGCCTGGACCGGCTGGACCGGTCCAGTGGACCGGTCTAACAATACTCCCATCCCGAAAATCCACCTTGTCCTCCAGGTGGAGATATGCTCGTGTTCCGATGGAGGTGGCCATCCTTGAGGTGACCGAAAATCCTTACTGTATTGCGGAACCAAGGGCTGCACAGAACGAGAAACATCCTCTCCCTCCTCCAAACTGATCGCCTCCACCATGTGTAGTCCCACCACATAATCTTCCCCCACCTCTTGTATGTCCCTAACCATAGTCTTAAGTGATGTGATGGCTTTGGATAGCCCTGCATCTCCCCTTATGACCACCCTTCTCCCATCCACCATTAACTCCATCGTGAGTGCTCCCCAATTGTCCTTGGTTTCCCCCAAGGTTTGCAACCACTTCATCCCCAAGATGACATCAGTACTTCCTAACTCTAGTGGAAGAAAATCCTCTCTTACTTGAATCCCTTGGATGGTCAACACCACTCCTTTAGAGATTCCCTGGCCTTTCTCCACCTTCCCTGTACCCATCATCACTCCATAGCAACCAGTGTCCACCAACTTCATTCCCAATTGGTCAACAACCTGAGTGGAAATGAAATTGTGGGTAGCCCCACTATCAATTAGCACCACCACCTCACGGTCAGCTATCTCTCCTTTCACTTTCATAGTGTGATTTGGAGTGAATCCCACTACAGAGTTCAGAGAGACTTCTGCCACATCCAGGTGCAACTTCTCCTCCTCTCCAGATCTGCTCCCACCTCCCTCCTCGTCTTCCTCGTTTTCACAGACAAGGAGAACCTGAAGAGTTCGGTCTTTGCACCTATGCCCTGGCATGTACTTCTCATCACATCTGAAGCACAACCCCTTTGTACTCTTATCCTGCATCTCCTTCTCTGTCAGCCTCTTGAAATTATCCCCACTCCCTCCTACTACTGGCTTCTCCCGGGTGGTCTCATTGCTATTGCCTGATGCATGCCCCTTGGGTGCTAGAAGAGTGGTCGTCGTCCTGTTAGAGCCTCCTGAGCAGTTTCCTCGAGCCCCTCTTTCTGCTTTCTTCTGATCTTCTACCAACTGCGCTAGCTCCATCGCTTTGCCTAAATTCCTTGGCTCCAACACTCTGACAGCTGTTCGTATCTCCGGTTTGAGCCCCTTCATGAAATTTCCCTCTAGGGCTGATTTTGAGATGTGATCCAGACGGCTAGCCAAATACTCGAATCTGTCCCGATAGTCAGCCACGGTCCCCTCCTGAGTTAGAGCAAAGAACTGTTCATAGAAGTCTCCTCCCCCATCGGCTCGGAAACGCTCTAATAAACAATCCTTGAACTCTCTCCAGTTCCTGATAGGTTCTCTCCTGTCTCTCCACTGATACCAGGCCAACGCCTTCCCTTCCAGACACAAACCTGCCGCTGTTAGCTTCTCATCGTCTGTCAACCCGTTGACTGCAAAGTAATGCTCCACCTTATAAATCCAGCCATGGCCATCTTCTCCCTCAAAGATGGGCATCTTCAACTTCCTCACCTTCGGATCCCTTCCATTGCCCCGGTACTCTCCATAACCTCCCATTCCTCGAAGATGAGGTGCTCCCCAAGGGTCCCGGTCCTCCCTCCAACGCTGGTATTCGATTTCATCGTCATAATCCCCCCTTCCTCTTTCAAAATCAGCACCTCGACGCTGAAATTCAGCACCTCGACGCTGATATTCTTCTCTCCTTTCTCCAAAATCTGCACTACCTTCATATTCCCCTCGCCTGCCTCCGAAATCAACACCTCGACGCTGAAAATCAGCACCTCGACGGTCATTTCCCATGCTCATCTCCTCTCTAGAGATTGGCTCTAGAGGTGGCATGTCCTCGTCCCTTTCAAGAATCTCCACCTCCGGATTCCTCCTCCCCCGGATTGGGTTTGGATTTCCTCCTACGCCATGGCCGTCAGTAGTCTCTCTCACTTCCGATGTCTCCGGATTGGTCTTCATTTCCAATAGTTTCTTCATCATTTCTTCCATAGCCGCAAACCTCCCTTCCAACCTGTCATTGTTGGCGGAGATTTCCATGAACTTTCCCTCCATATCTATCTTCAGTTGTCCGAACTCGCCTTCTAATGCTTCCACCTTCTTTCCGGCCATTTTTCTTCTAACGGATCCCAAAAAAAATTCTTCTTCCGGAAAAGAAACTTGCTGAAATTTCGGAATTTCAGCTGAAATTTCGGAATTTCAGCCGCCGGTGGTCCCAAATCGACGCTCTGATACCAATTTGATAGGAAACACTTGAGTTCCCAAGTGTTTCTCACCAAAACTGAAGTTGATTCGATGGAAACTGCTGTCCACAGCAGAAATACAGCAGAAATCTGCTGTTTACAGCATAAATCTGCTGTTTACAGCAGAAAAACAGCAAAACCACAGAGAAATCTGAGAGAAAACTCAAAGAAAAGCTTGTATTCCACTAGTCGATGAATAAAATAACAAGATACAATTGATCCTCAATTCGAGAGGAGGATCGATCTCTCCCAAATCTCTAGACGCCGCTAGAGCCCAAAGAAAACCTAAATCTAAGAGATCTCAAATTTCAGCCCAAATTCAAGATGATCAAACCCTAGGAAAATCTACTATTTAATGCATACAAAACAAAAGGAAATCTCTAAACAGTCCCTACATTCAAATTCCCCTCTTAATTTCCCCAAAAAACGCTTCCTATTCGGCTCCCGCAAGGCACGCGGTGCGCGCGGCCTCCGCCCATGTGAACAAATCGCCTGTTTCGCGATATTCGCCCGTGAACCGGTCCCGCCTGGACCGGCTGGACCGGTCCAGTGGACCGGTCTAACATGTTCCTTTTACTTCAAACCACACTAATATTTTCAAAACCCTTGTATTTAGAATACTTTACACCCCTTTTGCAGCAAACCAAACAGTCCCTTAGTCTAAATCACGCAAGCAGATGAGATTAGCTATGTTCTCTTGCTGATGACATACTGGTCTTTAAATGAGATAGCCATGCTAATCTTCAAACTTTGATTAGTTGCTGAAAGAATAAATGTCACCATCAGTCACTTTGGTCAAATTAGAGGTTGGTTCTCACATACATTTGGGCTTCCTCCACTCTTTTTGGAGCTCTTTTCCAACCGTTATTGAATAGAAGCTTGGCTTACTAGCTGGAATAGGAAGCGTTTTAGTGGTGTGCATTTAGCTAGTCTGATCTACTTGTTTTACTAGATTAATTAATTCATTTGATTTGACTCATTTAGTATGGTAACTAAATCAACCAAAGTTAATCTAGAACAGAATCAAATCGAGCAAATTGAGTTCAATTTCATTAAAGCCGAATTTCCGATTGAGATTATAGGTCACGGTTCAGTCCAAAAAGAGAACAATCTGGAATTCAAAAATGTAGTCCATGGTTTGTGTTCTTTTCTCCAAACGGTGTCTTAGATTTGCTAGACTGAAAGGATGAAAGCAAAATTTTTGTCCGGTTTTATAAAAGCCATTTGGTTTCTTTTTTGTAATTTTTTTTCCTTTTTACTATACAGAAAGGTAACTAGTTTGTTGTTCTTAGTTAGCTCACTTCAAAAGGGTTACGCACAAGACACCATTAAATATATATAGTATAATTAAATTTTGGATGAAAATGATCAAGTTAGTGTCTTTGAATAATGCTGTGTGTGAATCCATGAGGACTTTTTTATGTCACCAGTGGGGTTAACAATAAAAAATAATAATGAAGGATAAATGTTGATGCAGACATCCAACCGTCCATGACTATCCGAGGAGCTGAAGATCGACGACCAAGATCACTTTATTTTATTTTAGTCTATTAAGTGTATTTTGATTTAATTGTACAATTTCCCTTTTTACCCTCTTGCCTTATATAAGCCCAATGGGCAAATGTGTCTTTTAATTTCTTTTGAGGCCTATATATAGAGGCCCCTTCTCTTGTATTAGGAATGATGGATTATTAATAAAATTTTGTTTGCACTTGTGTTCTTTTGAGAGAACGTTAGTGAAATCCCTATGGGAGGGAGTCGAAGTTTCCACCAGCCGCAGGATGGGTCCGGGCTCGTGGCGTGAAGTCCCTGGGAGGAGGGCAACGTAGTACCCGTCAGTCTTTGGAAGAGTCTGAGGCTCGCGGTTTTTGTTATTTTCTCTCTTTCGTTTTTATCTCTTCTTTAAATTATTTTTGTTCCATCGTTCTTCCTCCTCCCCATCTTCGTTTGGCCGCCAGATTCTAGCCCCTCCACCTTCCCCCATTAGCTCCTCCACCGCCGGCCACCCTTGTTTGTCTCCATGAATGAGGAGTCAATGTCACATTAATGCTTACCTAAAGAGTTCAAATAATTTAGGAAATTATTTTCATCCTTTGAAATTCAAATTTTGAATTTCAAATAAGTTTCCTAAATTAGAAAGCTATTTTAGGAAAGTATTGAATCTCATTCATGACGTAATTCAAATTTAATTTGGGTGATTAAATTTTGGGTAGTTTCAAAATTCAAATTCAACTAATTTGAAATTTGAATTCTTTCCTAATTTATCATTCTATTTTTGGAAAGTTACGGAATCTATTTTATTTGAATTTCAAATTCAAATAGAATTTATTTGTTTCTTTCCTAAATCCTAATCTCAAATTAAGTAACCACAATTGAGTACATTAAACCCGTATTCCCCTTTGGATGCCACCGGCCCACCTCACCTCCACCTTGGCTTTAATTAATCATTATTTCCTATTCTCCCAATATTGCTTTTGGAAACTAAGTTTCAAATCCCTTTACATTGCCTCCATCAGATTTTTTTTTTTCCTAAGCTCTATTTCCCAAATCAATTCACTGGTTTTGGAAATAGAAATTCATCAGATTTTTCTATTCTTTTTTACCGTCCCCCTCCTCTTAATTGATCCAGATTTCTTCCCTAATCAAGAACCGGTGGATTGGAATCTTTCCTCTCAGCTTTTCTCCCTCACCATTAGTTCTAGCCATTTATTTCCTTCCCAAAACTGAGAAGTGAAATAAGGAAATAATTCCCAATTCTTCTCTACAGCCCGCCACTCCTCTTCACTGAATTTCTCCACTCCCTCTCAATCCCGTGATCCCCTCTTCCTCCTTTATTCCCCACCTAATTTCTAAAGCCTTTTCCTCATCTGTTTCCTCTACTTCCTAAGCACAAAATCTGAGAACTTTTTTCTCAGATTTCGGAGAGAAAATCTGAGGTTGTTTTTCAACCTGTACTACTTGAACTTGAGATTTCCTTCTCAGGTTTTAGAAAGGAAACCTGAAGTAATTCTCAGAATATTGGGAAAGGGCGTGAAGCTATTCTCCACCACCAATTCTCTCAGATTTTGTGAGAGAAAATCTGAAATGTTTCAGATTTCCTGATAGGAATCGTAACAGATTATTGCCTTCAAACTCTCCCTAGCAAAGCCGTCATTCTCGTTCTACATCAGTTTGGTATCAGAGCATGATTGCTCACCCGGGACGCGAACTCGACGGAGTCGAGTCTTTTCCACCCCGGGAGAATGATGCAGACATCCAACCGTCCATGCCTATCCGAGGAGCTGAAGATCGACGACCAAGATCACTTTATTTTATTTTAGTCTATTAAGTGTATTTTGATTTAATTGTACAATTTCCCTTTTTACCCTCTTGCCTTATATAAGCCAAATGGGCAAATGTGTCTTTTAATTTCTTTTGAGGCCTATATATAGAGGCCCCTTCTCTTGTATTAGGAATGATGGATTATTAATAAAATTTTGTTTGCACTTGTGTTCTTTGGAGAGAACGTTAGTGAAATCCCTATGGGAGGGAGTCGAAGTTTCCACCAGCCGCAGGATGGGTCCGGGCTCGTGGCGTGAAGTCTCTGGGAAGAGGGCAACGTAGTACCCGTCAGTCTTTGGAAGAGTCTGAGGCTCGCAGTTTTTGTTATTTTCTCTCTTTCGTTTTTATCTCTTCTTTAAATTATTTTTGTTCC
The DNA here is from genome assembly GCA_016618105.1 of Dendrobium huoshanense. Taxonomy (NCBI): domain Eukaryota; kingdom Viridiplantae; phylum Streptophyta; class Magnoliopsida; order Asparagales; family Orchidaceae; genus Dendrobium; species Dendrobium huoshanense. The sequence goes on along the minus strand of CM028356.1, from coordinate 28,440,694 downwards.
ATCGTTATTCCTCCTCCCCATCTTCGTTTGGCCGCCAGATTCTAGCCCCTCCACCTTCCCCCATTAGCTCCTCCACCGCCGGCCACCCTTGTTTGTCTCCATGAATGAGGAGTCAATGTCACATTAATGCTTACCTAAAGAGTTCAAATAATTTAGGAAGTTATTTTCATCCTTTGAAATTTAAAATTTGAATTTCAAATAAGTTTCCTAAATTAGAAAGCTATTTTAGGAAAGTATTGAATCTCATTCATGACGTAATTCAAATTTAATTTGGGTGATTAAATTTTGGGTAGTTTCAAAATTCAAATTCAACTAATTTGAAATTTGAATTCTTTCCTAATTTATCATTCTATTTTTGGAAAGTTACGGAATCCATTTTATTTGAATTTCAAATTCAAATAGAATTTATTTGTTTCTTTCCTAAATCCTAATCTCAAATTAAGTAACCACAATTGAGTACATTAAACCCGTATTCCCCTTTGGATGCCACCGGCCCACCTCACCTCCACCTTGGCTTTAATTAATCATTATTTCCTATTCTCCCAATATTGCTTTTGGAAACTAGTTTCAAATCCCTTTACATTGCCTCCATCAGATTTTTTTTTTTCCTAAGCTCTATTTCCCAAATCAATTCACTGGTTTTGGAAATAGAAATTCATCAGATTTTTCTATTCTTTTTTACCGTCCCCCTCCTCTTAATTGATCCAGATTTCTTCCCTAATCAAGAACCGGTGGATTGGAATCTTTCCTCTCAGCTTTTCTCCCTCACCATTAGTTCTAGCCATTTATTTCCTTCCCAAAACTGAGAAGTGGAATAAGGAAATAATTCCCAATTCTTCTCTACAGCCCGCCACTCCTCTTCACTGAATTTCTCCACTCCCTCTCAATCCCGTGATCCCCTCTTCCTCCTTTATTCCCCACCTAATTTCTAAAGCCTTTTCCTCATCTGTTTCCTCTACTTCCTAAGCACAAAATCTGAGAACTTTTTTCTCAGATTTCGGAGAGGAATATGAGGTTGTTTTTCAACCCGTACTACTTGAACTTGAGATTTCCTTCTCAGGTTTTAGAAAGGAAACCTGAAGTAATTCTCAGAATATTGGGAAAGGGCGTGAAGCTATTCTCCACCACCAATTCTCTCAGATTTTGTGAGAAAATCTGAAATGTTTCAGATTTCCTGATAGGAATCGTAACAGATTATTGCCTTCAAGCTCTCCCTAGCAAAGCCGTCATTCTCGTTCTACATCAAATGTTTTTGTAGGGATCGACGGAATTTTTACAGTGCATCATCGTTACGCTTGCTTAAGATTTAACAAAAGAATTATCATCCTATGAAGCCACGCTTCTAAAAGCATGCATAGTGGTGTAGAAGTTATCCACAATCTCAAATTAATCTCTCACTGCATTCCAATGCGCTCTTAAAAGTACTAAGTGGACTCTTACTTATTACTTCAACTGGGCACCATTTATGAACGACATTCTAGCAAATACTCAACTATTTCTCATCACAGTAAGTTAAATCGTAGTACTTAGCTTCTGTTTCTGGGGAACATTCTAGCACTAATGGAATTCAATTTTAACTTCATATTATTAGAAGATAATTTAAAAAAAAAAAAGGCAGTGCAAAGTATGAACAAAAGCCAAGTAAAATCCACTGCTTAGTTACAAAAAAGCAGCAATATAATGCATGCAACTAAGATTAAATCAAATATGTTTACAAAAGTTCTTATAAAACCTCATAATATGGCATGCATTAATGTTAATATGGAAAATAAGCCAGATATTAGAGTGTGTCAGAATACCATCTGGCAGAAAGTATTATGTATATAAGTGAGAAGTCCAGTATTCTTGCTGACACATATGCTTGGGAATATTAAAAAAAGAATCAAGCCAGGGGCCAAACAACAACAAAGATGAGCCTTTTTTTTTTTTATTTATTTACAACAAAGATAAGCCTTTATCCCGAGAATAAAGTTTACAGGTAAAATTCATCACTTACTTCCTAGTTTTTTTTAGAAATGCTCATAGATTCTGAAAAATCAAAATTTCATATGTAATGGTAACTAAACAAATGCAAATGCAGACAAGGACATAACCTTGCAATTGAATATGGCATAGTTTCAAACTGGACGACTTAAATGTTGTTAGGAATGTCACAAATCATAAGCAATGTAAGTAAATTCCTATAAGATAAATGAGATAGATTTGACATTTTTTTTAAGAAATAGATAATAAAGTAAATCAACTTGATCTGATCAACAGATCGAAGAAGGTCATTACCAACACAGTTAAAATAAAGGAATTAAAGTTCATCTCTCATTGCTTCATAATAAAATTATACAATCAATTTAAGAGTACAAACCTATATGTAAGAACGGGTTCAGCCGATTCATCTAAACCAGCTCTTACCACCCATGCAACGATCAAAATAGCCACAGGCGGACAAACCGAGCGGATAGCACGCAATTGGGAGCTCTTCTGGATGGGTCGGATCGCATGATTGAGTGAACGGACACATGCGGGAGTGAAAAGTAATGAGTCCTTACAAGATATATATTCATTTCACTCACTCCACTGAAAGCAGAACATGTGAAGCTCTTTGCCGAGAGGAAATCGTGCCGCGAGAAAGAAGAAATACAAGGAAGGTAAGTTGTGCATTTTCTTCATTTTTTTTGTGTAAACTCTTTCATGTTTTAAGCCTAAGAAAGGGGTTGAGCGAATAGAGAAAGTTTGGAAGATGAAGAGGAAAAATTTGGGGTTTTGAAGTTTACATTCTCGAATGGAGGAGGAAATAGTAAGTGCTTAAATTATCGATTATGTTGTTCAACTTAAATAGAACATTTATATTTTCATTTCTCTAATTGAAGAAGTAAAATTTTATTGTTGATAGGAAGAATCCAAGCGAAGCAAGCCTCGATTCGACAGAGAATGAAGAGAAGTTTTATTTCAAGGAAAGATTTTATAAGGTAATTTTATATTATAAAGATAGATAGTTTAATAGAAATTGTAGAGGAATTTGAAACATTCAATATTATGTAATGTTGTTCGATTAGTTAAAAGTCCTTTTTGAAAATGGCTACAGTAATTTATATTTACTTAAGAGGTGTAAGAAAATTTAATGTTGCTTTTGTTAATATTTGAAGCATCCAACTTAGATTTTAGTGTTAATTAAGATAACATTGTATTATTTTGAACAGCGAAAGATTTACATGCTAAGATGAGTTTTGGAAATCTATATCAGGATTGAGATTGGAAGGAAATTGAAGCATGAAAGTAACCAAGTAGGTAATTACAATTATTACTTTTCAGCAATAATAGTTATTTTAAAATTCATTGCAATTATCATATGTAGTCCATTATTAACCAAGGGAAGATTTTGTGAGGTAATTTTATATTATAAAGATAGATAGTGTAATAGAAATAGTAGAGGAATTTGAGCCATTCAATATTATGTAATGTTGTTCAATTACTTAAAAGTCCTCTTTGAAAGTAGTTGAAGTAATTTATGTTAATTTAAGTGGTGTAAGAAAATTTAATGATTCTTTTGATGATATTTGAGGCATCCAATTTAGATTTTAGCATTAATTAATATATCATTGTGTTATTTTGAATAGTGAAAGATTTTTATACTAAGACGAGTATTGAAAGTCTATATCAAGCTTGAGATTTGAAGGAAATTGAAGCACGAAAGTAACCAAGTGGATAATTACAATTTTTTCGGGGTACATTTTGATGGTGCTTTTGTACTAATTGAAAGAAAAAAATAATAAATGTCAAATGAAAAAAAAAAAGAATGAAACAAAAAAGACATGAATAAATTGGAAAGGCTAACTATAAGGATATAATGCATATAAAACATTATATATGTTTTAATTGTATAAGAAATGAAAAAGAATATGCATGTGTATTTTATATATGCTTAAATGTTATATATCAATGATAATTATCCACTGAGTTTATCATGTAAACTTAAACTGTAATACTAATTTTTTTAACTAAGTCTCCAGATAAGTAAGAAATGAATGAAAAAGAGAAATACGCCTACAGAAGATAGCGATCAAATGAAAAAAGATAAAATATGATTTATGTAAATGTTCAAATGTGAAAATTGTTAGAGGCTCTTTAGTTTATAGAGGATTTAGTTTTTACGGTTTATGTGTAATTAAATAAATGAATTAACCGTCCAACCGTTCGTTTTTGCCTCGTTAATTCGAGACCGGGTCAGATCGTGACACTATAAGAGAGAAACTGACCTAAGATAAATAGGGTACTATTAATACAATAATCAAGGAATTAACTGCCTAGAAATTAGTTCTAAATCAAATAACTTAAACACAACTATACAAATCGTAATTTCAAGAAGAACACTAAGACTCCCCCTCAAGTTAGTACCCTTATGTCCAACTTGTCAATAAATTTTGAAAATACCCAATTTGATATTGCCTTGGTTAGGATATCGACCAATTGATATTTAGATTGAATTTTAGGCAACTCAATAATTCTGTTCATCTAATTTCTCTTTAACAAAGAACATGCCTGCCACAACATGCTTCATACCATCATAATGAAGTAGATTATGGGTAAAATTGCATGTTGTTTTATTGTCACAATAGAGTTGAATCAGTTGTATGTATGGACAACAAAAATCCTACAAGAAAATCCTTAGCCAAAATGCTTTAGAAGTTTGAATATTAATTATCTAAATCTAGTTGTAGCACTTGAGTTTGCCAGAACATTTTATTCTTACTTCTCCATATAATAAAATTGCCACTTACAACTGTAAAATAACCTACCTAAACTAGATAGCGCGTAATAGACTACAGCAACCCAATCAACATCAATATATGCTTCTATGTTTTGGTGATTTTCCTTTTAGCAAACAAAATTCCCTTTCTAGTACTATTCAGATACCTTAAAATGTGCATGATTGAATTCATATATTGCTCTCCAGGATTAAGCATGCATTCACTAACATCACTTAATGACAAGCGAGACCTGACTAATTCCACAAGCGTTAGATATCTCTCTTTATCAATAGGTATCGAATTAGATTCATCAGCAAACATCAACAACATCAACATCAAGCCTTTATCCCACTATGTGGGTCGGCTACATGAATCCTTTTTCTCCATTGTGTCCTATTAAAAGTCAAATTCTCGTTTAAATCTAATAAAGAAAGGTCATTCCTAATATTTTCTAACCAAGTCTTTTTAGGTCTACCCCTACCTTTCTTAACATAAGCCAAATCTAATACCTCTACTCTCCTAACCGGGTCATCGGAAGGCCGCCGTTTTATGTGACCAAACCATCTAAGGCGACTCTCTCTAATCTTATCTTCTACTGGGGCTACTCCAACCTTTTCACGAATTAGATTCATCAGCACAATTTTAAAATTCTATTTGTGTATCAATTGGTTGACAACTTGACATTCCAATCTCAAATAAGAAATCTAAGGTTTTTTTCCTTGAGATATACAAATTCATGTACTTAATCAAGAAACTTCAATCCCAAGAAAATATTTTGAAGGACCTAGATCTTTCAGTTTTTATCTAGACATATAGGTGAAATTTTATTCCAAATCATTTCCTATAACTACCATATCATTCATATAAACAATAAGATCTTAGTAGATCCCCTCTTCAAGATTAAAGTCTGGTCTGAATTGCTTTATGATAGTCAAAACTGTCATTAACTTTGTAAATCTATCGAACCATGTTTGAGGGGATTCTTTCAATCTCTATTATGATTTCTTTAATTTATTCTACTCATCTAACTATGCCTTTCAAATGTCATGCATTCTAGTGGGAGATCCATGCATATTTCTTTAGGAAGTTCATCATGCAAAAAGGCATTCTTCAAATCAAATTGTAATGATCAATCTCATTTTATAGCTAAAGCCAATAGTAGTTAAACTACGTTGATTCAGTTGCAGGTGTAAATGATTTTATGTAGTTGATGCTATAAATTTGAGTGTATCCCTTTACCATTTGCTTTGTACTGTATAGTGCAAATCCAAAGACACTCAATTAGCTTCTTTCCCTATGGACATGGATAGTCAAGGAGTTCCCAAATTTTATGTTTTTAAAAATGATTTCATCTCTTCATTCATAGGTGATTCCACCATGGGTCAGCTAAGGTTCCTGCACATTTTTATGAATAGCTACAACAGATGATTGATTTACAAATGATTGATTTGATTCTAACAAACAATAGTTATACATAATTAATCATAGGATATTTGACTTTCATATAAAATTCAAGTTCATAAGTGGGTTCAGGTATACCTCTAATGTAAAGATGTGGTAACTTCTTTTGCATGAATTAGATTCTAAATTAGGAATATCCTGAATAGATGATTGTTTCGGCATAATAAAAAGGGCCATTAACCCAAATGTTTGAGACAATGGTGAAGACGGAGTTGCAATTTATGTTTCTATCACATAAATTTCTTGGCCTTAGTCACTTGGCTCCAGATTTAGCACTTAAAATCCAGGTCATCTATACACTAATTTATCGGTTAAAATTCTGAAGCATTGCCACTAAAATCCTAATTCATACCACTTTAGAATGTTCACCTAACTCCAAAATGTGGTAAATACAATCCAGTGTTTGAACTTGCTGATGGTAATCCCCCTAAAGTTCAGACGTAGAGGAAAAATATTCTTCATGAAACACCATATTTATTGTAATTAACATTAGTCATATTAGATGATGAAAACATTGATAAACTTTTTTAAGCATAATATATCTCAAAAACACACATCACAATGCACAAGGAGTCAACTTCTTACATTAATGCTTAGTGATGTGAACAAATGGAGCATAATGAAAAACATGAGGTAAATTTGAGATGGTTGGGGCAACAACTCAATCAGAGCCTGGTACCAAAAATCAATAGAACTGGAAGGTACCCAATTGATTAGATATACAACGGAGGTAAGTGTTTCTGCCTAATAAGATAGTGGCATATGTGAAGCTTTTGATGAAGCTCAAAAAATCTCCAACAAGTGTGAATTTTTAAGATCAATGACCCCATTCTATTATGGTGAATTGGAGCATGTAGTTTGATGAATGATTACCACATCAAAAGCATCATAGTCTACTTATAATAACAACATACCAATTTACGTTCCATGGATCTTCCACACAAAACACTTGCTCAATTTTTTATGAAAATGCAGAAATTTCATCCTCTATTTTTTCTCCAATGTATATTAAAAAAGAGAAGTTTACAGGCATAAAACCATATTCAACTTTACTAGTCAACAAATCCATGTCAAAAGCATCTCAATGAAATTCTTAAATTAAAAATCAATTTACATTTCGTGACCATATAAAAAAAAAAAATACTTTGTTCAGCTAATAGTGAAAATACTGAAGGGTCATCCTCCTTTTTTTCTCCAATATATAATCAAGAAAACTTTACAAGCATAAATCAAATTTATCATTCTTCATTCTTATTAAACTTGAAGCGGCCATGCACATTTAAAGAGAATAACATGGAATTTATCAAAGTAATTATTTTTAAAAATATCTCTTGATCTCTCATAATAGTCAAACTCTTTTGTTTTTATGTTAACCGCCATATATTTGTGTCTATTAATTCTCATCAGGAGTATGAAATTTAAAATCATTAATAACATATCCTTTATATTAACTTGCAACTTTATTAGAACTTCGAGCTAGAGCCTTCAAATTTGCAAAATTTTTGAATACTTGCTTAGCATGATCTACATAACTGAGTTTGCATTATTAATAACTTTAAGGTACTAATTAAAGAAAAAATTCTTTTTTGTTTATCTTTTGGTAAAACCAATCATAAAATTGTTCAATAAACCTCTTAATATCTTCTTGTGTTAGATAAGTGTCAACAACAATTTCTGTTCTCGACATCAATAAACTGCTATCTAAAAGTTGGAATCTCATCACAATGTCCTGACATGAAGCGATTAGCTTGAATTAATGCTACATCATCTAGCAATTAAGGTCTTCCCTATAAGGGTTCCACTGGTTAAAATTTTAAATATTTGATAATATTCATCACCAAAATTCTATAAGTTCCTTGATAATGGATGCTCAACCCATCGAGATATCTTGCACACAAAAATACACCTTCCAAAATAATGTGTCCCTCAGCTATTGAACCTTCTGCGTGAGCTCAATTACCAACAGTGCATGATTAAGAAAGAGAAATTCAACCTAAAGTAAAGTAGCAAGTTCTCATATATTAAGATAATACGTAATGAACTATTTAGTAGTTCTCAAAGAGATGCATCATCCATATTGAACTAGGTTATCAAGTTTGACCTCCTCCACCAGATTTTAAAGTAGATGAATCATTATTGTAAAGGACGGGAGAAAAAAATATTTTCATATAGCAGAGTCAAGGAAATTCTTTCTTGTAACTTATCAATCAATTGAGTTCATGACTTCAACACATAAGTCCTTCAAAAACTGTGAAATTTCAGAAAGAATTCCAATACCTTCCTTTGATTGCCCACTAGAAAGAAAAGAAATTGGTAGAAATTCTTGAATTAAGACGTAATAGTCATGGCTCTGAAGACACAGCAATATATATTCTTCAATAGTAACACACCATAAAACATATTAAGCATATTTTGCAAGCATCTTAATAATTTTAAGAAATTCACAAAACATCTACTTCTTGGATATCATGAAACAAACAAGATGCATCCTCAAAAAAAAAAAAAAATCTCCTACGGTTGAGGATGCAATCGTGGTCTAAAACCTCATATCAATCAAGTTATGGGGACTTGCATATCATCTTTTGACTTATAAAGATTTATACTGAGCTAAATCACAACATACTTTGCTATGTGCATGGAATCTAAATTATGGCGAAAAAAAATATTGTGAATAAGGATTAAATAAAATACCATTTTTTCATATGGAAGTATCAATAACGTCCTCATGCACTGTACATCTCTTTGTTTTTCCTTTGGCTCCAACCTAGATACCTTTACCCAACTGAAAAGTAATTTTCCCACTCGTGATAAAATTTAATTTATGTTGCATTTTCTGGAAGATATTTCATCTCATCTATGCCAATGTCATCAAAAAGATGTTTTTGTTGGCAAAAGATATTATTAGATGACAACCACCTTATATGACTATACAAACAAAATTTTTATATGTTTTAACAAAGGTGGGGATAGTCATCAATATCAATTCGAAGGCTGTTCTTATCAAGTATAATTGTTGATAACATGAAGGAGCTCTCCTTAATTTTAATCTATGATGGCAAGTTATTAAGAACTAATACAATAGAGCAAATGTTATAAAAATAGTTCAATGATTTAAATGAATTAAATCCATCTCTAACAAGTTCAAAACACATTCTAGAGATCAAAATAGAATCCTCAACGTCATACATTAAACACCTTCCAGGCTTCTCCATCTAGTGGTTGTCTTACCAACCATCTTTCTTTCAAAGCATTTTCTATCATGTCACTTTATGAAGAGATTGCTTGGTTTTAAACATTTAAGCCTAGGTACGATGGGGAAATATCTAACAATAATTGCAATTTTTTTGTTAACTTGATGTGCACCAAGTTTCTTATTAACTACCTATCATGATGTTCCATATTTTTGACACTCCACTTCATTAGATTTATCAGTACAAAATAACATGCAATTATAAAGATATATATCGATCCTAGAATATCTCAAATTGAGTTCTGTAATCAATCTCCTATCTTTGAATGTTTTTTGGTAGTAATGTTCCCACAGGAAGAGTATTGATAATTAGTTTTGATAAAATGTCAAATGATATAGATGTCCATGAATTTAAAATTTTCAACAGATAAAGATACATTATGAACAAAAAGCTTGAACATTTCTTAGAGCTTGGATATAAATCTATATTAGATTATTCTATTAATTTTACTAATGCATCAATCTTGTTAAATGATGACAGAGAATTGTGCTGCTGAATTAATGGCACACCATTGATCTCTACATCATCATCATCTTCTTCTTCTTCTTCTATGTTAACTTACACATTTGATGGATCAATCATACCCCAAATGGTTTATATCATCAACTCCAATAAAGTCAACTTCAGAGGTTGGGATCATATTTGTAACATCAGTCTTATTTATACACACAAATATGGGATCATGAGTAAATTCATGAACCATAGATTGTAGATCCTCTCTACATCGATTCCATTCCATATATCATATCACATAAATATTCATTTTAAAATTAGATGAAACTTAACTTCTTTTAGAGTTTAAAAGAATATACTATAACACTTTTTCAATAATGCTATATTAAAATAACACTTTTTACAATTGGTTCTAAATATATTTAAATTTATATTTGCATCTACAAACAAACAAATAAGATCAAATTCCACAAATTAACTCATACATTTAAAAAACCTCATATTATATTTTGCATCAACATGCAAATAAATAAGATCTAGGCATATAAGTGATCTCATTTTTAATATAAAAAACATAAATCAAGAGCATAATTATAAAAAATTATTCTTAAAAAGTTAAGAAATGAAATACAAACTAAAAATCAGATTCTACATTAAAATGTAGGAGAAGAGGAGATTTACAGAGGCCGACTCAAGCCGGAATGAACAAGGTCAACAGTAAGCTCGACCGAGATTTAGAAAACGAGAGAGGTAAAAAGTTGGGTTGGGCTACTATAATGTAGGCTTTTGCAATGATTTTAATTATTGTCATGATAAAGATAAATTGTTGCTCATTTGATCTAGAACTTTGCAAGGTATGTCTTATTATAGCAGTAGTTTGGCTATTGCTATTTTTTATAATAAAAATAACAATTTTTAAAACCATTGCTAAGGGCTACAATCAGCATGTTTAGAAACGTAACTAAGAAATGCTACAATTAAGGTAATATTTTTAATTTCTCGAGGGCTAAAGTTATACGGATAAAATATTTTAATGAGAATAACCATAAAAACACAACCCAAACTACTAAGACAACCGTCATCTTTTTTTTTTTAACATTAGAAATTGTATATTCCGTCGTCATAAGCAATAATCACAAAGTATTGGTCTGAGTCACCAAACTAAAAATCACCAAACATTGGAAGACACGTAATGACCAAATTAATGAAGTACTAAACAGTCTCAGAAAACTAGAAATTACTAAAGAATCTAAACCGTAGAGATGTTGCGCCTAAACTACATTCAGTAAAGCTCCCCTTATGGATGTGGATGAGACAATATGCTTTTGGATATGAGATGCTCAGAACATAATTGTTCTCAATTTGGCTTTCATCAAGAAAAGAGTCATCAGAGTGATCGATGGAGCCTTTGTCCATGATAATAGCACAGGTGGAGCAGGCAACGACTCTGTAGGAAAAAAACAGCTCAATTCCGGCATACTCAACTATGTTTAGAATGTAGGCATCATCAGGGGCTTCAAACTCATTCTTCATGCCATCTGGCCCATTAAATTTATCCTTGTTGATTGTGATTGCAGTAGCCTTGAAGTAGTTTGATTTTTAGGGCACAAAGGCTTTTGAAATGGGCCTTGTGAAACCTAGTAACTCAACAGGCTTCACTAACATGGAGGGATTGGGCATCTGATATCTCTTTGAAAGGAGCAGGAAGTAGAAACAGGAATAATCGACATTGTGAGTACTTGTAGCTGTAGGACACCTCCAAAGTTGGATTTAATTTAGGTGGGGAAAGGCAGAGCCACCAAAGGGCTAATTGGATAGATAAGCCTACACTAGAATTCGAGAGTTGGGAATTATCACTAGGCAACGATGCTCAATAATTATCTAATATTCAGCACTTAGTTGTCTACCAATTAAAATCCACCAAACATATCAAAAAATTCAACTCATGTTTGGATTCACTTTTATTTTCTATATTTTGGTTTTCTACTTTCAAAAACAGACATTAGAGTAAAAAAAATATATGCCTGACAATATGATCCATTTCTTATTTTTTAAACAAAAAAGATTATTTTTTGAAATTGTGAAAAACATCCTTATGTGTTTTTATATGTTTTTAAGGAAGCCTAAGTTAGCATTTTTGGTAAATTCACTTTCGGTAGATTAGACTAATAAAACAAACCAGGGAGTTATTAGGTTAATTAAGGATTATTTCTTATTATATTTAGGATCAGTAAGATTCAACGTTGTCTAATTATGATAATTAAGGATAAAATAATTAATTAAAGTAAATAATCATTAAGTAAATTTTAAAGTTAAATAGAAGCTAATTAAGGTTTTCAATTAAACATAATTACAATAGAATTATGAGAATAAATTAATGAACTAACTAGTAAAAAGATAGTTAATTATCATTGATTAATGATTAATTTGATTTAATAAAGAGATTATTTTATACTAAATGCTGATAGGCAAGCATTAGATAATTACTTGTTTACTTATTTGAAGTAATTTGTAATTAATAAGTTACTTAGCCTACTTAAGGTTATTCTTAAAATAATTAATATTTTCTTATTTCTAATAAAGCTAATTAAGCCTAAGATAAACAATTAACTCACAATTAATAAGAATAATCAGTAATTACGAATTTACTTAACCTAATTAGAAATTGATTTAATAATGATTAAGATCGATACTTATTATTGTTATTCAATTATGAAAATTAAGTATGGAATAATTAATTACTCAAAGTAATTAAAAATTAATCATTTTTATAATTAATTTTTATAATTAATTATGACTTAATTAATAATTTAATTAAGATTATTAAAATTTAAGTAACCCACCCTTCTTTCAATCATTTAAAGTTGATAAACATAGCTCACCTTGATCTGTTAGCTGAGAGCTTTGGATACTAATTAAGAGATCTTGGGTTCAATGCTCGGATATGTGGTGTATGTGTGTGGGAGTTTGCCTTAATGGCTCAAATATCCTAAAAAATTTGATATAATTAAATACTAATTAAATTATGATTTTACTAATTAAATATACAGTTAACCAAACAAGTTACTAATTATTTAAAGATTATGATGGAAATTTAAATTAAGGCTTAAATAGGTTTTACCAGTGATAATTAGTGCTCTATGATGCATAGATACGGACACTACGACACAGACATGACATGACAAGTACACGGGACATCAATTATTGAAAATAGAGGACACAAACATGAGTTGGACATGGTTTCATAATTTTTATAATTTAAAAATAGTGAATAAAAATTGAATAAGTTTAATATTTAAAATAATTTAGAAATATCAAGTCATTTAACTAGAATTTATTCTTAAAATGATTAATATTAGGATATTGAGAGTCGGACATCAAACGGTATGCAGTAAGTATCGGGCGTTGATGTTAAGAGGTCGTTTGTCTTCGATGTTAAGAGGACGTTGGTCATCGATGTTAAAACAACATCAAACAAAGATGAGTTGTTATATTGTGGGCATAGAAATTGCTAGTGTCGAGCATTAATATCAAGACAATGTCATACTTTGATGTTGAAATGATTTTAAAATGTTGATATTGTGACGACGTTAGACGTTAAAGTTGAGATGACATCGAGCATTATTGTGAAACCAAAGTCGCAACCCGCCAAAGAGAAATGAAAATGAGAATATTCGATGAATGGCGTATTGAGTGCGGACATTGATTTGGAGTTGTGGAAATAAAATAAGAAATTTAGTTTTTATATTCAAATAAATAAAAAATTTAAATACAAGAAATTATATTTAAAAAAAATTATAAAATATATAAGACATGCGTCTCAAACACGTGTGTCAAATTTGTATTTAATATTTTTTTAATTGGACACGTTTTTTGCATGTTCGACGTGTGCTGTCAGATACGTGTCGGACACTGCATGCCTCTTTGTGGAGAAATGTCGGTGCATCATATAGTGCTTTGATGAGTAAAATATGAATTAAATGGACTTAATTATCATAAATAAAAATAATGATTATATTTTTATACTAATTTTCAAAATTGTATTCTATTTTTTGTTTCTGGGAACAAAAAATAAGTAGAGCATCCAAACATATTTTTCATTTTGAGTGAAAACATAAAATCAATTAAAAATAAAATAAAATAAAATAAAAATAAAAATCCAAGTATGATCTTAAATATTAATATTTCTGTATGGACATTCTAGAAACAAAAAAATTTCAATCCATATGCAATTTTTTTTCCTAAGCCAAGTATTTTCAGAATTGCAAAGAACATACAACTCAATTAACATAATCATGCCAAAAATGGATAGATTTTTAATTGATTGGTTGTATATCTAGAAAGTCGCAAGCTATTTTAGCATATAAATAAAATATTGAAAATAAATTACCGAATAATACTTAATAATATTATACAATATGCATCGATAATGATTAATTGGAGGAAAATTTCTTCCACATGTCAAAAAAATGCAAACAAAATTGTATATTGACAGAACAATCTGGAAAATAATGCAATGTGCAATCAAAACAAATTCGTAGTAGTTTTAATACTTATTGTTGGAAGTACATTTCATTATTGTGGAAATAAGTACATTTCATTATTGTGGAGAGATGACAGCAATTAGACAGTAATTTTGGTCTCTCCAAAATTATATTCACTCCTCCATTGATGACCAACATAAGGAATTGCAATGAAAATGAAACCAGGACTAAGTGAACTTCTCGTAGAAGAGTATTACAATTATTTCTCAACAACATATTAGTTGTACTCAAAACGCCATTCTCGATGCAGATAAAATTAGTTGAAGCACATAACATTAAAGTCCTGATGGTACACAAGCCAAGATGCATAATTAAACTGTCAAATTTAATTGATTAGTGAAACACGAATTATGATCTTTGCCTAAACCGTAGTAGCCTGGTTTTTTGGAAGGTAAACTATAAAAGATGAATAAACACAACTGAATACTAGTTTTTCTCGAGGGAATCAAACAGGGAAAAAAAATTATGTCTTAAAAACTCCCTAACATAGAAGCCAATGCCCCATACTCTAGCAAATGATGATTTATCAGCCCAAGTAAACCTTTCAACATACGAAATGCTAGAATGGGAGAAAAATACCATTAGCTAAAATTACAGAAAATAGCTCACCAGGAATCCTGCAATAATCTTGTGAGAGATCAGCCATCACTAGTCAACGTGAATGCCAATAAAACAGTGGCGAGGCTGAAAGAAATGGCAATTACTGCAAACACATATATCATCCATTGGGGGAAACCTCCTCGCTCTTGGCCGGCCAACTCCACTTCCTTCAAGAGTTCTCTTATATCATCTATGTCTGAGTCCTTTACTGCTTGTGTTAGTCTACCTTGAAGTTCATCGAGCCTGGCGAGTCGTTTGGATTTAGAAGTGTCTTTGTTCGACCATATAAAGCCGGTCATCTTCCATAAAAGAATACCAACATAGATAGCAACAACAACATCCACACTATAATGGTGGCGTTCACGAATCTCCCTCTGTGCACTATGGAGGACTAGGAACCATATCAAAGCAGACGTCCAACCTCCGTAAGCTTCCTGGAATTTGAAATTTCCAAAAAAATATGGGAATAAGGTTGAGTTGTTTGATGATCGTTTAACTACTAGGCCTGATGCACAAGTCCACTAACTAAATGTGTGTACATCAATTACATCAATTAATGAAACTAATTATGTGTTCAAGAAAACTCACTCACGTGTGGGTGACCTAAGAAAGAAATATTTGTGCACAGCTGGACGCATTTGCCGGTCCTTCTTATGTCAATTTTGACTCTCAAACTACCCATACACTGCAGGGGTATAGGTAACATAGAATGGCTCACTGCTTTAGGTTTCCAATGCTATCTAATATAAGATGCCAGAAATCATACAAAATGCATATAAAATTCACAAGTCAAACTATTCTTCCAAAAAATATATTGAATATCTTGACAAAGAAAAAAAATATAATGGAAATGAATTCGAGTAAAAACTCAATAGTAAAGCACGAATAAGAATCAAGAAAGCCACACACAAAATTGAAATTCATGCACTTGACAAACACCTAGATTGAAGTTAAATCTGACAAACACAATCACACTATCAAACCAATAATGAAAGCATAGAAAAGTAAAGGAGAAAAAATAGGAAGAAAGGAAATAATTCACCAAAATCATTAAGTCTCATGCTTGTATAAAAAGAAAATCTCTCCAAGAATTCTTCAAGCCACTCATTTGATCAAGGGACTAAATTCCAAATGCAAGTGAATGGTTTTTTTTTATTTGATTTGAAATAATGAATGTAGTGTAAAGTCTAAAAATTATGGCGGCTAGCAAGGGAGGTGGTGGTGGGGTGGTGACCGGCAACAGGTGGTGGCTTCAGCCGTGGTGGTGGCCAGCGGAGATGGCTGGCAGTGGTGGTGATCGGTGGCGGCCGACAACGGATTGTGACGGCCGACAGAGGGTGGTAGTGGCCCAGCGGGGAGTGGTGGTGGTCGGCGACGGTGGTGGTGGTGGTGGTGGTGGTGGTGGTGGTGGTCAGTGACGGGTGGTAACAGACACTAGTGGAGGTGGTGGAGGCCGGCGGTGGTGGTGTCTGGTGGGGGTGGCGACGGTGGGTGGCAGCATCGGCCGGTGGTGACCGACACGGAGGTGGGCAGCAGTCAAGCAAGCTTGCTTGTGGTTTAAACAGTTCTCACTCAAAATTGGGCAAGTTTGATTTACTTCAAAAATAAACTAAAATGATTTGCATTACACTTACTTTACTTTGCTCCACTTTGTATTCCAACCAAACACCAAAATTTTCAAAATCGCTGCATTTGAAATACTTTACATCACTTTGTAAAGTATTCCAATCAAACAGCCCCTACATTTAGCAAATCAAGTTTCTTTGTAACACGTAACATACTACTAATCAAACATGTCTAGTGAGACAGCCACAAAATGACATAAATTATAAGCATCATAGAATAATGAGTTTCAATTGAATGAAGTCAACATCCAATTTTAAATAAATTCTATGAATATCAATGTATAATCCCTTTTCTATTTATAGCAACCTTCAAAATTAACATCGTAGACAAAAGGGACCCTTTAGCAATATAATGGAGGAAACTTAATCAGCATCAACCTATAGAAAAATCAAAATCTACAAGAATTTCAATAGAAAATTTTTCACTTTCATTGATGTAGAATCCAAGATGAAATAATGAACAAAAAAGGCCAACAAAACCTGAAAATTTTTGTTATCAAAGAAAAGCTTAGAAGAACAAACATTCAACAATGGTCATTTAATATATAAACCTCTTAAGTAAATAAAATCATTGAATACCATGCAATATTATGATGGACCAGCTAATTTGATTGAGAGGGAATTAAGAAGTTTCCTAATCAAGAGGGAGCCATTTAGGAAGGTTCTTAATCAAAATGAATTAATTAGAAGATGTTTCCTAATTGAAGATAGCATATTTGGAGGATGATTTGGAGACCGATATAGAGGGGATTAATTAGGAAATATTTTCTAACTGAAGATGGCTGATTTAAAGAGGATTAATTGGGAGATGTTGCCTAATTGAAGAGGATAGATTTTGGGGTTGATTTAAGGGCTGATTTGGAGGGGAACTAATTAAGAAAATATGGCAGATTTTGGAGGGAATTGGGAGAGGGCTATTTGGGTATTTAATGTTTATTGTTTGCTTTAAGTAAGATATTTTACTAGGGTTAGGGGGAGGTCTTGTTTTATGAAATTGTAGTGTTTTCAGGGTGCTTTGGGCTCTAGCGGCGTTTAGAGATTTTAGAAAGCCGGATCTTCCTCTCCAATTGAAGATCCAATTGTATCTTATCTTTTTCTTTCATATACAATTCAATAAAAAGTGTTCTTGAGTGTTATTCTTCTTCGTTTACTTGTTGTTGATTTCTGTTTTGCTGAAATTGTAAATTCAACAAAGGGATTTCACAAGTTATGCATCTACTTCCTATCAAATCAGTATCAGAGCTATTCGATTCGGGCACCCATGGCTGGAAGAAAAGTAGAAGTATTGAAATGGGAGATCGAACAATTAAAATCAAATTGCGTAGAAAAGATTTTTGATTTCAAAAAGCTATTTTCAATCATCCATGAGAAGATCGATGAAAAGTTCGTCATAATGGAGGAGATGATGAGAAAGATGTTTCAGTTCCAAACCAAAACGGCATCATCGGAGGCAGAGGAGCTACCAGCTACCAAGAGAGTGGAGGAAACCCTAATCCGATAAGGAGAGGAAAAAATCAGGAGGTGGAAATGTTGGAGAAAGAAGAGGAGATGCCACCTTTGGAGCCACTTCCCAGGAGAGGAAAGGGCGAAGGAGTGGAACTTTTAGTGGAGCTACAGAATTTGGAAGGAGAAAAAAATGGGGAGAAGATAGATGAACCAGACAACATCGAGGGGTGTTCCAGCAAGTTTAAGGGTTGAATCCTTCACAAGAACTCGAGTATGTTATCATCTTGAAGGAAGAAGTCCCACCTATCAGTGTTCGTCAATTTCGTCATCATCAAATCCAGAACGAAGAGATTGAGAGATTAATCAAGGAGAAGCTTGAGGCAGGGATCATTCGACCCAATGTCAGATCATTTTTCAGTCCAGTGCTATTAGTCAATGCTTCAGCATCATTTTCGTTCATTCCACCTTGAGGACAATGTTGCACTTTGGGAGGAAAGCATTGATGGACTAGCTGATTTCATTAGGAGGGAATTAAGAAGTTTCATAATCAAGAGGGAGTTGTTTAGGAGGATAGCATATTTGGAGGCTGATTTGGGGGTCGATTTAGTGGGGATTAATTTAGAAATATTTTCTAATTGAAGAGAACAAATTTGAGAGCTGATTTGGAGGGGATTAACTAAGAGATGTTGCCTAATTGAAGATGGCAGATTTGAGAGCTGATTGAAGGGGAAATAGTTAAGGTAATATGGCAGATATAGGAGGGAATTGGGGGAGAGTTGTTTGGGTATCTGTTGTTTATTGTTTGCTTTAAGTAAGAGATTTTACTAGGGTTAGGGCAAGGTCTTGTTTGCTGAAATTATAGTGTTTTTAGGATGCTCTGGGCTCTAGCATCATCTAGAGATTTGGGAGAGCTGGATCTTCCTCTCCATTTGAAAATCTAACTGTATTTCGTCTTTTCTTTCATATATAATCCAAAAAAAGTGTTCTTGAGTATTATTCTTCTTCGTTTACTTGTTACCGACTGTTTTGTTGAAATTGTAAATTCAACCACGAAATTTCACAAGTTTTTCATCCACTTTCTATAATATTATTTCATTCTCCATAAAATAGGGTTTAGGGTGGAGGAATGCATCGAGCTTGTTGTGTGATAGAAAAGTACCCCTCAAACTTAAGGAAAAATTCTATAAGATGGTAGTGAGACCTGCAATGCTTTATGGTGCTGAATGTTGTCCATTAAAAGAGAAGCATAATACTAAGTTAAGTGTGGCAGAGATGAGAATGCTCAGGTGGATGAGTGGCTTTACCCTTAGAGATAGGATACGAAATGAGCATATACGTGAAAATGTTGGAGTAGCTCCAGTAGAAGATAAGATTAGAGAGAGTCGCCTTAGATGGTTTGGTCACATAAAACGGCGGCCTTCCAATGACCCGGTTAGGAGCGTAGAGTTATTAGATTTGACCTATGTTAAGAGAGGTAGAGGCAGACCTAAAAAGACTTGGTTAGAAAATATTAGGAATGACCTTTTTTTATTAGATTTAAACAAGAATTTGAAATTTAATAGGACACAATGGAGAAAAATGATTCATGTAGCCGACCCCACGTAGTGGGATAAAGGCTTGATGTTGTTGTTGTTGTAGTATTCTCCATAAAATAAATTAACACAAAAATCAATATAAGAGGACAAATAAATGCACCCAGAACTATAATAACACTATTGTTAGAGATAGGGAATACCATCCATGCCATAGCAGTCAGCACTGCAACAAGCATATGACCACTATACATCAGGTCATTACAACCACCGCCAGCTTTTTTCAGCAATTGGTACCATGTAGATCCCTCAGCGACATTAGGTCTTAATATATCTATTAAGAAACTCATCTTTCCCCAGTCTGGCCGATATTCAGCAGGATAATCCTTAACAGTTGCTATAAATGAAAACCAACAGATATAGCTAAATTACTTTGAGTCATTAAGGTACATAAATATAAGTTTAAAAGGAAAAATACTCACCAAAATGATTATCACTTTGTATTAGCATACGAATAGTATTAGGATCAGAAGCATATGGAACATAATATTTTTGAGCCCAAGGATGAGGATGTGCTGGGACAGAAAATCTTGATGAAGCACACCAAGGTCGAACTGAAGGAAGAATTGTAGACACAAAGGTTATGACTCGTAGAAGACGACCTATAGCCATTGTGAACATATACCTTGCAGCAAGCCCCAAACCAGGGGCCCTAATAGAGTTAAATAATACAGAGAATCCTAGCATAATGAATAACATTAGAAAATGATGTAGCCCAACAATGTGAGCCCGAAGTATATCAACCACCAATCGAGGAAGTTTCTCATTCAATGATAATAACAACCATTGGCCAGTATCAGGAAGAGGAGATGCAGATCTGAGAAAAAGAATGAATGATTATTTACTTCAACAGCAATTGAATGACATACAAAAGAAAATGCCATAACTTTTTTCACAGTCATGCCAATATTGAAATGCTGTGGCATCTTTGTCTATAAAAAATAAGTCCACATTAAAAAAAGAAGAAAAAAAAAAACTTAGCAAAGAAGTTTGACAATTCCATGAGAGAAAAAAGAAAGGGAGAAGAAATGACCATGAACTTGAATTAAAAAGAACATAAAGGAAATAATGATAAATTAATGCTATCTATAAAATTAAAATAATTTTCTTTCAAATCAACTTTATAACTAAGTTGTAACAAATAACTTGTTAGGTTTATATTTGTAGCATGGTTAGTCAACAATAAATTACCATACAGTAGAAGGAAGAAAATAAGTAGGATGAAGAAAACGAGGAGGAAACTTCAAGCAATAACTTCAGCCAAAAAGGTTCCTACTCTGAAGTAGGCTTATTTATTATTAATAAAAAAAGATTAAAAAAATCCATCAAAACAACAAAATAAAATTAAATCTATCAATTACTAGATGTCTATCCAAGTTTGAAGGATTGTCATATGATTTGCCCATGCTTTGCATTCATCTTCAATTATCCAGGTGGCAATATAAGTGAATTTTCCTTGTTGATCAACTATAAGCCACACTGGCTATATACTCACACTGATCATAGGCTTGTAGCTAAACATGAAAGAACAGGTACAAAAAGTGAAATTGATTGAGCATCCAAACCAGAAACAGATATAAATTATTTGAGGTTAGAAAATGTTATGGTAACAGAAATACTTCACACTAAATTTTATATAATAGTAATATTTGGCAGAAAATTGAATATATAGGAACTAGAACCTATTGTCATCCAAATGTGATGAGTCCACTAGCTCGTAGCCTCATCCTTCTAGTTCATTTGAAGATTTTCTAAGAAAACCTTAAGATGTATGCATGCAAGAGTATAACCACATTCAAATTCTATGTTAAGCAACAATAATGAGCCTATCAATGGCATTACTTAATGCAATTTATTGTCTTATGATGTTGTTCAAAAAATGAATCAAACAAGATGGATCATTGTCTCAATGATAATCAAATCAATCGAGATCAAGAAAAAACAAAAAGTTTTCAATGATACAAATTATCGTGAAGCAAGGAAGAAAAGAGAAGGAAAGAAAGAGTTAAGGTAATTATAATAAAACTTTTTTAGCCAAAAAGTTCCTCTTGCATTATATAGATAAGGCCAATTTGTATTAAAATATTGGTTAAGAAAAACAACCTAAATTTGCCTAAACCATTACATGAGGAAAAAAAATTGTAGAATAAACTAAAACATAAATTTTTTTGGAATTTTTATCATGATCATTATGCGTGCATGCTCCTCTGAGTCCCACCATGAGCACTTTTAAGTTGACACAAGCGATGCAAGTTGGTCTCCCTAAGCAGGGGTTTGAGCAGCAATTTTGCTTCCATAAGGTTTGAACCTCATGAGGCAAAAAGATGAAAGACAAAACAATAATATGCGGCTATGTGCTTCTCTAAATATAAAACACTTCAAACATGTGGAATACCTCTAGCTTAAGCCAAAAACAAAACATAGTACCCTCTTGCCTAGCCTAGAGACACTTACGAATACAATTCCTGCCAAGAGATCAATTCGAACGGGCTAAACCTATTGCACCTGAGAAATGTGTGCATGAAAAATTCAAAATCAAGAAAAACACATGATTTCAGCTATATGCAAGAGGTATCCAATTAGAGATCAAAATCGTTTAGAAATTTTAATGGCATACCAACAGCATGTTCAAAACAATGTCCTAGAGCGCCCAATGGAGTATTTGACACAACGTGACAGCCCTCTAGAAGTGCATCATAGTCTATTTTACAGTCACATCAAAGCTCACCAAGCTTGTATTTCTCATGTCGCTTTTAGGTCAACTAAAGTTTTTCAAAGCATGTTGAGTTTTCAGTATTCATACTTCAAGTCGCTGGTTGCTGTGAAAAGACGATTTCAGTGCAGAAAAGGATTGAAGTTCAAGCATAGAGAGTGAACCCATCTCCAGCAACTCAAAAATATTGAAGGTGAAGCTGCTTAATGCAGCAATCTCGACTCTTGTATCGCAATTTCGTTTTTTTTTTTTTTTCTGTCAGTACCTAACAATATTATACAGTATATTTCCAAGCAAGAAAATTCGCGTCTTGAGGGCATCCCTTGGTGCTTTCGACCCTCGAGATTCAGAGACAGTTGAGCAATCAACAGAAAGGAAACGGTAAAAAAAAAAATCTAGGCCTCTGCATCGTTTATTACACGTGCCAATCGAGGCCGAGCACAGCGGTGGAGAATCTAACGGATAAGGCTTCAAAGAGAAGAGCGGAGAGCATGATGATGAGAGAAGCGAGGAAGGGAATTGCTGCTCGGAGTTCAGCCGTCCAATTTCGGTAGAACGGGACACGGGTAACGGCGGCGAGAGAGAGCGCGATCCAGAGGGCGGGCTGAAGACGCTCGTGCCATGAGGGGGACAAGTATCGGAGGTAGTCCACTGACACGTAGGAGATCGCTGCCAGGCCGAGGCCCCCGTTCTCTCTCAGCAACCTCCAAGAAGACCGAGCACGCTGATCATCCCTCCCCATCACTCTTCCCATTTCTTCATCGAACAGCCTGCCGACCCTTATTCCGCAGGAGATTTTATTGGGTGCGGAGTGCGGACGTAGCTCTGTATGCAAATAAGTAGTTTTGCGACACGTGGAGCCCATCTTGACCCCACCGTAATAAGAAAATCGTGTGCCCTGTTAACCCGATAACCTGATAACACGAACAAGTTGAACTACTTCAAAAAGTGCGCGGTAAAAGCTAGGGTTATATTAGATGGCGCGGTTTTCTTACCTAAGTTAAAACTTTTACTCTCGTAACACCTGAAACCACAGAGAGCCCGAGAAGAGCGGAAGGTCTGAGGTTTATTGGCGCTAGGTCTGAAGATGGATTCTGTGCCGGGAGATTTGAACGAGTGGTCGGAGATGGAAGGTTTTACGCAAGAGTCAGAGCTTAGAGGTGGAGATGATTTGCAACAGATTACCCAACCAAACTTTGATATATTATCGGTAAATATGATATGAAAGCCGTGAATTGTATAGTGTTTTAAAATGTTTGTATTGCTTAGAATCTATGTATTGGTGGGTTGGCGGCATTGTTTAGTACAGTTTTTAAATGTTTGGTACTGCTTGGTATCAGTAGGTATCGGTCGGTATCGATAGGTACCGGTAGGTACCGGTAGGTACTGGTAGGTACATAAGTTATTTTGAAATTGTCTGTGTGTTTCGAATATTAAAATCTTCTTGGTTGTTGTTCGCAGGCTGTTTGTAATAGTGAGAAAGAGGCTTATGATTTTTATTGTCGATACGCACATAGTGTTGGTTTTAGTGTTCGCAAAGATCATCACTGTTACTGGCCTAATTCGCGCAATATACGGATCAAAGATTTTGTATGTTCGAAAGCTGGTTTTAAGAAGGGACTTGACCTGAATGCTAAATCGAAATACAGGAAAGCCAATACTAGGACTGGGTGTCCAGCAATGATTAGATTTTCAGTTGATCAAGAAGGTGAATGGAAGGTTAATAAATGTGTTGAGAATCTTATTCATTTCCCTCTGCTCAAAAATATAATGTTCAACTGCCTCCACTCTTCGTTCATTCAGAGACATCGTTGTCTCCAATGTTATTAACCTACCTTTCAGAAATCTATTTTGATCTAAAACCTTCTGTATATATTCAACTGTATATTTAGGTGGGGGAGTATGTTGCTGCTGCTGCTGGCTATGTGACATATGTGGTGTTTCAATGGTAGGTCCACCAGGGCTGATTGGGCTAGGGGGAGGCCGAACTGGGCTTGGAGGCGGGGTGTTTTGTCTTTGAGGACTCATGGGTGTAGGTGATGTTGGAGGTGTAGAAAGATGTTCATGAGGTGTGTGCAATATGATCTCTTTGTTAGGAACTTTGTCAGGTGAGGTCTGTGGAGTTTGTGGGGGAGGATTTGCTAATAAAGCCCTCTCCTCAGTTGTTATTGCATCAAAAGAAGTTAATAAATGACCAACTTCGAGACCATCGAATAAACTAGATGCATCTGCGTCGTTGTAAACTACATCGGATCCCCAGCGGAGAAACCGTGGTCTTGACTTCGAGTTAAATGGTTCGTGGAGTGTATAATGTTCAAGAAACCATATCTGAACTCATACATAATATGAACTTACAATATATGAATAATCAACATCATCAATTAATACAAAATAATTTAAATTCAATGCACTCACAATTACAATATGAACAAATCCATTCAAGTAACCCAGTGGCTGTCCTTTCTTCAACTTTTTTGCAATGGCGTTAAAGTCAGCAACAAGGAATTCTCTGATTGAATCCGGCCAATTGTACGATAAAAAATTATCAATATTTCGAGCCACACTGATGATAGAAGCTAGGGTTCGGTAGTTGTGCAGTGGAAAAAATAAGTTTGACAACAAAAAAATTATGAATTTCTTCAAAACATCAGGCATTGCCGTAGATTCATCTAAACTAATCACCTCTTTCCTAATATCATTGGCTGATTTACCAGTAATTCTAGCACTACCAATATCAAAATTATTGCCTCTGTTTGGTAAACCTATAATCATAGCAACTTCATCTGCACTGAAAAGTAACTTCTGATCCTTAAAGATAAAGCATTGTTTCTTACTATCCCAGAAGGACAACAACTTGTAAACCAACGGCACATTCTGCACTAGACGTGGCATAAAAAGAAAATGATGCAGATTATATTGCTTCAAACTCTCTACCAGGTTCTCGCCAAATATTTCCACTAAATGATCACATACTTCTCTGAAGGTTGAGGTTCTGCAACGGAAACTAATCTTCGGCACATATCCCTGCATTATTGATAGGATAACTTTAATTCCAGTTTGCAACATCTACAAACCAGACGGTACCTATAGATACCAATCGGTACCTAGAGGTACCGACTGGTACCGAGAGGTACCGACTGGTACCAAGAAGTACCGAGTAATACCTAGCGGTACCTACGGGTACCCAGCGAAACCAGGAGAAAAATTACAATACAACTCGGTTGTAAAATAAAGAATAACCTCTGAAAAACAAACCCTAAATCTACAATGACTTGTACAACTTAAAATGCTTACAGAAATATCCCAGCATAATCTGCTAGGTACCGCTGAGTACAAATAATGAAAACACAGCAGTACCCATGACACGCCCCAGAATCTAACTTGGAAAGAATGTCGATCAATTCCACAACAATTTACCAGAGTTATCTATAAATCCATCAGTAAGCAATCCATCAGACAATTCTAACATTTAAAACATCAATACAACTGTCGATTCATATCACAAAACATCATGTACAATACTCAGAAACTACACTATCAATACAAGTAGAAAAGCTAACTTGTCCTGAGTACAAAAGAATCATCAATCTAACAAAAGCACTAAACCTGCAGATCTGGATCAATGCCTATCTCCTGCTCCCGAGCCCTGACCTGAAAATATCAACCACATATAATGAGCTTTACAAAGCCCAGCAGGTCACCTAATACCTATAACTGAAATCAAAGCACGGCAATGTAGTCGATATGCATGTCAATCTATCAATCTGAATCAGTCAATGGTCAATGAGTCAATGCAGCGGAAATCAATAGTCGATAAAATCAATCAATGCAGCAGCAGGCAATTCGATAAATCAATAGAATCAATCAACTAAATCAATACAACGTCGTCAATCAAATCGATACGGTCAAATCAATGAAATCAGTCGAGAAAAGCGATACGAAACAATAGATCTATAAAACAGTCAATACAGTAAAGAACAGTAGCGACAGTGAATCTATAAGTCTATAGGCAGCAATATCAATGAATCTATAAGCAGTAGTACGATGTCCATGCTATCAATGCAATATCTATATCCATCCATTTCTATATCAATGCTCAATGTCGATGCACAGGAATCAATCAGTGAAATCAATGAAATCGTACGATCTAGTAAATCCAATCAAAGTCGATAAAGCAGGAATCTATAAATCAATGAAATCATAAAGCAATACAGTAAACATGCAATTCAATACTATATATACTGAACAAGTACAATCTACTGGTCATGTTGCTGTTGTAGAATCCATATTGCTGTTGTAGATAATACATTGGTTCAATCAATAAGAGCCGTCACTCTTTTCGCCCGTCGGCATATCAATAAACTCCTTATATCTCCCTTCAATAATCAATAATCAATGTTTAAAGGAAAGCCCGTCGGCCCACCATCCTGTACAGGTATCAATATCAATCTCCACCAATGTTCAACCAGGTTCCACTTGCGATCAGTATCAATAGTCAATTCAATCAATAAGCAATTCAATAGTCGATATTAAAGCAATCATATCAATAGTCATATCCATATCTAATCAATCTATCAATTTCATACAATCCAAGAATCGTACGAAAATCGGGCAGCATAACGGTAGTCGGTCAAATTTACACAAAAATCCTGCAAAAAGACACAGTTTCCAAATCTATCCAAATTACAAAAGAATATCAATAACATCAATACAAGACTATTATCCTATAGAAATCAAATCAATTCAAGTCCCGATTATTTTCTATTCAATTAAAAGCACGAAGAATTCGATTAAAATCTCGTAGAATCAATTCCGACCGGTAAAATCTTCGTAGAATACAGTCAAATCGTGTACAATAATCATATCTATAACATACTAAAAGTTGTGCGGTGAAAGTCTTGTCAAATCAAAATCAGGTCGAAAAGTCGACTACGAAAACACAAAACAAATCATATCTCGGTCAAAACACAAAATCTCTGAAAACAGAAACAGGGTTCGGAGTCCTTACCACGAGATCTTCACTTTTCCCAACAGCAGCGTCGGACGAAAAGCGCTCCGCGGTCTCCGAAAATCAACTTTTCTCTTTTCTTCCTTTCTCTTTCTCTCTCTACAAAATATCTGATTTTTAATTTTGATTTTCTCTCTCCTCAAAACGAGCTCATTTCCTTATATCATACATGGATCGGCCTGGCCGATCGTCTCTATCGGCCTGGACGATCAGACCAATTCTGGTCGTCCTGGCCGATACTCCAGGGCGATGATCAGGACGATTTTAGGAACAGTGCAGATCGTCCTGGACGATCTCAATATCGTCCTGGACGATTCTGTCCAGAATTTGCTCCAGAAATCAGCTGTTTTCAATGCACTGATCGGCCTGGACGATCCAAACTTCGTCCTGGCCGATTCTGGGAGGAAAATCCAAATCAGAGAGGAACAGTAAGGAAACGAGATATTACAATCTCCCCACCTTAGAAAAATATCGTCCCGACATTTCCCTAAAGGTACGAAGCAAAACACGAAGCAAACCAAATCGATCAAATCCAAATCCAAAACAAAACTCGTCGAAATCCATACAGAACACACAATGCAATC
This sequence comes from Dendrobium huoshanense, assembly GCA_016618105.1. Classification (NCBI taxonomy): domain Eukaryota; kingdom Viridiplantae; phylum Streptophyta; class Magnoliopsida; order Asparagales; family Orchidaceae; genus Dendrobium; species Dendrobium huoshanense. The sequence continues at coordinate 28,412,675 of CM028356.1, read as the reverse complement.
AATCCAATGTCAATATGCAATGTTCATATGTCAATATCAATCGGTTAGTCAAATCAATCTTACCAGTAGAATCTTCTGGTCGTTGCTGATCCTGATGCTGTAAACTCTGTAGACTGTAGATGCGTGGCACCACTGGAGGTCGTGGCGCAACTGTCTCCCTCTGGTCTCTGACAGTCCTATCATCCATCCGGTTCCCTGATCTCTCACTGTAGGCTCTCGAGGCAACAGTCCTCTGCTGTCCTGTACCCGTGTCAGTCCTTCCACCCAGTCCTTTCTGAGGACACTCTGCTGCTCTGTGTCCTTGCTGTCCACAGTGAAAACACTGTCCCGTCAATAGGTAACACTGACCTGCATGTCGTCTACCACAATGACTGCACGTGCCAGAACCACCAGATGATACTATCGATGCAGATCGTGACGCAGATCCCGATGCAGATCCCTTCGAACCCTCATACCTGCTTCTCTTCTCTCTATCTCTGGAATCATCTCGTCGTACGTCATCTCTCCTCCTCCTGGTATCCTCGTACCTCGATACTGGTGTCGCCAAATCAATTTCTATCAATCGGGCTCGCTCCACTAGTTCAGAAAACTCGTGGATCCGGAAAGGTACTAGTGGTTGCCTCAGCTCTCTATTCAATCCGTGCAGAAATCTATAACACTTGTCTTCAGAAGTAGGAATCAAGTGAGCAGCGTACCGCGCAAGTGCAGTAAACTCGGACTCGTACTGCATCACTGACTTGCGGCCTTGCTCCAATCTCATGAATGCTTCCTGCATCTGTCGCTGAGCTGACGGTGGTACAAACCACATCCTGAACACTGTAGTGAACTCATCCCAGGTGATCTCAGCATTGGTCTTCCCCTGGAATTTCTCTCTCTGCTGTCCAATCCACCATCTCTCTGCCTCACTCTCCAACATGAATGCTGCCAATGGTACTTTCCTGTTCCCCGGACACTGCATGCTATCAAAAATCTTCTCTATCCTCATTATCCAATCCTCAGCAGCCTGTGGTCCTACAGCCCCTTTGAACAACGGAGGCTTCAGCTTGTGGAACATCTGTAAATGTCTGTCAACTTCTTCCTCTTTGCTCCCACTCATCTTGCTCTGAGCATCTCCCATAACATGTGCAATCGCAGTAGCTAACTGCATCATACTCTCTGAAGGTGCTGGAGATGCGCTGTGTTGCTCATTCGGTACACTGGATTCTGCCGGAGGATCCATATCTTTTCACCTGCACAATTCAGAACAAATGATACACATATGCAATGATGTATGCCAATGAAGCTCTTAAAGCTACCCAATCTACCCAATCTCTCAATCCAAACCTACAACTCTGGTAACAATTCATTCTTCCAATAACATTGCTCTGATACCAACTTGACACGCCCCAGAATCTAACTTGGAAAGAATGTCGATCAATTCCACAACAATTTACCAGAGTTATCTATAAATCCATCAGTAAGCAATCCATCAGACAATTCTAACATTTAAAACATCAATACAACTGTCGATTCATATCACAAAACATCATGTACAATACTCAGGAACTACACTATCAATACAAGTAGAAAAGCTAACTTGTCCTGAGTACAAAAGAATCATCAATCTAACAAAAGCACTAAACCTGCAGATCTGGATCAATGCCTATCTCCTGCTCCCGAGCCCTGACCTGAAAATATCAACCACATATAATGAGCTTTACAAAGCCCAGCAGGTCACCTAATACCTATAACTGAAATCAAAGCACGGCAATGTAGTCGATATGCATGTCAATCTATCAATCTGAATCAGTCAATGGTCAATGAGTCAATGCAGCGGAAATCAATAGTCGATAAAATCAATCAATGCAGCAGCAGGCAATTCGATAAATCAATAGAATCAATCAACTAAATCAATACAACGTCGTCAATCAAATCGATACGGTCAAATCAATGAAATCAGTCGAGAAAAGCGATACGAAACAATAGATCTATAAAACAGTCAATACAGTAAAGAACAGTAGCGACAGTGAATCTATAAGTCTATAGGCAGCAATATCAATGAATCTATAAGCAGTAGTACGATGTCCATGCTATCAATGCAATATCTATATCCATCCATTTCTATATCAATGCTCAATGTCGATGCACAGGAATCAATCAGTGAAATCAATGAAATCGTACGATCTAGTAAATCCAATCAAAGTCGATAAAGCAGGAATCTATAAATCAATGAAATCATAAAGCAATACAGTAAACATGCAATTCAATACTATATATACTGAACAAGTACAATCTACTGGTCATGTTGCTGTTGTAGAATCCATATTGCTGTTGTAGATAATACATTGGTTCAATCAATAAGAGCCGTCACTCTTTTCGCCCGTCGGCATATCAATAAACTCCTTATATCTCCCTTCAATAATCAATAATCAATGTTTAAAGGAAAGCCCGTCGGCCCACCATCCTGTACAGGTATCAATATCAATCTCCACCAATGTTCAACCAGGTTCCACTTGCGATCAGTATCAATAGTCAATTCAATCAATAAGCAATTCAATAGTCGATATTAAAGCAATCATATCAATAGTCATATCCATATCTAATCAATCTATCAATTTCATACAATCCAAGAATCGTACGAAAATCGGGCAGCATAACGGTAGTCGGTCAAATTTACACAAAAATCCTGCAAAAAGACACAGTTTCCAAATCTATCCAAATTACAAAAGAATATCAATAACATCAATACAAGACTATTATCCTATAGAAATCAAATCAATTCAAGTCCCGATTATTTTCTATTCAATTAAAAGCACGAAGAATTCGATTAAAATCTCGTAGAATCAATTCCGACCGGTAAAATCTTCGTAGAATACAGTCAAATCGTGTACAATAATCATATCTATAACATACTAAAAGTTGTGCGGTGAAAGTCTTGTCAAATCAAAATCAGGTCGAAAAGTCGACTACGAAAACACAAAACAAATCATATCTCGGTCAAAACACAAAATCTCTGAAAACAGAAACAGGGTTCGGAGTCCTTACCACGAGATCTTCACTTTTCCCAACAGCAGCGTCGGACGAAAAGCGCTCCGCGGTCTCCGAAAATCAACTTTTCTCTTTTCTTCCTTTCTCTTTCTCTCTCTACAAAATATCTGATTTTTAATTTTGATTTTCTCTCTCCTCAAAACGAGCTCATTTCCTTATATCATACATGGATCGGCCTGGCCGATCGTCTCTATCGGCCTGGACGATCAGACCAATTCTGGTCGTCCTGGCCGATACTCCAGGGCGATGATCAGGACGATTTTAGGAACAGTGCAGATCGTCCTGGACGATCTCAATATCGTCCTGGACGATTCTGTCCAGAATTTGCTCCAGAAATCAGCTGTTTTCAATGCACTGATCGGCCTGGACGATCCAAACTTCGTCCTGGCCGATTCTGGGAGGAAAATCCAAATCAGAGAGGAACAGTAAGGAAACGAGATATTACAACCCACCGGTACACAACGGTACCGAGCGGTACATTTTGTGCCGGAGCTTATTAACGAGCAAATGACATTCACAACAATGCATAAAAACTCAAAAGAAAACAAACCTTCCCCATTGCCACGATGAATCACAAAGGGTTAGCGTAGAAGATGAAGTTGCTTCGTTCGAAATTTACAACCTGGAACTTCTCCTTCTCGAAGACGGACTGTAGTCAAGCAAATGGCCGAAAAAGAAGGAAGCGAAGCGACGTTTCGGATGTTCTCGAAGATATGGAGGGTACCGCGCACTTTTTGAAGTAGTTCAACTGGTTCGTGTTATCAGGTTATCGGGTTAACAGAGCACACGATTTCCTTATTACGGTGGGGTCAAGATGGGCTCCACGTGTCGCAAAACTACTTGTTTGCATACACAGAGCTACGTCCGCACTCCGCACCCAATAAAATCTCTATTTCGCAGAGGAAAGGGGGCAGAAAGATGGGCGACTGGTCACGGAACAATTATTACGTCCTCCGACCGAATGTTGCTATAACTTCGGCCTCCAATCTTTTTACTCCACCTAGCAGCCCGAAGATTCGACCCAAATTCATGGTAATTACGATTTTTCACGTCTATTTTCACTAATTTGACTGAAACGGACGGAAAACTTTATACACAAGCAATTACTTTATATGAATAAACATTTGACCGATTAGCTTCTGTACACTGTACGTTATACAATATTTAGGGTTTACAAGTAGAAGAGAAAAGTTTCGCGAAGAGTTTAAGGCGATGGATGAGAAGAATCGTTCTATTGATTTGGAAGAGTTAGACGATTTCGACGAAACATTTGGCACTTATACTCCGGATGACAATTTCTCTTATTTTTTACAAATAAGTTCTCATCCATCTTCGTTTGATCAAATCATTTTTGTTTGTACCGAACCTTCTGATAACTCGATACTGCTCGGTATTATATCTAATACTCGGTTTGTATATTTGTAACGGAAATATAATTATGATAATTTTGTAACGAGCCTTTTTATAACTAGGTACTGCTCGAGATTAATTTCTATTATTTGAAATTGGTCTTTGGACTGATATTATAATTTTGAAGAACTTGTACCAAGTTTTTTTAGAACTAAGTATAACTCGATATTTATACGTATAACTCGGTATGTATAAGTTTTTCGTATCTTTACGTCAATTCTGTTTTGTATATACCGAGATTTTAATTTTAAAATCTTTGTACCAAGTTTTATTTAACTCGGTATAGTTCGGTATTTATATATAAAACTTTGTATGTTGAGTTTTCTTGTTTGTTTTCTGTCAGACTAGTTTACTATACCGATTATAAAAATCATATGTTTGTACCGACCCGTCAGAAAACTCGGTACACTTCGGTATTTTCGTGTATTATTAGGTATTTATTCCGTGGTACACATTCATAATATTTGAATTTTTTGTTCATAGGGGGTTTACAAATTTGAGAATGAAGCATATGTTAAATATTGCCAATATGCACATACGCATGGCTTTAGTGTTCTGAAAGAACATCTTTCATACTGGCCTAATTCAAGGAAATTAAAATCAAAGGTTTTTGTATATTCCAAATCTGGATTCAAGAATGACACAGAAAAAAATCAGAAGGTTAAATTTCGAAAATCAACTACAAGAACTGGATATCCTGCTATGGTGAGATTTTCTGTTAGTGAAGATGAAATATGGACGGTGAAAAATTCGGAAGAAACACACAACCATGAATTGGCAAAACCAGATTATCAACATTTGCTTAGATCATCTAGGCACATCATTGAAGAAAATGCCTCCGTTTTGAAATCAATGGCTGATGCGGGAATAAGAACAATAAATGCATTTTTCTATCTATCCGATGAGGTTGGAGGTGTAGAAAATCTGGGGTTTATCAAGAGAGATGCATACAACTACATTCAGAAGGAGAGAAGAGCAAGAATTAAAAATGGGGACAGCAATTCGCTAATCGAATTTTTTAAAAACCGAGTAGCTGAAGACCATCCGTTTGCATGAGATGTGCAAACTGATGAAGAAGACAGGTTGGTAATTTTTTTTTGGGTTGATGGTTTGGGCAGAGTGGATTACGACTGCTTTGGGGATGTAATTATTTTTGATACTAGCTACCGTCTTAACAAATATAATTTAGCATGTGCCCCTATTATTAGAGTCAATAATCATTGGCAAAACATTATATTATGAATGACATTTCTATCTGATAAAACAATTGATTCATTATGTTGGCTATTTCAAACATTTTTAAGAATTATGGATAATAAACATCCAGTTACTATATTCACTGATCAGGATCAAACAATGGCTAGGACGATAGAAATTGTATTCCCTAATACAAGACATCGGTTGTGCCAATGGCATATACAGAAGAATGCTCCTTCCAAAGTTTGGTGTTTTAATAGTAACAACTAAGTGAAAGGCCTTTTCTATAGTTGCTTCACCAAGTGTGATTCCCCGGATGAATTTGATAGTTTGTGGAATGAGATGATTAGAGAAGGAGGCCTACAGAGGCATCAGTGGTTAAAAGATTTGTATAGAATAAGGGAAAAGTGGTCTACAGCTTTCAACAAAGATTGCTTTAACCTTGGAATATTGTCTATACAACGTAGTGAGTCCACCAATTTTGTTTGCCATGGTATTTCAAAGACTACAAGTTCTCTCACCGAATGTTTCCTTGGATTGGAGAAACTTATAAACACTTAGCGTAGGAATGAACGAGATGAAATTTTTAGGTGTTGTCAAACCGAAATACAATCGTACATGAAAAGAAGTCCGATATTAAAGCAAGCAGTGAAATTTTATTCAAGAAAGTTATATTCCTTTTTTGAAGAGGAGTTTTTAAATGGTTTAGGTGGACTATGCATTGATCACGCTTCATCAGACTCATCAACATTTTCTGTGAAGAACATAGACCATTCTTTTGATTCACACAAATGGACGATTTTATTTAATTCATCTGAAGGAACTATACAATGCATCTGTGCAAAGTTCGAGATGATGGGAATACTGTGTTCTCATTGCATGAGAGTGATGAGTCAGTTGGATGTTAGTAATATTCCTCAGAAATACTTAATTCCAATATGGTCATCTAGTGCTCGGAACGATCTATATAGTGGACTGAATATCCAACGTATGGCTAAGAGTATTTGCATATGGAATCAAGTTTCCCGAAACATGATTTTTAGAAATTATATATGTTGATTTGCATATCAAATTAGCACCGAAGCACAAGGTAGTGAGGATGCAGAACAATGTATGATCGATGGTATGAGTGCATTGGTATTAAAAGTTCAAAACATTATGGAAGGAAAAGAAATAAACACATAACTGAGGGAATCCACAAAACAATTAGAGATCCTGCAAAGCGCCGACCTAAGGGAGTATCTAATGCTAGATTAAAGGATCATTGGGAGAAGAGGAATGCCAAAAAAGTGAAACCGACTGAGCATAATCCTCCAACAAATTTATATTTTACACCTGCAGAATTAGGAAGTCAGTCATCCTTTATGTAAGGGTTATCAACAACTCAGTATAACTAGGTACATCTCGGTGCTAGCATTTAATACTCGATATTAGAGGAATATTTTGTCTTTGCTTCGCATTGTAAGTTTTACTATGTCTATATGCTTCGCATTTAAAACCGATATTTTAAAAAAAATTTGTACCGAGAATTATTAATCTCGGTACAACTAGGTATTGCATATAAAATCTATGGAATTGGTGTACATACAGAAAAAAGTAGTTAATGAATACTAAATACCGACCAATACCGAGTTATACCGACAAATTTTAATCTCGGTATTACTATGTAATAATCGGTTTTAGACTATCTTTATTTATTTTGTAAATATTTTTAGTTCAGCTAGGATTATCTGTTGTATTATGTTTGTAATATGAGTAACTCGGTATAATCAAAGTAAAGAAAACAAAATATCATATGTAAATTTATAAATTTATTTCATGGTATTACAAAAAATGGCATATGCAAATTCAGCCCTAAATAAGGCCATATTACTTTGCCAGTTCTTATGTTTGTCCCATTGAATATTATCATATTGTATAACTGTTTCCATATATTTACATACAAACATTCCACAGTCCACATTGTTCTCTTGTGCTGGCAAGTTCGGGATCGTTTGAATTGGCCAGGTTCGTATATCATCCTCAAAAGCATCTTTTTTAACCTCAAATGTTAACCCTAACCCTAAACATACGTTTTTTTTTATTTTAAACGAGATAGACAATATGATAAGAAGGAAAAATTTTCAGTACATCTTTTCTAACCTCAGGCATTATATCTGCGAAGGTTTTCGACCGGAGAATACGAAGAACTACGAAGGAAGTGCCGGAGAACTACGAAGGAAGTGCTGGAGAACTACGAAGGAAGTGAATAGTGACAGGGAGTCGATTCGCCGTTAAAAATTTGAAATATATCCAAAAAGGGATGATGATCGGGATTTCTTTCATTTAAAAATCAGCACGTGCGAGAACCCAAAATACAGCGGGTCGGGTCGGTGACTTTTCTTCATGCTACGTGTCGTTAATATATTGGTGGCCGAACGTAGAGGAACGTACGTTCACTGGACCAAATAAAAGTTCCTGGGTCACGGGGCATTGGTATCCTGGGCCAGTTTTTCCCCAATTCTAGCGCAGGCGGGCACGACCGGTTAGGCTGGAGTTGCCTAAGTCAACTCTACAAAGTGTGAGTGAGTGCTAGTTGAAATTCGGACTTACATACATAGTATTCAAAACTCATTTATATTTTCTAAAAAAAAAAGAACTCATTTATGTATTTAATATTTAAAATATATTATTTACCCACATGATTTTTATAATTTTAAATAGTATAAAAAATGATATCATAATCATTCTCTTCATCATTATGTCATTGTTGCTAATCTGTGGCCCTTTGCTATTGCTCAGACAACATGTTCCATGAATACCCACTCTTTTTTAGGAAAATAATAAGTCAGTGGTGTTTAGTAGAAAAAGATAAGATAAGATAAGATAATGTTGCAATAAGTTAATTAATTAATTAAAAAATTAATGAATCTTAGAAAGTAAATACATTAATTAAATAAAACAAATTTTATAATTTTATATTATTTATATTTTTCTTTAACCAAATGTGAACCTTTATATCAATCAAATTTAATATATAATTAATTTAGTATAAGTTAGAATATTATTTTACACTAATTTAAATTACTATAATTAGAGTTCAAAAATTAAGACCCAACTTAATTAATTCAAACAAAAAAATTTTAACTATAAAAGTAATTTATTTGAACTCAGTTCATTAACATAGTCTTATGAGAAAAATATAAATTTCTCAATGAATAATAAGAAAGAAAGTTATATAGTTTTTTTTAATAGGAACAATTGTAATTTTGAATGTATTTTTTTTTTATAAATTTTTTATTAAAATCATATCTCATGGTCTGCTATTACCATTTTAAAATGTAAATTTGATATATCTGCCATTACACTAATAAAAAATGTTATTTGGAGAGTTATTTAATGACTATTACCTTATATTCAATATTAGATTCTTATTTGAACATGGTTTGAACATCTATTTCAAACATATTGCTCACATATTAAATGCATAACAAAGTTTGAAGAATAAACAATCAAGGTATGAAGTTGTAATAGAAATTTTAAACTCTTTTTAATCTTATTCACTTGCTAAAACCCTAAAACAAAGATCGAGAAAACCTCAAACAAAATTCAAAGCTAATATGAATTATATATTCCAACAATGTTTAAATTATATTTGAATGAAATTTGAAGGAGTTTGAACCTTGTTTAAACTACTCTCTCCAATCTTTAATATTCTTATATACATATATGTAAGATATTGGTGGCAAATATAATCGCATAATGAAAATATTAAGAAGGAAAGAAAATTAAATGCAAAAATGTCAAGAATAGATTTAAAGGGAAATTTTCAAAAGTTATAGTAAGCTTATTTTGAAGCTAATTATAAAAGGAGTTAGGAGAAAAACTTATAACTCCTTATTTAAGTTTCTTTCGTTCTATAATTAGCTTTAAAATAAATTTATTTGGATTTTTTTTTAGTTTACTCTAATTTTACTCGAGACATATTTTTCATTAAATTTTTTTTTTCTCGTCAAATATATTTATTGTGTATATAAACCCCCAACAATTCATGATTATATTTAGATATATATAAGAATTTGAAAGAGTATAGAGGTTCGTTCGAACCTCATTCAAATAGGATTTGAATATTGTTTGAATAGGTTTCAAACAGTAATATGAGATTCAAAACTTTGTCAAGCTCTATTATAGGGGTTTAAATAAGGTTTAAATTTTCTATATAATTTTATATTTTGTTTGAACCTTCTTCAAACCTAATTTTGCATCTAATGTTCAAAACCTTGGCTCAAAGCAGATGTTTGAACCTTATTTGAATAGGATCAAATATTGAATGTAAGGTTCAAATTTTTTTCTCATTTCTATTACAACCTAGTATTGAAAGCTTTGGAAAGGATGATAACTATATTCAAACTTGTATAATCAAAAAAATATGAACACTAACTTTCTATTTTGAATAGGCTCACAATGAAGCTTTATGTTGGACTCTTAAGCATTGAGGCTTATTTGGCATAATTATTAATTTTTCATCGAAAACGTTAAAGTAAAACGTGATTGTGTTAAATTACACATAAAATAGATGACCCCCCAAGGGAGTTATTCTAAAATGATAGAAAAATGAAATACATGTTACACTCTACATGAAAAAAAAGGCTTGTTACAGGCGGACAAAATCTATCAGTAATAAGGGAAATCTGTCGGAAATTTTAATTTTCGATTAAATTTCCTGCGGATATCCATACAGTGGTAACGGTGATAATTCGCGTGTCGGAAAGCTTTACTGATTTCGTCAGAAACACTTCTAACGGATTTTCCGGCAAAAAAAAAAATGAAGGCTGCACGTCGTTTTCTTCAAGCGAATTCTGACGTTTTATCTGCCAGTATTTCTGGCAAAAATTTTGCGCCGGAATCACCGGCAAATAATTCGCCGCCTTGTTCCGCCAGACATTGACGGATGAAACTGGCGGATTATAAGTCTTCAAGGGGATACCTGTGTGAAAACGTAGTTTGCGTTGGAGATATTTTTAGCGAATTTATCGATTTTCTTGACGTGTGAAAATGTAGTTTGCATGATAATACAATTTAAGGCAAATCTCTCGCTTTCTCTAATCTTATCTTCCATAAGAGCTTCTCCCACATTTTCATGTATATGCTCATTTCGTATCTTGTCCTTAAGAGTAAAGTTAGCCACTCAGGAGCATTCTAATCTATGCAAACCATCTAAGACAAATCTCTCACTTTCTATAATATTATCTTCCATGGAGCTTCTCCAATATTTTCATATATATGCTTATTTCATATCTTATCTCTAAGAGTAAATTCCATAAAAAACATTCCAATCTCCAGCATTCTAATATCAACTAATAATATACACATTTCTCACTCTCGCTCTCTATAATCTCATTCCATATGAGCATTCTAATCTCAACTAAAAATATACACATCAACTCCCTCTCTAAATTTATCAACAAGAATAACATCATCAACAAAATGCATACACCATGCTACAATCTCTTGCAAAATGTCTATCGAGAACATCTATAACAAAAGGAAAAACTTATAGTGTATTTTAGACAAATCAGGCGGCGAACGTCAGCAACAAAAGCGGCAAACTTCGACAAGGACGGCGGCAAAAGTGTGCAAGGTCGATGGCGAACATCAGCAACAGACTAGTCTCGATGGCGGCGGCGCTTGGTCATATTTACAAATCATCCAATTCAGTTATATTTACAAATCTAACCTCTAACAAAAAAACTTGCGAACTAAACATTTTCAACATGCCACATTGCCAAATGCAAAGAAAAAAAAAATACTATGGCTTAAACTTGGTTGAATTTCAATGCTTGTGTAAGAATTTAATGAATGGAAATAAGATGATGAAGGTTCTATAAACAAACCACATTGTAATATAAGAAAGGAGATTAACCGTTCTTCTACCCTATGTTCAAAAATAGAAGGTTCATGAACATAAGCATATCAGCCGGGATTTTAATCATTCAGGTTTTGTTTGGGATTGCTTTTCTAATGCTTCCAAAAACAATTTAGTACAAAAATAACAAAAAAATTTACTTTTTGTATTAAAAAGTTGTTTTAAGAAACAAAAAAAAATCATCACAAATGAAACCTCAGTTGCTAATACGAGACGTCAGATGCTTAAATTATCCTATGTTCCTTTAGCTAAACGAATCCTTAAAGGCAATAACAAGTGTGGATTTGTTGCTTTTGTGGTGGTTTGAGCTATAGTAATCTAAATGATGCGTAACATTAGAGCATAATCATCTAATAAACTCAAACTGCTGTGATTGAAATCAACTCAATCAATTAGTTTATAGAAGTATGCTCAGCTTCTACATATTCATTTCATTTGCAGGAAGGTTCTCTTAAGGCACCACCCCAAACAACTACTACAAAGTTATCTTATCAATAATAGAAAAGAATCGAAGGATCAAGTCTATCACCATGCGGGGTTTCATGATTTATTAAGCTTTAAAGTTTAATTCCAATTCAAAATGCCAATATGAAACTATGCTAACCAGACAGCTTTCTCATCATAGACAAGCTCTCTTTCCACTGCTTTCCTCTTGGCCTGTGTTATTCCTCTCCTTGGTTTCCACCAAGTGCCTGTTGAATGTTGCAACTTCTGATCCATTGTTGATGCTACTTCGTGCATTTACCCTGGAAATGTTGCAAGTAGATGATGGAGTGAATACCTTCCTGTTGAGGTCGATCTGCAGTCCAGGAGCTTCCTCATTTCCTGAATTTGTGGTCCAGTTGCCATCCAAATGCAGTGGGGAGAAACAGTGCGGCAGCAACCGCCGATAAAATAGCTCTTCAAAAGCAATCGAGTCCTGACAATTGTGTAGAATAAATTAAAATAGAGCACAAATCACTTGCAAGCATGTACTGAATCACAATTTTAGTTTTATTAGATGACAACCTGTTTGGGACTTTCAGTACTAGATTTGCTAATCCCCGGAGTATCCCCAAACTCCTGAATAATGGACGGGCCTTGTTCACCCTGTTCATTGATTCCATTGGCTTCTTCCTTGTTCAAAGCTGCATCTTTCTCTACTTCACTGCTGGGCGATGTGTTAGAATCACAGGAGGACGGATCATGTCTCTTTTTGCCTGGAACATGATCAACTTCATGGATTCCACAAATTGCTGTCTCTGCGCACTTGGTAGATTTTGGAGACCTTGCAGATTTTGTGCTTTGGCAGGTATCTGGTGATGAAGAGATCTCGAATAATGCAGAGGAAGGTTGTATCGCTATGTTTGTCTCCTGCTGTTCGATTTGTTGAAATTTCCGCTTATGAGTTTGGCTAAAATTTCCTTTAGAGTCACTGTTATCTTCAGGAACTTGGGCCGACTCTGTGGCTTGCATCATTACTTGAGTAAATGCGTGGTTTGGCTGAGAAGGAGATGGCAATAGCCCATGAACCCTCCACCAAGAAGATGCAGCGGCAATTGTGGCTGTTACAATAGCCGATATGCCAGAAGATGCACTAGAATGTTTCTCTGGAGCTTCGCCAACTAACTTGCTATTTGATTGCATAGAAAAATCCACATAGGCAGGTGGCAGTGAAGCAGCTGCAATGCTAGCTGCTTGATGAACTGCTGGATTTTGTGACAAGGCAGATACAAGGAGACTTGGAAAGTAGTTGGTTAAGTTTATAAGTGCACTAAATGGATTGTCATCATTACTGAACGGGTTATGAAGTGAGATGGATGGAACCGCCTGATGGATGGATGAAATTGAGTTTTTTGTCCGATGTATTGTTGTTCTTGTAGAATCAAGTGACAGGTTAAGATCTGCATTTGCTTCTAGTTGAGTTGACACTGATTTTGAGATATCTTCATCAGAATATTTTGTACCTTCAAATTGAGCAGGAATATTTTCATGGTTTTCACCACCTTGTAGATTGTCCTTCCATGATGTAAATGGCATCTCCATATGGCCTAGTACTTGCCATTTCTCTTCAGTAGTGAAACCAAACCGATAATCTGTACTCATTCCAAAAATTTGTAAATCAGAATCATTTTTTCTCAGTTCTTTTGTTATTCTACTTCTAGTTTCTTTCAATTCTTCCAATGTTGGCATCTGTTCTAAAGGTTCTGAAGTTCTATTAAGATGAAAATAGATAGAAGCGGATGAAGTGCCTTCTCCAAATGCCTGCTTTGTATTTTGTTCAATTGCAACTTTCACTGGTTCCTGATAAGACTGGAGTCATGCATGACATTTTTAAGAAAGAAAATAAGTAGAACTTTACAAACTACATGACTTGAAGTAGTTCGACATTTTCACCTTAATCTTAGTATCCATTGCCACTTCATCAGTTCCTAGCAAAACAAAAGCCTGTGACAAATTTTTCTCTTTTACTTCCCCAAATGGACTTTGTGAGGCTGCACCGGTCTTCTGAGGATATGAACTGCATGGTTTTCGTTTAGGCCTTGGGGGAGGAATTTCTATGTCATGAGGATGTCCAGGTGACATGCCTCCAGTCCCATTCTCCAACTATAAATATCCAAGGGAAAAATAATAATGATTCTCTTTCACAAAGTTAGTTAATGAATTTGATAACACTACAATACGTGAACTAAAGAACTTGTAGACAAAACAACATAACGTAGCTTCAAAGAAGCTTTCAACTAAATATTGTGTCTAAGAACAATTATCTGGTTTTAATGATTAGGTGGGGAAAGAACCATGAATGCTTCTATGATGCATTAATGATTTGCATAATCAATAAATCAGCACATGTAAATATCCCGTTTAAATTACGAGGTCTATTTGAAACTTATAACTTCGTTGTGATAAGATCAACAAACATGGAGAAAATGAAAACCATTGTGTTAGGATCTTCAAAGAAAGGAAAAAGCACTTCCTTCTTGAGCTTTTTGGGAGAGGAGAGAAAGAGGGAAGGGGAGAGGGAGAGCAGCAAACTCAAACTTTATTTCTTAACCATTTACTAATACAGCCTATAGCCTCTATATATAGGCTCAAAATGTTACACTAATGACAATACAAGCCATTCAAGAAAACTAAAGAAAGTACAATCCTAAATCTAAGACCAATATCCAACAATTTCCACATTGGTCCTAGATTTACAAAAAAAAATAAAAATAAAGGATATATGCTGTTCACAAAGAATAGCCCCGCCAGTCTTCCCTGCCAATAGAGTCCACCGGACGGTTAACAACAAGCACTCCGTGCGTCTCGCTTTCGCGCCCTGTGCGTCCACCTGCACCCTGCGCCTCAAGCCCCACGCTAGCGTCTTGCACTCATATGGTCTGACTCCGACCACACCCTACGTGTATCCACCTGCGAACCGAGCCCCGCACCTTCACCTGCGCCCTGCTCGTCTCAATCCCCTGCCCCGCGCATTCACCTGCCCCCTGCGTGTCCTTCGTGCTCCCGTGTGATCTCCTTATACACTGCATGCCAACGTTGTTCTGCACTTCCACTCCCGGTGCTGCTCCTCAAGAACAGGCTGACTCCACTTCAAAGATCTAAACCAATCTTCTTTCTTAACCGAGAATCATCTTCTTTATCCATAGTTAATCTTCCTCATTTCAACCGTTAGTGCTCCATCAGTATTGATTGGACTAATAGTCGGATTAGGTCTAATTAACCTATCCCTCGTCCTTTATCACAATCAACTTAGCAACATATTCACAATAACTCCAATGTAGACACAACTCTTTGGAATCGCCCTCAATCTCGACCTCACCACCTCCATCTGCGACGTCTTAAGCACTTTCCTTACCTCCTCGACCGTCATTCCCATTGCAGCCCATTTCTCCTCTTCCTCCTCACCAGCAATCGACGACCTCACCACCTCCTCGAAGACTCGTGTGTGATCTAACCTGCGACCTCACACTACACCTGTTCGGTTCCGAGTCCGTAACTAACCTATGACCCTGAGGTTTTTGATTTTGCCTTTCTTGATCCACTGCTCCAACATGCAACAACCAAATGATCCTGAAGCTCCATCAGAAAAGATCTAATCAGATCATTTAAGAATAACTTTGGCCTCCAGTCCACCTCTCACAGGCGTACAACACGCCTTTGACTTAATTATGGCGACGACTGAATAGTGCAGACCAACCTGCCTTCCTTCTCTGGGAAAGCACACTTTGTCTTATGGAAGATCTAGAATTCATAAACCTTTGAACCTTGGAGTTCCGTGGTATTCCACGATCTAGCTTTTATTAGAAATTCTAGAAACTCGTTTGCCTTTAAAGGAAGCCTCCTTGGACATTTTGATAATATCATCTAAAGCCATGTAAACTCCTTCCAAAAAAACTAGGATTTCAGAAAAAGGAATTTCAATTATCCGATTCCTAAACCTCTATCAACGTTAGAAATTAGTGCTCCCAAGAAACAATCGCTCCTGCACAAGCCCACTTCGGCTCTCGCGTCGTGTCGCTTTGCCTCTTGCTTAGGCTCATAATGCTCGCTCAAGCTTCTTGTGCACTTCCTATGGTAAACTTCCAACTGCACTCAATTCTGGCCAGACAGCCCGAAAGCCTTCGTGCCAGGTATTATCATGCTTCCACGCATGGGTCGTATCCAAATCTTTCACGCCCGCAGCCCTTGCCGATTCCTGCTCCGGGTGCGTCAATGGCAGCGATTCCTCTCTTTCTTTATCAAAAACACCTTCCTCCTCGTAAATCACCTCCACCAGGCTCTAATACTATTTGTTAGGAAATTAGGAGTTCTTGAGAGCTTCTTGAGCTCTTCTTGCAAGAGAGAGAGAGATAATTTGGAGGAGGAAAATCTATCAAAAAGCTTTATTAAAAACTTTCCCAAATTAATACATCGCATACAATGCCTATATATAGGCATTTACATTGTTGTGATATCTTGTGGAGTAACCTAAACTAAACTTGAACTAATCCTAACACATTGGAAATATAACTGACTCATCATCAAATAGTTATAGTTATGTTAACAAGAACCACCAATCCTTGATTGGCGACGCCCATGTTCATGTGATCCGAGCCCCACCCCAATCACTTGAATCCCTTCATGCATCCCATTCTTGTAAACCTCTTACGCAGACTCAATCAAAATCAATTCGGAAAGCATGTGCTCGCCTCCCACCTCTACTCACGTTTAAGAGAAAGCACCATCAGGCATCACACTTCGCCTTGATTCCTTCCTCCATAGCTGCTAGTGGGGATAACTCTCAACACCACATTCTTTAACCTTTTTTCTCAACATCATTATAATCAATTTATTTCTCTTGTTATCTTGGCGGAGATTTCATTTTGTTCTCCTTGTTGATCTCTTGTTACAGAAGTCATTGTACCTTCTCATGTTGGCATAGGCACGTTAAACTTTCATAGTAATAATAATCAACCTAGCATAACTTAATTAATACGGACAGGGTTGCACGGATTTAGTTAAATATTGACCTTTTATGCTTAATATAAGGCTTCTAATATAATAAAATTTTGGTTAAATTAGGCCATATGTCATGTGTTTGATTAACTAGTATAGTCTCAAATATGAATTTAGGGCTCTTATTATTTAGAACCATCAGTGTTAATACATTGGAACTAGATGAAGCAAAGTGTTGAGTGTCACAACTCGAGGTAACTTTTATTTATTGTAGGATGTAACATACCCCTCCTTATTATGGTTATTAACCTTGATGTTTGAAATAAATTCTTGAAGAATTTGTATGCAGGCAGTCCTGCACTTCTTATTTAGTCATTCACACACATACTTGTTTAGATTTTATTTAATGATCATTGTTGCGTCCTGAAACATTCGCGGCAATAGAGAGATATAAAGTTTAACGTCTAAGATTTGTACGAAAATCCATCACACATACAGATAAGAGAAAGAGAAAGAGAGAGAGAGGTTTAAGAGTCATAAGAGACTAATAATTTTACGTAGAAAACCCTGAAAAGAGGAAAAAATGCTTACTCAATTAAAATGGTTCTACTAGTGTTTGCAGTCGATTAAAAATGATGCCCTTCCTCGAGGGAAAGCATTAACTCAATATAGCAAATATACATCATATAAAGCTCAAAATATAGAGTGAGTAGGAAGAATCAAGTGAAATGGGAGTCGGTTTAAAGCAAGGTTTTAAAAGGCGAAATCAGGAATCGATGCGTTTTTTTCTAAGCAAGGCGAGGCGTAAGCCTCGAGGCTGATTGAGGCGTAAGCCTCAAAACGATTTAAATAAATTAATTTAAAATTATAAATAATGACAAAAAATAATAAAATATTATGTCAACTATGAATTTGAAGATTTGTTTTAAGATAATATTACTGGAATACAAGATTTAAAATAAACTCACTTAAAAATAAAACATCCCCTTTGGATCAAGACCCAAAGCAGGCTCATCATCACTTTGATTGTCTTCAGAAGAATCTTTATAATTAATGTCAAAGTCATCCTCCAACTCTTCTTCATCTATAATATTTTTTCCTTTATCTCCTATATCAGTTAATATTTCATTAGCTCTGAAATGAAACAATAGTAACATACAAAATAATTCATTATATTTAAGAATACCTTTAAATTTTTTTAAAGCTCCAATCTCACTTTGTTTCTTTCTTTTATATACTTGGGTAATTGCTTCATTGTCTTCTTCATTGACATGATTTTCTTCTTCCGCTTCAACTTCAGATACATCAGCATTCTTAGGAGTAACCCATTCATCATCAGATTGTAACTCATCAACAAGCAAAGGGTTAATTTCATTCTCAATATTTCCTTGATTTTGCAATTTGAGATGTCTATCTTTCGGGTTTTTTGTTAAACATAACATAAACTAGTTTGTTCATTCGATCTGCCGCCAATCGATTTCTTCTCTTTGTATGAATTTGATTGAAGATACTCCAATTACGCTCTCATGCAGAAGCCGAACACATTAGGCTAAGAACTTTAACTACAAAAGCTTTCAATTCAGGAACATTATCTCCAAACTGAGCCCACCAACATTCTACATGAAGACAAACAGTATTTTATGAATATTGGTTGAAGTAGAAGATTTGAATATAAACATTAACATTAAAATTATAAATACTCAAATTATAAACATACCAGGAGATCGTGTTTTGTAGCATGCTTGTGGTGCTCTAAATCCAAACATTTCCTTCTTCAAATGAAAATCCTCAAGTTGATCATTCACTTTGAGATAGTTCTTCAGAAATGAGTCTGTCCATACATGCATACAAACCAGTTTTCACCTCTTTGTCAACATGAAAAGCTTTATCATAATGAAATTGGGGATTTAAATAGTACGCAGCAGCATGTAAGTGTTGGTGTAATTGTCGATCCCACTTTTCATCTATAATATCTCATATTTCTTTGTAGGCACTTTCTTGACCTCCCAATTATTTTGCAATATCTTCTTTAGCCCCATTCATTGCTTCATAAATAAATCCCATAGCCGGGGCCCTCTCACCATCAACCATTCTAAGCACCTTTACTAATGGTCCTGTTGTTTTCAAAACATAATTTGTACTGCGCCAAAATAAATCGTCTTTCATAACAATCTTTTTAACTTGTTTTCCTTCTTGTTTTTTAGCATATAAACTTTTATCCCACTCTTTAGAAGCAAACATTGCTTCCAGAGGTGTCTTAACTCCTTGAATCTCTGCAATGTTAAATATGCAGTAGCAAATCTTGTAACAGCAGTTCTAATAATTTTCTTGTCAGTGAATTTTCTCATCAAACTGAGTACCCAAGAATGATTGTATATAAACTTACTAACGAATTTGGCCTTCAATATGACTGATTTATATTGAGGCAACTGTCCCAACCTCTCAAGCATCAAGTCAATACAATGTGCAGCACAAGGAGTCCAGTAAAGGTGAGGCCTCTTCTCCATTAACATTCTTCCTGCAGCTTTGTATGCACTTGCATTATCAATAATAAAATGTACTACTAAGGCATCTCCCACTTCCTCCACAACTTCATCCAACATTTCAAACAATAATTGTGCATCCTTTACAAAGCTTGAAGCATCTACTGATTTGAGTAAAACTGTTCCATATGGATTGTTGATCAATAAATTAATAATATTTCTATGTCGAATATCTGACCAACCATCTGACATTATTGTCACTCCTGTCTCAATCCAAGTCTTCTTAACATCATCCACCATTTTTGAAGTTGTCTTAACATCCTCATTCAGCATCCAAGTCCTCAGCTCATACATGCTTGGAAGTTGTAATCCTCTTCCATAACTTCCAACATATCGTAACATATTGATCCACGACGGACTCCTAACAACATTAAATGGAATCCCATTTTCATAGATGAATCTGGCGATATCCAAACAAACTCTATTCCTGAGTTCTTTTGTAGTTGTAGGAGGCTGAATATCCTAAGTATTTATGTTTTCTTTGTTATTAATATTTAGCATAAATCTATCCATGGGCCCCCGACTGCCTCGGTCAGAAGAAACTAGATGACTTCCAGTACTGGAACCTTCATGCTGTGATCCATAGTAAGAAGAGTTTCCTATCATCTCTTTCATATTTCTTTGTGTGACCTCCTTTGTGGTGGCAAACTTCTTTAAATAACTTGTACATTCCTTTTTCACCTCATCAGGAACTTTTGCACATGGTCCCACTTTGACATAAGTGCAGGCTAGATGATCCTTCAATCTCTTGACGCCACCTGTGTTTCTCACAGAAATTATATTTCATGTATACATATCCCTTCTTTACAACAACATGAATACATTCGCTAGCGCCCCCTGCGGGGGTTTCCGGGGGTAGCGCCCCCGAAACAAAATTATATTATAAGAGTAATTTTAAAATTCTGCTTGTTGTATATGCTCAATACCGAGCGTACCGAGCATGCACCGTTCGATACCGAGCGGTACTGGCTCGGTACCGAGCATATACTAAGCGGTACCGAGCATGTACTGAGCGGTACTGAGCTTGTACCTGCTCGGTACCAAGCATGTACTGAGCGGACGAATGAAAGAAAGCTGAATCAGGAGTTATTCAAGCTTTCGTTACTACACGTCAAAGTCAAGGCCACAACACCGCGTACCTGCTCTTCTGACCTAACCGATGCCTGAACGTTTCCTGCACTCACAACTTCAGCTTCGTTTCTTTCCCTGTGTCGTCTCCTTCTGACTTCGTCTCCTTCCCTCACGGCTTCGTCCCTTTCCCTCACGGCTTCGCCTCTAGTTCACCTTTCAATTCTCACAGGAAGCCCTAATCTTATACGCAAATACACGAACACGAATCGGCTGCGTTGTATTTACATATATACCGAAGAAAAAATTTCGAGGCGGTGCCTCATACTGCCTCGAGGCATTACGCTCTAATGCGTACGCCTCGTGCGAAAAAATCAAAGGCTTCGCTAGATGGTTCAAGGCGTAAACCTTGATACGCATGACTTCCGAAGGAAGGGATTATAGTAAGCAGGTGACGGTGGCCGAAGGGACCGTAGTTGGCAGGTGACAGTGGATGGAGGGAACGTAGTTGGCGGGCGACGAAGGTCGAAGGGACCATAGTCGGCGGGCGACGGATGTCACAACCCGACCCAACCAGGATAGGTCCTATCATTGAGGTGTGACAGACAAATCCTAATATCTAGTTTTAGATTCTCTTTCAATTTTTATTTTTAAAAAAATTGCATACTACATAACTACTGAAACATTCAAATACTTAAAATAAACTCATTAACCAGATTTCTTTCATTTCATCAAAATATATATCTACACTACATTACATGACTACATGCTGATCTACAGAATTGAATAATAAACTAGCTATGATTATACAAAAAAACAAAATAGATATATACCTATAAACACATATCTGATCATGAACTGCTAATCCAAAATCTCATTCTCTTTCACAAAGCCTGAAAACCAGAAACAAAACCACAATGAATTGTAACAACTCAACAGGCCACACAAACCAATCAAAAATTTTAAATTCTTATATTAAATATTTTCCTGAATATTTAAAAGCACTTAAATGCAGTTTAAATAAACCACTATACTAAAAAATATAAGAGCATAGTAGTTATCCAATTATTTAAATAACAATCCTGAGCAAATAAATAAATTGTAATGCATATCATAGAGCAGTTCATATCACATTTCCCGAATCCAGATAGAATCTCAAAAGATTCTGACCCCTTATGACTCCATTTTTTGCTTATAGTACCAGAACATGCTTATAGGCACCAAAATATGACTTATAGCCACCAAAATATGTCTTATAAGCACTATAATATTCCCTAACACAGACATAATCTTAGAGGATTCTGGTCCCATATGGCTCCCAGTAGATATAATTTAATCACATATGCACATATATCATCATATTATAACAATTAAATAATAATTGAGCATGTTTCATAATTGCATAATTTTTTATAATGGTAGGAAGAAAATCATACTATTAAAAAATTCACATTTTAAAAAAATTATCAAATAATCAGATATTGTGTAAAATAATATTTTAAGACTTTTATTGTACAACAACACTATTTTTTAATATCTAGATAATTTTTTATTTAATAAAAAAACCACATTTCAAAACCCATTTTGTAAAATTTTTTAAAAAAATATTTAAAATGTGCATAATTGTAATCTTTATGGCGGCAAAAAAGGTAGATGCGCTGGAGGAACGTTTAGAAGGGGAGATAAATTAGATAAAGACAATGGTGGAGGACAAAAATTCCTCTATGGAAGGGCAAGTAGCTGATTTACGGGATATGATGAAGAAGATATTGGAAATCCACAAACAATCAGCAGCTTCATGGGAGAAAGGACCAGAAGGAAAGAATACGAATTTTGAATTTCACAAGGATAAAGACAAATTGGAAATCATAGAGGGAGAAGGGAGAAGACCCCATTTGGAGCCTTTCGAGAGGTAGGATAGAGGAGGTAGGCTTGGGGAAAGGCAAATGTATGGAGGGCAGGAGCAAAGGGGTGCTGATTGGGAACACCAAGAGGGATATTATGGCCGCCTAGGTTCGGAATTTGAAGGAAGGAGAGGGGAAATCAAAGGGGGTTTGGGTTTTGACAAGGAAAGGGAAGACCGGGAGACATAGGGAGGGCCAAGCTCTTGGGAGAGGAAAAACTATGAAGGAAGGGGAAACAGGGGAGATCATAAGGTGAGGAAGTTGAAAATACCCATATTTGAAGGGAAGGATGCGTATGGGTGGATTTATAAGGTGGAGAGGTATTTCGCTGTCAATGGGTTGACAGATGAGGAGAAATTGACAACAGTAGACCTATGTTTAGAGGGGAAGGCATTCTCATGGTACCAATGGCGGTACCAGAGGAGGCCTATAAGGAGCTGGAGAGCATTCAAGGACTATTTATTAGAACATTTCCAAACTGACAGGGTAAGAGACTTCTATAAGCAGTTTTTCGCATTGGTAGGATGGATCAGTGGCAAACTATCGGGAGTGGTTCGAGCACCTGGCCAGTCGGGTGGAGCAATTATCAAAGTCTGCTTTGGAGGTGAACTTCATGAAGGGGCTTAAGGCAGAAATCCGAGCGACAGTGAAAGTCATGATGCCTTATGACTTGGGAGAGGCCATGAAATTGGCCCAATTGGTGAAAAATAAGAAGAAATTAGAGAGAGAAGCCAGGAGTGGCAGCTCAAGAGGCACTTATAGGATTACGACTACTCATTTAGCACCCAAGGGTCTAGCATCAGGAGGATTTCATGACACCACCACGGAGAAGCCATTAGGATGAGGGAGTGAAAAAATTTTTAAGAGGCTGACAGAGAAGGAGATACATAAGAAAAGGGCAAAGGGCTTATGTTTCTGATGTGATGAGAAGTATACTCCAGGGCACAGGTGTAGAGATCAAACACTTCAGGTTCTCAACATCTATGATGACGAGGAAACTGATGGAGGTGATAGAGAGATGGATGACAAGCTGCATCTAGATGTGGCAGAGGTCTCCCTGAATTTCGTAGTATGATTCACTTTGAATCATACGATGAAGGTGAAGAGGGAAATAACAGGCATGGAGGTGGTTTTATTGATTGACAGTAGGGTTACCCATAATTTCATTTCCACTCAGGTCGTCAATCAACTAGGAGTGAAATAGGTGGACACTGGTTATTATGGGGTAATGATGGGTACAAGGAAGGTGGAGAAAGGCTAGGGGATCTGTAGAGTGCTGTTGAACGTCCAGGGGATTCAGGTAATGGAGGATTTTCTCCCACTAGAGTTAGGAAGAACTGATGTCATCCTGGAGATTAAGTGGTTGCAAACCTTGGGGGAAACTAAGGACAATTGGGGAGCACTCATGATAGAATTAATGGTAGATGGGAGAAAGGTGATTATAAGGGGAGACACAGGGCTATCCAAAGCCATGATATCACTTAAGACCATGGTTAAGAGCATACAAGAGGTGGGGAAGATTATATGGTGGGACTACACAAGCTAGATGTGATCAGGATGGAGGAGGGAGTCACTTTTAGTATAGTCCTTGATTCAACAATTTGGCAAGGTTTTTCAGACACCTCAAGGATGGCCACCACCACGGGAACCATGGTTTAAAATTGCGCAATATGAGGCTCGCCTTTGCGCAATTCTAGTAAAAAACGCCTCAATGCTTACACCTCGAGTTTTTTTATGAGGCTTGCGCCTCAACTTGGTTGAGGCCCGCCTCGCCTCAATGGCATGAGGCTTACGCCTCATGCTATATATATTAAAACTTACATAAATCTTGAAGTAAATGCCCGACATTGGACTCTACAGGAGAGGAGGAAGGGGAGAGAGCAGATCATCATAATGATGATTCAAATGAAGAACCCCTTAGTGATGACAGTGCTGATGACTTATGAGTTCTTATGTGATATGTCATTGTTATTTATTTTTGAAAATTAAAATTATATTTTAATGAAAAGAATACTGGGATTTGGGAAAGATAGAATTTTGAGTTGAACTATATTTCATGTTGTCTTATTATTGGGATATTTTGATTTCACTTCATATCTTATGTTTTTTTATGTTTTATATTATTCACTCATTAGAATATAAAAATTTATTATTTTATGTTTACGCAATCTTTTGATTTTGAGGCTTACGCCTCAAAACGCCTTGAGGCTTACGCCTCGCCTCACGAATGAAAAACGCCTCAATACCCGAATACGCAATTTTAAACATTGACGGGAACACAAACATATCTCCATCTTGAGGACAAGGTGGATCTTTGAGAGGGGAGTACTGTTAGAACGGTGCAGCCGGTCCACACGAAATCAGCCCAGGCGCAACTGAGGCGGAACTTCTCTACCTCCTGCTCTAGCCATATGAACCACAAGATCCACGGGAGCCAATTTGGAAGGATTTTTCATGGAGTTAGGAGAGAATTTGAATGTAGGGACTGTTTAGAGAATTCCTTCTGAATTGTATGCATTAAATATCTTTTTTTTTCCTAGGGTTAGGGCATCTTGAATTTGGTTGGTTTTGGGATCTCTTAGGTTTAGGTTTTGGGCTCTAGATTCGTCTCAAGATTGGGAGAGTTCAATCCTCCTCTCGAATAGAGGATCACTTGTATCTTATTGTTTTCTTCTAATCTATTTGATTCTTGCAATAAAATTATAGTTTTTCTAATTTTTGTTTGGAGTTTGGAAGAGTTTCTCGCTGATTTTATGAAATTGAAAGGATTTACTTGAAATCTTCAAGTGTTTCCTATCAATAACATATAACCATATTATTATAATCAAATTTTCAGTATAAAATTCATAAAAATTCTTTTAGGGATTCCAAAAATTATAGAAAAATACGAGTGCGTGTTGATAGCGGCAGTTGGAGGGTATGCCATTGATAATGATCGAGAGAGGGACCAATGATGGCTGTTAAGAGGTGAAAGGATGACATTGTAGATTAGGTGAAGAGCCGATGATGGCGGTGATCGAGTTGCATTCTATTGAAGGTAGTGTGCATCAAACAACCTAATGGAAGGAGTCAGGGTGGTGCACCATGATAGTAGTCTAGCTACATACTAATGTGTCAATTGAGAGGACGCTTGATGATAATGAGGCTTTAATCTTTCCTCGAAGAAGGGGTTGAAGAGAGATGCTTCAAAGTGTTGTATAGAAGTTGTTAAGAGAAACCCACCAAAGATGTTTGATCTATATGATGTTGCTTATTAAAGCATTGCTTGATGGCATTAACTGATCAAGATGAATCCATTATGGATGTTTGAATATATCAGAGATTTTTGTGAAAGTGTTGCTCAATGATGTTAACTTGTGTGATGGAGGTTGAAAGAAATCCTCTAAGGATATTTGACCTATCCGAGGCTATCTGCAGAAGTATTGCATGATGACGTTAACCAGTTGAAATAAATCCATTAAGGATGCTTGACATATCAAATGTTTTTTGTCAGAGCATTGTTCGATAATATTAACCTGTGTGTTGAGGGTCGGGAAAAATTAATAAGGGATATTTGACTAATCCAAAATTGTTTGTCCGAGCATTACTTGATGAAGCTAACTTGTATAGAAGAGGTTATAAAAATTCACTAAATATGTTGGCATATTCGAGGTTGTTTGTCAAAGTAGTAATCAATGATGGTAACATAGATGGAAGAGATCAGAATAATCCAACAAAGATGTTTGACCTATATAAGATTGTTTGTCAAAGTGTTATTTGATGGCATAAACCTATGTAGAAAGAGCTAAGATAAATCCACCAATGATATTTGACCTATTCGAGGCTATTTGTCGAAGCATTATTTGAAGGTTTAAACTAGTCAGATAAATCCATTGAGGAAACCTTTCCGATATTTTTGTTAGAGCATTACTCGATGACGTTAACCTGTATAGAAGAGGTTGGAAAAATTGACTAAGAATGTTTGACCTATCCGAGGTTATTTGTCAAAATATTACTCTATGACGTTAACCTATTGTTGACCTCATTTTTATATGAGGTCACTAGGATTAATCTAGTCCCCAAATCAATCTAGCCCCTAGGATTAATTCAGACTCTAGGATTTATTTAGACCCTAGGATCCACCTAAACACCTAAGATCTACCAGAACTTAGGATCTGCCCAGACTTGAAGATTTATCCAAACCCTGGATCTACCTAAACCATAGGATCTATCCAAATCTTAGATCAATCCAGACTTCAAACCTATCTAGACTTTAAATATACCCAGATCCTAATCCCTTACTAAACCTTGATTCAGCTTCCAATCTAACTTCAACCACATCCAATCACTTATGATCATCTAAATGATCATAAATGATTTGGATAATTTAATTCCAATCATTCAAACTCAAAATCCATATTTCCAAACCAAAAATCCATAAAGGACCTTATCCTGAAAGTCTTTTGTAGTAATTTTTCAAACACTTCAAACCTCAGTCAAATGACCTCTGATTTAGAGTCTATTAATTTCATATTAATAAGACATGTCTCTAGAGGCAACCCTCCAAATTTGACTCCATTTTGAGATCTCTATCCTCAAAAACTAAATCTATTTTGAAAGACTATAAAACTTTCAAATATTTAGGGCCTTACCACTGAACCTATCTCTTAGTGGAATTTGATCTTGAAGCCTTCTCCAAACCCTCAGATCACATCCAAACCCTTGATTATGACTTGTTAAGCATCCAACTGCCTTTTGGTGGACCCACTTTGTGCCCAAGTTGACTCGGGGGTAAAAATGACCAAAATGTCTCATAAGGGTAATTTCGGAGTTTTCTCTAAATTCCAACATTGTATTTTCAAATCAAATCCCATAAACACTTTCAATGCATTCAAGTCATTATTAGGAGTGCATAGGACTAAAACCCAGACCCTGGTCAAGCCTGGTTGACCAAGTCAACCCAAAATGACCAAAATATCACTTAGGGTTTAAACACTCAATTTAAACTAAATGGCCTCCAAACTGCATGAGACAACTTCTAGCAAATTTCAAATATCAAATCAAACATGTTGGACCCAATCTAAGCCCCTAGGTCAACCTGGTTGACCAAGTCAACCATGATTGACCCAAATGCCCTCTAAGGGCTCAAACAAGTCATTTTGACTGAATTAACCTCCCTAGACCTTGGTAAAATCCTCCAACAGTCTTAGAATATCATTTCAAAACTATTGAGCCTAAATCTAGCTCCTAGGTCAACCTGGTTGACCAAGTCAACCTAGTCCAAACAAGTAATTTGACCCAGATGACTTTCCTAATCCCTCAAACTAATACCACCAGACTCCAAAAATCATTCCAAACATGTTAAGCTCAGATCCAGCCCCTCGGTCAACCTAGGTTGACCCAATGACCCATTAAGGGTCTAAATGGACATTTTCACCATTTAGACCATTCTGATCCTAGAAAACACCTCTATACTTTTCAAAATTTTCTAGCCCAGACCCTGACCCTAGGTCAACCTGATTGACCCAATAATCTATTAAGCCTTGTTTTTTATACAAAATCAAGCCATCCAACCCATTTCAAACCTCAAATCAACTTCTAATCATGGCCTAAATATTTTCTAATCATGGGTCAATTAAGTCCAAGCAAGTTAACCAAGTCAACTTAAGATATTTAGGTAATCCCTAAATATATGCATCCAAACTCAAACATTCCAATCTCAAAGAACCCTTGAATCCCATTCAAACCATACCTAGCTGCCGCCTAGATTCCACATTATACTTAGTTTGATTGTTTGACCAGTCAAATGATCAAACCAATAGTTATGAGTGGTCAAAGTGGTCAATTAGCCTTCTAGAGATAATCCACTCCATACAAAAGAATTCCAGCAACCTTAAATTTATTCTAGAACTTTCTTAAGCAAAGATTAAGCTCTAGATTAGGTTCAAATCAACTCCTAAGTATCTTATGTGGACTAGATGCCAAAATCTCCTTTCCACAAAGATGTTCTAGGGATTGTCCTTGCTCCATCTTTCCAACCACTCCCTTGCCACTTGGCAAACATCTATGGAGTGTGCCAGTTAATCCTAGCCGTAAAAAAACCCCAAGACATTTGAATAATGAAAATACTCAAAAACAAGCTCATTCACTACCCTAATCTTCTCTCACCATTTCAAGCATCTAAGACCTAGCTCTTATTTCGTTTGAGCTTTCTACATCTCCCCACACATCTGCAGTCAAATCTAGCCATTATAAGCCACCGGCGATGAGCTTTTCGGCGAACTCAAGCCCTATTCCGTCCAAAGCTTGGATCTATCAATCCCTCAAGTTCCAGACTATGGTTTCAACTTTCAACTAAGGGATTGTACGAGGAAAATCTACAAGCTCAAAGAAACTTTAATCATTCAGATCCAACGATTATATAAGGAAAAAATGCTAACCCTAGCCAAGGAAACTTAGCTTAAATAGCTTTTGATTAAGTGAGTTTTGAACCGCAAAAACAAAACCCCATGTTTTATGTTCATGAATTCTTCTTATGTTTAAAATTTCAAGTGATTTCATCCATCTGATCGAGCGTTTGACAACTTCATGGCGGCGTTGACGCGGATAAGTTAAAACCGTGTCCCGACGCCACTACAGAGAATAAATGTCTGATGATTGCGCGACGCAATCAACTGCTATTAAGGCGCTGCCGCGCGTTTTGATCCAGTGATCTAGGAGCAGCCACGTAGTGCCCGCTACCGTTTTAATTATTATTATTTAATTAGTTTAAACTTTTTTTTAATCAGAAAATTTCAGAAAAAAATATTTTTAAAATCAAAAAGTAAAATTTTATATCATTATTCTTAGAAAATTAAATATTTTAATTTAAAATTAATATTAAGTTAAATAATTAAATATATTTAAAAATATTTTAACTATTAAATATTGATTATTTTAAATAAATATTTAAATAAATATGATTAAAATATTAAATAATTTTTAAAATATATTTTAAATTATCTGATAAATATTTAAAGCATTTTTATTTTAAAATTAAAGGTAATTTAAAATATTTTTTTAAGTATTTTAAATAATTATAATACATTAAATCTTTACTTAATCATTTAATTAATATTAATTTAAATATTTTAAAATATTTAAATTTTTAAATAATTTAAGAAAATCAGAGAATTATTTAAAAATATTTAATTCTAAATTAGACTTAATTTAAAATATATTATATATTTTAAATAATTTTTAAATGTTTAAATATAAATATTTAAGTAATATTTAATTAAAATAATTTTAAAAATAATATTAAAAAAATTATTTTAAATCATTTTAAAATTTAAGAAAACATTTGAAATTTAATTTTAAAATTATTTTAAATATTGATTAATTTTAAATTAATTTAAATACATTAGTTACATAAAACTTCAAAAATTCAAATTAAATTCAAATTAATTCAAAAAATATAAATAATATATCCAAATTTTTAGAATTTTATATATTTTAATTTAAAACTTATTTTATTTTAAATAATTTGAATTATTTGAATATTTGAAAATTTAATTAAATATTTTCAAAATAAAAAATTTGTTTTTAAATTATTTTAAAGAATCAGAGGGAACTCTCAAAATATTTTGGAATTATTTTAATAATGTATTAAATTTTAAATTTTAATAGTTATATTTCATATATATATGCATTTTTAAACTTTATTTTAAATTTATATATATAGTAAAATTTTGAGTTTCTGAGAGATTCCTTTAAACTTTAAATATGAATTGAGCCTATATTAATAGAATTGATGGGGTTGATTAGTGAACAATCATATCTTGATTGTTCATTAATTTAACTTTTAATTACATGTCTTATGCTTAATATTTGTATGTTTAGGGTGCACACACTCACTTGCTCTTAGGCTCTCCTAAATTTAGGAACTTGATTGTGATTCTATATATATTCATATACTTGTTCAAGGGTTAGTGGAACATTGATTCAAGCTCATCAAACCTAGTGACATCATTAAGGACAAAAATTAAAGACCCATGTCTAGAGAACTTAGATTAATTTTAGAAATTAAGACACACATTCTATTGACATGAGATTTAAGACACTTAAACCTAGAGATATTCTCTACCCTAGGGAAAATTTTCAGCAATTTTAAATAAGCATTAAGCCGCTCAGCAAATTCCAATTTCCTACAAAGTAAATAATTAAGAGGGCTTGCTCTCGTAGGAGATTTAGAAACCCAAATCAAACGAACTTTTCAAAAATCAACATTTTCAAAACTTCAATTAATTACAAATTTGGGTCGGGTTAGGGTCAACCTAAGTCAATCTGGGTTCGACCTAAACCCGACCTGAGGACCCGTTTTGACACCCCTAAATGTTATTCATCATTATTTTTATTAAAAAAATAATCATAAAAATAAAAATAAGGCCAATAATTCTTTCAATAAACATTAACTAATTTCACAAATAAGAAATGACTTATTAAATAAATCGACATGTTGATAGGATTATGTAATAGCTTTAAGATTTTACTTGCAATGAGAGTGGTAATGGATGAAGATTAGAAAGCTTTGAGTGCATATTCTTATGTCAACATTGCATACAAGTTTAAACTCAATGACTTATAGAGATGTATATTCTTTTCTTATCATGAGTGAAGATTCGGATGTTTCAAATATCGTTCGTATCTCACATTCAAGTATTTAAGGTATCTTGTACCCCATGATTGGAGAAAAATGGGTAAATTAAGTATGATTGGTTAACACTTGTAAAGCACTTTATGTTGTGATTTAGTATGAATGCTTATTTGTTATGTCAGCACATCTTAAGTTCCATTGCGATTTTATAATTCAAGTAATTTGAGAAAATTTACTTTTACAAACTAGAGAGTTATGTTTAATGTTTTCTCTCATATGTTTAAAATGATATTTTTCTTAAGGTCACTTTGTTCATAAGAGACTAGTTACACTCCTAAGACTGCTCCCTATAGCATGAAAGTTCTACACATGCATATATATCCTTCTTTGAGGACATAAAGCTTATAAATTTATTGATCATGGGTTATCACTTATGAACAAATTCACCAAGTTAATGATTCATTGTACCTACCATTATAACATTCAGATGCATAAAGATGACATAAATTTTAGCATTTATAGAGTCATTCTAACTATATCTTTAATATTAAGCTCTTCTTTATAATCAAAAATAATATTTAGCTTGCATTAATCTTCCTCATATTATTACCACGATCATATATATATATATATATATATATATATATATATATATATATATATATATATATATATATATATATATATATATATATATATATATATATACTAACTTGTCAATCTGAATATATCTATCTCTGACGCCTGCTTTTTTCTTCACATTATTTGCGAGGTACATTGAAGCTACTTGGACAACAATTTAGGGAGCATTCAGTCGCCTCCATTTCTTCTAAATGGAGGTGCTAGGTTGGTGCACCATTGACTAGCTCCGATGAGGTACATTCTAAAACTTAGAGCCCCTAGATCCTCTAAGCCTTGCATGTGATTAGGATCTCCTCAACTTTAGGTCCTTATGAAAATCATGCATTTAATCTTTCAAGCCCAATAACCCGCTAGTGAGTAAGAGTTTATTCATTAGTACCAAAGAATGCGTAGTGTTAACTTATTACCAACACTAAGATTTTTCCTTTTGATTTCATAAATCATAATGTGCATGATAAAATAAGTGTGCTAATAAAAAAACATGAAAAATAAGATAATTAAACACAAATAAATCAAATTTATCGAGATTTAATAAATGAAAGCTATTAATAGATTTGAATAAAATAAATTAATAATAAAAACTAAATAACTTAAAATTGAATAAATAAATAAAAATTAATATGAATGAAATAAAATAAAATTCTAAAAATAAAATTAACTAATTAAACAACATAAATTAAAAATTAATTAGAAACCCAAATAAATCATTAAAAATTTAAATAAAGTAAATAAAAAATCAATGAATAATAATTCAATTTAAATCACCTCAAAGAAAATAAGATTTCATAATTAATATAATTAAACTTGATTTAATTAAATGAATTAATTATTTAATATTAAATAATTAATTAAAGGACTTTTCATGCTTATGCCTGATTCTTTTGGAAGGATATTAAGCATTGGATTTAAAAGATTCTTAACTGATTTTAAATAACAAGAAGACCTTTATGCTTTGTATTCAATTCCTATTGAAAAATACATATGCATTTGATTGGAGGGTCTTTAAATAATTAATTGGACTTTTATGTGTTATGTTTGCCTCCATCTTAGAAGATATAAGTGCATTAGATTCTTAGATCCTTTAATAAATAATTAACTCCATGCATTAGATTAAATCAAATATAATTAGTCAAGGTATTTACTGGGTAACCCGGGCTTGCAAGATTATTAAATTAGCCCCAAAGAGGTTGAAATAAATCTCATAGCACTAGTTTAACAAAGGTGATTGTTGTACAATTTAAATAAATATTCATCCAAATCAGTAATAAAAAAATACTTCAAAGCCTTCATATGTTATGCTTGATTCATTTTGGAGAGCATATATGTATTGGATTTATAAAGCTTGTATCTTAAGATATTTAATAAATCATTAATAAATTTCAAAGATATTAATAACATTTTCACATATCAAAATTTAAATTCAAATCAACACCTCATTTAGCCCACAACCAACAAATAACTCTAAATTAGAATAACTTAAATAATAAATCTACTAGAACATATTAAAAACACACGACATTTTTCACACACGAAAATTTATTTACGTGCATGAGTACGGCGTCCCCAGCCAGTGCCATAAGGGGGTGAACTCCTATAGTTTTCATACATATCCTTTTCCTTTCTTATTCCATTTATCTTGAACATTTTTATTCATTTTCATGTCATTTTTTTGTTTACATATTTCCTTAACACATACATGTACTATATAAAATTCTTTTTCATTCACATTCATAATTTCATTCCTGTTATTCGATTCTTTTATTTTCTGTTGTAATAATATTTACAATTATTTAAACGTTTAATCTTTCAATATTTCACATATGATAGTCCTTAAAATAAAACCTTGAAAGCAATATTATAATACAAAATATTATGTCGTATTGAAAGAATAATGCAAAATATTGAATTTCATAATTATAATTACCCACTTTGAACTTTCAGGCCTTCAATGCTTGATATAACCTTAAATCAATTTCCCTCTTTGTTGAATCCTCACGGGATCAACTCTTACGACTTGATCTCTCCCTTCCTAAAACCCTAAATTCATATAATAACTTTCATATAAAATAAAATTGTAATTCAATAATAAAATATCAATAAAAATTTTATAAGAAGAAATTCACTTACAAATGGGAACTTCTCAAACTCCCAAAATATTTTCTCTCCCAAATTCCTTTTTCTTCGCTTCAATCTCTTCCTTATCCTCTGTGAAAATATCTTTCACGTTTAAGTGAAGAAATTGACGAAATTTATAAGAAAATGAAGGAAGAATTTCAATCGTTCTTCTCATCCACAAAAATTTCTTCCAAAATTATCACTCACTCCTTTAACGGTAGGAAAGAAAATGAATGATTAATTCTTATCATTGAAAACAATCGTTTGTTAAATTTGCAAAAACGAAACTCACCTCACTCTCTCGCACGAACATTCCATCGCCCGCTCCCTCTGTTTCGCGAACAGCCCCGACCCCCCTTTATGTTGGGTCGCGGTTTAAAAGAAGGGGGTTGGAGCATTTATTTAGCATTTAAACCTCAAAGCTCTCTTGAGCCTCTAGACTAGGGTTCACCGGTGATGGAGCTCCGAAATGCTTTAAACCTCAAAGCTCTTTTGAGCCTCTAGACTAGGGTCTAAGCTTCCAAAGGTCTGAAGCCCCTTTCATGTGGGAAGAGAATTTCTATCTATAAATTTTGAGAGTGGAATGCCCTGTAATTATAAAGAAGATCTAGGATAAATTCGAAGTGCTCTAGTGGACAACCCATATTGATTCCCTAAATCATGGAGCATTTATTTAGCATTTAATTAGTACATTAATGATGTCAAAATGATGCAATCTTGGGCTCATTGGATTTGTCTCATCGAGTAGCTCAATTCAACTATAAGCACGTCATATTTGAATATCATTTGGTCATCCAATTAATGCTTTGGACCTGAGTCTATTTGGGCTCAAATCGAACCGATTTTGGTATTGTTTGGTCCTCAGTGAGACTTTAATTTGACTATATATTTACTGAAATTTGTGATCAGATGGCCCTGAATTTAATTTTGGAAGTTGTCAACTAAGATATGCATCGAGATTCGTGCTATATTAAGGCGATTGTTGGTGACATATCAATCATAATGAAATCTCAAGCATTATAGATAATTTTGTCTTAGTTTATTGCCCATAAATTCCTAAACATTTAAATAATCTTTAGAATAGAAAGATTTATTTTCATATACATTACCTCTATTGAATACAATAAATCATGTCCAAGCAAATCATATTTAGAATATAAAGCTAGCATTAATCATATCAATTGTAATAAGCCTTTTAAATACTTATAAGTATAGAATATAAACGCATTTTTGTAATTAATGTGTAGGTCAATGGAACCTTTTCGAATATTGGCTATCTAAACCGATGTCTCCACAAAATGACAACTTTTTTAGGAATCAATAAATTTCCATGAGTTGGAGTATACCTTCTCAGTTTCAGAATTTATTAATTAAATCAATTATAAACGTATGCATAAATAAAGATAAAATGATAAAAGACTTATGAGTTATCTTTAGATATGTATGAATATACCTAATGTGGCTGCACATACATAAGTTACCATAAAAATGCATTAATTATTATTTTTATATAAATGATCATAAACATCATCATATAATATAGATCAATCTTAAGGCACAGAACACTTGATCTTTTATGCCATATAAAATTATACTGACTTAATGATTTAATGCTATTCATTATATTGGTATCATATAGTAAATTTTGCCTCTTTTAATGTTCATATAGCAAGCTCATATCTTGTTGTTTATGATTTAATAAATAAGAGTTATATACTAAGTTTCAAATGTCAAACTCATATGTTGTAAGACTTTATTTGTAATGGATTCTACTAGATTTCTTCACAGGTTGTTATCACAAGAGCAAACATTTAAGTAGTAATATTTCATTCAGCATTCAATTTTATGTTGTAGCCTTTTACTTCAATTTTAATGGATTTTCGTGGTTTTTACTTATATAGTTGTTTTTCATTAACTTTATCCCTATTGAAATTGTAGACTATATTGATGTTATAAAATATCATTTAATTTTCTATGCTTATTCTTATAATAATTATTGTATATGAAACTTTATTATCTTGAGTACAAAATAATTTAATTGATCTTGACATGCGAGATTTATCTCAAGAGTTTAGATTAATCTCTGCATCATTTCTCGTGTTGCAGTGACGTATCACCTTCTAGAGTCAGAGTATTTTAGTGATATCATTCAGAGCCATTCGTTTTATACCCAATATATCTTGTTTCCATAGGATTGGGTGGTGGGATAAATTTCTTTATGCTATTCTTAATTATTATCACATTTATTATATTACATAATATTTTTCTATTTATTTTATTTTTATTTTATTTTAATTATTGCATATTTATTTTATATATAATAATGCAAATAGAAGAGGTTTTATCATTATTAGCACTAATAATGACTCAAGGGTATTAAGAAAGACACACAAAAGTTCCTAATGGTCCTCATTCTAATCTAGGGTATTACTTTCCAATCCATTCCAACTACTAGAATCCCATGCACGACCCAGCTCGGAGACACGAATTAACAAGGCGGAAATGAACAGTCGGATGATAAATACATTTTTAACAATTACATATATTAGCAATGGCTAATATTCCTCAAACACTGAAGAGCCACTAACCCCACTTTATTTTTTATATAAATTTAAACATAAATACATTTTACATGTTTTCATTTGAGCATCGTCTTCTATGGACATATTCCTCTCATCTTTCAACCATTTCTATTTATTAGAAGATTTATCTGAAAGTTAATTTAATAAGGTGAGTTTACTAAGTAAACTTAATGGATAATCACACCTAAAAACATGGTAATATTTTTACATACATAAAATAAACATATTTAATTGTCTTTATTTTACATTTATATATAAATTTACATAAATAATTTCTCTTTCATGTCACATGCATTCTTTATTTACATTTATCATATTTCTTTAAATATATTTATTAGTTAGCATATTCCTTTTCCAATTTTTGTTTAGTATAGAAGCACAATCTAACTGTATCAATAAAAATAAAATCATTTCCATTTTCATTTTCGTTTAACGTGCATGGGTACGTTGTTTCCTCAGCCAATACCATACAGGGATGAACTCCTATAATTTGCATGCATATATCTTTTTCTTTTTCCAATTTAAACATATTTACTTTCAAATTAATTTTCTTTTTTCTTTTACATATGCATTTATATCCATACTATCAAGTTATTTGATACACATTTCTTCTATCATATTCATTTAAATGTCAAAAGTTCATCATCGCATATGCACTTAAATTAACATCATGTTACACATAATAACATCAATATATAAGTAAAATAATTATATAAACATTACCCTTAGAATTTAAATAGAAATACAACAATAAAATTGCTATACACAATTGTAATTGCCCACTTTATTTGTTTTGCGGTTATTTAGTTCTTTTCCAAATCTTCAATTCTCAGCACTAGACTTCCACTACTTGTCTCTCCCAATTATGAAATCTTCCACTATTGATATTAATATTTAATTTCATCGTTTAGCGCTTGACAACTTTATAATTCCAAAACAAATCATTAAATTCATTTGACTAACATCTTTAAGGATAATTTCGAATACATCATTTATAATAGCATTAAATGGCTCTAATTCATCCCAAAATTTCTATTAAATCAAATAATTACGGATTACCTGACCAAAACTTCCCTTCCTTGAAATTTCTCCTTCCCCAATCGTCAAACAAAAAATTATATCACTTGGATTCTTCCAAAATAAAAATCAAAATGTATTTATTATTATTTCTT
Source organism: Dendrobium huoshanense (assembly GCA_016618105.1). NCBI lineage: Eukaryota > Viridiplantae > Streptophyta > Magnoliopsida > Asparagales > Orchidaceae > Dendrobium > Dendrobium huoshanense. The sequence continues at coordinate 28,375,078 of CM028356.1, read as the reverse complement.
CAACATGAGAAATGAGAAATGAAAGTATACAATATCAAACTAAACCACTTACTTTTCCTTAAGAAGGAATTCCAAACCCCAAATTCTTCTGATCTCTTTTACATAATTTCTTCCCTTATCTTTAACTGAACATTCATCCTTATTCAGATTAGAAATCACATGATGATTTGCACAGAAATAATAAAAATATTTGACGAGCATACCTCCGTTTTGCTACTTTAGTGATAACTACATAAATGGAACATGTGAAACAAACATATGACTCACGAGGAGTCATTTGATTTCATTCCCAAACTCAAATCTACACCTCGAATAGAAAATCAGCCCTTCCAACCCCGCCTACGCTCGCTTGCGGTTCGCCTGAGTTGCGTCTTTGTTTGGTTCTGCCCCATGTTTCGTTCGCTTGTTAATAAATATATGGTTCAGATGAACCAGATAGATTTGGTTCTTACAATGTCCCCTCATAAAAATTTCATCATCGAAATTTGGAATCAAGTATAAGTAAATATACCTTAATTAAATAGATGGGAATATTGAGTTTTCATTTATACTTCTTTCTACCATATGGCATCTCTTTCTGTTCCATGTTTCCATAAAATTTTCATAAAAGGTATTTCTTGATTTCTTAATTGTTTCACATCATATTACAGTATTATTTCAGGCTCTTCAACATATTTCAAATCAAACTGCAATTCAATTGATTTTAACTGGATTCTCTTTAACTCATATGAAGCATACTTTCGAAGCATTAATATGTAAAACACATTATGTATCCCTTGGATAAGTATTGGAAGGTTCAATCTGTAGGCCATATTTCATATCCTCTCATAATTTCAAAATAACCAATAAATCATGAACTCAATTTTCATATCTTCCCAAATCTTGTACTCTCTTCATTTGACTAACTTTAAGGAAAACAAATTCTCCTACTTCAAGCACAACTGGCATGTGCTTTGCATCATAATATTTTCATTGTTTGTCTGCACTGCTTTTAATTTGTCTCTGCTCAATTTGATCTTGTTGGTAGCATCATCCACCAGTTCAGTACCAATTATTTTTCTTTCACCTATTTCCGCCCAACATAAATGTGTTATGCGATTCCTTCCATAAAAAGCTTTGTACGACGCCATTTCAATACTGGATTGAAAATTATTATTATATGCAAATTCAATTAATGGTATATGAGTTTTCCAATTTCCTCTAAAATCCAAGATACATAATCGCAGCAAATCCTTTAGAGTTTGAATTGTCCTTTCTAACTGCCCATCTGTTTGAGGTTGGAATGCAGTGCTGAAAGTCAATCTTGTACTCATAGCTTCCTAAATTTTTTTCTACAATCTAGAAGTAAATCGGGCATCTCTATCATAAACTATTAATTTTTAAATTCTATGCAATCTCATAATTTCATCAACATTTATATTTGTCTATTTCTCCACTGAATCTGTCTGTTTGATTGATAAGAAATGAGCTGGCTTGGTTAATTTATCTATAACAACCCATATATCATCCCGACTCTACCTTGACCTGGGTAATCCAATTACAAAATCCATTGCAACTTCTTTCCATTTCCACTCAAGTATCGATAATGGTTGTAGTTGACCACCTGAGTTTTGATGTTCAGCTTTAATCATCAAACAGGGAATATATTTTGCCACAAATTCTACAACACTCCTTTTTATTTGGTCTATCAAAATAACCACCCCAGTTCTTGATACGTCTTTGTACTTCCTAGATGAATTTCATAACAAGAGAGATGAGCTTCTTGCAAAAAAATTTCCCTTAAATTATCAACATTTGGAACACCAATCCTGCCCTTATATTTCAAGTCCTTCATCACTCAATATAAAATTTTCCCAACTGCCTTGTCTGCATTTTTTTTTATAATTTCATAGAACTTTACATCTTGAGATAAAGAATTTTTTATTCTAATCCTTTAATGTAGATTGAATCACCAAATGACTTAGCATCATAACTTTAGTATCTTTGTGATTAATCAGTGAGATTTCTAAGCTTTTCATATTTCTAATTATCTGCTCTTGTTGAGTAATCAACTAATTTGCACACCCAAAAGTCTTCCTGTTTAATGTATCCGCAATTATATTTACCTTTTCCAGGATGACACTGTATATCCAAATTATAATCTTTAATGAATTCTAACCATCATCTCTACCTTAGATTTAACTCTTTCTAATTAAAAATATACTTGAGACTTTTATGAGCTATGAAGACTTCGCACCTTGCTCCATATAAATAATACATCCAAATTTTTAGTACTAAAATCACAGTTGTTAAATCCAAATCATGAGTGAGATAGTTTCTTTCATGAACTTTCAATTGACTTGAAGCATATGCCACTACTTTACCATTTTGTATCAGTACACATCCAAGACCTCTCAGTGAAGTATCACAAAAATTTTGAAATCCCTCTGTGCCTGAAGGAATTGTTAATATGGGAGCAGTCATCAAGAAATTCTTCAGTCTCTGAAAAGCTCCTCACACTAATCATTCTATTCAAATTTTACTGTCATTTGAATTAGTCTAGATAATGACATTACAATCTGAGAAAATCCTTTCACAAATCTCCTAAAATAATCAGCAAGTCCCAGAAAACTCCTTCTGAAACTATAGTTGGCCTTGGACACTCTGCATAAGCTTGTATTTTATTCTGATCAATTGAAATGCCTTCACCACTAATAATATACCCAAGAAAGTTTACACTGCTCAACTAAAATTAACACTCTAAAATTTTGGTACATAATTTGTTCTCCTTAAGTGTTTGCAACACTGCATGCAGATGATTGGAATGAATTTCTTCATCCCTTGAATAAATAGAGATATCATCTATAAACACAATCACAAAAATGTTTTAAAATGGTTTGAAAATTCTATTCATCAAGTCCATAGATACAACTAGAGAATTCGTCACTCGAAATGGCATTACTACAAACTCATAATGGTTATATCTGGTTTTGAAAGCAATTATAGCTATATCTTCTCCTTAATGCATAGTTGATGATACCCAGAACGCAAATTAATCTTAGAGAAAATAGTAGCTCCCTCTAGTTGATCAACTAGGTCATCAATTATAGGTAATGAATATTTGTTTTTAATAGTAAGCTTATTTAATTACTTGTAATCTATGCACATTATGAAGCTCTCATTTTTCTTCTTTACAAACAATACTGGAGCTCTCCATGGCAAGGAACTATGCCTAATAAATCCTTTGTCTAAAAATTCTTGTGGTTGGCTTTTTAGCTCTTATAAATTTTTAACTATCATTCTATAAGGTGTCTTTGCTACTGGTTCTGAACCCAGTAACAAATCAATAGTGAAATCTCTCTTTTTGATGGTAATCCTAACAAATCATCTATGAACATTTTTGGATATTTTTTAACTACATGTATATCTTTCAATTCTTTAATTTCTTTATTTGTATTCCTTACTTGAGCTAGAAAGCACTAATATCCCTTGGATAAAAATTTGCAAGCTTTCAAATAAGTAATAACCATTGAAGAATTTCTCTATCCCCATAAAATTTGCATTCTTTTTCACCCGAAAATTTAAATTTTACAATTTTTCTATTGCATTCTATGATTATAAAGTGATTTGATAACCAATTCATTCTCAATATTATATCAAATTCTTTCAATGGTAACACATTCAAGGTTCCTTTAAACTCTCTCTTATTTATTTTGAAAAGCACTTGACATATACCATTAAAATTCATTATAGATCCATTTGGCATCAAAATTTCTAAAGTTGTGGTTATTTTACAAACATTCAACCCAATATATTTAACAAATTATTCTGAAATGAATGTGTAATGCTCTTGTATTAAAAAGAATTTGTACGGATTTACCTTGAATTGTTATCATAGCTATAGAATTTTCATAGGAATTAACATAAACATATATCATCTCTTTAACAATTTTCATATTACTTGATTATTCATGCAATTGAAAAAATTTTCATGAATTAAATAAAAACATACATGTAATCACTTCAGGTGAGTCTTTAGCATCCTACTGAGATAATGCATATACTCTAGGCTGAGTATTTTATCGACTTTAACTTGGCCCTGGAATAGAAACAACTGATTCTATCATTCTTGGTCTTCCATTATTTTTTTGAGATCTAGTATTCATCCTTGATTCCCCTGCTGGTCTTTTCCCTAAAGTAGTGTAGTTCTTAGCTATGTGACCTGGTTGATGACACTAAAAGCAAGTGTTTGTACTATATAGACATTCTCTCTTGTGTTGCTTTCTACATTTGCTACAATTATCCATGCTCATCTGATTGCCACTACTACTGGGTTTTGCCTTCTACATTTCTCTCTTGTGTTGCTTTCTACATTTGCTACAATTATCCATGCTCATCTGATTGCCACTACTACTGGGTTTTGCCTTCTACATTTCTCTCTTGTGTTGCTTTCTACATTTGCTACAATTATCCATGCTCATCTGATTGCCACTACTATTGGGTTTTGCCTTCTTCCAATTAAACTTTCCATATTGAAATGGATTTATTATGTGAAAGCTGAGAAGCTCTCATAACATCAACACTTTTCCTCTTCTGAAATTCACGTCTTCTTTGGGTATTTTACATGTCCATTTCTACTCTCCTAGCTCTCTCCACCAACATTAAATAATCCTCAATCCCCAGAGTAACAAGAAGCTGCATAACTGCATCCTTCAATCTAGATAAGAATCGATAATATTTTTTCTTATGTAGTATGTACCAACTGAGGAGCATATCCAGATAATGTGGTGAATTAAGCCTCATATTGCATGACTGGTCTATCTCCCTATTCCAATCTTACAAACTTATTCTACATCTACCTTCTCGTAGAAAGAGACACAAATCAATCTTTGAATACCTGAGTAAAATCATTCCACTTGATCTAAATGCTAGGTACTCCTTTAAATTTATCCTGATGTTGACCTCTCCATCATCTTTCATTCTCACCATCCAACACAAAAGTTGCCAATGAAATTTTTCTTTCTTCAAGATAGAACATTCCTTCTAAAATCTTCTCAATCCTTCGCAACCAGTTCTCTGTCTCAATTGGTTCCTCTACTCCCTTAAATAATGGTGGTCTTATTGATTTAGTTTGATTATGACTTCATTTAGAAGTGACCTAAGAGTTTGAATTGAAGCAGGTCTTACGACTTCTTTTGGAAGTAACTCATGTGTTTGAATTTGGATCGGGACTTACGGCTTTCATAGAAAGTAGTATGTATGTTTAATTTGGAGTGGGTCTTACAGCTCTATTTATGAGTTGCCCAAAGACGAGTAGTACAACCTAACTCTACAACAAGGCTGCCTGGAGATTTAATTATTTTAGCGAGTCTTATGACTTCTCTTAGAAAGTTGACCGAAAGAGAATCTTATAACTTAATCATTTAGGTTAAGATGTCACTTAATCCTTTAGAATAAGATGCCCACTGAATAACTGTTAGTGATTTTGTGTATTTTGCAGAGAAACCACGATAGAATTCCACATGCTTTTAATATAGGATCAACATCATAGTTATTGTATTTCAAAGCATTATTCAAAGATGAAATTCTCTTGAGGTTTTTGCCTTGATTTTTCAACAAAAGAAGCATGCATATCTTTGTTTGAGAGTTTGCACTATTGGTTATTGCCGAGCAAAATCGACCAATACCTAGCAATATTGAGCAATACCGAGCAATATCTAGCAAAATCGAGAAATACCGAGCCATCCTGGGTCCGTTCCGGGTCGGGTTGTCAAGGCGCGCGGTAAATAGTGAGAACGCGTGGCGCGATTCTACTGGCGGCCGAACGTAGAGCTACGTCCTGTGACCGGACCAAACAAAAGTTCATCATTTTGGGGATGAAATGACTGCAAACCTTAGGGGAAATCAAGGTAAACTGGGGAGTACTGAGGATAGAACTGGTGGTGGGGTAAAGGAGAATGGTGATACAGGGAGATGTCAGGCTGTTTAGAGCGGAAGTATCTCTCAAGGCCATGATCAGAACCATACAGTAGGTTAGAGGTGGATATTTGGTAGAACTGCAATGATTGGAGTGGGTCAATGTGGGGGAAGAGGGACACATTCCTCTTGTAGTGCAACCAGTCATACAGCAGTTCAATGAGGTGTTCCAGCCACCTCAAGGGTTACCACCACTCAGAGAACAGGACCATGAAATTCTTCTGAAGGAGGGGGTGTCAGTGATTAGTGTACGACCCTACCGCTATCCCCAGATTTAGAAGGATGAAATTAAGAAGCTGATTAAAGAGATGTTGGAGGATGGGATCATCATACCAAGTGTGAGTCTTTTCTCTAGCTCGGTATTACTGGTCAAAAAGAAGGATGGGAGTTGGAGGTTTTGTGCCGATTACAAGGCGTTGAATAAGGAGACGGTACCGGATAAATTTCCCATTCTAGTGATTGACAAGCTTTTGGATGATCCTGTATGGAGCAGTGGTGTTCTCCAAACTGGATTTGAAGTCGGGATAGCATCAGATCCGGATGAGGAAGATATCTCAAAGACAATGTTCCGGACACACGAGGGGCATTATGAGTTTCTGGTTATGTCATTTGGGCTTACCAACACCCCTGCTACTTTCCAGTCACTAATGAACAAGGTATTTAGACAGTATCTCCAGAAGTTTGTGCTGTATTTTTTGATGAGATCTTGGTGTACAACAGAACTAAGGAGCATCTGAAGAACTTGAAGTTGGTATTGGGAGTTCTACAGGAGCACCAGCTGAGGACCAATCTGAAAAAATGTTGCTTTTCCCATATCAGGGTGGAATACTTGGGTCATATAATGTCCAAGGGGTGGCGGCCGATCAGTCAAAGGTGGAGGCTATGTTGAGATGGCCCTTATCAAAGAATCTGAAGAAGTTGAGAGGATTATTAGGGTTAACGAGATACTACAGGAGATTTGTCAAAGTGTACAGTACTATAGCATGGTCACTAACATAGCAGCTAAAGAAAGATAGATTCCTATGGGGAGGAGAGGCGGCTACAACAGCTTTTGAGAAACTAAAGAAGGCTATGACCACGGTACCCGTCTTAGCTCTACCAGACTTCACTCAGGCCTTCATCGTGGAGACAGATGCTTCAGGATATGGATTGGGGGCAGTACTCATGCAGGATCGATGACCTATTGCCTACTTCAGCTAGGTGTTGGCGGCCAGAGCCAGGCTGAAATCAGTCTACGAGGGGGAGTTGATGGCTATCATCTTAGCCATTCAGAAGTGGCGACCATACCTGTTAGGTAGGCATTTCATTGTCAGAATAGATCAGAGGAGCCTGAAGTACTTGTTGGAACAGCGAATGGTGACTGAAGAGCAACAGAGATGGCTGCTGCAATTGTTGGGGTACGATTTTGAAATCCAGTACATACCAGGAGGGAGAACAATGCGGCAGATGCCTTGTCCAGATGCATGGTAGAGCTGCAAACAGTGGCAGTGTCTGTTCCTTTGATGTTGGATTGGGAGACCATTAAGGAGGAGAGCTCTAGGGATTAGGAGCTGGGGAAGATCAAGACGAATTATTGAGGGAAGGTGGTAGCCACCCAGGGTACTCAGTAGAGGGGGACAGATTGTTGTATCAGGGGAGGTTCGTCATGCCCAAGACCTTAATCCACATCCCAAACTTAGTCCAGGAATTTCATGGAAGCGCAGTTGGGGGTCATTCAGGGGTGCAGAAGACATACAAGAGATTAGCTATCGAGTTTTACTGGAAGGGAATGCATAAAGATGTAGAGGAGATGTTGGCAAGGTGTGAAATCTGTTAGACGAACAAATATCTGGCTATGTCACCAGAGGGGCTACTACACCCGTTGGCATTACCAGGACGGGTATGGGAGGAGATATCCATGGACTTCATAGATGGGCTGCCCCGTTCAGAAGGCTTCACGGTGATCCTGGTGGTGGTGGTTGATAGATTGAGCAAAAATGCTCATTTTATTCCCATCCGACATCCTTACACCGCAGTGACAGTGGCTTCAACCTTCATCAGAGAGGTGATCATATTGCATGGGGTACCAGAGGAAATCGTGTAAGATAGAGATAAGGTGTTCCTCGGTCATTTTTGGAGGGAGTTGTTCAGGTTACAGGGGACAGTTCTGAAGAGGAGCACCGCTTACCACCCATTGACAGATCACCAAACGGAGGTGGTCAATAGGAGCTTGGAGACATACTTAAGATGCTTTGTGTCGGAGACACCAAGCTGTGAGCCAAGTGGCTATCATGGGTGGAGTACTAGTACAACACCTCGTTTCACTCAGCTTCACATATGACTCCATTCAAGGTACTGTAAGAAAGAAACCCTTCTCACTTGGTGTACTTTGGGAGTAGCAGTACACCAGTTTCTTCAGTTGAGGAGTACTTGGAGGAGAGAGATCGAGTGCTAGAGGAATTAAAGAAACATCTCCTGAGGAAACAAGTTTATGGGCATAAGGACATACAGTTCAAAGTAGGAGAGAAGGTGTTCTTGAAACTCCAACCATACCGACAGAAGACAATTTCCAACAGGAGAAATGAAAAGCTCGCTCCAAGATACTTTGGACCTTATGTAAACAATTGGAGCGGTAGCATATCAGCTAAAACTACCACCCACGGCGACTATTCATCTGATTTTCCATGTATCGCAGCTTAGAGAGCCGTTGGAGATTATACAGTCAGCTCGGAGTTACCAACAACACTTACTGAGGATTTAGAGGTGATTTTGGAAGAGTTGTTGGGGGTTCGTCAGAAAGAGGATGAAGCTAAAGAAGTGCTAATCAAGTGGAAGAATTTGCCTGACTATGATGCCACGTGGGAGCCCTACGAGGGATGAAACAGCAGTTTCCTAATTTTCACCTTGAGGACAAGGTGATTCTTTGGGAGGGCGGTATTGATAGGCACCGGCCCAACGGCCGGCTCAATTTTACAAGAGGTGGAAGGGGGCCCACACCACTTGGAGCAATTGAAGAAAGGGGGATTTGGGCGGCTAGGGTGAGAGGGAACTTTTGAATGAGGGGGGTTTGAATTAAAAAATTAATTGTATTAATAGGAGGATTTGTTTTAGGGTTAGGTTTATGCATTATTTTGAATTTTTTCTCTTGGAGTTCCTTGGTGTTTTGGCTCTAGATCGCTTTCTCTAGAGATTGGGAGAGAACGATCCTCCTCACGAATTGAGGATCCCTTGTATCATGCTTCGTGCTTAGTTTGGCTTTGATTTCTGGTTGCAATACCAAGTTTGGTAGCTGTTTTTGGTCCAGATTTTACGTTTTTCTCGCTGTTTTTGTCAATTAGTGATAAGTTTGCTTGGGAACTCAAGTATTTCCCTTAGGGTTACTTGCGAACTCAAGTATTTCCTATTACTTTCTCTCTCAAATATCTAGACGCCGCTAGAGCCCAAAGAAACTAAGATATCTCAAATTTCAGCTAAATTCAAGATGTCTGAACCCTAGGAAAACAAACTATTTAATGCATACAATCCAAAAGGAAATCTCTAAACAATTCTTACATTCAAATTTCCCTTATAACTCCCTAAAAAATCCTTCCCAAACTGCTCTATTGGCTCAAGCGGTTCAATCTGCGCGTATAGGGAGGAGGAACTCTTCCGCTTGTACGCCTTAGCCGGTCCCATGTGGACCGGCTGGATTGGTCTGACAACTGTGTAGAGTTATGTGTTGTGGAGAGTTTTGATAGTTGTTTGTGTTGAGAGTTTGAGAGCTACTGCTTCGAGAGTTTGTAAAGTTTGTGAAAGGTTTGTGAGTTCTTTTGAGAGTTCTCTGAGTTTGTTTGAGAGTTCTCTGAATTTGTTGATCAATTTGAGTTGTTTGTTGGTAGAGTTTGAGTTGAATTGATTAGTGTGAATATTTTTATTATGTGTTTTATTTTGTTGCAATTGATTGGTTTGATTGATTGGTGAAAATTTTATTTTTAAAAGTTAAATTGGTTAATTTAATTAATGAAATTTAATTTGGTTGATTAATGAAATTAATATTTTTTTAGTTTGATTCAATTGTTTAAATTTAATTAGTTAAATGAGATTTTTTTATTAGTTGAGTGGGTTTTAAATTTTAATTTTTTATTTTAAGGTAATTAATTTATTAAAGTTGAGTTGATTATTAAACTAAGTGAATTTTAAAAATTGGTTATTTTTTAATTTAATGTTTAATTGATTAAATCAAATTTTCTTGGATTAAATGTTATTTATTCTAAATTAAATTAAAATAGATTAAATTGATATTTTAATTTAATTAAATTAAAGGTTTAAATTTAATTAGATTAATTAAATTTTTTATTAGCTTAAATTAGTCACTGCTCTCCAAATGCTAAAAGAAAAGGTTCTATAAGTTCCGAGAGATTTCGACAGCCTCCTGTCGTCCCCTCCCCATCAAGGAAAATTGGGATGGAATTTGTCGTAGTTTCTTTCAACCCGGATCTAAGGCCGACGACGTAGGGTTTTCTAATTTAAAAAAAAAAAACATCTGTCCAATTCTGAGATCGATGGTTCGGGTCTTCGAATTTTAAATCATCCCACAAGTATCATCGATTGTGTATGACCTTCGATTTGAAACCATCTCGGTCGAACTTAAAGTCGATGGCGCGAGGTCTCACAAATAAAAATACCTGTTGTTTTGTGATTGTATTTATTTTAACAAATTTTATTCAATTTTCAAATAACTGAATAAACTTGATAATGTAATGCATGTAAAGCAGTTTAGATTTTTTTCTCAGTTTTGAATGGAAGAATGGAGGGAAAGTTCGCCGTTCTGGAAGATATGCTGAAGAAATTGCTAGAAGTCAAACCCAATCTGATAACATCGGAAGCAAAGGAAAGTAGGAAACTATCGGAGGCCATGGAAGAGGGGGGGAACCCTAACACGCTTAGGGGAAGGAAAAATCAATAAGTAGAGATCTTGAAGGAAGAAGACGGAATATCTCCTCTAAAACCACTTTCTAGGAATGAGATGCGCATTGGCTACGAAAGGAGTGCTGACTTTGTGAGGAGAGGGGATGATTTCGATCGCTGGGGTGTTGATTTTGAAAGAAAAATAGGGGATCTTGATGAAGGGTTTGGGTATGATCGCCGAAGGGAAGATCGTGACAACTGGGGAGCACCTCCTCTTCGAGCAATGTGAGGCTACGGAGGATTCAAAGGAAACGAGGGTGACCCGAAGGTGAGGAAGCTAAAGATGCCCATCTTTGAGGGTGAGGAAGCACATGGTTGGATATACAAGGTGGAGCGATACTTTGCAGTAAACAGGTTGACAGAGGAGAACAAATTGACAGCTGTAGGACTGTGCTTAGAAGGAAAGGCACTGACATGGTATCAATGGCGGGACATTTGGCGACCCATTCGGAGCTGTAGGGAGTTAAAGGATTATTTTCTAGAACATTTCTGAAGCAATAGGGGAGGAGACTTCTATGAGCAATTTTTGTCCTGACGCAGGAGAGGACTATGATAGAATACCGTGACATGTTCGAGTACCTTGCTAGAAGACATGATCGACTCTCAGAGACAGTACTAGAAGAAAATTTTATGAAGGGGCTTAAACCGGAGATTCGAGCAGTAGTTAGGGTGATGAGGCCACGAGACTTAGGTGAAGCCATAAAGCTAGCCCAGTTGGTGGAGGAACAGAAGTATCTGGAGAGGGGAGCTAGGTGTATGGGGATCAACTCACAGGAGTCGTATAGGATAACCACCACCTTCTTAGCTCTCAAAGAGCCTGCACCAGGGAGTGAGAGAAGTATTAAGGGAGAAAGCTGGAGGGGGTAATTTCAAGAAACTTACTAAGAAGGAGATACATGAGAAGTGGGCTAGGGGTTGTGTTTCAGATGTGATGAGAAGTACATGCCAGAGCATAGGTGTAATGAATGAACTCTTTAGGTTCTCACCATCTGTGATAATGAGGAAACTGAAGAGGGAGGTGAGAGCGGGTTAGTGGAGAAGGAGGAAGAGAAGTTGTGTTTGGATGTTGCAGAATCCTCTTTAAACTCCATAGTGGGATTCACCTAGAATCACACCATGAAAGTGAAGAGGGAAATATCTGATAGAGAGGTAATACTGCTGATGGACAGTGGGGCAACCCACAATTTCATCTCCAATCAGATTGTCGACCTGTTGGAGGTGAAATTAGTGGATACAGGTGACCATGGGGTGTTGATGGGCACAGGAAAGGTGGAGATGGGTAGAGGAGTATATAGGAGAGTGGTGCTGACCATTTAGGGGATCCAAGTGAGGGAGTATTTCCTTCCCTTGGAGTTGGGGAGCACTGATGTTATCCTAAGAATGAAGCGACTACAGACCTTGGGGAATACCAAGGTCAATTGGGGAGCACTGAGAATAGAGCTGATGGTAAGGAGAGGATGGTGATCTATGGAGACGCCAAGCTATCCAAAGTGGGAGTATCTCTCAAATCTCTGATCATGACCATACAGGAGATGGGAGGAGGATTTTTGGTGGAGTTGCATCACTTGGGAGGGGTCAAACTGAAGAATGAGGGAGACATTCCTTCTTTAGTACATCCACTCATACAGTAGTTTAATGAGGTTTTTCAACCTCCCTAGTGCCTACCTCCACACAGAGAGCTGGAGCATGCCATTACTTTAAATGAAGGGGTTTCACCGATTAGTCTTCATCTGTGCTGCTATGCTCAGATTCAGAATGATGAGATTGAGAAGCTGGTCCGTGAGATGTTGGAGGAGAGGATCATCAGACCTAGTGTGAGTCATTTCTCTAGTCTTGTTTTACTGGTCAAAAAGAAGGATGAGAGTTGGAGGTTTTATGTGGACTACAGAGTCTTGAACAAGGGTACAACGCTGGATAAGTTCCCTATTTTGTGATTGATGAGCTCTTCGATGAGCTGTACGGAGTTGAGGTGTTTTACAAGCAGAAATGAAGTCAGGGTATCATCAAATCAAAATGAAGGAGGCAGATGTTCCAAAGACAGCTTTTAGGATATACGAGGGGCATTATGAGTTTCTAGTGATGTCGTTTGGGCTTACTAACTCCCCTGCTACTTTTTAGTCTTTGATGAACATGGTGTTCTAGCCATACCTCTGGAAGTTTGTCCTGATTTTCTTTGATGGCATATTGGTGTACATCAAGACTGAGGAGGAGCATCTGAAGCACTTGAGGGTGGTTTTAGGAGTTCTACAGAAGCATCAGCTGAGGACCAACCTAAAGAAGTGTAGCTTCGCACAGGCTCGTGTGTAGTACTTGAGGCATGTGGTATCCCGAGGAGTGGCGGTTGATCAAACAAAAATTGAGGCAATGCAGAAATGGCCTCTGCCTAGGAACCTGAGAGAGTTGAGAGGTTTCCTAGGACTAACTAGTTACTACCAGAGATTTGTGAGAGGGTATAATACTATAGCTTGGCCCTTGACCGAGCTGAAGAAGAATAACTTCTTGTGGAGTGAGGCAGACCCAGGCTTTTGAGAGACTAAATAAAGCCATGATTACAATCCCAGTTTTAGCTCTCCTTTCAGCCAAATTTTTGTAGTGGAGACCTATACGTCTAGATATGGGTTGGGGGTTGTACTCATGCAGAATCAAAGGCCTATAGCATACTATAATCATGTGATGTCAACCAAAGCTTAGCTAAAGTCGGTATATGAGAGGGAATTGATGGCGATTGTGCTGACTATTAAGAAGTGGCGCCCTTATTTGTTGGGTAGGATCTCATTGTCAGGACCGATCAGAGGAGCTTGAAATACTTGTTAGAGCAACGGATGGTGACTGAGGAGCACCAGAGGTGATTGTCCAAACTGTTAGATTATGATTTTGAGATCCACTACAGGCGAGGTTTGGAAAATAAGATGGTTGATGCTCTATCAAGATGTGTTGGGGAGCTCCAGGGGATGGCCATTTCAATACCCTTGATGGTAGACTAGGGGGCTATCAAAGAAGAGAGCATAGAAGATTAGGGATGATTTGATGAAGGATACGAGTAGCCATCCATGGTACTTACTTGAGGGGGAGAGACTCTGAAATCATGGGAGGTTTATGATGCTACAAACCTCCATCCATATTCCCCAACTACTACATGAGTTGCATGGGAATGCAGTTGGAGACCATTCTGGGGTAGAGATGACATACAGAAGACTGGCTACTAAGTTATACTGGAAGGGGATGCACCACCTACCATCCTCAGACGAACGGGCAAACGGAGGCAGTAAACTGGAGTTTGGAGACTTACTTGAGGTGTTTAGCTTCTGAAAAACCAAGGATGAGGAAAAAATTGTTAGCTTGAACCGAGTATTGATACAATACATCGTATCATTCTGCTTCTCAGATGACTCCTTTTAAAGTGTTGTATGAAAGGGACCCCCCACACTTAGTGCACTTTGGGAGAGGAAACACACCAGTTTCTTCAGTTGAGCGGTACTTGGAGGAAAGGGACAAGGTATCGGAGGAGTTGAAGAAACATCTGTTGAGGGCATAACAAATCATGAAGAAATAGGCAGATTCACATATGAGAGACACAATTTGAAGTGGAGGTGTTCTTAAAACTACAACCCTACAGACAGAGGACAGTTGCTAACATGAGGAACGAGAAATTGGCCCCGAGGTACTTCAGCCCCTATGAGATTTTGGACAAGATCGGAACATTGGCATACCGCCTGAAGTTACCCCCATATGTCACCATACATCCAATTTTTCATGTGTCACAGTTGAGTAGAGCTCTAGGAGAGCATGCAGTTAGTGCAGAATTACCAGCTACACTGACAGAGGATATGAAAATGGTTTTAGAACCATTGGAGCTAAGAGGGGTAAGATCAAATAAAGAGGGAAACAAAGAAATGCTTATTAGATGGAGGGACCTCGCCGATTTTGATGTTACTTGGGAGCCATATGAAATGGTAGAAGATCAATTTCCTTCATTTCACCTTGAGGACAATGTAAACCTAGACTGGTTTTATTTTACAGGAGGCGGGCTAATAGGGCGACAGAACCAAAGAAGAGAGAGAGAAGGGCGGTTGGAGAAATGGGGCCAACAACTCAATTAAACATTGATTTCGGAGGGAAATTTTGAATTAAAGGTTGTTTAGGGAATTTGTTATGGTCCTCTTTGTTTTAATTAATTCTCTTGAGAGGATTAGGGCTTTCATCTTGAATTTGAATCTGAATTTGGGATATCTTGTGTGGTGCTTGGGCTCTAGTCTTTGGCAGAGAATTGGTTCTTCCTCTCGAATTAAAGATTCATGTATCTTATGCTGTTTTTTCTTCTTCTACTAGTGAATTTCAAGTGTTTTCTCTCAAATTTCCTATAAGTTTTGTGGGAAAAACTATTGTTTACTGTAGATTTATGCTCTGTTTTCCATTATTTTGGGTTGTTTTCTATCACAATTTCAATTAAAAATTATTGCATTTTTTGGGCATATAATAAATGATGAAGGAATTTCAATAAATTCTGAGAAAATGGAAACACTTAAAGAATGGCCTACATCTATGAATGTTATAGAAATTTATAATTTTCTAAATTTACCAAGATATTACAGAAAACTTATTAAGGGATTTTCACAAATAGCTTTACTTTTATTTAATATAATGGCAGAAGATGTTAAGTTTGAATGAATAGAAAAATGTAACATTAACTTTTCATAATTAAAGCTTAAAAGGGCTTCTAACAACTACACCTATATCAGCCATCCCATTAAAAATAGAAGGATTTCACATTTATAGTGATGCATTATTAAAATGATTAAGATAAATTTTAATGTAGAATTGGTGGGGGCAAGAAATATAGGGAAGCCTATACCCCTCGCCCGCACGGGTGATAAAACCGGACGACGACCCACTAAACCACGAAACAAAGATGACTAAGATGAGGAAGAACAAACTCTTACATTTCAAATTAAACTAAAAAGAAGAAATTAAAAGACTACAAACGACAATCTAACAAACTCGAATCGAAAATCAAAGACACCCTAAAGTTGCTTTACTTACAGACGAAAGATACAGATTGAGTGGCACTTGCGGAGAGACGAAAGAGATTAGAAGCCGAGACGAAAGGTTGGAAAGAGCTCGCAAGATTTCCTAAGGGGATGAGAAAGAAGGTGAACAAAGCTCGCAAGCTTTTCCAATGAAACCCACAGGTTCACATTTCCAAAAATCACATATCATTCAACTATTTCAAACATTATAAGCCCCCTCATATTTATAAGTATGAAAGGGGAATACAAAATAACACTAACAATGAATTCACATAGGAATTCTAAACATCACAAACATTAAAACCCAAATACTTTTCACGGAAAAACAGCCCAAGCCCAAGAACGAAGGAGCAGACGCGGGAGCCAAGAGGAGGCCGCACGGAACCAAGGCGCCACAGCCACGGGAAAACACCCAGGCTCGGAAAACCAGCAGCCGGCCGGAAATCCAAGGGGCAAAGGCACAAAAAACAATAGCCCATTGTGGAAGCCAAAGAGCCACACATGGGAAAACACATTTCTTGGAATTCCAAAGGCCGGTTTGGAATTCCAAGGGACAAACATAATTAAAGACATAAAAACAATAAAAAGTACATTTAATAAAAGATAACTATGAACTAAAATATTAGCTAATAATGAGCTAACCCTTAGTTCAATAAGTGAACTAAAGACCAGCTCATAAATGAGCTAAAATTTCAGCTCAATTTTGATTGAGCTTGTAAACTCGAGGGAGGGCAAAATTGATTTATTTTGGACATGAGTTGACCCCCCCTTTGTCTACATCAAGAATATAAAAGTAATCACTTATGCATCAAAGCAACCGAAACCTCGTGTGATAAATTATATACTCACCCATGATCTAAAATTAAAAACTATAGTATTTAGTATTTGTTTTAAGAATTTGGAGATAATATTCATGTGGTGAAATATGATATTTTTCTATGAATATGATATTTTTCTAATCATCATAGTTTAAAATACATCTTTACATAGAAAGAGCTGAAGTTAAAGACAAAAAGATGGCTTGAGTTGATTAAAATTTATAATATAAATATACAATATTATCCTAGTAAAGCATATATTATAACTGACGCTTTGAGTAAAAAATCCATAAGTATTGTAAGCTGGATGATTATTCGAGAATTTAAGTTGATGAAATAAATGGAATTTTAATAGTTAAAGGTTAATGGTTGGATGACATGGGATTTTGATAGGAATTACTTGGTTCACAAGTAATTCTAACCCAAACCAATAAAATTACAGCAGCAAACTGCTGTCCACAGCAGAGAAAACAGCAGAAAAACAGGGAAATCTGAGAGAAAATGCAAGAAACGGCTTGTATTTCACTAGTAATGAAAGCAAAACAAAGAAAGATAAAACGCTCTTCGATTCGAGAGGAAGAACAACTCTCCACAAGTCTCTAGCAAACCCTAGAGCCCAAGAACACCAAGAGATCTCAAACTTCTCATTCCAATTCAAGATGATCCCTCCTTCCCCCCCAATCTCCTAATTAAACAAAAATAATCATAAAGGACAATAATGGATTTCCTAAAACAACCCCCCTCATTCAAATTTCTCCCTCCCAAATCAGAATTAATCCCACGTGGGGTCCACAGGGGGTTCTGCCCCTTGCTGCCGTTTCCGCCCAGCCCGTCTCGCGTAGCAGTGGACCGGTCCCTGTTGGGCCGGTCTAACATTACTCCCCTCCCAAAAACTCACCTTGTCATCAAGGTGAATATTGGGGAACTGTTGCTTCACAATTTCATAAGGCTCCCAAGTAGCTTCGTAATCGGGAAGATTCTTCCATTTAATCAACACCTCCTTGTTTCCTTTTTTATCAACCCTCACTCCTTGCAACTCCATAGGTTCCATGATCACCTCTAACTCCTCTGTCAAAGATGATGGTAGCTCCGCACTAACTACCTGTTCCCCTAATGCTCTCCTCAGCTGTGACACATGGAACACTGGGTGTATGGTAACAGAAGAGGGCAACTTCAGACGATACGCGACTGCTCCGATCTTGTCCAACACTTCTTAGGGGCCAAAATATCTTGGCGCCAATTTCTCATTCCTTCTTCTTGCTACTGTCCTTTGCCTGTAGAGTCGTACTTTTAGGTATACCTTCTCTCCCACTTCAAACTGCATGTCTCTCCTATGTGAATCTGCCTGCTTCTTCATGATCTGTTGAGCCCTCATCAGATGCTTCTTTAATTTTTCCAGCACCTTGTCCCTTTCCGCCATGTACTGCTCAACTGTCGAGACCGGTGTACTTCCTTTCCCGTAGTGCACTAAGTGTGGGGGATCCCTTTCATACAGCACTCTAAATGGGGTCATCTGAGAGGCAGAATGGTACAACGTATTGTACCAATATTCAGCCCAAGGTAGCCACTTTGCCCACATCCGCGGTGTTTCTGAAGCAAAACACCTCAAGTAAGTTTCCAAACTTCGGTTCACCACCTCCGTTTGCCCATCGGTCTGTGGATGGTAGGCGGTGCTTCTCTTTAGAACCGTGTCTTGCATCCTGAACAGCTCTCTCCAAAACTGGCTGATGAACACTTTGTCTCGATCAGACACAATAGATTCTGGAACCCCATGCAGCCTGACCACCTCCCTGTAAAAGCCGCAGCCACTGACACCGCCGTATAAGGATGTCGTAAGAGAATGAAGTCTGCATACTTGCTGAGCCTGTCCACCACCACCAGAATGACCGTGAATCCTTCTGACCTGGGTAAGCCATCAATGAAATCCATGGACACTTCCTCCCAAACTCTGTTTGGAAGTGCCAATGGTTGTAGTAAACCTCCTGGAGCCATGGCCATGTATTTGTTTCTTTGGCAGACCTCACAACTCGCCACCATCTCCTCCACATCTTTATGCATCCCTTTCCAGTAGAGTTCCGTTGTCAGCCTCCTGTATGTCTTCTGAACTCCTGAGTGACCTCCGACTGAGCTGCCATGAAATTCCTACAACATATGGGGAATGTGTATGGAAGTTCGTGGCATCACGAACCTCCCTTGATACAATAGTCTCCCCCCTTCAATGTAGTAACCAGGATGACTGCTCTTGTCCTTCTCCAGATCCTCCCTGATCTTCCTCAGCTCCTCGTTCAGCATACTTTCTTCTTTAATGGCCCACAGTCTACTATCAATGGCGCCGACACAACCAACTCCTGAATCTCCCCAACGCATCTTGATAAAGCATCGGCCGTCTTATTCTCCAAACCAGGCTTATATTGGATCTCAAAATCATAGCCTAATAGTTTGGATAACCACCTCTGGTGCTCTTCGGTCACCATCCTCTGCTCTAACAAATACTTCAAGCTCCTCTGATCAGTCCGTACAATGAAGTGTCTTCCCAAGAGATACGGCCGCCATTTTTGGATTGCCAAAATAATGGTCATCAACTCTCTTTCATACACTGACTTCAATCTAACTTTGGTTGAAAGCACTTGGCAGAAGTATGCTACTGGCCTGTGATTCTGCATCAGCACCGCCCCTAGCCCATATCATGAGGCATCTGTCTCTACTACAAAAGCCTGATCAAAGTCTGGAAGAGCTAGAACATGGACCGTCGTCATGGCTTCCTTCAACCTCTCGAATGCCTGGGTGGCTGCCTCTCCCCAGCAAAAATTGTCCTTCTTCAGCTACTCAGTCAAATGCCAGGCAATAGTATTGTACCCCTTCACGAACTTCCTATAGTATCCAGTCAATCCTAGAAAACCCCTCAATTCCCTGAGGTTCTTAGGTAGCGGCCATTTCTGCATTGCCTCAATTTTAGTTTGATCCGCTGCCACTCCTTCTTGAGATACCACATGTCCTAAGTATTCCACACTTGCCTGAGCAAAGCTGCATTTCTTTAGGTTGGCTTTCAACTGGTGCTCCTGAAGCTCTTCCAATACCACTCTCAATTGCTCCCAGTGCTCCTCCACAGTCTTGTTGTACACCAGGATGTCATCGAAAAAGACCAGGACAAACTTCCTAAGGTGCTGCTTGAATACCCGATTCATCAAGGATTGAAATGTTGCAGGAGCGTTAGTCAAACCAAAGGGCATTACCATAAATTCATAATGTCCTTCATGTGTCCTGAACGCTGTCTTTGGAACATCGGCCTCCTTCATTCTGATCTGGTGGTATCCAGATTTTAGATCTAGCTTAGAGAACATCACTGCACCATGTAGCTCGTCCAACAGCTCATCAATCACAGGAATTGGGAATTTGTCTGGTACAGTGCCTTTATTCAGAGCCCTGTAATCCACACAAAATCTCCAACTCCCGTCCTTCTTCTTGACTAGGAGAACTGGACTAGAAAAGGGGCTGTTGTTGGGTCTGATAATCTCTGCCTCCAGCATTTCCCAGATCAGCCTTTCAATCTCATCTTTCTGAATCTGGGGGTAGCGGTAAGAACGGACGCTAATCGGAGTCTCACTTTCTTTCAAAGTGATGGCATGCTCCAACTCTCTCTGAGGAGGTAAACCCTAAGGCGGTTGAAAGACCTCTCTGAATTGGTGTATGAGCGGCTGTACTGCAGAGGAAACATTGCCTTCCTCCTCCAATCTGACCCCTTCCAAGCGGTGCAACTCCACTAAGAAGCCTCCTCCCTCCTCTCAAATGGTTCTGATGAGGGATTTGAGAGAAACCCCTGCCTTGGTCAGCCCGGAATCACCCTGAATTGTCCTCTTCCTGCCCCCAACCACCAACTCCATCCTCAGTGTTCCCCAGTTGATTTTGGTCTCTCCCAATGTCTGCAGCCATTTCATCCCAATGATGACATCCGTACTCCCCAATTCCAAAGGAAGGAAATCTTCCTTTACATGGATCCCTTGAATCTTCAATACTACTCCTCGACAGACACCTCGACCCATTTCCACCTTCCCGGTGCCCATCATTACTCCGTAACCTCCGGTATCCACTAGATCCATCCCCAACACATCTACAATCTGGGTGAAAATGAAATTGTGGGTCGCTCCACTGTCTATCAACACCACAACCTCGCGACCAGAGATCTCTCCTTTCACCTTCATAGTGTGACTCGAAGTGAGTCCCACTACTGAGTTCAGAGAGACTTCTGCTACATCCAGATGCAACTTCTCATCCTCCTCCACCTCGGGGTCATTCCCAGCTCGCTCTTCGTCTTCCTCATCTTCACAAACGAGGAGAACCTGAAGAGATCGGTCCTTGCACCTGTGCCCAGGCATGTACTTCTCATCGCATCTAAAGCACAACCCCTTTGCTCTCTTGTCCTGAATTTCTTTTTCGGTCAGCCTTTGAACTGTCCCACATTTCCTCCTCCAGTCTTTTCCTTGGGTGCTTCCTTCTATCCACCTGGCGCTACCCCTTTGGAGGGTAATACCGCAGTAGTCATATTGTATGATCCCCCTGAGTAGTTTCCTCGAGCTCCTCTTTCTGATCTCTTCTGATCCTCCACCAAATGTGCAAGCTCCATAGCCTTACCTAAGTTCATTAGCTCCAGCACTCTGATAGTTATTCGTATCTCCGGTTTAAGCCCCTTCATGAAATTTCCCTCCAGGGCAGACTCAGAAATGTGATCCCATCTGCTTGCCAGGTACTCAAATATGTCCTGATAATCGGCCACAGTCCCCTCCTGCGTCAGAGCAAAGAATTGTTCATAGAAGTCTCCTCCCCCATCGGCTCGGAAACGCTCTAATAAACAATCCTTAAACTCTCTCTAGCTCCGGATAGGCTCCCTCCTATCTCGCCACTGATACCATGCCAGCGCCTTCCCTTCCAGACACAATCCTGCCACCGTCAGCTTCTCATCATCTGTCAACCCGTTGACAGCGAAGTAACGCTCCACCTTATAGATCCAACCATGGCCATCTTCGCCCTCAAAGATGGGCATCTTCAACTTCCTCACCTTCGGATCCCTTCCGTTACCCCGGTACTCTCCATAACCTCCCATTCCTCGAAGATGAGGTGCTCCCCAAGTGTCTCGATCCTCCCTCCAGCATCATATTCCCCTCTTCCCCTTTCAAAATCAACACCTCGATGCTGAAATTCAGCACCTCGACGCTGATATTCTTCTCTTCTATCGCCAAAATCTGCACTTCCCTCATATTCCCCCCTCATGTCTTCAAAATGAACACCTTGACGCTGAAAATCAGCACCTCGATGCTGAAATCAGCACCTCGACGTTGAAAATTAGCACCTCGACAATCATTTCCCATGCTCATCTCCTCTCTAGAAAGTGGCTCTAGAGGTGGCATGTCGTCGTCTCCCTCAAGGATCTCTACTGCCGGATTCCTCCTCCCCCAAAGCGGGTTCGGATTTCCTCCTACGCCATGGTCGCCGATAGTCTCTCTTGCTTCCGACGCCGTCAGATTAGTCTTCATCTCAAGTAATTTCTTCATCATCTCTTCCATGGCCGTGAACTTCTCATCCAACCTTTCATTATTGGCGGTGATTTTAAATAATTTATCCTCCAAATCTGATTTTAATTGGCCAAATTCGCCTTCTAGAACTTCGATCTTCTTTCCGGCCATTTTTTCTTTCTACGAGTCACAAGAAATCTTCCTCCGAAAGCCAAAAATCCCGCTGAAATTCAGGATTTCATCCGCCGATGGTCCCAGAACGATGCTCTGATACCAATTTGATAGGAATTACTTGGTTCACAAGTAATTCTAACCCAAACCAATAAAATTACAGCAGCAAACTGCTGTCCACAGCAGAAAAAACAGCAGAAAAACAGGGAAATCTAAGAGAAAACGCAAGAAACGGCTTGTATTTCACTAGTAATGCAAGCAAAACAAAGAAAGATACAACGTTCTTCGATTCGAGAGGAAGAACAACTCTCCACAAGTCTCTAGCAAACCCTAGAGCCCAAGAACACCAAGAGATCTCAAACTTCTCATTCCAATTCAAGATGATCCCTCCTTCCCCCCAATCTCCTAATTAAACAAAAATAATCATAAAGGACAATAATGGATTTCCTAAAACAGCCCCCCTCATTCAAATTTCTCCCTCCGAAATCAGAATTAATCCCACGTGGGGTCCACAGGGAGTTCCGCCCCCTGCTGCCGTTTCCGCCCAGCCCGTCTCGCGTAGCAGTGGACCGGTCCCTGTTGGACCGGTCCAACCGGCCCATCCTGGGCCGGTCTAATAGATTTCTGCATCATATGACTTGAAGCAAACTTTACTGGACAGAATTAAAACAATTCAGGAAGCTAGAACTGAATATAAAAAATTAGTTGAGTAAATTTAATCAAAAAAGTGGAAGGAAGTTACTGCTAATGAATAAGGTGTTTATTAAAAATAAGTTGCATTTGTGAGAACTCAGTGATTCTAATTTTGATAAAAAAAAATTGCAAGAAGACCATCACTCAAGCTATAACATTCATCCAGCGAGTACCAAAATATACAAAAATTTGAAAATCTTATTCTAGTGTCTGGCATGAAAAAGGATATAACTAAATATGTGTCTAAGTGTGAAGTTTGCCAAATTGTTGAAGTAGAACACCATAGACCAAGTCAGTTGTTCAGTTATTATATATTTCATAGTGAAAGCGGGAAGACATTGGATGGAATTTTGCTCCAGGATTTTCCGGATCCAAATAGGGTCGTGGTTGCTTTTGGGTTATAATTGACAGATTGATTAAATTTGCTCATTTATCCCTATCAAGCAAACATATTCAGCTGCATGATTGTATGTACAAAAAATTGTCAGATTACATAACATATCAAAAATGAATGTATTAGATAAAGCTTGCATATTCAGTTGTAGATTGTGGAAGAGCATACATGAAAGTTTGGGCATAAGTAGCATCTCAATACAACATTTCATCCACAAGCTCATAGGCAATCAAAAAGGACTATTTAATTGCTAGAAAATTTATTAAGATTATGTCTTTTGAATTTTAGCAATAGCTAGGAGGATCATATCTTAATGATAGACTATGTTTCTAACAATAATTACCATTGCGGTATTAAGATGGCACCCTATGAATCACTGTGGCACAAAGTGCAAAATTCCAATAAATTGGATTGAAGTTAGAGAAGGATTGTGTTAGGCGGGCCCCTCCAGTCCTTACTTACTCTAGGCGGGCCCCACATGGAGTTAATTCAAGGGTTGGAGGGAAAATTTGAATGGAAAGGGGGGGAAATTTGAATAGAAGGGCTGTTTAGGGATTTTGTATGGGGATGAGAGTTAAAGAGGGGGAAAGGGGGGAATTAGGTCATCATCTTGAATTTGAATGAAAAGTTTGAGATCTCATTGTGTGCTTGGGCTCTAGGGTTTGCTAGAGACTTGTGGAGAGTTGTTCTTCCTCTCAAATCGAAGGACGTTGTATCTTTCTTTGTTTTCTTGCATCTATTAGTGGAAACCTTGTTTCTTTTCCTTATTTTTCTCTGTTTGGGTGCATTTCCTGCTGCGGAGCTGCTGTAAAACTGCTGGGACAGCAATTTTGCTCACTGTTTTGGGCTGATTTTGACTAGGGTTGCTTGCGAACTCAAGTATTACCTTAGGGTTACTTGAGAACTCAAGTATTTCCTATCAAATTGGTATCAGAGCATTGTCTTGGGACTGTTGGAGGCGGAAATCTGAAAATTTCAGCAATTTTTCTTTCCTCCTCAAGAAGTTCTTCTTGTAAAACCAAGGAGGGAAGATGGCCGGAAAGAAGGTTGATGCACTGGAGGGAGAAATAGGCCAACTGAAGGCTGATTTGGAGGAAAGAACCATTGATTTTCACAACCAATTCGCTTCCATTCATGAAAAGATGGAGGGGAGGTTCACTGCTTTGGAAAATATGATGAAGAAGATGCTTGAAGACAAACAAAATCCGGCGACATCGGAAACAAGGGAGGCCACAGGCGGCCATTCAAGAGGAGGAATTTCGAACCCATTAAGGGGAAGGGAGAACCCGGAAGTGAAGATCCTCGAGGAAGATGATGGAATACCTCCTCTAGAACCGCTTTCTAGGGAGGAGATTAGTATGGGCTATGAAAGGAGGGGTGCAGAATTTTTTGGGAGAAGGGACGATGCTTACCGCCGTGGTGCTGATTTGGAAAGAAGAAGAGGGGAATGTGATGAAGGGATCGGGTATGATCTTAGGAGGGAAGATCGTGACTACTGGGGAGCACCTCCTCCTAGAGGAATGGGAGGTTATGGAGGAGTTAGGGGACACGGTGGTGACCCGAGAGTGAGGAAATTGAAGATGCCCATCTTTGAGGGCGAAGACGCACATGGCTGGATCTACAAGGTGGAGAGATACTTTACAGTCAATGGGTTGAATGAGGAGAAGTTGACAGCTGCAGGCTTGTGCTTAGAAGGGAAGGCTCTGGCATGGTATCAATGACGGGACATGAGGCAACCCATTCGCACCTGGAGGGAGTTCAAGGACTATCTACTAGAACGCTTCCGAACCAGCAGGGGAGGAGACTTCTATGAGCAGTTTTTTGCCTTGACACAGGAAGGGACAGTGGCAGAGTATCGTGACCAGTTTGAGTATTTGGCCAGCAGACTGGATCGGCTCTCAGAGACAGTGTTAGAAGGAAACTTTATGAAGGGGCTGAAAGCGGAGATCCGGGCAGCAGTTCGGGTGATGAGGCCATGAGACCTTAGAGAGGCCATGGAGCTAGCTCAGCTGGTGGAGGACCAGAAGCATCTGGAGAAGGGGATTAGGGGAAGAAATTCTGGGGGATCTTACAGGATGACCACTACTTTCTTAGCTCCAAAGGCACCGGCAACAGGGGGGTTGAGGGAAATACCCAAAGAGAGAATTGGAGGGGGAAATTTCAAAAGGCTAACTGAGAAGGAGATACAGGAGAAGAAGGCAAAGGGGTTGTGTTTTAGATGTGATGAGAAATACATGCCAGGGCATAGGTGTAAGGACCGAACTCTTCAGGTTCTCACCGTCTGTGATGACGAGGAAGCTGAGGAGGGAGGTGGAAGTGGGTTAGAGATGGAGGATGAGGAGAAACTACATTTGGATGTAGCAGAAGTATCCCTAAATTCTGTGGTGGGATTCACTCCAAATCACACTATGAAAGTGAGGGGAGAGATGGCTGATAGAAAGGTGATAGTGTTGATCGATAGTGGGGCAACCCACAATTTCATCTCCACTCAGATGGCTGACTTGCTGGGGGTGAAACTGGAGGATACAGGCGGCTATGGAGTGATGTTGGGCACAGGAAAGGTAGAAATGGGAAGGGGAGTTTGTAGAGGAGTAGTGCTGATGATTCAGGGGATCCAGGTGAGGGAAGAATTTCTTCCCTTAGAGTTGGGGAGCACTGATGTCATCCTATGAAATGGCTGCAGACCTTAGGGGGGACCAAAGTAAATTGGGGTGCTTTGAGGATGAAGCTAATGGTGGAAGGAAAGAAGATGGTGATCCAAGGCGACGCAGGGCTATCCAGGACCGGCGTGTCTCTCAGATCCATGATCAGAACCATACAGGAGGTGGGAGGTGGATATTTGGTGGAACTGCAGCGCTTGGAGAGGGTCAGTGTAGGGGATGAGGGAAGCCTTCCTCTGGCAGTACAACCGCTCATACAACAGTTCAGTGAGGTGTTCAAACCACCTCAAGGCTTACCACCACTTAAGGAACAAGAGCATGCAATCATTCTGAAGGAGGGGGTGCCACCAGTTAGTGTGCGACCCTACCGCTACCCTCAAATTCAGAAGGACGAGATCGAGAAGCTGATTAGGGAGATGTTGGACGCGGGGATCATCAGACCAAGTGTGAGTCCTTTCTCTAGTCCTGTACTACTGGTCAAAAAGAAGGATTGTAGCTGGAGATTCTGCGTGGATTACATGGCATTGAATAAGGAAACTGTGCCGGATAAGTTTCCCATTCCGGTGATCGATGAGCTACTGGATGAGCTGTATGGAGCAGTAGTGTTCTCTAAGATAGATTTGAAGTCGGGCTACCACCAAATCAGGATGAAAGGGGAGGATATTCTGAAGACGGCATTCAGGACACACGAGGGGCACTATGAGTTCTTGGTGATGCCATTTGGGCTTACCAATGCTCCAGCCACTTTCCAATCCTTGATGAACAGGGTGTTTCGGCCGTACCTGCGAAGGTTTGCACTAGTTTTCTTCGATGACATACTTGTGTACAGTCAATCCGAGGAGGAGCACCAGGAGCATTTGAAGGTGGTCTTTGGAGTGCTACGGGAGCACGAGTTTAAAGCCAATCTGAAGAAGTGTAGCTTCGCCCAGAAGAGTGTGGAGTATCTGGGACACTTGGTATCTAAGGAAGGGGTGACAGCTGATTCAGCAAAGATCGAAGCCATGCAACGGTGGCCTCTACCTAGGAACTTGAGGGAGCTGAGGGGATTCCTGGGACTGACGGGCTACTACCGAAGGTTTGTGAAAGGGTACGGCAACATAGCCTTGCCGTTGACAGAGCAGTTAAAGAAGGATGGTTTCTTGTGGGGAGAAGCGGCTACTCAAGCTTTTGAGAAGCTTAAGAAGGCAATGACCACGGTACCAGTTTTGGCCCTACCAGACTTCAGTCAGACGTTCGTGGTGGAGACAGACGCATCCGAGTATGGGTTGGGGGCGGTGCTGATGCAGCAGCATAGACCCATTGCCTACTTCAGTCAGGTGTTGGCAACAAGAGCAAGACTGAAGTCTGTGTATGAACGGGAATTGATGGCCATAGTATTGGCAATTCAGAAGTGGAGACCCTACCTGCTAGGACGGCATTTCGTTGCCAGGACGGATCAGAGGAGCCTGACATACCTGTTGGAACAACGGATGGTGACAGAGGAACATCAGAGGTGGCTGTCTAAACTATTGGGATACGATTTTGAGATCCAGTACCGACCAAGGTTGGAGAATAAGGCGGTTGATGCCTTATCCAGGTGTGGGGGAGAGCTACATGCGGTAACCATGTCGGTACCCCTAATGGTGGATTGGGGGGAAATCCAGAGAGAGAGTGAGCATGATGCAGAATTGAAGAAGATCCGATTGGATCTATTGAAGGATAAAAGCAGCCACCCAAGCTACACCCTTGAGGGGAAGAGATTGTTGAACCAAGGAAGGTTTGTGATACCACAAAATTTCATCCACATTCCCCAGCTATTACAGGAGTTTCATGGGAGCACCATTGGAGGTCATTCCGGAGTAGAAAAGACATACCGGAGGCTGGCCGCAGAATTATACTGGAAAGGAATGCATAAGCAAGTGCAGGAGACAGTGGCAAGGTGCGAAGTGTGTCAAAGAAACAAGTATATGGCGATGGCTCCAGGGGGGTTACTACAGCCCTTGTCGCTTCCAAATAGAGTATGGGAGGAAGTGTCCATGTATTTTGTGGATGGCCTACTACGATCGGAGGGATTCACTGTTACTATGGTGGTGGTTGATAGACTGAGCAAGTATGCACATTTCACACCCCTTCGACACCCCTACACTGCAGTGACAGTGGCGGCTTCTTTCATCAGGGAAGTGGTTAGATTACATGGAATTCCAGAGTCGATAGTGTCTGATTGCGACAAGGTGTTCCTCAGCCAGTTTTGGAAGGAGCTGTTCAGGTTACAGGGGACTATTCTCAAAAGGAGCACAGCCTACCATCCACAAACAGACGGGCAAACAGATGTTGTAAATCGGAGCTTGGAAACTTACTTAAGGTGTTTTGCTTCTGAAACACCAAGGGTATGTGCCAAATGGTTGGCCTGGGCAGAGTATTGGTACAATACCTCGTACCACTCAGCTTCCAGGATGACCCCTTTTAGAGTGCTATATGGAAGAGATCCACCACATTTGGTGCATTATGGAAGGGGCAGCACACCCGTATCTTCAGTAGAGCAGCATTTAAAAGAAAGGGATAGGATGCTGGAGGAGTTGAAGAAACATCTGATGAGGGCACAACAGATCATGAAGAAACAGGCGGATGCACACAGAAGGGATATCCAATTTGAAGTAGGTGAGAAGGTATTTCTAAAACTGCGGCCCTACAGACAGAGGACCTTGGCCAACAGAAGAAATGAGAAGTTATCCCCAAGGTATTTTGGCCCCTATGAGATATTATATAAAATTGGGGCAGTGGCATACCGTTTGAAATTACCCCCTTCGGCCACTATACATCCAGTATTTCATGTATCACAGCTGAGAAAAGCCATTGGGGAGTATGCAACCAGTGCTGAACTGCCAACAACATTAACTGAGGAGATGGAAGTGATCCTACAACCTCTGGAGCTGAAAGATGTAAGACTTGACCAGGAAGGAAACAAAGAGGTGT
The DNA here is from genome assembly GCA_016618105.1 of Dendrobium huoshanense. Classification (NCBI taxonomy): domain Eukaryota; kingdom Viridiplantae; phylum Streptophyta; class Magnoliopsida; order Asparagales; family Orchidaceae; genus Dendrobium; species Dendrobium huoshanense. The sequence goes on along the minus strand of CM028356.1, from coordinate 28,345,975 downwards.
TGATTGCATGGAAAGGGCTCCCCGAATTTGATGCTACGTGGGAGCCATTTGAAAGAATGAAAGATCAATTCCCTTCATTTCACCTTGAGGACAAGGTGAGTCTTTGGGAGGGGAGTAATGTTAGGCGGGCCCCTCCAGTCCTTACTTACTCTAGGCGGGCCCCACATGGAGTTAATTCAAGGGTTGGAGGGAAAATTTGAATGGAAAGGGGGGGAAATTTGAATAGAAGGGCTGTTTAGAGATTTTGTATGGGGATGAGAGTTAAAGAGGGGGAAAGGGGGGAATTAGGTCATCATCTTGAATTTGAATGAAAAGTTTGAGATCTCATTGTGTGCTTGGGCTCTAGGGTTTGCTAGAGAGTTGTTCTTCCTCTCGAATCGAAGGACGTTGTATCTTTCTTTGTTTTCTTGCATCTACTAGTGGAAACCTTGTTTCTTTTCCTTATTTTTCTCTGTTTGGGTGCATTTCCTGCTGCGGAGCTGCTGTAAAACTGCTGGGACAGCAGTTTTGCTCACTATTTTGGGCTGATTTTGACTAGGGTTGCTTGCGAACTCAAGTATTACCTTAGGGTTACTTGCGAACTCAAGTATTTCCTATCAGATTGTTAATAAGTCTGGACATAGTTGCCAAGTTACAAAAAAAAATCAGGTTGAGCAAGAATAGTTTGAAAGATGTTCGAGATCATCAATAGGTATTATAACCCGAAGCACTGAATGATAGAGCTTGACATAGGAATTTTGTATTTTTAAAAGCTAGACTTTAGAAAGATATTACTATATTTGGTCAACGAGGGAAGTTAAGTCCAAGATATATAGAATCACTAGCAATAATTAAAATAGTTGACAAGATTGCTCGCATATTGGCCTACGTCTGATATATATAATATTTTTTAAAACGTCAATGTTGAGAAAATGAGCTACATGTGTGAATCAAAGAATACCACATGATGAAATTAAGGTGGAAAAATGAAATGACTTACACTGAGAAACCTAAAAGGATACTATAATTTGATGTTAAAAGGCTGTGAAAAAGACATTCATTATGTTAAGCTAAAGTGAAGGCATAGATAAAAAACAAGCAACTTGAGAAAAAGAGCACGAAATGAGACAAACTTCTTACATATTTGAATGATTGCCAAGAAGAAAAACTTTTGAGGACAAACTTTTAAGAGGGGGGGGATTGTAATATACAAGAAATTCATAGGAGGATTAAAATTTTATATCCCAATTCTTACACTCCTTATAAATTTTTAGAAATATTTCTGTAAAATTCTACTTTAATAGGTTCATTTTGATCTCTCTCTCTCTCTCTCTCTCTCTCTCTCTCTCTCTCTCTCTCTCTCTCTCTCTCTCTCTCTCTCTCTCAACATCAAGCCTTCATCTCACTACGTGATCGGCCACATAAATCCTTTTCCTCCACTGACTTTTTAAAATAAAATTCTCATTTAAATCTAATAAATAAATATCATTTCTAATATTTTCAAACATAGTCTTTTTAGATCTATCTCTACATTTCCAAACATAACCCAAATATAATACATCTACTCTCCTAACCGGGTCATTAGAAGGCCTCCGTTTTATGTGACCAAACCATCTAAGGTGACTCTCTCTAATCTAATCTACAACTGGACCTACTCCAACCTTCTCACATATATACTCATTTTGTGTCATGTCTCTAAGAATAAAGCCACTCATCAACCTGAGCATCCTCATCTCTACAACACTTAAGTTAATCTTATGCTTCTCTTTTACAAGCCAACATTCTACGCCATAAAGCTTTGTAGGTCTCACTACCATCTTATAAAATTTTTCCTTAAGTTTGAGGGGGATTTTTCTATCACACAAAAAAGTTTGATGCATTCTTACACATCAACCATCCAACTTGAATTCTACAAATAATATCCCCATCTATTTAACCATCACTCTGAACAATAGACCCAAGAAATTTAAAACATGTACTCTTATTAATGATTTGATTGCTCAAAGCCACAATTCCCCCACTAGATCTATTACTACAAAAATTACACTCGATATATTCGGTTTTAGATTTACTCATACAAAAACCTTTAGATTTAAGGTTTACATCCACAATTCAAGTTTACCTTCAACTAGTCATATTAACAAAAAAGAATACCATCAGCAAAAAGCATAAACCAGAGTACAACCTCTTGCAAATGTCTAGTAAGAACATCCGTGACTAAAACAAAAAGATATGGGCTTAAGGCTAATCCTTGATATAATCCAACTGAAATAATAAAATACTTGGTCAAACTATCTTATATTTGAACACAAGTAACAACTCATGTATATATATATATATTATATCCTTAATGATTTGAATATAAACATTATTAACCCCTTTCTTTTCTAGAACTTATCCTCAAACTTTATCATATGGTTTCTCTAAATCAATAAATATCATATGCAGATCCTCCTTATTCTCTCTATACTTTTCCATCAAACCTCTCAATAAATGTATAGCTTCTATAGTAGACCTACCAGACATGAATCCCAATTGATTTTGAAAAAAATTAGTATCACATCGCAACCTATGCTCCATAACTATCTCCCATAGTTTTAAAGTAGGACACTTCTTTTCTTGTGCATCACCTTTTTTAAAAAAAATAAGAATCAACACACTCATTCTTTACTCATCTAGCATTTTTTTAGTCTTTAAAACAATATTAAAAAGTTTAGTAAGCCAAGAAATTTATTTATCTCCTATGCATTTTCACACCTCTATTGGAATATCATCAGTTCCAACAACTTTTTCACGCTTTATTTTTTAAAAACCTCTCTAACTTCGATTTTACTAATATATCGATAAAAACAAAAAATCTCTATTTTCATTTAAAGTGCTAAGGTCGCTAAAGTCAATCGTATTATCACAATCTTCATTGAAAAGCTTAGCAAAATATTTCATCCAACTTTGTTGAGTATCCTCTTCTAATAAAAACATTTTTTGATCTTCATCCTTAATGCATTTCACTTAAACTAAATCCTTTCTACTCCTATCTCTTTATTTCGCTAACTTATGCATACATATGTCGCCCTCCTTAACATCTAATCTATTGTAATCATTAAAAGTAAAATCTTTACATTACAAATTGCTTTCTTAGACTCCCTATGAGCCTCAATATATATTTTCCAATTTTCAAAGTTTTTACATATAAATTAAAATTTATAACAAAGCTTCTTATTTTTTAACTTTTCTTGCACGTATATTTTAATTTCACCACCAACTACTTTTACTATCAGTAACTTTTTCCTTGGTTACTCTAACACATCCTCTACGACATTCTTAATATCATTGGTTACTTTTTTCCCCCATAATATTAGTTTTCTAATGTACAAACAAAATATTAAGATTTAGAATCTTACCCTCAAAAGTATTTTTATTAGTATTTTATAAATGTCCCTATCTTATCCTAAAATAATATTTTACTCTATTTTTTATATTCTGCCCTTTCATCTTAAAGTTCAAAACTAATAAGCAATGTTGAATACATAAACTTTCACTTGAAATGATTTTACGATCTTTGTAATCTAAATGATCTCTTTTTTTATAATCCACATCTATTTCACCATCACTCTGAACAATATATTCAAGATATCTAAAATGTGTACTCTTATTAATGACTTGATCGCCCAAATTCACAATACCATCACTCTGAACAATATATCCAATATTCAGTTTTAGATCTACTCAAGCGAAAACATTTAGACTCTAAGGTTAACCTCCATAATACAAGTTTACCTTCAACTCCCTCTCTAGTCTTATCAACAAGAAGAATATCATCGACAAAAAGCATACACCAAGGTACATCCTCTTGCAAATGTCTAGTGAGAACATCCATGACTAAAGCAAAAAGATATTGGCATAAGGCTGATCCTTAATTTAATCCAACTGAAATAGGAAAATATTTGGTCAAACCACTTTGTGTTTGAACACAAGTAGTAGCTCTAGCATACATATCTTTAATGATTTGAATATAAGCTTTATTAACTCCTTTCTTTTCAAGAACTCTCCATAGCACTTCTCTTGGAATTTTATCATATGTTTTCTCTAAATCAATAAATATCATATGTAGATCCTCCTTATTCTCTCTATATTTTTCCATAAAACCTCTCAATAAATGTATGGCTTCCATAGTAGACCTGTCCAGCATAAATGCAAATTGATTTTGACAAACATTAGTATCATGCTGCAATCTACGCTCCATAACTCGCTCCCATAGTTTTGAAGTATGACACATTAACTTAATTCCTCTATAATTTGCAAATCTTGTGCATCACCTTTATTCTTAAAAATAAGAATTAACACATTCATTTTTCACTCATCTGGCATCTTTTTAGTCTTCAAAACAGTATTAAAAAGTTTAGTAATCCAAGAAATTCCATCATCTCCTAAGCATTTCCACACCTCTATTGAAATATCATCAGGTCCAACAGCTTTTCCACACTTCATTTTCTTTAAAGCCTCTCTGACTTTGTTTTTACTATTACATAAAATAGAAATCTTTATTTTCATTAAGGGTGCAAAGGTCACAAAAGTCAATCATATTTTCATATTCTTCATTAAAAAGTTTAGTAAAATATCTCATCCATCTTTGTTGAATATCATCTTCTAAAATAGGTACTTTTTTATCTTTATCCTTAATACATTTAACTTGAACTAAATTCTTACTACTCATATCTCTTTACTTGGTTAACTTATACATGTATCTTTCTCCCTCCTTCGTGTCTACTCTATTATATAAATCATTAAAAGCTAAGATCTTTGCATTACAAATTGCTTTCTTAAATTTCTTACGTGTCTCTTTATATATTTTCTAATTATCAGAATTTTTACATTTAAACAAATTTTTATAATAAATCTTTTTATTTTATCTTTTCTTGTACATTTGGATTCTACCACCAACTATTTTTAGTATTACGAGCTTTTCCCTTTGATACTTCAAACACATCTTTTACAATATTTTTAATATCACTAGCCACTTTTTCCCACATAATATTAACAACCTCATGCACAAACAAAATCTTAAGATCTAAAATCTCTCTCAAAAATATTTTTGATAATATTTTTTAAATGCCCCCATCTAATCCAAGAATATAATTTTACTTTATTTTTTATTTTATGTCATTTTATCTTAAAGTCCAAACCAATAATCGATGTTGTGTACATAAATTTTCACTCGGAATAACTTTACAATCTTTGTAATCTAAATGATCTAATTTTCTTATAAAAAATTAATTAATCTGAGTTTTACTATATTAGTTTTTATAAGTGATGAGATGCTCATCTCTTTTCATAAATAAGGTATTAGTACTTAAAAAATCATAAGCAAAAGATAAACCTAATATGATCTTACCACCTTTATTTGTCGTTCCAAACTCATCGCAATCATGAATGCTTTTAAAATCATCTACATCTCTACCAACATGTCCATTTAAATTTTCTCCAATTAAAACTCTATCTTCAAGAGGTATTTTTTGTATTAATTTCTTCTAAGTCAATCTAAAATTTTAATTTTGAACTCATATACAAACATACTTAGGAGCATAAGCACTTATAATATTAACAATCTTAGCATTAACAACAATCTTTAAAGATATAATTGTATCTCCAATTCTATTAATTTTTATAACATTGTCCTTCAAACTTTTATCTATAATCACACCTACACCATTTCTAATATGACTTCTACTCGAATATCATAATTTAAATCCTAAACTATCAATCTCCTTAGCCTTCTCTCCAATCCATTTAGATTCTATGCACAGAATATTAATCTTCCTATGAATTATAATATCTATTAATTTCATTCATTTTTCAATAAGGGGACCTATATTTTAATTTTGGAAAAAAAATTTAAAAAAAAATTATTTTTTTAAATCATTCCAAAATTTTAATTTTGAACACATATTCAAACCTATTTGAGGAACGTAAACACTTATAATATTAATAATCTTAGCATCAACAATAATATTTAATGTTATAATTATATCAACAATTCTATTAATTTTTATAACATTATCATTCAAACTCTTATCTATAAGCATATCTACATCATTTCTAGCATGACTCTTACTAGAATATCATAGTTTAAATTCTAAACTGTCAATCCACTTAGCATTTTTTCTAACCCATTTAATTTTCTAAATGTATAGAATACTTATCTTTCTATGAATCATAATATCTATTAATTCCATTAATTTGCCTATAAGGAAACCTATATTTCAAGCTCTTATCCAAATTCTAGTTTCACGGACTAGTTTTTTACCCATATCCATCCATGATGTTGAAACCTTGCCTATTTAACACTACACCCAGGTGCCGGGGCAGCGGCCCTTGTATACTTCTCGTTGTATTTAGGCTATATAACATGTCGCTTATAGGGAATGCTCTAGCATTAACACAATGTATTAAAAAATTCATGTCATGATCATTCGATAAATTTTAGGTTATCGACTAACTAACATAACTTTCACTTTTCTCATTCAGAACTTGAGATCTGCCAACATCAGAGTTATATATGTGTACAATATATATATACACACTACTCACTTAATTTATGTCCCATAACATTTATTCATTTTTCAACTTAGCAAGGCATGCATGGATGAATAGGTTAAGAAAATGATAGTAATGATTCTTAGAGGAAAAGTTATATATATATATATATATATATATATATATATATATATATATATATATATATATATATATATATATATATAAGGTAGAAGAAAAGGAGAGGTTAGGGTTTTAGATCAAGAAGCCAAATTTTCATAAATTCCTTCACAAATTGTGTTGGGTTTCAGGATTGTAGGCATAAAGGTCTAAATGTAGGGGTATCAATTCGGGTCAACGGGTCGAGTTCGGGTCGAACCCAAAACTGACCCGGTGCTATATGACACGACCGGAACCCAACCTGGTTTTGTAAACGGATCGGTTTGTTCAACCCGAACCTGACCCGTCAGGTTTCCGGGTTGACCCGACCCGACACGAATTTAAGGGATATGGCTGAAGAAGTGGCGCTACTTCTAGTTCCGGCTAGGCAACAAGCTACCCCAGTGTCCCGGCGAAGCGGCAATGCAGCAGCAGCAGCAGACCAGCAATGCAGCAGCAGCGGCCGAGCGGCGTCGTGCTAAACGCGAAGAGCAGCAAGTCGGCGATGGGCGACGGCCTCTCATTCGAGGCGAAGAGACCCGACTCGTGTCGCGTCACGCAAGTGACCGCTGAGGCGCTGAAGTGGAGTCGCAGACTGAGGGACTGCAACTCGACTCGATGCATCAGAGTCGAGTCTTTTCGCGGGCAGGGCGGACAGATCAGGGAAGCAGACTCGGGCAAAACCAATTCCGGGTCAGTTTCGGGTTATTTTCGGGTTTTCGGGTCAACCCGAACCCGACCCAAAACTCAAATCAGGTCAGCTATTCGAACCCGAACCAGACCCGTTTGCTAACCGATGTCGACGGATTTTTATGGGTCGGGTCCGCGTCGGGTTTCGTGTCGGGTCAAAAATTGACACCCCTATCTAAATGGGGCGAAATCTTTTCGAGATTATTTTGGGTTGACACTGTATCATTAAATAGAGAATTGTTTCAAATTGAAAAAATTATGATTATTTGCAAAAGAACATGTTTTCAAAAAGACAAAAATAAAATAAAAATAAAAATATCCGGAAAAGGATCCTACCATAGAATGATATACTCAATCTCTAATACAATGGGCAAATTATCCATAGGCTTAATGTTTGTTAATTTGAAATAAAACTGTTATGTATGTGATAGTAAATAATCCTTCATATTAAATATGCTATAATGATATCAAAAGCCAAATGCTTTCTAAAAGATTTCATATTCAAAATCACGATCTAGTTTATCATATTATGCAAGTTTTATAGTTGTTTTACCATTTAAGAAGTATATTCGGGTTATTAGGTATTTATCACAAGGCATCTTCCTCATTTTTTCACAACCATGTTGACACTAAGTTGATGAAAAAATGCGCATAAAAAATGACATAAATTTTAAATGCTTATGAAATTCATGTTAAAGGTAAATAAAGTATACAAAAGTCATGTCATGTGAGATAGATAGACAGGGACAGAAGTTCTTTTAAGATGAGCATCAATAGGAGCCAAAAAAGATGTCTGACACTAGATATTGGAAAGTTGCGGAATCTAACCTAGATAAAGGGGTAGTTTATTACTACTACGTTAGAATAAGTGTAAACATTATCAATAGTTATTGTGCGTGATGATAAGTTATGACCAAATGCTAAAAATTTCTATACATTTTACGATAAATAACCTCGTGCATTAAATGACTTAACATGTAACAAAAATATTTCATTTTCTTATAAATGCTCATGTATATTGCTTATGAAGGAGACTTTTATTTAGTTAACCATTAAATAATATAACAACAAGAACAAGCCTTTATACCGCTAAGTGGAGTTGGCTTCATGAGTCTTTTATTTCATTGTGTTTGATTAAGAGTCAAATTCTCATTTAAATCTAATAAAAAAAGTCATTTATAATACTTTCTAACCAAATCTTTTTAGATCTACATCTAACTTTCTAAACATAGGCCGGAGAGAATCAATGCAATCCACTCATCCAATTACTTTGATGACCTAAGACTTCTATGGATTTGCATGTTGAGTGACGAAATAATTATTTTTGTTTATCACTACACATTTTGATAAAAATATGATTGGATATTCCTGTAAAAAGCCTCATTATGTTATTTTAGACCATAATATTAATAACTTGAATGAAAGTTCATTTTACACAAATTTTGATTAGCCAAGTTCTCCCGCTTTTGTGATTTAAGAAATCAACAGAACATGCTTTGAGGATTTACATATTCAAAAGATTTGAGGATTCAACACAAACAACTTGAAGAATCATTACGCAACTTTCTATCACAACAAGTTTTTCTCTTTCTCTCATAAATTTCTGCACATTTCCAAAGCCAATTCGTATCAATTTGCTATTTATGTCAATGAGCATTTGAATTAGACTAATTGTACTAGATTAACTTTTTAGGGTGGATCTGATCGACCTTTGATCATTACATGTAATTCTTACCCAAGAATTCATCCACTTTGAAGAAGTTGGCCTTAGTCGGGTCCTTTATTTTTCTATATCAGCACACATCAAGTTGGGTTGCGAGAAAAATCGTATTTTATTTTCATCTTTTATAAAATGTTATCCAATTGATAATTTCAAAATTCAACAAAAATAACATCTATAGCATGGAGTATAATAGCATACTGAAATTAATAATAACAATTACTATATATATATATATATATATATAGAGAGAGAGAGAGAGAGAGAGAGAGAGAGAGAGAGAGAGAGAGAGAGATTAGTTTAATTTAAAATTAACATTGAGTCAACTTGAAATCGAATTTTTAAGAGTCAGGCACTTATTTTTTAGTTTAAATTTGCGTTGAGCTCAAATCAATATTACCCCTAAGTTGGTGATTCAATAGTGAGGCCAACTATGTTTTCATATTTAATTGATCTCATCATTCTTGTTAACTTTATTTATTAGAAGATCCCTATTCTTAATTTATATAGTTGTAATATAGTGTTTGTTTATCTATATTCATGCACCAATGATTTGATATTGATATAACTAAATATTTCGACTCCAATAAGCCAAGCAAATATTAAATGATAAATTTATCTACACAACATTATTTCGTTTACAGTGATAATCAATAAATTGTGATTTAAAAAAATTATCAACCAATAACCAGTTAATTGTTGGAAAATCCTATGAAAAAAGACGGTATGCAAAATTTCTTGAGTAGCCTATTGTTAATTGCTATTTTTTCTATTTCAGGTCGTGAATTTTGTTGTTTTTGTGGTGGAAATCTGGATTTTTGAGCCTAACAAAGATTCGGGGACTTATGGCGGAAAGAAAGGTAGAAGTATTAGAATGGTAAATCAGACAATGAAATATGAAATTTTATATCTCCAAACTCAAGTTTCATATTTAAAAAATGATATTGATGTGAATACTACTAGGAGTTAGCGAGAAATTAAGAAGAGCAATTGTCTAAAGCTTCTCCAATTACAAAATTATCGTTCACAACAAAGAGATTTTACAAATTCGTAGTTTTTAACTTGCTTAGGCAAAGAAGTACAATTTAGATTAACCAAGATAATTCAATCAAACTTCAAAGACAAGAGTAAAGTTATGAGTGCAATAACAAAATCCCCAATTTAATAATGAGAGGTTTCACCTTGAGGACCTCCTCACTCATTCACTCGTGGGGTTAGCGAAAGAAGATGCTCCACACTAGAGAAGAGATCACCACTAGAAAGGAGCCCAAGAACTTTGTTGCTGGAAAGGTAGCCGGCGACGGATGGATTTGTTGACGTCCCACGATCGTCCACGATCCGGTTGGGAGGTGTTCATCAATTGACGGTGCCACCGTGAAGATGATGCGTTCAATGTAGCTTTCTATGGAGTTGTCGACGTCCAAGTTGAAATCGACAAATGGGGATCGGAGAATGCCGGTTCGACCCAGAGAAGCCTCTACGAACCCATGATCAACATCTGGGCCGGCCATGCATGATTGACTAAGAGAGAAAATAGAGAGTGAGAGGGGTCGGGTAGGCTCGTCCAAGCAAAATGGGAAGAAGGGAAAAAAGCTAAATCTGAAAAATAATTTCAGATCTAGTGAGTAATTGGGGATTAATTTCTTTGAAATTTAAATTTGAAACAATTGGGAATTAGGAGGGAAAGTGGGTGGGAGGGGATCGAATTAATTAGATCCTTAATTTATGGGATCTAATTAATTAAAAGGGGGGCGGTTAAGGTGGCCGGCCAAGGAGAGAGGGAGGGAGGGATTTGGGTATTAATGAGGTGGACCCACGCAATTAAGGGGATTGATGATTTAAATCTGAAATTGATTTCAGATTTAAATTAATTGGGAATGTTTCCTATATTAGAGGAGGATCATTTAAGAGAAAATTTGAAATTCAAATAATTGAATTTGAATAGATGGTGAAGGGGCTCTATTACAAGAAAAGATTGTGAAGGGGCTCTATTTCAAATGTGACGAGAGGTATACACCGGGGCACAGGTATAAGGACCGAACTCTTCGGGTTCTTACCTTTTGTGATGACGAGGGAATGGAGGAGGGTGTCGCCTTTCCACCTTGCAGACAAGGTGAGTGTTTGGGAGGAGAGTATTGTTAGACCGGTCCACTTGACCGATTTAGCCGGTCGATATAGGGCCGACTTACGGACAGCAAAGGCAGAGAAGTTTCGCCTCCTGCATATGCCGATCAAACCACCAAGTTCAAAAGAGCATATTAGAAAGGTTTTAGGAGAAGTGAGGGAAATTTGAATGTACTGACTGTTTAGAAATTTCCTTTTGGATTGTATGCATTAAATAGTTTGTTTTCTAAAGGTTATGGCATCTTGAATTTGGCTGAAATTTGAGATCACTCTTAGGTGTTTGGGCTCTAGCGGCATCTAGAGATTTGGGAGAGCCGGATATTTCTCTCCAATTGAAGATCCACTTGTATCTTGTATTTTCTTCCATAAAACTTTCAATAAAAAAAGTATTATTGTGTATTCTATTCCTAGTTTTTGTATTGTTGGTTTTCTAAAATTGCTGAAATCAGATTTCATCCAAGGCTTTTCCTAAATTTCTACAAGCACTTCCTATCAGATGCCTGTTAATGTTTACTTTTGTAATAAAGGATCTCCTCACTGATTTTTGGATATATCTGAAAGGTTATGCCAGCCAAACCTGCAGTTCTAGCATTTCTGCCCAATAGCAAAAATTTAATGCAAAATACTTCAAAATTTGTGCAAGCCAACTTGAGCAGTAGATGAAGCAAATAAATGGAACTAAATTTAAAAGTTCAAAAAATAAAGTAGAAATAAAATAAATAAAATTCTCTCCTAGACTAAATGAGCCTTTTAGAAGCATTAGTAAATGAAATTCATGTAACTAACTTATTGCTGAAATAAGTTTTAAATGGAAAAAAAAAAAAAAAGAATCCTAGATTGTGCAAGTAAAGCTAATCATAAGCGAAATGTAATTCAACCTTTAAAAAAAATTTCTGCGCATGACTTCTTATCTGAACAGCAGTCTTTGTACCGATATGCTCTGCATTGCATCAAGCAAGATGTAAGTTGACAAATCAATAAAGAAGTATAATGTAAATCTATTAGAATTTTTTTTTTCCCATTTCTGTAACAATACTTGCATAATTCTAAGAAATCCAAATTCAAATCCAAGATGCTATCTTCGAGCAGTAAAAGGGAAAAATATGATAACTAAAAGTGAAACGTTTCTTTTCTTTATTTTTAAAATTACAATCAACCAAAACTTTCCATTATTTGATGATGAGAATGATGCAAAGGGAGAGTTGTGCTGTAGCCATAGGTAATTCATGCATTCTGAGATTATAAACCCACGACCACAGGAGCGCTTGGTTGGATCCAATGTGAAGTAACAGTGAACCAGCCCATGTAATACTATATAACCATAGAATTCGGCCACATTCAGTTCACATGGAATAGCCAGGGTTTTCAAATTTGCTTAGAACTTTTAAGCTAAAGAAAACAACAGCATATATAGTTTACATAAATTTCTGATGAGGACATCCGACAGTGGAGGATTTAATAGAGACCGGGCTGAAAATCGACGGCCACGATTGCATCCCTTTATTTCTGAGTTATTATTTCTATTTTTATTTATTATTGTATTGTTTCCGATTTTACCCTCACTTGAGGGAGTAGGTTCTTGTGACCCCTGAGGGTCACTTTTGTCTTTTCATGTTTACTATTGTACTTGACTATTTATACCACTTTTCTCTTCTTGAGAGGGGATGATGATTATTATGAAACTATTTTCTCCACTTGTGTCTTGGTGAATCTTGAGAGCTCTTGAGAGAGTTGAAGTCCCTAGGTGAGGGCAACATATCACCCGTCAGCCGCAATAAGCGTCCGAGCTCACGATCAATCTCCTCCTTCCTCCCCAAATCGCAAGCCACCCCTCTTTTCCCTCCAAGTCGTCGGCCATCTTCCCCACTCTCCTCCAAACCGTTGGCTACCACCACCTCCTCCCTCCAAACCGCCGGCTCTGAGCCGCCCCACCATCTCCCGTAGCCGCCGGCCTTCCCCTCCAAACCCTAACCACCGGCCACCCCTTTCCCTCCTAGATTTACTACTTTCCTAAAATATTTTGTTATTAATTTGGAAGGTTTTTGAATTCAAATTCAATTTTTTTCCTAAATGATACAAGTTATTTTAAGAAAGACCCCCCAGCCCCGCGGATTATTGCAAATCTGAAATTAAATAGAATTTGATTTTAAATCCAAATTCAACGTATAAGGACTCCTTCCCTTTTTCCCTCCTTTGGTCCTCCCCAAATCTAAATTTAATTTCCCTAATTATCTCCATCATCAAATCTAAATTTAATTTCAAAAATTTGAATTCAAAAATAGCCCTATTTACTTAGCCATGGCCGACCACTCAACTTCCTCCACCTGGGCATTGACTCCTACAAAATTTCGTCAACTTAAAGGTTGTTGTCCCAACTCTCTCGTTCACCCAATTTGTTGTCCAAGAGCAGTTCAAGTTGTTGTCCAAAGATTTCAGCCATTCCTCTTTGTTGTCTTGCTGCCCGGGAGATTCTAGATTGTTGTCTTGCTGCCCGGGAGATTCTAGATTGTTGTCCAGAAGTTTCAGCAAGTCTCTCTCGCTGTCCTACTGTCCAGAAGATCCCCGTTTTGTTGTCCAGAAATTCCAGCACTCCGTATTTTGCTGTCCACTATCTTCCGAGTTTCGACAAAGGTAAACTCTCTCCCAAACCTTATTCCTTCTCAATCCCTCTCAATTGTGGCATCATAAGATTGTGAAAATTTTCTCCGCAAGCCTACTTTTTAAGAGTGTGAGCGAGTGGATTCGAATAGTGACTAGTCTAAATGTTAATTTAGGGATTTCCTTTAAAATTCCTCCATGTTATGCTAAGCTTGATTGAATTTATTAATGTTGTGATCCTAAACGATTATCGTGTAATTTGACCTAAGCTACATCACCCCTCTTATTGAATCTCTATTTAAATCGCTAAAAGTTAGAATAATTGTTGTTCTAATCTAAGGCGTTTAATTTCAACATTGGATATTTACATACGCATCTAGCTCTACATCAATATCTTTTATTTTACCTTGTATTCTTGCTCAAGCATAGAAACTAAACATTCGATTTTTGCAATATAATTAGGATATTGAAACTCAAATGATCGCATAGATCATGGATCACAATGAACATAAGCTTAATTCATTGGGCCTCAAATCTCTAAGTTTACATAATGCTTTCATGATCCATCTTATCTTAGAGGGAAAAAGATGAGATCAATGACAAATGCCATTGTGCTTTTAAGTTTTAAGTATAAGATAGTATCTTAATTCAATGAAATATATATATGCAAAATTGAGACGAACTGTTAAAAAATGAGAATAATGATAATAATTGCATAAATTGATTCTATAAAGAAATTTAGCTTTCTCAAAAGTTATTAACAAAGATGATTCAACTTAAATGGACCAGATAAAAAAACTACAGCAAGTATGACAATAAACTACAGCGTGTATTATTATTAGGCTAGTTCTATTTTCTAACCGGAACACATGCTCTAAGCAGTCTTCAAAATGGAGAAAGATGGTCAATTTTGTGGAAAGTTCCAAACACAATTCAAATGTAAATGATGCAAATTTAAACCTTTACAAACATATCTGCTATTTTACAGCATGTTAAAAATAAATCCCAGATTCTATTTAAACATTTAAAAAGGAAAATTTTTTCCGTTTCTCTTATATAAAATTAAACCATGTTTAGAGATAAAATCCTTGAAATCCATCACACAAGAAAAATATCTTTTCCTCAACCAAATAAAACCAAGGATTCAAAAACAAAAAGCATGATCCTTAAATTTGAGCCTAGATTAGGTTTCATGTCATTGGGAAACAGTTTATGTTTGCCAACTAGTCCTAAAGATAATTATCAGCCATAGGTTCTTCAAGATTTACACCATCGCTCCCTAATGCTCTTGTCGATCTCACATCTTAAACAATCCATGGTACAAAAGTAAAAATGCTGTTTACAAATCAAGGTAGGTATCAAGGAATTTGAGCAATAGTTTACAAGTGAATTTATCTTTGATATATCCCACATTTCTATGTTAAGCAAACACTTTAGAACTCTTACATAGTCTACGGAGGTTGCATTTTTATGATAGATTGGCCAATAACAACAAAAATTCTTAGCAGGCCTTTCATGTTTTAAAGAAAAAGTGGACTTTTCCGACTTATCTATATAATTGATCATTTCATCTGGAACAGGTCCTATGATTTTTTCTTTCGTCGAGTTTCTTAAAAAAAAATTGTAGCATCAACTGCATTCTTTTTTGTTATATGTGTGTTGGATCTTCATAAGAAACCCACAAATTTTCAAGCACACAACAAGCTTATTCACAAATTTATGAGCAGAATGAACTAACATTGTTGTGTCATGGAATATTCACGGCGATAGAGAAATGTAAAGTTTAAAGTCTTAGCTTTGTATGAATATCCAGCACACAATCAGATAAAATAGAGTCAGATAAAATAGATAGTATAGCGTTCATAAGAGACACTAAAATCTTTTAGTGAAAACCCCTAAAAAAGGGGAAAACCCAAGGGGCCTAACCCAGTTTGAATGAATCCACTAGTGTTTGCAATCAATTACAAATGAGTATAGCAAATATGCATCATATAAAGTGCATTACATGGTGGGAATTGGAAGAATCAGTATTAACATGTTCGATCAGGACCATAGTCGGTGGGCGACGGAGGTCGGAAAGACCGTAGTCGGGCGATGGTGGTCGGAATGACAGTAGTCAGCAGGCGACGGAGGATGAAAGGACCGTTATCTGGCGACGGAGGCCGGAAGGACCATAGTCGACAGGCGAATGAGGTCGGAAAGACTGTATCTGGCGACAGAGGATGAAGGATCGTTGTCTGATGATGGAAGTTGGAAGGATTGTCGTCGGCAGGTAACGAAGTTCGGAAAGACCATTGTCTGTTGACGGATGTCGCAAGGACTGTAGTCTAGCGACGGAGGTCGCAAGGACCGTAGTCTGGCAACATTGGTCAGAAAGACTGTTGTCTGGCAAAGGAGGTCTGAAGGACTGTAGTCGGCAGGCGACAAAAGTTTGAAGGGCCGTAGTCGACGGGCAATGAAGGACGGAAAGACCGTAGTCAATAAGTAATGAAGCTCGGAAAGATCGTTGTCTGGCGACGGAGGTCGGAAAGTCAGTAGTCTGGCGACGGCGGTCATAGTCAGCGGGAGAAAATGGTCAGAAAGATTGTTATCCGGCGACAAAGATCATAGTCGACGGGCAACAATGGTCATAAAGACCATTATATGGCGACGGAGGTTGGAAGGATTGTAGTCGACAGGCAACGGAGGTCGAAAGACCGTAGTCTTGCGATGGAGGTCAAAAGAATCGTAGTCGGCGGGCGACGGTGGTAAAAAAGGCCGTAGTCCAACATCCAACCTAGCATGTCACATTTAGAAATCGTTTGGTCATCCATTTATGATTTGAACTTTTCAAATGCACTTTGGGTCTTTGATTTGGACCCATTTGGACTCGGATTGAGTTGAATTTGGTGTCGTTGGGTTTGTATTTTCGAGATGTTCAATTGGACTATAAATTTGCTGAGATCAGAGTTCATATGGTTATTTAATTTCGGAAGTTTCAAACTTAATTTTGCTTCAAGATTCGTGCCCAATCAAGATAATTTCTTAATGATATCAAACATAATATATCTTTGATGCACTGAGTCAAATCTTTGAAAGAGGGCATGATCCAAGTTCAGCTGGCAGCCTCATAGATGAATAGAGAGCAAAATCAACAAATGGATAAATACAAACTAGAAGCCTGCACTTAAAATAAAGCTCATGAATATCTGTAGAATGAGATGGTATGGGTTGTTTACCTTTAGGACCAGCGAAGCAAGAAGACAGCGGCAGCAGGGAAGAAACCAGAGAAGATATTGTTGTATTTCATTAATTGTAACAAGAAGATGTACAGAGTATATATAATGGTAGAGGCATAAAGAAAGTACATTGTAGACAACGGTACAGGTTTGATAACCACTAATGGCTTTACATGTGTATAGCTGTTAACATCCCCCGTCAAACTTGTGGCTATGTAGTTGCTGTAAGTTTGCTGGATAAGAGTTTGAATCTGGGATTTGATAGTGCCTTAGTGAAGAGATCGGCTATTTGATCCGTTGTACAGATGTGATGAACTGATATTTGATTTTTCTTGATGCAATCCCTGATAAAGTGGCAGTCGACTTCTATGTGTTTGGTACGTGCGTGGAAGACCGGATTGTTGGCGAGTGCTATAGCCGAGGTGTTGTCGCAGTAGACGGTGGTAGGGGCGATTTGCGGTATGTGAAGATCTTCAAGTAGTCTTCGGAGCCACAGGATTTCTGCTGCTTCGGATGCCAATGCCCGGTATTCGGCTTCGGTGGAGGATCGAGCGATGGTACTTTGCTTCTTGACTTGCCACGAAATGGGAGATGTGCCGAGAAAGTTGCAAAAGCCGGATATAGATGACCGATCCTGTTGATTGCTTGCCCAATCTGCATCGACGTACCCGATTAATAAAAGAGAGTTACGAGATAGCGGAATACCTGTTTGGATGGTGCCATGAATGTATCTAAGAAGCCGTTTGAGTGCTTCCTGATGTAGGATCAACGGGTTCTGCATGTGTTGGCACAGTTGTTGGACAGTGAACTGAATGTCCGGTCTCGTGAGTGTAAGATATTGTAACGAGCCGATGAGTTGTCTGTAGAGATGAGGGTTGTCGTATGGTTCATTCGAGTTTGTTGAGACTGTTATTTTTGTTGAGAGTGGCGTGGGGACGGGTTTTGATTGAGTCATGCCGGCTCGATCAATAATTTTCTGTGCGTAATTTGCTTGATGAAGAGTGATACCCGACTCGGTTTTGAATGTTTGGATGCCAAGAAATTGTGACAGAGAACAGAGATTGCGCATCTGAAAATGAAGATGAAGATTAGAAAGGAGTTTGTTTAATTCGGTTGTGGAATTACCTGTGAGAAGAATATCGTCGACGTATATGAGAATGTATAGTCGTGTGTTGCCATCTTTGAAAGTGAGTAGTGAATGATCCGAGTTGCTGATGTGAAACCCGTAGGATACTAGGTGATTGGATAGTGTAGAGTACCATTCGCAAGGTGATTGTTTCAACCCATATAGAGCTTTCTTCAAGCGACAAACGTGGTTCGGGTGAAGGGCGTCGTGGAATCCAGGCGGTTGATGCATATAGACCGTGTCAGAGAGGGTTCCGTGAAGGAAGGCGTTCGAAACGTCCAGCTGGTGAATGTTCCAATTGTGATGGAGGGCGAGGAGGATTAGAACTCGTATGGTCGGCATCTTGGCGACTGGGCTAAAGGTTTCGGTGTAGTTGATGCCGTGTTCCTGATTGAATCCTTTGGCGACGAGGCGAGCTTTGTGTCTTGCTATGCTTCCATTGGAGTTGTACTTGATACGGAATGTCCATTTTGATCCAAGCACGTTTTGAGAGGGATCGGGGGGAACTAGTTCCCACGTACCTTGTTGTTGGAGTGCTTGGAACTCAAGTGACATTGCTGCTCGCCATTCGGCTGATTTGGCTGCCTGACTGTAAGTGGTAGGCTCGGTCGGGTGGAGCAGGTGCGAGCAAGGTCGAAAATTTTGGTTGGTTTAGTGTGCCCTGTTTGAAGTCGTGTGACCATATGGTGCCTTTGTGGATGTTGTGTTTGCTGGATGTGTGGAATGAGATTTTGATTAGGGACGGTAGTGGGCGTAGAGTTGATTGGAGAATTTTGTTGAGATGAGATGTTGGTCTGGGAATGATGCTGATCTGTGGAAGCGAGTGTGTGCTGTGAGCTTTGAATGGGAGAATTGAGGTAGTGTTGGAGAGGAGTTGGCTTGTTGGACGTCGGAATGCGGGATGTTGGGATCAGTAGAAGGGGCGGTGAGATATATTGGGGTGATTCAATGTCAGTGGAAATGGGTGATCTGTTTGCGAAAGGAAAGATAGATTCATTAAAAATAACGTGAGTCGAGGTATAGATTTTGTTCGTGCGAGTGTCTAAGCAGCGGTACCCTTTTTGCGACGTTGCGTATCCAAGAAAAACGCAGGGATGTGAAACGGGAGATAATTTGTTCGTGGTGTATGGTTTGAGCCAGGGGTAGCAAAGACAACCGAAGACGCGAAAAAGATTGTAGTCGGGTTGTTTGCCGAGAAGAATTTCGTGAGGAGATTTAAATTGAGTGTTAGGAGACGGTAGACAGTTGATTAAAAAATTCGCCGTGAGCACCGTGTCTACCCAAAGATGATGCGGAAGAGAGGCTTGGTTAATGAGAGTTCGTGCGGTTTCGATAACATGCCTGTGCTTGCGTTCAGCGACGCCGTTTTGCGTTGGAGTGTAAGGACACGAAGATTGATGAATTATGCCATTGAGACGACAGTAAGTTAGGAAGTTCTTATTGAAGTATTCGGTTCCATTATCAGATCGAATTGTTCGAATTCTTCGGTTGAATTGATGATGTATAAGGTTTTGGAACTCATTAAATTTAGTAAGAACTTCCGATTTGTTAATTATGGGAAAAATCTAGGTGAATTTAGAGAAGTCGTCGATAAAGGAAACGTAAAATTTAAATCCAGTATTAGAAGCAATTGGAAACGGACCCCAAACGTCCGAGTGAACAAGGGAGAAAGGAGATTTGGATACAGTTTGAGATGTGTATTTTGGTAATCTATGGCTTTTCGCCATTTTACATGAATTACACATGAGGCGAGAGTCTTTGATATTGCTGTTGCGCTTGGATAGAGCGGTTAGAGTGGCGGCTGAGGGATGTCCCAGTCGTCTGTGCCAGAGATCTTGGACGTGTTGTATGGAGAGAAGAGCGAGAGTATCGGTGGGGATGACAGATCGGGCTGGACCGTGGAGAGGGTATAGACCGTTAATAGATGGACCCGTGAGAAGACGGCGGTGGGTCTTCCGATCCTGTATTTCGTAGCCGTTAGGAGAGAAAATAATGATGCAGTCATTGTCTTGAGTTAATTTTTGCACAGATAATAGGTTGAAGGAAAGATTAGGTACAAGATTTAAATTCTTGAGTTGTAGACTACCTGTAGGTGTCGGTAGTATACCCTTACCGGTATTGTGGATCGGTATTTGGTGACCATTGCCGAGGATGACTTGGCTTGATCCAGTATATGTTTGAGCTTGCTGAATCTGGTTAGGATCGGAGGTGAGATGATTGGAAGCGCCACTGTCGAGATACCATTCGGAGGTAGTGGCTTGAGATGGTGAGGTAAAGAGAGTCGGAGATGGCTCGGTTGCGTAGCTATCGTCGTGTCTGTACCAGCATTTAACTGCCGAGTAACCGAACTTGCCGCAGATCTGGCAAGTGATGGATGGTCTGGTCGGCTTGTTGCCACGGGGTGGAATGGATTGCTGTGACTGTCGGTACGGTGGTTTATTGCGTGATTGCGATGATCTTCCACGTCCTCGACCGCGGTTGGCAGTGAGAGCGGTATGATTTCCGGCGAGATTGACAGTTTGTAGATCTTTGAGATTTTCGTGAGCGATGTTTAGCTCTTCACTGCATAAGAGCGTGTATAGTTCGTCAAGACTCACTGAACGTAGATTCGTGCGAATGGCTGTTTTAAAGGCTTGGTATGTGTTGGGAAGACCGTTCAGGGTGTAGTGGATCACATCCTCCACGTCGACAGGGGATCCAGCAGCTGCGAGGGAGTCGACCGTGGCTTTGACGGCAAGAAGGTATTGCGTCATTGTCTTTTCCTTCATAGATAATGAGTGTAGTTCGTTCTTGAGATGAGCGATCCGAGATCTTGTGCAAGATTGTAGACGGGTTTCGAGAGTTTGCCAGATTTCGGAGCAATGGTCGACGGAAAGAACGTAAGGTAGTATGGATGGGGAAATGATAGCGTACAATGTGGCGGCAAGGTTTTGATCTATGAGGATCCAAGTGTTGTAAGCTGGGTTGGATGTTGCTTGCCCCGAGTTGGAGATGATTTGAGGAGGAGGAGGCGGTGTGGAGCCGGTTAGGAATCCGTCGAATCCGTTCGCTAAAAATAGCTTAAGCACTTGGGAGCGCCATAGTGAATGGTTTTTGGCGGTAAGCGTTTGGGTTGTGACATTCTTGATGCTGTTCATCAAGAATTTTAGAGATGAGGGTATCTGTGGAGAGGCGAAGTCGCCGGATGCGGTGAAGGTATCTGCCGGAGATGGTGAAGAGGAAGTATCTGTGGAGTTATTGATGGACATTTTGTGGGATAGGTAGATCTATGTTTTACCTGAAGCGTCTGATATCATGTAGAATGAGATGGTATGGGCTGTTTACCTTTAGGACCAGCGAAGCAAGAAGACAGCGGCAGCAGGGAAGAAACCAGAGAAGATATTGTTGTATTTCATTAATTGTAACAAGAAGATGTACAGAGTATATATAATGGTAGAGGCATAAAGAAAGTACATTGTAGACAACGGTACAGGTTTGATAACCACTAATGGCTTTACACGTGTATAGCTGTTAACAATATCATTACCTTGAATACGCTGCCATGCCCTGCCATGCAGCCTGAGCGCATCCAAGAACCTGTTATGCTCCTCGTCTGTCCACTTCTCTCGCTGCTTCGTAATCGTGTAAGGTTTTCTCATCTGCAAATCCCAAGTTAAGAAAACAAACATACAACAAACGAATAAATCAAATGTCAGCTTCCAAAATAAATCAGTCACCTTAGCCAGCTCCCTCACCGGGCTCATTCCCATTACTGATTCCGAAATGTAAATCAACCACGGATGAGACAAACGGTTTCAAATCAACCCGAACTCATATAAGTAACAAACTATTAAATTCTTCATGCATGTTCCCAACTGAAATGTCGGGCACCAAATGCCTTCACCGTTATGCAGGGAGTAACAGGACAACAAAACAAGCCCAAAAGAAAAAGAAAGGGAAACGAAAAGAGGCAGCGGTCACTAACCAAAAAAACCTTAGAAACAGGAAAGAAACTCCGGCGGTCGCAGCCTCATGTCTATCTCTCTATTCCTCTCATCCCTTGATCTCCTTCGCCTCGCATTAGCACCCAGTGCAATCCTATCTACAATCGCCCATCTTGCCATCGTGGGTTTATGTACAAGTAGAAACATGGAAGCTGTTATGGCCGGCGAAGGGAGCTGTCGATTCGGCATGCCTAACTCCAGAACCCTCGCTCTCTCTCCCTCTCTCCTCGCAGCTCCACCCTAACTCTCTCTACAGTAAGGTCGCATACCTGAAGAGTAGGCCAGGACAGGAGGAATCTGAGCCACAACTTTTTGGTCATGGAGATTTCGGGCGAATGGTGGGCGAACTGGCGAAGCAGAGCGAGATTCGATGATCAGAATAATTCTGGCGAGGGGAAGAGGTAGGGACCAACCATGTGGCAACATTATAGTGGCTAAAAGTAGGGACCAGTAAATGGATTTCCCAGGTGGGGAGCCTCGCGAGTCCTAATTGTTAGAGATCGCGCCAGATCTCGCGCCCGCCCGTCTGTCTCGATTTAATTCGCGTGGCGCTCTGCACATGCCATCCACCCTTTCTGCCTTTCACGTTTTTCGGCTGGAGCAATGGTAACCATATTGGGATCTGATTTTGTCGGCCGGTCCCCGGTCTGGCCCCGGTGGCAGTATAAGAGTAGGGTGGCCAATCCCAATTTAATTTATGTACAAATTTTTTTATTTTTTAAATTATATACACATTATATAATGATAGTTTAAAAATAAATAAATACTTTAAATTTAGTATTATTTATGAAGAATTTCTGTTGCATTAATTTTAAAATAAATCTAATAATATTTAAATCCATTGAATATAATTTGGTTTATAATATATTGACAAATATTTATTTTTTAAATATTAAACATAAAATTTATAAGCATGTAATATTTAATATATCATTTTTTGAGATAAAATAAGATTTTCAATTTTGAAATAATTTGAAGCACGCAAAGGTAATATACTATGTTGAGTCAAAACACTTTATTTCTCCAACAGATCAGTCCACAATTGACAATCCCGACCAACTTGGGCTCCATTCGATTAATGAATCGTGAGCTTAACTCGATGAGTTAAACAAGTTAGGTTTGAGCTAATGCCAACTTAATTCATTAGCTCATAAACAAGTAGTTAGGCTTGAGCTAATGCCATAATAAATAAGATAGCTTGCAAGCCGACTCGAACTATTAGATTAAGCTTGAGTTTGAACTTGATCTCAAAAAATTATCAAGTTCAAGACAGGATTTTTTATCTTCGGAGGAACATAATTTTAACATTAAAATACTCTCAAGCTTTTTTATTTTATCTTGAGATTGACATTATGATTTTTTTTTTAATTATAAGAAAATAAATTTTATGATAATGAAAAAAATTTATTGTCATGTTCATCAAAATTAATTTCAAAACAAATTTATTTAAACTAAATATTATCATACTAATCTATTTCAATTATTCTTCTACCATACATTTGCAAATATAATTTAAATAACATATAACTAAAAAATATTTTACAACGAGTAATAAATATATAAAAAAATGTATCTTATTATTATAAAGTATGTTAAAAATATATATAAATTTATAATAAGCATATTTTAAGCTACTAGATTTAAATTTAAATATTATAATTCTCCTCTAATATAATTTGTTGGCTTTAATTATATAAATCTCCTATAAATTAGAATTTTGAATTTTTTTTTAAAAAAGGAATTTTGAGTTTTGAGAGATGGAAAGAGAGGATGAGAGCCTAAAGAATTTTTTTTTCTTTTTCTTAACATAATGAACATGCTTAATTCACACAATAAATATTGCTCAATGAACAAACTAACACAATGGCTATGTATGCTCATTATGATATTAAATCATCAATTTTAATAAAAAAAATATATTCTTATATAAAAAGGTAATGTTGAGTGAATAATTCTCTCTCTAAACTCTTGTGCAATCAACACAA
Source organism: Dendrobium huoshanense (assembly GCA_016618105.1). Taxonomy (NCBI): domain Eukaryota; kingdom Viridiplantae; phylum Streptophyta; class Magnoliopsida; order Asparagales; family Orchidaceae; genus Dendrobium; species Dendrobium huoshanense. Next base: position 28,321,859 of record CM028356.1, on the reverse strand, counting down.
ATTTTATTGACTTTTAAAGGGCTAAATAGGATATTTTGTAGTGTGAGGGAAATGCCTTGAAAAAAAAATCATCCTAAAATATTGTCACTATATATGTAATATTAAAATTAGGGACAGATACCTTAGAGAGCAATAAAGTACTCACATAGATATTTTGTTATTCTTAATTAATGAAGTTCTAAATTATCTATAAATTATTATATTTGAAATATTAGTTTAAAATAATTTTTATTATAACTTAATTTTTAAGCATGCATTAAATTATTTTTGGTAGGGGATTATTATCAACACATAAGCGATTAGAGTTAATGGAGAAGCTAGAGTTATGTAAGTTAATTATGTGCTTTCATTCTCGGCCTCTCCTAATTAGATTTGTGAAGAATAACATGACTACCATACATTTTGTACATGTATGGTGATCACAATTAGAAAGAAGAAAGGCATGATGCGCATTAAAGGCAAAATATAGACTATTCCATGCCTTCCTTTTTTCATTCTATGTTCTTCTCTAATAAATTGAAGCATATTTTTGCAATTATTAGCGGGTCTAGGAAGAACCAACTTGTATTAGAGATAAAATTTATTAAGATTCAAGTAAAAATTGGATATTCTAAGTGATTATATTCAAAACGTTCTATACATTTATAAGGAAAACAATTATGTGGATTTTGCCACACAAATGAGTGGAAATAAGGAAAGTAGCAAGAAGATTATCATTGATAACTCAACCATGCATGTTGAGGTCATAAATGATGAGGAAAAGGAAGAAGATAACATGGTGGTCCTTGCCAAAATATATTTTTATCTTTGCTTTAGAGACTGAAGTTGTTATGGTGAAGGTTGGAAATGTTAATCAATCTCTTAACATAGTATGTACATATTATCTCTTCTTGTTGTATCTACAGATGATATGGTGAAGGAGATTGGAGATGATAACCCATATCTTGCTATTGTGCCTAAAGCATATGTAAAGTTAATAGATTATCAAAGAAGGAGAGTAAATAATACAAAGTATTTTACTAGATATTTCATATATCCATTTCATAAAATGAACAAACTAGATGGATCTACACGCCACTGATCCTCTTTCTTCAATTGATGAAGAGCAATTATCTTTCCTCAAGGCTTAGATGACTAGATCAGAAGAGAAATCCTAAGCAAGGGAGATAAGACTGATTAGTTGAAGCATAACTTGGTTTAAATAGTTAAATATACTAATAATATGGCTAGATAGCATGATAATTATTCTATTAGTATATTTATTACATTATAAAGTTTTAATATTTTTTGCAGTATATAAATGATTCGTGTTATCGAGGAAGCAAACATGAAGCTACTCAAAGACTTATGAATTGAGCATTAAAATTTTGGATGAAATCTTTAATTAGTATTATAGAGCATCAATCTCTATGTAGAATTAGTTGAAATGAAAATATAATTTTCAGGTCCATAAATTTGTACTAATGTAACTCACTAGAGATGAATATATGTTCTTGATGTATCTTTAGTTGATATAAAGCTCATACATTATCCATTAAATTAAAGCAAATTTTATTGTATGGTGTCTAAGATATCACTCCCTTCAAAGACAATAATATTTTATGACTCTGACACTTGTTACATTCTAGTGTAGACCTTGTCAGCAATGGTGAGTTCATTATGCAAGTGATATGTCATTTGAGACATTTGAACTTAGTGACACCTCCAGCCCATACAAAAATTCTCACTGGTTTTAAAATTCACTAAATAATTTAATTTAATTAATTAAAGTATAACTTATAATTAACCTTAAAATTTCTAAAAAAATTAATAAATCAAATTTAAATCCAAAAATTATATATAATACCTAAAACTAATCAGAATTCAGCCCTTCATCCAAGAAAAATAAAATTCCCTTGACTGGACTTTAATTTTAACTTTAATTTAATTTTAAGTAAAAAATTATTAAAAAATCCAAAAATATTCTAAAACACTTTAAAAGATCATTTATGATCTTTGGAGGTCATTTCAAAAAGTTTGGAATTCATTTGGATTCAAACCATTAAAATCCTTCTAATTAAATAATTTTAATAATTCAAATAAATACCTAAACTTTAAAAAATCATAATTAATTACAAAAATTCTAAATTGAGGAAATCAGAGACATTTGGGGTCTAATATTTCTTAAAAATATTAAATCATGATAAATAATTCAAATTCAAAAAATGCAACTTTTTGATAAATCTTAAGTTAAAATTTAAGTCAAAACTTCATAACTAAATGTATAAAAATCAAATTCCATCAAACTTATAGTCTAATTACTCATCTTAAGATCTAAAAATTAAGAAAAATATTAACTTTTCATAAATCAACCTTAATCAAAATATTAAATTTTAACCATTTTGATTAATGCATTTAAATAATTCTTAAAATTCAATATTTAATTTAAAAATCCAAAATTTTTAATTCAACTTTAAAACCAAAAACCAATCAAATTTATTAAAATTTATCAACCTTTAAGCTTCAACCAATTAAATTCACTTAACGATACCAGTTATCACTAGTAACTTGGGCCTACGAGGCTATTAGCTTAGCCTTAAGAAAGTGAAATAAATTTCATGACCCCAGTGAAAAATAAAGTGGTGGCCATCTAACATTTAAAAATTCATTTTAAAATTAATTTTAAGTTATTAATATTTAAATTTTAATTTAATATTTCCCTTAAATCTTCAATTGACGAGAACACCATATAACTTTAATTAATTATCATATATAGGATATACACAAACCACACAACTTGCCTCACACACTATAGGAGGACAAAGAAGTAAAGACTGGAAGAATCACATTCTCAAGTTGCTTGTGTCTTAAGACTATAAGTTTGTATTTATTGTTAGTGGTACCCTTCCACTTTACTTTTTAAGCAAACTCTGTGATGTAATATTAAGTGGCACATGCCACATAGATTGTTGAATTTATTTAATTAATTTAATTTAATTTAATTGATTTATTTACTCTGCTTACCATCAGGATTGCCTGCTTTTCTTAATTTTTTTTTACAATTGTATGTCATGTTTTGATTTAGCATAGAATTCGATCGAAGGCTCGTGAGGGTACGTTAAAAAATTCTTTTATTTAAATAAATTAAAACTTTTTAGCTCATATAAAAATTCTAATGAATTTAAGAAGTAAGCTCAAGCTTGATGAGGGTTTTTCATGCATTCATATTATCATTTCTCTTCCTTATTAGGTATCTCCCAACCTGCAGGTTATGGCAGGCCACTTGATCTATTAAGGTTTAGTCCTGTTAATGGGAAGTTGTGTAACCTCTAGGATAAAATTTATTTTCAAGCCTTATTTAAATCTGTTTCATTATGATTTATAAATTTACCGAGTCAATTACACGCATTGCATTAGAAATAAATTTAAATTTTAATTGCATTTATTTTAAGCATCGAATTACCTAACATCAATCAAGGGGACAATCAGGATCTGCTCTAAATGTCGACCTCATTTCCTCAAACTTAACTAAATAATATCCTTACTACTTTTTTATAAGTGATCGGACTCATGGTTTTTAAGTGACAAGGTGATTAGTTGGCTCCTCAATTCAAGAGGTAAGTTTAGATTTGCACTACAATAGTTAAGTTTGGGCTATTAATTTTTAGTGCTTAATTTAGAATTAGGTTCTGAGGCAGGTTCAGACTATAAGACCTCAACCTTCTATGAATATAATCCTAACTTTTAAATAAAATTGACAAATAAAGTTAAATCTCTTTCAATATAAAATTTAAGTCCAACACTTAGGATAGACTAGTGTGGTTTTGAAATATTTTAAAATCCCAAAGCACCTCTTACCCTTTGTCCCTTGATCTCAAAAATATGTGTTCCAATTTGATCTAATCCCAATTGAATTTCCAATCCTCACTCCTTTGACGTCAATCTTTAAAATTCAAAAAGAAATTTCTACCATTATTTTAATCGAGAATGTTTGTATGAAATTTAGATTTCCCATGATGTAATTAACTATGAGAGCTTGCACTTGTATGAGATTTAGAAACTCATATCAAATTTTCAAAAATTCAATTAATTATATTTGGAAAATCAAAATTAGTGATGATTATTATCGTCATATTCAAGTAATCGATAATGAATGATATTTTATTCCTCCTGAGAGATATATTATTCGTTTATATGACTTAGAATACAAAATTAATCATATTCAAATCATTAAAGCTAAATATTTGAACGAACATTATTTTGACCCTTATGAGTCATATGTAGTTCTTTCCTAAATTTGGCCACAATATTTATGATAGAATTTGTAATTCTAAATCTGAACCCATCATGAGGTCTTATTTTCACCTCTTGAGGTGGTATATTATTTTAAATGTATGTTTGATTTCAGAACTAAAATTTAAACATTAATTTTAAATTTTTACTAAAGATAATTAAACCTTTTCAAAACTCTAACACTCTTTCTATCAAACAAATGGAAATAGAAATTTAATCAAAAAAATTTATAAAAACTTTGTATTTTTAAAAATTGAGATATGTATAATATAATCTATCTCGATTTGGATAACTTTTGAACTGTGCTGGCTGCTAAAATCGACCCAAAGTGGCCCAAAATCTTTTCTTTCTCTCCAAATCCTTCTCCTTCTCTCTTCTCTAGGCTTATTCGATTTGAGTGAGAATAGGTAGAACTACATGTTGAATGTGAAGGTGTCACAGGTAAGTTCTTTAAAGTCTGTGAAAACTTCAAGCTGACACATATATATTCATAATATAGTGAATCAATATATTAAATTTATTTTATATCACATTTAATGTGAAATTCGTTAAGTAAAAAGAAGCTAAACTCTTAAACTTTGAGGAACCTCTTGGTGTAATTGTTGAAATTTTTATAAGAAACTACACAGTTAAGTGTGCTCCTCCTTGAAAAATTCTAAAATGGGTGACCTGGTATGTTACATCAATGAGACAAAATTGTGAGGCCCTTAGGCCAAAGTAGACAATATCTTGATGGTTAAGAATTTCAGTGTTACAAATAGTATCAGACAAATACACTACCTATAAAATGGGAATCATATGTTGTACACGATAAAGTGCTACACAATGGGAGCGGCCTCTTGAACCATATATGGGACAAAGTGTTATGTGGCAGGAGTCACCACTTGAACTTGTAGGGATCACCTCTATAATCCTATCTTTCTAATGGATGATTCTAGGATAAAGATATTGACGAGGACGTCAGTTACTTAAATGGGGGAGATTGTGAAACTTCTTAAGTAAAAAATAAGCTAAACTCTTAAACATCAACGTGCCTTTTAGTGTAATGATAAGAATTTTATTAAGAATTTCTATAGTTAAGCATGCTCATCTTATAGAAATATTGGGATGGGTGACCTCCTGGGAAGTTACACCAACGAGACAAAATTGTGAGGCCCTTAGGCCAAAGTGAATAATATCTCAATAATTAAGAGTTTGAGACATTACACTTAGAACTATATAATTAAATATAAACTACATATGCAAGGCATGTCCATTCATAGTTAGGTTACCTTTATTTTAGTGGTAAGATTATAAAACCTTAAAAATATATAACAATGTCCCTATCTTGTATTTGCATTCAAAATAAACATTATGATTTATGTAATTAGGTGCATTTAGAATGCTTCTATTTGCCGCAAGATTATAAGAATGTATCATGGGTTACTTTAGCAATTTGTAGGGCTTAAGTTGTAATCCCTTTTGTAGTGTTTGTGCTTGATAAGTTGTAAGTCATATTTTGTTGGTAATTTCAATGTCTCCTTAAATTTAGATTTAAGATTAGCATTGCTCTTACCATATCCTAATTCTCATCACCAGATCAAGATTCATTCTCTGGAGCTCATAAGATTCATATTTCTATGTAACTCAATGACATCCCTTTATATGTTCAACTGTTGTACAAAGTAGGGCTGTCAATTCCTGACACGACCCGTTAACCCGACCCGAACCCGACACGGAAAATCCGGGTTCGGGTCAACCCGTGAAAGAAACGGGTCGGGTCCGGGTTGAAGATTTGACCCGTTTATTTTTCGTGTCGGGTCGGGGTTGGGTCACCGTCAACCCGCGGGTTGACACGATTAACCCGATAATATGCGACTCGTTTTAATAAAACCTAAAAAGCCGCGATTCCTCATTCGTCATTCCGTCATTCCGCGCGAGACGAGAGTCGAGAGGGTTCTAGGGTTTCATTTCTCGGTTCTCCTCGCTCAGTCGCTCTCACGCTCTGGCTTTGGGGTAGAGAAGTGGAATCGACGAATCGTGGAGGAGCTAATAGAGGTTTTTTGATATCTTCTTCTGATCTTCTGAGTTCTGAATCATCTGGCTTCGGTCCTTCGGGATTCTTCCTTGAATCCTCTTCCTTTCTCCATTCTAAGTTGCGACTTGCAACGGTTGGTAATATCTTGAATAACTCTTAAATCTTTAATATTTGAAGTGTTGGTTTGATACTTTGATGGTGGTCGTTGTTTCGATTTCTATTTGACCTAATTTGATGGTCGGCGTAAATCCTTAGTTGTGCGAAGAGAACTGTGAATCTGTGATGGCCTTGATGGGTTTTATGTTTTTGTTTATTTTCTTCTTCCTTTAGTTCCTGTGAATCTGTGATGGCTTTAGTTCCTATGAGTGCTGCTGCTGTGCTGCAGAATTTCTTGCTAAAATTTCCTCTTCCATCTGTTATATTGTTAGTTTAGAGTGTCGTTTAGTGATTTACTAATTACTATTACAGTTTTACAATTTCTTTCTGTAATTTTTAATCTTTACGGCTGCTTTGCTGTTGAGATTACGGCTTGGTAGTTGTCGCTGGGCCTCTTGGAGTTGTCGGGTTGCTGTTTTGATGAATTACTGTAAGCCTGTGATGCTGTATAACACTATAATTGATTAACTGTATTCATGTTATTATCATATTATGGAGTATTGGAATTTTCTTGCTGTATAAATGTGATGGTGTTGCTGTAAGCATGTGATGCTGATTTGCTGCACATTTTATTGGAATGTTGGTGTAAGCATGTTGATGTTATGAGTACATTTTGTGTTTTATGTTTAGATGCAGATTCTAATACAATTGAGAAGTTGAATATGATGAAGTAAATGAACATGTGCATGTTCCTGTTGATAATGAAGTGGAATGTGATAGTGATGAGTTGAACAATCCCATTCCAACTGAGGGAAGTGTTCATAGAAAGAAGAGAAGTTGACTTCTACGGTATGGGGTCATTTTGAAATGTTGCCACTTGCAGATGATGGCAAAAATCGTTGCAAATGTAAGAAATGTGGTACAACATACTTATGGATAGTAAACATGGTACAGAAATTAAGCCGCCACTTGAAAACTGTAAGATACGCTCAAGCAAAACTGTAATAAGAAAGGTCTCAGATATTAGTCAACTTATAGCTTCAAAGTAACTCAAGCAGTTTATGTCATGTTGATTGCAAATAAATTTGATAATGAAGAATTCGTTGCTTATTTACTGCATGTATAGTCAAGCATGATTTACCATTTCAATGTGTGGAGTGGGAGGGTTAAGACATTACTTCGTTACTTACGGCCTGATTTACAGTTTATTTCTAGAAATACTGCAAAGAAATGATTGCAAGAAGATGTTTAATAAGGAAAAAATTCAAATTGAAGCCCTTCTACGTAGTTGTAAGGGTAGAGTATCTTTAACTTCTGATCTATGGACTTCCATCAACACAGATGGTTTTATTTGCTTGACTGCACATTTTGTTAATATAACTGGAGGTTGCAGAAGAAAGTGCTAAATTTTGGTTTCATGCCACCTCCACATGATGGACTTGCATTATTCGAGAAACTTCATCAATTTTTGGTTGAATGGAAGCTTGATAGCAAGCTTTTTAGCATCACTTTAGACAATGCCTCTGCAAATACTGTTTCTGTTGATTTTTCTACGAAATCATTTGAATTTGAAAAATAGTCTTCTATGCAATGGTCAGTTTTTCCATATCAGGTGTTGTGCACATATTATAAATCTTATTGTGCAGGAAGGTTTGAAAGAAATTGATTCATCTGTTATGAAGGTGCGTGAGAGCATTAAATATGTTAAGGGTTCTCATCAAGAAAGCAAAAGTTCCTTGAATGTGTGAGTCAAAGTTATCTTGCAGATAACAAAGGGCTAAGGCAAGACGTACCAACTAGATGGAATTCACTTTTATTATGTTGGATAGTGCAATTTACTTCAGACGTGCGTTTATGCATTTAGAGTTGGGTGACTCCAACTACAAGTGTGCCCTACAAATGATGAGTGGAAAAAATGAAAACATTTGCAAGTTTTTGGCACCCTTCTATGAAATTACAATTCAATTTCTGGATCTAAGTACACTACTGCTAATCTTTATTTCCATGTATCTCTACTGCATATGCCACATTGAAGTATGAATTGGTTTTGACTTTTGTTTGAGCAGATACTATTTAATTGAATAGAATATTACCAATTTGTAACTTTGGATGGCATATTTTTGTTCTTGTTGCAGATGATGTTTCTTTGCTAGGTTAATCCTGAGCCTACGGCTTTCGCCTTTCACCTTTCATCGCTAGCCTTCTAGAGTTCTAGGGACGTTCTAGGGTGCTAGTAGTCAACAAATTGTTGCTTTTATTTGTTTATTTTTTTGCAGCCTAGCAGGTAAAGGGTGAAAGACAAAAGGAGCTCGTCACTCGCCAATCGCCATGCGTCATGCGGCAGCCACCAGCCTGGTCCAGCCACCATCTTGAGCCTTGAGACTTGTAAAGTTGTAATCTTGAATTTTATTGTAACAATTTATGTATTTAAGACTTTTAGTTAAATTTGTCAATCACTCAATCTGTAACTTGTAATCTTGTATTTTATATTTTTATTGTAAGTATTTAAGACTTTTAGTAAAATTATGTATGCATTATTGCATTTTTTATTTTCCCTTCTTAACAGCAAAAAAAATATATAAAAACTAATTATCGGGTTGCCGGGTCGGGTTTACTCGTGTCGGGTTGACCCGGCAACCCGCGAAAGACAGAAAAACTGGTAATTATTCGGGTCAGCGGGTCGTGTCGGGTCAACCCGTAACCCGCTCGGGTCGGGTCAGGGTTGGAAGGTCTGACCCGTTTGTAATAACGGGTCGGGTTCGGGTTGACCCGTTTAAATTTGGGTCGGGTCGGGTTCGACCCGAACCCGACGGGTTGACCCGAATTGACAGCCCTAGTACAAAGCATACTTGCTCTACATGATTTAATTTCCTTGTTATGATCTTTATATGTTTGATTGTACCATCTTCTTGTATGATGAGTGACCAATTGAGTCTATCTTTTATTGGAATAGGGAAGCTTGATTAGAAAATCCTTATGTACTAAACTCAAAGGAAAAAAAAAAGAATACTCTGATTCGAGAGTATTCTTAGTCTCTTTGTCCAAGATGTAATGAACTCTGAGAGTCTACTTTCATAAGAAGCCTGATTACTCATAATAAAATAAAATATATGCAATATCATATGTTGAGTGAGAGAAATATCTAATATAATAAAGCTACATATATTTTTATCTTTTAAACATTTTGAGTGAATCTTCTATTATTATTATGGATAGTACGATGCATTCATTATAAAGTGCTTAAAAGACAAATGTATGTATAACTAATCTATCTTTCATTAAATTTTAAGTTAGAGAATGAAGTCTTATGATCATTTTCAACCTACATGATGGCCTAATCCAATCGTTTGTGACTCTCCTTGCCCTATGAGTCTATGTCAAAGCCCACAATGTTTGGTAAACACGAAACAATGTCAACCCCATTTATGTGCTTCTAGAGAAGATAAGCAAATCATTGAGGCTTAAGTAATAACTTCAATATTGAGTCATGAGAAATCAAAATCAGAAACCACTTTATTAAAAAACACACTTTTTAACTATTTTTTTTAGCACAAAAAAGATTGTAAGGAAAAAAAAAAAAAGAAACCAACATGTTCCTAAGACTTCGTTTGGAACAATTTTTTTACTGCTTCTTCAAGCAGCTTTCTAATGCAAAAAATAAAATTTTTGTACTAAAAAGTTGCTTTAAGAAGTAGTAAGAAAGCCGCCCCAAACGAAGACTAAGTCACATCCTAGAAGTTTGACGATGCAAATTGGAATTGAACTCCGAAAGTATAATTGTTTTTTTTTTTTTTGGACATTTAGACTAATTAAAGCAGACTCACACACACATCCCATACACAAAATTCGAACCCAAGACCTCTTAGTTGGTAACCTAAGCTCCCAACCAACAGACCAAGATAAATTATTTAAAATTATTTGTTTCATACGTTACACTTCAAGCTTGTCAGCACGGTGCAATCCCCGATGCTATGAGTACCATTTTTTTTATTTAACATTTGAATCGCTCACACATATGTAATATATATAAATTTTAAATTCAAAATCTCCTGATTAATAATCAAACTTTCAATTAGCAAAGACTTTATTTGCAACAATTTTTTTTTATTATTTTTAAAAATATTTTATTAATAAAAATTTTCACCTAAAAATTAATTTTAAAAATTAAAAAAAAAAAACTTGAGCTGCAAAAGCTTTTAATATTGATATGACCAAAACCAAACCATATGCGCCGAAAATGACATTCCAACGACGAGCACATCTGAAAACTGGAGAATCGTCTTTCTCTCCTTTACGTCTATTCAAAAAAAAAAATCAAAAAATATCTTTTCCAGATACAGAGATAGGGTGGTGAAAAATAAAAGGTGATGCCCCGCCTCACGATTGTAGAGAAACTGAGCCGGTAGATTTTTTATTTCTAGCCAAGGGAAACGATACTCTGATTTATAATGTATTTTTTTAATGCAATTAGACATTAGTGATGAATAAAACAATACAAGGCAAATATTTTCTCAACTTTCTTTTTTCAACAAACCTCTTAGGCTTCGTTTGGTTTATTTTCCTTTACGATATCAAAAACGTCAATAGTAGGTTTATTTTCCTTTACGATATCAAAAACGTCAATAGTAGGAAAGACCTTTTTTAAACGGAGAAAGCTAATATATAATGATTCTCAAAACAATAGAGTTTTTAAAAAAGTTTAGCTCACGTCCAAACAAATTCAACAACTACGTTTTCCGTTTCAAACTGAGAAAAAGGAGGAAAAACGTGGAAACAAACGAGCTTTTAGGCTTCATTTAGGATAGTTTTCTTATTGCTTCTTAAAATAATTTTTTGATACAAAAGTTAATTTTTTGTACTTTAAAAGTTATTTTAAGCAGTAAAAAAACCGTCTCAAATGAAACCTTAATCATATTGCCCCAAGCTATTCCCCTTTGGATGGTATTGTGTATATATGTGTGTTTGCACGCACGTGCATGTGTGAAGTTCGAACGCAATACTAACAATGATTTCCATAATATTTTACCAACAAAATATCTGGCAAATAGAAACATGGATGCAAAGCGAAGAAGATGAGAAGCTCATGCTCTCAGAAGAAATGCATTTCTGCAAGAATACGATGGTTACAAATTTCCAACTTTTAAAACAGATCATTAACCAAACACAAGAAGAGTAAACCTCTTTTAAGCAGGCTCTAAACTTTTAAAAGTTGATTTCATAGCCAGAAACTCCTTTAGCCGCTTCCAATTACATCGCCATAGATGCTCTTGACTTTTGCAATCAAAGCTTCCCTGAAATCAGATTAGTAAAAGACATTGTTAACTTTATATTAAGGTTTCGTTTGGGTCAGCTTTTTTTTTGTTGCTTCTTAAAATAATTTTTTTAGTACAAAAATTTAAATTTTTATACTATAAAGCTTCTTTAAGAAGCAACAAAAAAGTCGTCCCAACCGAAGCCTAAAAGACTATCGACCTTCACAATAATATTTGTAGAATGAAAGTTGGTGCACCTATCAGGCTTGAAAACCAGGTACCGGTACGAAAACCACTGCAAAGTGAACAATACAAATTGATAAGCACCAAAGTACCAACACTTGGATTACCAATTGGGCATTAGTGCAACAAATTAATGTAATTTAGAATGCGGCCTGCAACTTCTCAAAAGTGAAAGAGGATTAATTATGGTGTCATTGAATGAAAAAAAATCTTTGACCTTCATAAAATAGTAAAGGTATATGTTTAGTTGTCAATAAGTCTGCTAAGAGAGTTAAGTACTAAAGGATTAAGGCTTTGTTTGGGATGGCTTTTTTCTTGCTTTCTAAAATGGCTTCCTAGTATAAAATTTTTTTGAATTTGAAATTTTTATACTAAAAAGCCGTTTTAAAAAGCAGTACGAAAGTTATCTCAAATGAAGCCTAAGTTAAATCTGATACATTAGCAGTTGGAAAACCACCCAAAAATTTAAAATTAATGGACAATTGTCACTATAATGCATTAAGAAGCCTACTCTTATTTCACCTTCAATGAGCGACAATCTTCAATCTTATGTGCATTTCAATAATATCTCCATCACAAAACCTTCACATCAATATCAAACTCACTCAAATGAAATCTTTTCAATATTATAAAATATTAAATACCAAGAGCTATCAAAAATGTACAGTTCACATGGGAATCACAGCTCTTGAAATTTGTTTGACCATAATAGAAGTGCCAAGTCCAATGAGCATTTTGCTTGACATTGCTTTTTTATGGAGTGGAACACTGAGAACTTAAGTTGGAGAAATTTATATGCGCACTAAACTTAAAAAAAAAAAAAAAAACTTAAGCAACAAATTAAGATATGACATTTAGCAATTTATCAGACCTACAATGAAAAACTCAAATATTAAATGCTCTTTTGTGATTGATTCATTTTCAATTGAAATTGATCCGAATTCTTTAATATTTTCAGTTAAGTTTCGGTCGAACTCAGAAGATTACCCTGGAACTCATATTTTGAACGAAGCTTCAATAAATAGCTTGAATAATCTTAAAAAAATGATCACTGAGATCATCCAGAACTTCACATGCTGTAACTCGACTTCTGATTAGATAATCCTACATATCTTAAATATATAGTTTTGGTGAAATCTTATAACAAAAATAATGAAAATCACAATTGAATTTAAACACCCAAACTTGACGAAACTATCAAAAGTGAAAATTTTATGATAAGACTAAAATCAAATCTAAAATTTAAAACCATGATATAAGTTATAAATCAGTAGAAAAAAACTAACCATTATTAACATATTTCAAAATACACAGCAACTACACAGATAACACTGTCAGTACAGAGAAGGAAACTTGAAACCCTTTCAAACAAATTATCAAGGGTGTGATTCCAATTGTTTTTGTTCCTTAATTTTGTTTTAATAAACAACTACTCATGTTAGGAAACATATTAGTAATTTTAGTATTTTCTAAGAAACAATTGTTTTCAGAAATTTTGAGAACACCATATATTAGGTGTTTTTACTTGTTTCCAAAATATATATTATGACAAAAGGAAAAGAATGCACATTTAAACATATTTTTTAAGTGAAAATAAAAATAATACAAATAAAACAATCATACCAAAAAAGAAAACAAAAATCAAAGATACCCATACCCAACTAATATCAACCGGTACAAACATATTTTACAAGATAAATTACAATCATATTTCTAAAGTATAGATTGTGCTAGGAGTGTAAGTGGCTGAGTCGGCTCGAATTAGACTTGTTAACGAGCTCACGAGTCGAACTTTATCGAGCCACGAGATTGAGCTCGAGTTCAGCTTGTCTTGGCTCGTAAGCTCATTGAGTGGCTAGATTAACTTAGAATTTATTTAAAAATTAATTTAAATTAGCAATATTTTAATATATTTTAACATTTTTAAATTAATTCTATATTAAAAAAAAAACTAATAATCGAGCTCAACAACCGAGTTAAGCTCGAGCTTTCCAAACAAGCACAACAACTAATATCCATCAAATTAACATCCACTTACACGTACATAGCTTTTGTAGCAGCTTCATTACACAAGGGATCAACTACAGTTGGGGCCTAAATCCATGTGTCTAATACCTTGGAGGACCCAAGTGAAGTTTACATTGGCTTTATATTGGTCATTTTTCTCATTCAAGAACGCTCGGGAAACATTACATACAAAGTTACGTGGCTGCATTTAAAGGTTAAAATTAATGGAGCTATTATGATAGAAGCCCAAGTGTAGGCTGATGTAACTTGATGGAGCAAAGTAAAGTGTTTTTAAAATGTGAATCTATATTAAATGAGGTTTAAACATCTTGATTTGAGTGTAATTTACCTTAAAATACATAACATCAACACTATATTTCAAGTCATGGATGCAAATCTAGAAATATTCCTAGAAAAAAATTAATACTAACCAAAACTAACACATTTTAATGGCACAATACCAATTGGTAACATTTTCGACTCAGAAATGCAAAACTAGAAACATTTCAAGAAAAAAGTACCGAGCAGTACCAATACTGCTACATATTTTATACTACATAGTACTAATACGTAGACATTTTTAAAAATAATGCGAACACAAGAAATTTCTCCTTTAAAGTTGCATATTAAAGGGAATTATATGTGGTACATTCCAATTGGTTTGGGTCAAGAGTTCAATTCTTAAGCTAGTCTCACAAAAATTAACCTCCTTAAGTTGAGTCCAAATACTGATGAATGGACAACTATCAATCCAAAAGCCTAAACCCTAAACAAGGGTAATATTATATAAAGAACTCAAACTCTTTATTTCACCAAAAAAAAAAAAAAAAACTCAAACTCTTTATTTCTTATCTGATGTGAGAATATTCTCTACTTTAATCTGCATTCAAACGTGTAACAAAAAAAAAAAATCATCACAAAACTTTCATTCTGAGTAGTTCATTGTCAACTAGTGAAGTGAAATGAGTTAGTACTTACCCCAGTGTAACCGATTCCAATTAATTCAAACAGACCAGGAAGCAGAGGAAGCCTGTCAATCGCCTGCAAGGAAAGAAAAGTTGCAAATTTCACAACAAAATAAAGTACAGAAATTCGACCTTTACAACGCTTCTGTTTTGTTTTGCAGAAATTTTCCCATCCAAAATTTCTATTTGCAATTTAGAGAGGTTCTTGATATACATACCGAAATCAGTCCAATGGAGCCATAAAGAGCAATTACAGTGGCAAACGCAAGTGAAGCCACAGCATATTTATCGTCAAGTCTATCCCACTGCCTACCAAGAGATTCCAAGTTAAAACCTTTGGTGCCAAATTTATAGAATTGCTTTCCAGCCTAATTAAATGAGTATATACGAAAAAAACAGACCGCTTCTTGAATGGTAGTAACAATTTCAGGAAGTTCAGTAGCAACTTCAGCTGGCCTTTCTCCTGTAGCCATGACTACAGTATTCCGTGTACTCTTGTGACCTAAGTTAGCAAGAAAAACAAAATTATAAGATGAAATAAGCGTGACAGTAAGACTCTAGTCGTTCTATATTATTCACGTGGCTTCACAGTGGTTTCTTAATTAGAAAAGAAAAAGGCATCTTTGTATGCATAAACTTGTGAGTGTGAGTGAACATAGAAAACAAGAAAATTATTAGGTGCGGACAACGTACGTAGAGATATATCCGGACTCTAATAAAATATTGACATGTTGAGTGGACAAGTGGATATTTAATTGGACTTATTTTTTACTTTATATGTTTAATGTGTCCGTGGAACTTTAAGTCAAGTGCACTAAAAGCGCAACCAAAGCGTAGGTAAAGTTCAGGTAAAGCGCAGTAAAAATCGCAACAAAAAACACTCAAAGCGTAGGTAAAGGGCACAAATAAAGTGCAACAAAAGCACACTCTGCGTGTCACATTTTAAGTGGATGTCCGGACGTATCTCTACGTCCGGTGTCCGCACCTAATAATTTTCTTAAAAAACACAGCTCCAAGACGCATATTATTTTATTTCTCCAATCAATCAGCGTCACCCTTGTGTTCTTAGGGTTGCATAAAGTGCAGAATTAGATCAGTGATTCAAGTGTACTTTGATGATGTAGTAATTTGCATTGCCTGATTACTCTTTTTAGCTTAATCACACCTACATATATTAATGATAACACAAAATCACCAGTTCAACGTTCTATCATTTTTTTTAGTCCCAATTCCAGGTGTGATCGTTTTATCACTAGAACAGCAAGTGCGATCTCATTGAGACTCATCTACAGTCAAGCACATATGGAGCCTAAGTTACAACACTATATGATTGTATTAAATAAAAAAATTAATTAGGGCTTCCACTTGTGCAACAGTTCTAGAATCGAGTAATTAGAAGAATTCATATACCTTCAACTCAAAACAATTTTAAAGAGTATTTCTTCCTTTTCTGGGATTCGAACAGTGAGCTGTAGATTGTAGCCGTTAATTTCTCTTTTTTTAAGGGAATGTGATGAGGAGAAATATCTAATTTTCATGGAGGTACATACGTCTCTGCCTTCACAGAATAAAAGGACGACAACAGAATCAAATTTATCATACAAATTGTCTCAGGGGTTTATATTGTTCTACTACTCTGTAATATTATAATGATCTTCAATCTTTTGGCTTAAATCATTACATAGTCAATCAATATTGCATCAAAGGAGAAATCTCCATAGCACCAATCTCCACAACCAATTCATCAGCAAAACCTTCACAATTTACTGGTTTTAGAAACTAGATTAATTTAACAAATAAAGATGGATTGGAATGCTAGCTTTGTTTGAATAATTGAAATAATGTTTGACCGTTCATTTGTCTAAAATCTAATGTTAGAAGCACTTAAATAAATTAAAATTAATGAGAGATACAACTCATGTGATACATATTATCGATATTAGTGTTTATTATTTTCATGCACACAAGTAGCTGAGAATGTCGCCCGTCTGCTCACATAATATTTGGGATATGTTAGTGTAGATTTCTATCAAATATTTCAAAGGACATACTTGTATCAAACTCTTAAGCCCTAACTCCAATACATGCTCCTGAACCAAGACTCCTAAGAATATATAAAAAAGTAAATTGGTCTTTCAAAATGTAGTATATTGAAGTACCGCACATGTGATGTAAGAAAGGTTAGGATCTCTCCACATGACAAAACCATCCATCACAATTTAAAATCAATTATTCATGTTTCACATGAATGATTTTACATTACTGCAAGAATATTTGGATAGTCACAGCAAGCTACTTTGGATCAAGTGAACCTGATTGCGAAAATCAAAGAAGGAAACTAAGCTTTGATCATGCTGTACTCTTTACTCTCTACCTATGAGAAAATTTATAGAACTTCATTTTATGGAAATGACACTATTTCTGTGATAGAGGTAAAGTCTACTCTTTTGTCAAATGAATTGAGGAAGAAAACCCAATTGAGAGCTTACTAGTAAGGACAGGAAGAAGCATGGATAAAGCAAATGAAGAAGAAAGAGAAATAGATCGAAGTAAAAAAAAAAAAAAAAAGACACTAAAAATATAAAAAATACACTATTACAAACAAATTTAAAGAAAAAAAATGTGACCTGGAAGGCAAATCTAACTCTAAAACAACATCTATTATAGGAAAGAAAAAAGATGAGTTCGAACAAATTTTGATAGCTACAAATTATTTTATTTTTTCTATTGAAGATGCAGTCCTTGATTATGGATAAATATATCACAAAAACTCTTATAAGGATTGGTTTACTTTTATAGGTTTGTCGATAATGGAAATGACCTAATGGGCAATTGACATAAGTAAAATTGTTGGGGTACAAATGATTAAGTTCAATATATATAATGGAGTTGTGGGGATATTTAGAGAGATTAGACATGTGACAAATTGGAGGATGGATACCATACCTTTTGGCTCTGTGGACTCCAATGGTGCAAGTTCATTCCTGAAGATGAAGTTTAATATGTTTCTGTTGACATACACAGCGAAATACACAGAAAAAAAAAAGCTAAAACAAATCATACCTCTGCTCCATCGAATCCCCAAATCCCGCCGAACTCAAATAGAAATCCCGTAACTTCGTACATGTTCGGCGCCGCTCCAATCTCTTCCCCGCGAATCCTGCGACGACCGCCTCGATCATCGCTTTCTTCGCGTCTATAAAACGAAGAGGGAGAGGCTTCCCTTCAAGACTTCTTCCACACACGCGAAAGCTTCGGCTCCTTGCTTCTCCGCACGTGAAATACCTACCCGATGCCTCTTTCGACCTCTTCAAGCCGCACCAGGCCTTTCACACACCTCCACTTCTCCCGATGTCCCACACCCGACTGAACTCCAAATCCCTCTTCCAGTTCGATCAAACTCCTCCCGACCTAACGCCTCTACCCTTTGCTTCTCCGACCAAGTGAGAGAGAGAGAGAGAGAGAGAGAGAGAGAGAGAGAGAGAGAGAGAGAGAGAGAGAGAGAGAGAGAGAGAGAGGGAGGGAGCTTTCTCCTCCCTAGACACTCCTTACAAATACCAACAATCATCAATGATAGATGTGTTATAAGCTTGATATAGTCCCGATAAAAATTACGGATCTTCTCCAGTCAATGAAAACTGATTTGTTAATAAATATTGTTATTGCATACGAGTGTTGAAGGTCAGCACACAATGAATATGATAGAGGGCTTGATATACCTTCGACTACCGTAGTTGTTGGTCCGATGTAGCAGCCACTAGCTTTAAAGTATAAGACATTAATAAAGACACAGTCATTTAAGGTTGAAATGATTGATTCTTCATTTAAGCCAACAGTAAAAAATGAGGATGGCATAATCAAGGAATTCCCCCACAAATTCTTATACGAGTCTTGGGAAGAGAAAGTCAGATCAAATCATTATGAATGAATGAATTTCAATCCAATGAGGTTCTGAGCATTGAGTTGAATAACATTATTGAGTCTTGCAAGCTTCCTGATGAAAGATAGGTGTGCACCTAACACACTATCTACGAGTATCTATAAATGCAAAGTAGGA